>OU426886.1:8750000-10000000 GCA_911387775.1 Thymelicus sylvestris
ATATTGCAAGGCTATTTTGTTTTGTAACTCGACAGCGGAATCCGCGATGAGTGTCAAAATTCCTTGCCAAAATTGACTGCTGAATTGCCTTGCTGGAGTACGAGATTATTATAATAGATGCTAACTGTCTCTGTTGTCTCTGACCTATGTGGATACAGTATGATTTTGTTTGCAGATTTTATAGGAAACCCTGATTGATACCTCTAGCACCAATTCTGGGATAATTTGGGCTCAATTCATTTTAAGTTAAGCCAACTTCCTGTGACCGCGGTACACTTCCCATGGAGATTGCTGGGTTCTTTAGAGCTCAGTTTAATCTTTGCTATAGATTATCTTAAGAAAATATTTTAACCTGTTTATGCTTTTTTTAACAAGAACTTATTTATTATTTTTCATGTGCTTAACCGGGAGGTAACCATAAACAAAACAGATTATGTACATTCAGAATATATATTTTTACGCTATGCGTTATCATAATTGAAAGTTATTTTTTTTACCAAAAATATTATCCGATTGTACCTATAAGAAATAAATGTTCGATTGCTCACATCAATGATAACTTAGTGTACAAAACGTTTGCAACAACCAATAAATAAGACATGTCTCAAGTGAGTTGCAAATTCTGAACCCTGAATACAAGAGTGGAATCCACTAAGTAGTTCCTTTTGCTACGTGCTTTTGCTACGTACCTACCATCAATAAAGTAACAGCTAAATACATGGTTTTATTTTGTCAGTGTTGTGCTACACAATTGTTACGTTTATATAATGTGCCCTCCTTTACAATCTAAGCAGCTTATGTATACACAATGCAACACTTTTTAAATACCTACACATTGCCACAGACATTTCTAAACACGCCAATTGTGCGGGGCGTACATCGTAATTATGTCCCGAAAAGCTGATGGTATTTAGGGTAGAGTATTTGCATATTTCTAGAAAATATTAGGACATTGATGAGAGTTATTGAGGAAACCTTTTAACCTATGACAGATTTAGATAAAACTATAGGCAAATAATATTTACAAAAATAACAAATGATAATTAAAGATTCCAAACACCATCTCACAAAAAATATAACAGCCATAATAAGTAGTAATTCCAACTCTTACTGCAAGGATAAGTGGAATTTTACTACAGATAATAAGTAGCTGTAAAGCAATAAGTATTGTAAATAAGACAATATACGTAAACCGCTTTATTTAGCCAGCAGGATGCGCCATAAAGTTTGACTTCACAGTAAAATATTAAACATACACGCTGTTATAATTTTACTAACTAGAATGGCCGTTCTAGAATCTTTCTCGCTCTGGTTTAGCATTTAAAATACTACCTAATCCAAATCTTCCCAGATTACTAGCGATTGTATCTCACGTGATTTTTACAACTTTTGAATATTCTTAAAAACTTAAGTGATGCTTGTAGCATTATGCGATTTTTTGTCATTTGTAACCACAAATCTAGTTCTCGATTTATGTCTATGAATACTTCGGCGAGATAGACCAATAGCGTAGTGGACGCATAAAGATTAGAGCTTCTACGATAAATAGGTACATAAATCCATATTTTCCAATCCGTAGTTGCCACAGAGTTACGATAATTTCGCCCCAACTTCCATTCTTTAACAAAAACAAAACAACAGAAACAGTTGCATGAGTCTCTGCTGTTTTGGAATACTGTATCACAAAATAATATTTTCTCATGTGAGCGTCAATAGCGATGGTCTATGTCCAATAAAACGTAATTTCTGCCCTCTGAGGTATCAGTGTTCATTTTGATTCGCTTCACCTCGTCTCTATATACGTTATCTTAAGGTTCAGAATCTATTTTAAAGTAAACTAAAAACCTTAGTTCATACTTTTGAGTAAAATTTTTGTAGTTAACTTTAAAGAAAATTATTGTTATTTTATATTACGTGGTCTGCACTTTTAAGAGCGTCTCAAGAGGTCTGACTATACCTGACTGATACAAGAACCCTGTCTCCAGGACAAGACAGAATTTGCATCTCAAGACACGCCCGAAGCACGTCCAGGATCTTCGAGATATTATCAATGAATGCCAGTGCAACAATGATAAGATCGCACTCGGCCTAATTCGAAGGTAGTCGATTGGCGCGTACCTCGCCTATCTCTAGGACTATGTTCAAGAAGCATTCCTTCAACTGGCGTTAAATTAAATTGACATCGGTGAATTCCCTTTACTTCAGTAAATGTGGTGGCATAATAACTTTCAAAACATTCATGCGTATAAATCCCAAATTTCAATGTTATTTGATAGTATTATTTGACAGAAAAGTATGTACCTCCATTTTTCTGTAAAACTGCATCAACGATATTGCTTTTTAATGTAAAGTTATTTCAATAAATTTTATACCTACTTACAGTATATCGGGCCAAAACCAACAGGTTCAACAATTTATAATAGATATTTTTGGAAATTTCAGCGTTTCTAATGCTTTTGCTAATCTATACTAATAATAAAATTGAAGAGTTAAACTGTGATTTTAAATGTGATTTTTTCAAGTTGCAAATCGTTACTTGCACGATACCAACACCGAAAAATGAGTTTAAAAAAAAATTCCTGTCTGTCTGTTTGTTTGTCTCCGCAAATCTCTGAAACCACTGAACAAATTTTAACACGACTTTTACTAAGATATTGAAAAGTCTTCAACTTAGTATTTAAGCTACTTTTTATGGTTCCACACCAAAGGGTTCCTTAGGGATATTTTGTATGGAAAAACAAAAAAAAGGCAGCTGATTTGTTTTAAATAATAAAAAACGTTTTCTCCGTACAAAAAGAGTAATACATGCATATCTTAGTTTTTACTTATATGACATGGAAAGACCATAAAATGCATTTAAAGGTTATTTTTTTCATTAATTCAAATCCATATTACCGAGTGTATATCTGTTTTCTTATTTTGTTTTCGAGAGCATGCTTTTTGCGTATCTATGTGCTCCAATATAATTTCAGCATTTTATTAATTTCACCTTGGAAATGGTGGAAAAACGCAAATTAATTATGTTTGAGTAACCGATCGATTACTATCTTGGCCACTAGATGGCGCTGTACATGCAAACCACTTTTTTACCTACAAATAAATAAAATTGAAGAGTCTGTCTGCGATTCCGAAATTACTGCATTTTTCATGTTGTAAATACAGTTACTTACACGATATCAAAACTGAAAAATAAGTTTTTGATCATTTTTGTTTGTCTGTTTCTTTATCGCCACTTATCTCTGAAACCACTGAAAGGATTTCAACAGGACTATACTACGATATCGGGTCTTCAACTTAAATTGTAGGATAATTTTTGGGTTCCATAACAAAGCGAGAAAATAAAATATGAGTCGATTTGTTTAAACTTACAAAACCTTTTCTTCATCTATATCTATACTAATAATAAAATTGAAGAGTTAAACTGTGATTTTAAATGTGATTTTTTCAAGTTGCAAATCGTTACTTGCACGATACCAACACCGAAAAATGAGTTTAAAAAAAAATTCCTGTCTGTCTGTTTGTTTGTCTCCGCAAATCTCTGAAACCACTGAACAAATTTTAACACGACTTTTACTAAGATATTGAAAAGTCTTCAACTTAGTATTTAAGCTACTTTTTATGGTTCCACACCAAAGGGTTCCTTAGGGATATTTTGTATGGAAAAACAAAAAAAAGGCAGCTGATTTGTTTTAAATAATAAAAAACGTTTTCTCCGTACAAAAAGAGTAATACATGCATATCTTAGTTTTTACTTATATGACATGGAAAGACCATAAAATGCATTTAAAGGTTATTTTTTTCATTAATTCAAATCCATATTACCGAGTGTATATCTGTTTTCTTATTTTGTTTTCGAGAGCATGCTTTTTGCGTATCTATGTGCTCCAATATAATTTCAGCATTTTATTAATTTCACCTTGGAAATGGTGGAAAAACGCAAATTAATTATGTTTGAGTAACCGATCGATTACTATCTTGGCCACTAGATGGCGCTGTACATGCAAACCACTTTTTTACCTACAAATAAATAAAATTGAAGAGTCCGTCTGCGATTCCGAAATTACTGCATTTTTCATGTTGTAAATTCAGTTACTTACACGATATCAAAACTGAAAAATAAGTTTTTGATCATTTTTGTTTGTCTGTTTCTTTATCGCCACTTATCTCTGAAACCACTGAAAGGATTTCAACAGGACTATACTACGATATCGGGTCTTCAACTTAAATTGTAGGATAATTTTTGGGTTCCATAACAAAGCGAGAAAATAAAATATGAGTCGATTTGTTTAAACTTACAAAACCTTTTCTTCATTGATAATAAAATACATAAGTTCACATACGTAAAGCGTATTGCGACGTGTCATGAAGCTTAGGATTGTTATTTGAAATAACTGTTTCGTGATTTTTTTATGGAAATAGCCGACAAACGAGCTGACGTTCCACCTGATGGTAAGTGGCTATCGTCGCCCAAAGACATCAGCAACACCAAAGGCATCACTGATGAGTTGCCGGCCAAGAAAGAGGAAAGAAAAAGAAAGAAAGAACTGACTCTCAAGCCCTCAGCCGGAATACGACGAATCGTTTGGCGGCTGACTCATGCTCAAGGGTGGTAGCTATCCAGGAGAAACCCATGGAGAAATAATAACGGTAATAATGGTATTAATTAACAATTGTAATGCATAATATCCTTGGGAACATCGTGTTGAGAGTGCTGAGAGCTGAATTTTCTCATTTTATGTGAAGCAATATCTCCCCTTTGCCGAATTATTGGTTTGCCAAAACTACAATGTAATAAATGCCAAAATGTGTTGCCTCCTTTATTATCATTCACACATAACTCATCGAATTAACCTTAAGTCTCTCGCACCGCTGAACCAATTTTGATGTGTTTGGGTATAGACATAGATTGTACGTTGTAGAAGGATTACTAGGTACTTTTTTTAAAGTCTGGGTACCTATCATTGTATGTAATGTGAAATACTGATGGATTAGCCATACGGCATTATAAAAACTATTTATTCAGTGTAATTTACTATGGGTTAAGCAGGAAACACAAACATTAGAAAATAATATCATGAAATAATATTAATAAGTAAAAGCAACCGGCCAAGTGCGAGCTAGGATTGTTGAACCTAACTTAACTATTTAGTGAAACCTAAAGTAGCTGTGTAACGAAAAGATGAATGGAATTAAGAAACAAAGATAACTTTGCCGTTGAAAAACTGTCGTCCTCATACATCAACATAGGCCCTGATCAAATTACCAAGTTTGCAAATAGGTGTAAAATCATGTTCTTTGTGATACCTACTTACAAAACAGTTTTCAGATTTTTTCTTTAACCTATGTTATACCTAAGACATTTCTTCTAGCCGAGTGTCTTTTGATTGCGTTGACGACATAATTGATCTTTTCACACCTCCTAGGGATTGCAGATCTGAGTATTGGATATTAATTTTAATTGGTTACCTTCACGCGTTCCTGCGAAAAAAGGTCTTGAGAAACAGACTATCAGACGGGCAATGGAGTAAGTGATCTTATGGGAACCGTGTTTTTTTCTTTTGAGGTAAGGAACCCTAAAATATTGAAACGTTATGTGGTGTATTGACCTTTCATTGTAATGCGGTTCTAATGATGAATCATGCTGCTTTAAGAGTATGTTCTGTAAGTTAACTAAAGTACCTACCTACTATTTTTGCCGAAGCGAAGCGAGGGCAACTGCTAGTATTATAATAAAAGCGATATTTGGGTAGGTATGTAATACTAACATTATCTACGGTAATAATATAATATTTTATCTTGGAAATGGATCAATTCCCTCGGGATAACAGATCTAAGTTAGGATAGAGGTTCTCAAGGACTTAGTAATTATTAATGTTTTCGACTGTTTTTCTATAAATATTGCAATATTATAATTGTTATTAATTTAAAAAACAATAAATCTGATTCCTAAAACAATAAACAATAACCGCTCAAAAAAACTTCAAAATTGTCATATGCATGCGTAAAATATTTCAATAGTGTGACAAATTACTCATGGATGGAATCATGCACACACCGCATGCAAGCACTGTATTTAATAAAAAATAAGTGCTTGGAATTCTGCGTTAACAAACATTAAGAATACAACTGAGATGAAATCCTCCTATTTTTTTTTTTTTGAAGTCTGTTAATTAGCAAAAGTAAATAAAACATTATATTAACAATTTATTTAAAAGGAGTCGTACGTTTGGGCGGTATCGGGTTGACTTGTTATCAGCGGATGGTAGCGATACTATCGTTCCGACCTAATTCGATTTCCAACCGCCTGCCGCGTAACCCGGGGATCTCAACTGCCAGCCAAGCCGTTCTCATACCGGGAAATGGAATAACCCTTATCTTCACTTAAATATGCAAACTTGCTAGTGAATCACGACCCATTCACTACTTTAACTGAAAACTTCTTTGCCTCTAAAGCCTTGAGTGCTGTATTAATTTTATTACAGCATTCAGTCTTCGCTTTTAAAACTACTATTTCTTTTAAAACTATTACTTTTATCATTTACGTGCGTCTGGGTGACCGCCGTTCACAGCCAATTTACTCCGAAACTACTGGACGAAATGAGTCGAAATTTGGTACTCGTGTAATTTTTTGTGACCCAAAGACGAATGTATAAAGTACACAACAGAATTTTGAAAAAAAAAATTAACGAAATGAAAACTAAACAAAAACTGTTTTACAAACCGTATCGTCGTATGGATAGTTTTAAACTTATTCAAAGAAGAACTAAAATAAAGGCCAAAAATTGACCACCCCCCCCCCCCCCCCCGCCCTTATCTCCGGAACTACTAACGCTAGAATTTTGAAAAAAAATACAGAGAATAGTTTTTACTTAAATATTACAGGAAAACCTATTCTATGGTCTATGATTATGGTCTTAAAAAAATGGCAAAAATAAATAAAATAGAAAAACAATGGCAAATACAAAAACAACGTACGGAACCCTCTCCAAGCGAGTTTAACTCGCACTTGTCAAGTTTTTTTACTTCTTTGCCATTTGATTTTTTAACGTCACTATCATTCATTTTTATCATTATCATTCCATTGGTATCAAATGCGTTAAGGGGAGGTGATTTAATGCAGGAAAAGTAACACACAACATAATTATAGCTCATCAATTATAGTGATAATAATTACTATCAATTATTATAGCTCATATAATTGATAGTAATTATTGTCACTATAATTGATGACATGGACTGTAATAGTATCAGTTTCTTATTAAATTCATAATAGAATACAACGTCGTGTGACCAATAAAGCATACCAATCAAAAAAAAAGTTGAGATGCTATTTGTAGAAAATAACTCTTCCCAACGCGTATATTCACAATCATTAAAGTATTCATTAAAATTTTAGGATCTTGTAGATATACTTCTACCAATTCTCGCTAGCGTAGTTTCATGTTGCAGTAGTATTCTCCGGTCAGCATCGGGTAAAAAACTCCCGATTAATCACCGTCCGCATAATGACTTCCATCCATGTGACCTCTTGCAAATGCGACTTGAACTAACGCCCGCTAATTTCACGTAATGAAGGGAATTTACCGCAGATGTGCTTTTTGCTAACACGACTCTACGATTTTTGGCACTGTCACCACAAACATTTAAACGTTTTCACTATTAATCTTGAGTTTCCGCAAATATTATTTTAAAGTTATGTATTTGGTAGCATTTGTTTGTAATGTCGACTCTGGATGTTTGTATTTCCTTTGCAGAATCGAAATGAAGGCAGCGGAACTGTTTAAAATGAAATTAATGTTTCATTTTGTGTATCTTTCCAACTGTAATAGTTTAAACCTATGTCGTCTATTAAAACAGATATATACCTATATTTTATATGTAGACATAACATAGTAATTTAGCAGTAATTCAGTGGTCTGTATCAGTCAAGAATAAGTTCACAAAAAAATGTTAGCCAGTATCTAATCAGTTATAGCATTAATCATTACTTCTCATTATGCAAAAGGGCTTTTACAACATTCGTGAGTTATAGTGATCCTGAGAATGCTTTGGGCTACTTAAAGACCCATTTGCTGAGAGATTGGCCCAACCTACGAGGTATATTGCAGAACTTTAGAGATAACTTCTGGAAACTTCGAACGTTTTGACGCTGCAATACTTAGATAAGGTAAACTGGCTGTCTTAATTAAGTTACGAAGTTTAAACGGTGCTTAACCACATATTTGTTTTGAATTTTGCAGCTATTTTATTATTGTTGTAATTTTATAGCTTTATTTTTTACTACTAAGCTACTGAGTGACATAAAATTTCGGATATTTTTGGCCACTGATCTCTACACCAATTTGCACTGGAGCAGCAAGCTTGAAAATATTTTTGTCCTCCTCAGTTCCACGGAGAAACGCGTGCGCAGTAATGGACCGCTTACTGGTTGAAACCTTTCGAACTTCAAAGAATAGTACATCATGTACAAAAGGCATAAACTGTTAAATAGCTCTTCAATACTTCTTTAACAAGGCCTAGGCTAATGTTTCACGAATGGAATTGTCTGGACAAGTATTGTACGGGAAGACACGCGTCCCTAAATATCGAGGAACGTAGAAGATAAGCACAAAATTTTTACAATACAATACAATACAATATAAATTTATCCTTCATTTGGTTCCTAACCATTGCCTAACTGCTAGCTTATAGTAAAATAACTAACGGCTAAACGGAGTACATGTCAATCTCTCATTTCACTCGTATCTAAATAACCAGAAAAGTGTAAACTTTATCCTTAGCAGAATACATTTTTAAATATTAATCCTATTTCAGTCGTTCGTCGAGTAAAGTAGTGTAAAGATTGAAATAAACCAATTTCATTAGACCGGCTGGGATATCCTGGGGTTATTTACCCAGGATTAGGAGGTATTATGCCTGTAACGGGTCTGTTTTACTAAATGAAGTTAATAAGCAATTATAATCAAATATAGACTTCATGTAAACGCTAGAAGCGAAACATGAAAATAAATTATAAGTCAATTTCAGTTTTGATTGAGGTAGAAGTTTTGAATTATAAATGTATACAAAAAATACGGCAATTATTAGTATTATTAGTAGTAAGTAGTTACTATGATTAATCAAAATTATTCTTATCTTAAATGTTTTTGTACTATAATATACGTATATAATAATAATAATAATGTTTTTGTACTATAATATACGTATATAATATACGTATATAATATATGTATATAATAATAATAATTCCTTGCACTAAGTCCTTCCTCCAAGCAGAAGAGGAAAGGAAGAAGCAGGTCAGCTGCTACACCGGTGTCGTAAGAAGCGATAGCATGCTATCGCTTCTTACGACACCGGTGTGCCGGCATGAAATTGGGTAGGTACATTATTGTGACTATTGTGAGGGGATGGCCTTAAAACAATCAATACACGATATTATTTTATTGTATGCTTTGCTATATTTAAGAACATAATATAGTATTAATGTCTTAAAAGTAAACTTGAAAAGTGCGAGTTAAACCCGCTTGGAGAGGGTTCCGTACGTTGATTATGTATTTACCCTTATTGTTCTATTTTATTCATTTTTGGCTTTTTTTTAAGACCATATACTTGTTATAGGTTTTCCTGTATAAAAGTAAAGAACAATAAAATTTTCTGTATTTATGAGAGGGGAGGGGGGAGAATGGAGAATTTTAAAACTATCCATTGAAGAACAACTATAACAAAAATATATTTGAGATCCTCACAGTAAGCCCTTTGACATGCCACACGATATGGTTTGCAATTTTTTTATTAAAAAAATGTTTTCTATTTATACTTTCGACTTTGGGTCACAAAAAAGCACATGAGTACCAAACAACTCATTTGGTCCAGTAATTTCGCAGAAAATAGGCTGTGAAGGGCAGTCGCCCAGACACATGAGTGATCCTATAAGGGTTCCGTTATTCGTTTTTTCATTCAGAACCCTAAAACATCATCAACGTACATTGTATACCATTGAGTACCTTTATTGTTACTTAAGCTGCAATTCATTTCTTTCGACTTCAATGGTTCCCATTATGGTGAAATGCCTAATGACTTAATACAATGTTTTTCCATGGAATTTTTCGATGCGATATGTATTACGACATATTCCGAACCACCGTTCGTAATAAACGATTTTTAATAAAAGCAATTTCACGATGGGTGGAAAATAATGCAGCACAGTATGAATGCATGACTAAAAAAATTTAGGTTTCTGTTACTAGTGTAGGTATTAATAGAAAACTAAAATGCGTTTAGTATAATATTAGGACCCATAATATTTTTGACTTTATCCGACGATAAATACCTATAATTTCTATCTCTTTCAGATTTTACTTTATTTTACTTTATAAGTAATAAATATTGTATTATATACGATAGCTTATATCATATGCCGTCAATAGAAAAATCGAGTTTAAGTTTCCAAATCAAATCAGTATTGTCAAGTCTAAAGAGCGCAAATAACCACATATGACTTTTCAATGTAATTATAGTTTGCGTACAAATATTACAAGAAGAAATGTAACAATTCCCAAATTATTCAATTCAGGCTATGAACTTTATCGTTTCTATAGCAACATAGGTATCAAGTTACAAAACGATTGAATAAAGTTCTTCCTTGTATAGGTATAAAAAGTATAGGTATAAAAATTCAATTTATTGCTCAATATTATGTTAAATGCTGTGGTATAGAAGGCATTCATCCCTTAATTCAGCCCAATTTTATAATTAATTTATCTAATTTTCTCTATAACTCAGTTTAATACTCCCACGGACGTCTTGTGCCTTGACAACTTACCATCAAATGCACTTTTGTCAGTTTGTCATACTATCCCGCTAATATTGTAAAACTTTTAAATCTTAAATTTTAATTATAAGATATTAAGAAGAAATTTTAACCAACTTTCTACGAGGTACTTATCAGCGAATATTTTTAAAACCAGTATAAATTTCATTAACGGGGCTCCAAGAAAGGCATAGTAGGAAAATTTGCTCCAAACTTAATTAGCGTACTATGCATAGAAGCACTCTGTTCCAATATCATCTTAAAATGAAGGCCTTCTCGAGATAACTTCACGTCCAACAAAATTAGTAAGCCATGATGTGTAGAAGCACTTTGAGTTGCCTTACTGCCGTCTTTAGGTCAGCTCTTTCCTAGATGAAATAGGTATGTGGGACGAGTTTCTTGTTGATTAGTTTAGGATTTTGTACGTACCTACTACTTATAGTATAATGGTGTACCAAACATGTGTCCCAATTTTCATCTCTATGCGAATTATTATAAGCTTACCCCTACTTTTTGAGCTTGTTTGACTGGACTACTTATAATAGTTTTAGCTTTTAAACAAAAAGGATGGAGTGCCCGGGAAGGATTTGGATTTCCGAGATATTTAATTGGTAGGTCCATTTTAGACATTTACACTACACTGGCGAACATATTTTTATTAAATATTATAATATTATACGAAGTAAACTTTTTCAGGTGCATAAATTGATAGAGATTTTCCAGAAGCGAACCGATACCAGGTCGCAGAATGAAAATATATCTGATAAAGTTATCAAAGTTAGCATGCGAGAAATCTGTATACCTATCTAATTAATATCGCGATTTATATTAAAGCGCCAAGTGGAGTGAATGTTGTGGCCGTTGGCGCCACGAAACTCGCGTGGGTGATGCCCGATGCAAACCAGCTCGGCTGATTAATGGTGTTCTACGCAATAACAAAGATAACTCGCTGAGAACGTCTTCAAAGTTTTATAATAAACATTAACGTTTCCAGAAAACAGGCAATCAGACCTTTCAGAACTCGTTCGATCGATCAGTTTGTTCTGGTTATTAAAAATGATTTAAAAATGTCGAACGCGAAAATGTTAAAGTCACCCACAACGTGGTAGTGGTAGTAATAAAAACCGGGCAAGTGCGTGTCAGGCCACGCGCAATGTAGGGTTCTGAAGTAGTAATAATAAAATAAATAATTAACCCAAATATAATGTGTTAATATAATTTAATATACAAGAATTATATACCTAAACCTACCTATCTCGGCGCCAATTGGAGCGGACTCCGGTCAGCATTGGCGCCACTAGTGTATAGCGTGGGCGAACCCGTAACAGCAAACGAGCGTCTAAAGTCTACACTGATTTACCGTGGCGAACACCTTCGTTTTAAATGGTCTTAAGAACTCAAATACGTTTCAGTGCTGATGCCATTCTTTACTATGTTTATGAGTTTAACCTATAAGCCTCCGCGCTATAAATTCATTTAAACTTGCATTTGAGAGTTGCTGTTCCTATCTGATATGGATTCTGTTGTAGCGATAGCAACTAGATAGATGATAGATGTAAATTATTTCTTGTAAAATGTATTAATTAAGGCTATTCAAAGTTAATCTATACAAATATTATAAAGAGGTAAAGTTTGTTTGTGACGTTGTAAGGGGTAATCTTTAATCTACTGAACCAATTTCATACATACACTCGAAAAACATAACCCTCGGGTAAAAATAATCAAAACATTATATTCATGTATAAAAACCTTCACGAAAAAAGTAATTCGTAAAAGCGTAAGAAACAGACAATATCAGTTGTCTGACGAACTACAAGTTCCCGATCGGATTTCCTGCCGGGGCGGACATTTATGTGACAGATAAATGATTGTTTTGGAACTTAATTGTTTTGTTTGGTCTATAATATCTTGTCTTTATGTTGACCTGTAGCCAGTTAATAGTTACCCGACCAAGGATATTAGTTAGACTATAAATAATTAATATCCTTGCACCCGAATTATCAAAAATAAGGATCCAGACTGCAACCAACCGAAGCAGACATTTATGTGACAGATAAATATAATATAATATATTTTGTTCCCGGGTCGTGTGTGTCGCACAACATTAAATTCAATTAAATCTATCATAAAATTTCTTTAAATTTCAATTATCATAATGTTGCCATTATCTATTTGTATTGTACGTTGAACAACAGTTATTGTTTAAAGGTGGTCACTCACGGTCGCGCCATTTGGCGTGGTGGCTACAAATGGCATATGTCAAAATGGCGCGATTGGACATACAGATTTTTATATCACGCCATCAGTTTTTCACATTTACGATCAAATTTTGGCTGTATATCACGCCATTTGACGCGATGGACTGACCGTGAGTGACCACCATAATGTCAATCAAATTAGACTTATTGTTAAACTCCTCAACATAAAATATAATTATTTCACTTTTCTTGCTAAGTGCAAGTGTAAAATAATTAATTTCATACTCGTCAGTACGAGTACACAGTACACCTGTACAGTTACAGGTGTAACTACTGTAAATCTACTGTAGGTACTACGTTGTGTGTTTGTCCGTACATGCAATCTCGAAAACCGATAAAAAAAATACACGGTTCCAGAGTAATACGATTAGGTGATTCCAGATAGATTTTATTATACCTGTTAAATGAAAATATTACCGTATTTTAAGTAAATATCAATAAGTCACAAATTTTGTGCGATCGCTATGTGCTAGTTACATTAAACGGTAAGTTAATAGAAACAGAATTTCTATCGAAGCACCCACGCGTGGTCAATAAAATGTGTACGGGCTTCTAAAATGACTTGCATTTAATTATTAGTTGAACAGTTTATCGTGAGAACATAACTTCTAACCTCGACTTTAATGTTGAAGCTTAAATTATGGGGTGCCTTGATAATAAACCAGCTAATGGTACTGACAAATACAGGAAAATTCTAACATTAAGGGTTTGTAAAGACGTTAAATAAACATTAGGTATTAGGAAAGGAGATAATGTCCAAAAACTCCTATTGGGCTCCATTTTACCAATACGCCGGCACGAACGGCAAAGATAAGAGGTAGCAAGAGGTGGACTGAATAGAGGAATTAAAACATTTGTAATCCTCTAGCGGATCTTTTTTAAATCTTCAGAGGAAAATGGCCATAGTAAAAAATCTAACATTGACAATTACTGACATTTCCAACATCCCACCCTGAAAGTCTAATCTTTTTCAATTACGGTGTGATACATGTCCCAGTAATTGGCCTCTAATGAAGCCATGTGAAGCCGAGTAGGTATCACGAAGTCTAATACGCCACCATAGAGTTCTTTCTCACTAAAAACGAAACAATTGTCGTGACTGCATGACTTTATCACCCACCATGCCTTCGTTTTTGCAATGAACAACGACCCTGAGTATCGAGTCTGCTTTAGCTTATCAATATCGCCCACCACAATCTGCACACGTCTTAAGCCATTACAGCGTAGTAACTTAAGGAATGCGGCTTTGTGACGTAAAGTTACGATGGGCACGGGGAAATTATCCACTTATATTATGAACAATGCAAGGCATGCTATGCAAAACGTTACGTTAAATGTAGAGTTTTTCAAATATGTATATTATGCTAACACTGAAAACGTATAGCTACTAGGGCTTTCATCGAATATTCGAATATTCGAATAATTCGAATAATAAATTCGCTGAAATATTCGAATAAAAGGACCGAATATTCGAATATTCGATCAATTTCTACAAAACCTAACTCGACACCAAATTCGGATTCCAATGTGCACAAAATAGTCAAAATACAATTTTAAAGTTAACGAGGTGGCGCGTGACCTTCAAAATGTCATTTTGGGCGGCGAGAGAGCGCAATTCTTCAGAATATGGAAGTGTTCGGACTTCGGAAATACCCGGGACGTCGGTCGGCGTCGCGTTGCGTTTGTAACCGGCATTGGCGTGTTACATCACTTGCATAGAGTAACTTTGTATATACGGGAATAGAGATCTATCTCAGCGCGAATTATGAGAACATGGAAAGAGTCGCCCTCTGGAAACATGATTCGGAACTTCGTAAATACTCAAAGCTATGACACGTAGGTAAACCTCCGCATGTTAGTCACGAATGAGCCTCGGCCCCCGGTCCCCGGCAGCCCCGCTATTCCTAGTTACGGTAGCGGCTATGGTAACGGCGGGGCAGGGGGTGCTAAGAATCGCCGGTAGAGATCGGGCTACCAATCCAAACGACGACTTCTGCACCTGGCAACATATAACACCAGGACACTGAGGACTGACGACAAGGTAAAAGAGCTGGAAGAAGATATAGACAAGTCAAACTGGAGAATTGTGGGTTTATCTGAAGTCCGAAGACAGGGGGAGGAGGACACGATAATACTCAAATCCGGAAACTTGTTCTATCACCGGGAGGGCGAACACCTGTCCCAAGGTGGTGTCGGGTTTCTCGTTCACAAGTCTCTCCAGCGGTGCCGGATCGACTACCGCTATATCGAGGTGTTGAAGTGTTTATACTCTTCTGCCACCATGTCCGTCAGAGTACAAGACACAGCAACGAAGCCCATCCAACTGCAGAGAGGTGTCAGACAAGGGGATGTCATATCCCCAAAACTGTTCACCGCTGCATTGGAGGACGTGTTCAAGCTGATGGAGTGGAAACGACGTGGCATCAACATTAATGGCGAATACATCACACACCTGCGATATGCCGATGATATAGTTATCCTATAGACCGAGTCCGGCACCATAGTCTCGACGAAGTCCGAAGTTCTGAGAGAAACTGAGAGATTCTACGGACAGCTGTATGCCTCCTCGCAAGCTCCACCTCCCCAGGAGGAGAGAGAGACAAGCGAGCTCAATTGACCCGGCACTATACCGAAGATATCCCGAACGTCGGCCTGTATGAGATTAGGGAGGCTCTGAAACAGCTTAAAAACAACAAGGCACCGGGTGATGACGGGATCACAACAGAGCTGCTAACAGCTGGTGGGAAACCCCTCCTTGTGGCGCTCCAAAAGCTGTTCGATTCCGTCATCAATACTGGGACTACCCCGGAAGCGTGGGGCAGAAGTGTGGTGACGCTGTTCTTCAAGAAGGGCGATAAAGCCCTTTTTAAGAACTACAGGCCCATCGCACTTCTGAGCCACGTTTATAAGCTGTTTTCTAGGGTCCTCACTAATCGCATTGTACGCAGGCTTGACGACTTCCAGCCTCCCGAACTAACCGAGGAGTATAATCTGCCGCTGTGTGTTGCCTATGTGGACTATGAGAAAGCCTTTGATTCTATCGAGACCTGGGCAGTACTAAATTCTCTTCAGCGGTGCCGGATCGACTACCGGTATATCGAGGTGTTGAAGTGTTTGTACACATCAGCCACCATGTCCGTCAAAGTACACGACACAGCAACGAACCCTATCCAACTGCAGAGAGGTGTCAGGCAAGAGGACGTCATATCCCCAAAACTGTTCACCGCTGCGTTGGAAGACGTGTTCAAGCTGATGGAGTGGAAACGACGTGGCATTAACATCAATGGCGAATACATCACACACCTACGATATGCCGATGATATAGTCATCTTGGCGGGTTCCCTGCAAGAACTTAGTACAATGCTCGGGGACTTGAACAGCGCCTCACAACGGGTGGGTCTTAAGATGAACATGGACAAGACGAAAATCATGTCCAATGTCCATGTCACACCCGTACCAGTTGTTGTTGATGGCGCTGCTCTCGAAGTTGTAGACGAATACATTTACGAATACCTAGGACAAGTGATCCAAATGGGTAAGTCCATTCGAGAAAGAAGTCAATCGTAGAATCCAACTCGGATGGGCTGCGTTCGGGAAACTGCGTCATATCTTGTCGTCCAAAACACTACCTCAGTGCCTGAAGTCGAAGGTGTTCGAGCAGTGTGTGTTGCCAGTGATGACATACGGATCCGAGACGTGGAGCTTCACTATTGGCCTAATGCATAAGCTCAAAGTCACCCAGCGGGCTATGGAGAGGGCTATGCTCGGTATTTCTCTACGTGATCGAATTAGAAATGAGGAGATCCGTAGGCAAACAAAGGTAACCGACATAGTTCAAAGAATTAGCCGGTTGAAGTGGCAATGAGCTGGCCACATAGTTCGAAGGACCGATAATCTATGGGGAAGAAAGGTCCTCGAATGGCGCCGACGTCTCGGAAAAAGGAGCATAGGACGCCCCTCGACCAGGTGGACTGACGACCTGAAGAAGACAGTGGGCATCCGCTGGATTCAGAAGGCTCAGGCTCGGTCAGAGTGGCACAAGTTAGGGGAGGCCTATGTCCAGCAGTGGACCTACAAAGGCTGATGGATGGGTGGATGGATGATGACACGTAGGTGACGTAGTGAGTAGTGATTAAGTACTCTCAGGCTATGGCTGGCTACCTTGGTATACTTGAAAATTCACAAAAAAATCATAAAGTTAGATAAATTAACGAAATCATCAAACTTGGTATTTTTCTTTGCCTTAAAAACCATAAATTTTCAGAGACAATCAACTATTTATTTATGGAAACTACAACATACATTCGTTCATTTAACACGAACAAAATCAAAATATTGTATGTACTTGCTCCTAAGTTTACTCCTAAGTTTAATAAACACGTGATTATTAAAGAATTTTTTGATGTTCGAATAATATTCGAATATTCGAATAGTTCCCAAAAAATATTCGAATATTCGAATATAAATTTTATCGAATATTTGGAAGCCCTAATAGCTACTAACGTAAAGTAATTAAAGTTATAAAAATTAACGTTATAATTATTTAAAACTCGTTAAAAATTGCATATTTACATTTTTAAATTTCTAGCACGCTTTACAATGTTAGATTTCTAGTAGGCTTCTCTTTTAATTTTGGGTTTTGTATTTTCGTAAGACAATGAAGTTATTTGCTTTGTAGTTGTAAAGTATGCTATTTATTCTATCAATGCAATTTCGATCACAAACTATTAAACCTTTTAATATTCGTAGCGAAAGTCACACTGGGTAATATTCAATATTCATTATCTTACCTACAAATGTTTGAACGGCGCGTATGATTAACATAGGTAAATACTCATCTAGAATCGGTTTCCTGCCATGTGAAATTGAGGGAAATTAATTATTCAACGTTGTACGTACACGCTACCTTTTATTTTATTAAACAATTGTGTGTGTAGAGCCCCTTTAACATCGACATCGAAATTAATTTATTATTTTTTTAATTTAGCTGTAAAATTTCTAATTGAAAAATAAGCATTTACCTAAAAAGAAGTTATTTAATTGAAATAGCAGTAATATTACAAATTTCGAAGAATGAAACAATCATATAAAACTCCTCAATCATTCAACCCTTCAAAGTTTGTTCTACTGGCCCTCAGTACTGGCCACGTAGTTAAAACATTGAGCGATTGGGTAATTATAAACTACAAAAAAGTACTGTTGTTAGGACCTCAAAAGAAGTATTACTCATGATAATACAGATGCCTCAAAATTTATACTTGCATCAACGATTTCATTACAATAATGAACATCTTATAGTTACGCAACAATTTTGATTATTCACTATTGCGGTATTATTCGTAACAATAATTGAATAGCAATATCCTATTTTCTAAGAAACCGAATAATATAGAAACTCATCTTCTTCAAGTTACGAATACAATGGGCAATCTAGTATCGTCTTACAAATAGATCGAAATGAGAAATTAATATCTATCATCTTTTATCTACTCACTAATCAAGAATGTTCTAATGAAATTGCTGACCAATTACGTATCCTCATAATTATGCCCACTGGTATTCCATTTTACTTTATTAATCAGGCAGTTAAGTGTTAGAGCTAGCCAAAAAGAAAGTGCTTGACTATAGTGTCCTTGCCGCAGCAGTAGGTAAGTTGTCAATCAGGCCATGATTGTCTCTGCCTGTTTTTTAGAGTACCTACTATATTAAAAACAGTAAGTATTGTCCTTTTAAAATAAATTTAAAACAATATCTTCTTTCAAGCCGCACTGGAGCAGCGGGGTGGTGTATGCTCTAGGCTTCCTCAAGAGGAAGAGACCCGAGCTCAGTAGTGAGTGACCATCAAAGACTTGAAGCCAACAAAAATAAAGTTAATGTTTTCTCCCGAATACTAACTACTATTTTATTATCTAAATCAGATCAACATAATCTTCACATCATTTTCCTTTAAAGGTTTACAAGCATAATTTATGCATTTATTAAAAACTCGGTTATATTCCGTGTTTCAACACAACAGCGCCGAAATGGTAAACAAAGTGGCACGCATCAGTAAAGAACAACTCAAGCATAAAACAAATATAGAACATGCAAAGCAGTTACAGCAATCTCTCTTAAAATTTCTATTATAATAAAACTTGACGGAGTACCAGGTATATTTGCGAAGCGTAGGGCTGTCATGTAAGGACACTTCGTTAATTTTAAAGGTGACTAATGAATGAGTTTTATACGCATAATTATATGATAAAAATTTACTACTTTCAGATTTATTCCTTTGTATTCACCCGACTACCTATCTGCATGCCAAATTTTAACTTTCTAGGTCACCTGGAAGTTGGATATAGTTTTGATCTATAGGTCAGTCAGTGTTAAATTTCTCGATTTTTGGACGTTAATATCTAAATAACCGTTTGAGATGTGTTTATGAAATTTGAAAGACGTATGTATTTCGCAAGTCTTAATAAATAAGCCAAATTTGACAGGTTTATGTTGCATAGTTTTTGAGTTATGAGGTGGTCAAAAGTGGCTCCAAATGGTTCGTGTAATATTACACACGGTGCTGCTCGCCAATTCTGTTAGCTAGAAAATTGGCTTGACACGCTCCGCGTGTCTAGATAGTTAATAACACTATTAATCCTATTAATATTAGAAATGTGAGTTTGTGAAGTTGTTTGGATGTTTGTTCCTCAATCACGCCACAACTTATCAACCGATTTGGTTGAAATTTGGAATGGAGATAGCCTACACCCTAGATTAATACATAAGCTACTCATATCCCGGAAAATTTCAGGGTTACCGCGGGATTTGTAATGAATCGATATCTACCGCAGGTGAAGCCACGGGTAAAAGCTAGTCACGGTATTTGTGGTCGCGCTCCTCCGAAACGGCTCGACCAATTTTTATGTTTTTTTTTGTGTATATTTTAAGTAGATATGAGAAAAAGCGGCCAAGTGCGAGTCGGACTCGCCCATGAAGGGTTCCGTAGCAGCAAGTAACATAATATAAAAGTTCTTGAAGTTCGTTGTAACTTTGATCGAGGTAAATTGCGGTTTATGATTTATGACGTATTAAAAAAAACTACTTACTAGATCTCGTTCAAACCAATTTTCGTTGGAAGTTTGCATGGTAATGTACATCATATATTTTTTTTAGTTTTATCATTCTCTTATTTTAGAAGTTACGGGGGGGGGACACATTTTACCACTTTGGAAGTGTCTCTCGCGCAAACTATTCAGTTTAGAAAAAAAATGATATTAGAAACCTCAATATCATTTTTGAAGACCTATTCATAGATACCATATACAAACCCATAGGTTTGATGAAAAAAAATTTTTTGAGTTTCAGTTCTAAGTATGGGGAACCCCCAAAATTTATTGTTTTTTTTCTATTTTTGTGTGAAAATCTTAATGCGGTTCACAGAATACATCTACTTTCCAAGTTTCAACAGTATAGTTCCTATAGTTTCGGAAGAAAGTGGCTGTGACATACGGACGGACAGACCGACAGACAGACAGACAGACAGACAGACATGACGAATCTATAAGGGTTCCGTTTTTTTTGCCATTTGGCTACGGAACCCTAAAAAGGTCGTAAAGTATATTTCATATCGTTAGGTGATTAGGGTGCCCCTATCCAGATTTTTTTTGGCAGAAGAACGTTTGCCGTTAAACAAACAATTGTGAATGGCTTAATAGCTCTCTGTCCGCGGCTTTTCCTGCGTTTCCGGAAAAATAAGTACCTACCATATATTCCAGATCATGGTCTACCTTTATGCTAAACTTCATGAAAATCCGTTCAGTACATTTTGCGTTTAAGAGTAACAAACATTCACATTCGTATTACTAGGATGGCCATAAACTTTTCTACGACTCTTTTATACTCACTATACAAAATTCATGCCACAATAAAGAGTTTTCATTAAATAGCTGAAAAATTAATAATACCTACTTGAAATAGATTTTTTACTTCTTTCTCTATATATGTATAAAATATGTATAAAATTAATTATTTCTAAAATCTAATGAAAGCCCTACAGCTTACAAGTGACGCAAAGCACAACCGACGTGCGACGGCAGCGCCACTGTCAACATTGCGGCGACACACGTAAACAAGGCTCGGTGAAAACCACTGCCTAGTTTACATTATTTACCAGCGAAGTCTTTACTTTAAAAGTAATAAGCCTGTATTAGTAACAGCGGCTACATTATATAATGAAACTATATAACCAATATACTATATGTATAACCTATTTAACCAATAATACAATAAAATTAACAACTAGGTTCTATTCATGTTAATAAAATATTTTTGTAAAGGTAGGTACATACATAATGTGTTCAAAAATATCGGGAATTTTCGTTTTTTGAAAAAAAAAAATTCGTCTACATTGTGGCTTTCAAAATAGTCCCAACTAGATAATACACTAGTGCCAGCGCTTCTTTCAATCCCCGAAATAATTTGAAGCTCGATTTTTGGGATAGCCTTTAGCTCTTTCAGCGATGCGCTTTCAGGTTTTCTTTATTTATGAAAATAGAAAAAGTCACACGGAGCCTTGTCTGGCGAGCTATGGAAGCTGGGGCATCGTTCCGATTCTATTTTTGGCTAAAAATTCATGAACAAGCAATCAAGTGTGAGCAGGTGCAGCATTATCGTGGTGCAAAAATCATGAATCAAAAATCGCCGAGATCATAAAAACCAGTGTAACCTTAGTGGCTATTTAAAAATTACATAATGAATACAGGTGAAAATTTTATCATACTTTTAAGGGGCATGTACTGTGTCAACATAATAAAAAAAGTTTTTTACAATCGGACTCTCCAAAACCGCAAAATTTAATTTAATTCCCGTTATTTTTTAACAGGCTACTATATTTGAATTTCTGCTTGCACATTGAACGTTTTACGTCAAAACACTAATGATTTTTAATATCAACATTTAATATCATCTATGTTGAAATTGGGATGCGCTTTTTAGTATCGAATTCTATTTTATGATAAAATTAAATTTAAATTTAAAAAACTCTCGACAGTTTTATTAACATTAAAAATTGCTAAGAACACTCTTGATTAAGCTTTCAAACAAAAAAACTAGATCAAAATTTGTTCATCCGTTTGGGAGCTACGATGTCACGGACAGACATACAGATACACAGACACGTCAAACTTATAACACCCCTCTCTTTTCGTCGAGGGTTAAAACTAGCGGGTAATTATTGCTAATGTGATATTATTTAGAAATAGTAATGATGGGTACCGTAGGAAGATAGGACCGTACAAAAGTAGTACCCACGGTTCGATTACCATCACCATGAATCTTTTTCTTATTGGTAGCAATGTCGGAGAGCTATTCATAAGAGGATCGTATAGTAACACCTTAGTTTTGGCCGATAACACGTCAATGAAATCTTATGCTTGATTGCCGGCTTATAATATTAGAATCTTCTCCTCTTCACGTGATGGATAAACCCCTCTTGTCCATGAAATAGGACATTCATCCAGCTCATCCAACAGTGGGTTCCAATTCAAAGACCACGTAGTAAATGAACTTCGCGCTTATATACTAACTTCATGTATTAAGAAATAATTTATTGAAAATGGTATTGTGGCGTATAATGAAAGGCCGGTTGGAGACTAACTGACTTTATTATCAATTTACCCTCCATATTTCCCCCCTTACAAAGAAGAACTTACTAGGACTAAATATATCTGTAGCTATATGTATAACATTTATTTACTTAAGTATTTTATTCTTAATTGCACGTCTATATGCACGCCACACGCGGGCGGAAGCGTCCGACGTCGGCGCCACCGGCTCAGTGGCTGGAGTATCCTCGGCGTCTCCGTAGTCGGAGTCCTCGCGATCGGTGCCGGCGCCGGCGCCGGCGCTCGACTCCCCGACGTCGGGCTCCTCCCCCGCATCCACATCCCTACCGTCACCGCCACCGTCACAGTCGGCCTCCTCATTTTTAGCATCGGATGCCACTGTGCTCGCACGCGACAATGAGTATCTATTCTTTAACCGAATGGGAGCAATTTGATCTTGGTGTCTACGCCATTCCGTACCATCGCTTAATTTTACTCTATACGAGACCGGGCCCGTTTTTTCCGATATGTGACCTTCCGACCACTTGCTCCCCTTCGAAGAAAAACTGCGAGCGAGCACAGCATCTCCGACTTGCATCGGTCGCAGGCGGCCCCCCGCCGCCGCCACCTGCTTGTCTTGCTGGTCGCGCACGGCGGCCGCGCGCTCGGGCCGCAGCGCGTCCAGCCGCCCGCGCAGCCGCCGGCCCTGCAGCGCCACGGCCGGCGCGACCCCGGTGGTTGCGTGCTCGCAATTACGATATTGGAACAAGAACCTACTTAACGCGGTCGATATGTCCACCTTTTCATAAATAGCGCGCTTGATAGCCTTCTTGACAGTTTTAACAGCGTTCTCAGCTTCCCCGTTTCCTTGCGGTCTATACGGTGACGATGTGGTGTGTTTTATGGCATTATTTTTACAGTACATTTTAAATTCCTCCGAAAAGAAGGGCGGGCCGTTGTCCGTTACGAGCTGTGAGGGGATTCCGAATTGCGCAAAAATCGACCTAAAGACTTTAATAGTAGCCGCTCCCGTGGTGCTAGGCATTTCTATGGCCTCGATCCACTTTGAGTAGGCATCGACGACGATCAAAAACCGTTTACCGGCACAGTCCGCGAAGTCGGCGTGCACCCGACGCCAGGGATGCAGTGGGAACTCCCACGGGTGCAGGGGCGCGCGGGGCGGCGCGTCCAGCACCGCGCGGCACGCCTCGCATTTGCGACAGGTGTCCTCGATGTCTCGGTCGATGTTCGGCCAGTACACGTAGCTCCGTGAAATCGTTTTCATTTTATTCATCCCCAAGTGTCCCTCGTGAATCTCACTCAACACCTTGTTACGTAGGCTAGGCGGAATTATTATTCTATATTTATAAATTAAACATCCCAGATCAACAAACAAGTTATCTTTCCGTGCAAAATAACAACGCTCCTCATCACCGATAACGGACGACGGCCAGCCGAACGTTACATAACCGATTATTTTACATAAGACCGGATCTCTCTCGGTTTCCTTCGCAACATCCTTGAAACTAATAGGCAACGACTCTTCAACAAAATGCAAATACTCGAGTGAGGAGGTGCTCCGGCGCTCCCGTGGCAGAGGCAACCTAGATAACGCGTCCGCGGGACCATTATTTTCCGAACGTACAAATTCCATCTTGAAATCATACCCGGCCAGGCGCGCCGCCCATCGCTGCAGTCTACTAGCCGCAGTTTGAGGAATACCGCTCTTTTCGCCAAAAATATATGTCAGCGGCTTATGGTCAGTCCGCAATATGAAACGCCGCCCATATAAGTACTGATGGTTTTTCGTTACACCGAAAAATATAGCCAACGCCTCCTTGTCCAATTGGCTATAATTTTTTTCCGCGTCATTAAGCGTCCGGGAGGCGCAGCTGACCGGTCGCTCCGAGCCGTCCTCGTAGCGGTGCGCCAGCAGGGCGCCCACGCCGTACGCGCTGCTGTCCACGGCCAGCACGAGCGGGCGCCCCTCCTCATAGTGCGCGAGCACCCGGTCGCCCATCAACGCCTTCTTGGCCCCACCGAATGCCTCCTCGCAACGTGAGTCCCAGTGCCAACTTACCCCTTTACGTAATAGCGAATTCAACGGATGTATTAACGTGCTCAGATTGGGGATGAATTTTCCATAATAATTTAAGAGTCCCAAAAAACTTTTAAGTTGTGTTACATTAGTGGGCGTCGGCACTGAGGAAATCGCCTCGAGCTTGGCGGGATCCGGGTGCAGCCCACGTTTATCAATAATGAAACCTAAATACACTACACGTTTTTCTAAAAATTTACACTTATCTAGCTTAACAGTCAAGCCCGCCTGTCTCAACCGTTC
The DNA here is from genome assembly GCA_911387775.1 of Thymelicus sylvestris. Taxonomy (NCBI): domain Eukaryota; kingdom Metazoa; phylum Arthropoda; class Insecta; order Lepidoptera; family Hesperiidae; genus Thymelicus; species Thymelicus sylvestris. The sequence goes on from OU426886.1 coordinate 8,774,988, forward strand.
GAGTACAGCTCGCAGATTCCGCAAGTGAGTGTGCCTGTCGTGCCCCGTCACACAGATGTCGTCGAGGAACACCACCGTTCCGGGCACCCCTCGGAGCGTCTCCTCCATCAATTTTTGGAATTTTTCGGGTACACAGGATAACCCGTAGGGCGTGCGTCGATAAGCGAATGTTCCTAGATGAGTAGTGATAGCCGTGAATCGCTGCGACTCCTCATCCAGTAACACTTGCTCGTAAGCATGCTTAAGGTCGATTTTCGTGTACTCCTCCCCATTACTTAAGTTGGCAAACAGTTCCTCTATTCTCGGTAACGGGAAATAGTCTCGTTTCAATTTAGGGTTGATTGTAATTTTATAATCTCCGCATATACGAATTTCACCGTTACGCTTTATCACGGGTACTATGGGTGTGCCAAAATCGGAGTGTTCCACGCGATATATCGTCCCATCGCGCTGCAGCCGCTCGAGCTCGCGCTCGACGCGCCCGCGCAGCGCCAGCGGCACGGGCCGCGCGCGCACGTACACACTACTACAATCTGCGAGCTCCAGTCGAAGCGATTTTGTACAGGTTCCCAATTTTTCACAAAAAACATCAGGGTACTCCTTGCACAGCCGGGATACAAATTGATCGTCTACCAATTCATTGATTTTTATTTGCGTTATTTTTAATGAACGTAACCAATCTCTGCCCAGAAGGGGCCTCCCCCCACCTTTAATGACATACAAAATTAATTTTCTAGCACACACACTATTTAACTTGACATCGACAACTATATATCCCAACGGCTCAATTCGTGTCCCGCTGTAGCTCCGTAAAATTAGATTATCGCTTTTGATACGTATGTGACTAAATAATTGTTTATAACACTCCTCATTGATGGCCGATATCCGACTGCCCGTATCAATTTCGCATTTTAGTTCACGATCGGCAACGCTCACGGTAATATAATAGGGTTTGTTACCTTGCGAGTTTATTTGCATGTTAAAAAACTCATCCTCTGAACTGCCCCAATCCATGAAGTTTTGACGCCGGATGCCCTTATCACGATAACTCACTTTATTACACATCACTTTTAGATGTCCACGTTGATTACACTGATCACAATTATAATTAGCGAACCGACAGCGATCCGCTCGGTGTGGCTTCCCGCACCGCCAACAGCTGGCCGCTGCCGCTGCGCCCCGGGCGCCCCCGGCGCCCGCCGCGCCCCCGGCGCCTGCAGCGCCCGCGCGCGCCCCGCGCCGTCCTTGCACCGCATGCAGGCCCTCGCCCGCCTCGCCGCTCGCGCCCGCCGGTCCCAGCGCCGCGCTGGCGCTCACCTCCGCGTGCTTCTCCGCGGCCTCTAATGCCAGAGCTAACTCCACCGCCTTCGCGTAATCGATGTTCTTTTCGGCAAATATTCTTGAACGCATTAAATCACTCGTCAGACCCGAAACGAACTGGTCACGTAAATTCTCCTCGAGCCGGGTACCGAAGTTGCAGGTGGCCGCCAGATGTTTCAGCTGCTGGAGGTATTCCATGAGTGTTTCGCCCTGTCGCTGCCTCCTTTGACGAAATACGTGCCGCTCGGCTATTTCGGAACGTTGGGGTTCGAGGTGATCGGTCACCAATTTAACGAGTTGATCGAAACTTTTGTCCTCCGGGTGGGCAGGCGCACACAAATCACACATTAAAGCATAAGTCGCTTCACCGACCACGGTTATTAGTGTAGGTACTTGTAATTTATCTTCGATACCATTAAGCAAGATAAATTGTTTAACGCGTCGAACGTACGCCGGCCATTGTTTGGAATTCACGTCGAAAGGTTCAATTTTTCCAATAGGCATGTTTACTATTCGAGTTTATACACCGAAATACACAAAAATATTACTTCACACGCGCGAAATACTTGTAAAATACGTAATTTTTTACTCCCGTCGCCAGTGTGGCGTATAATGAAAGGCCGGTTGGAGACTAACTGACTTTATTATCAATTTACCCTCCAGGTATAACGGTATTTCATACGCAATAATGCTATATGAAAGTGAAGACTGAAAAATAATAAGAAGATATTAAATATCCGACAATATGGCCTACTACAGGACTTAGAGAAAGAAGCTTTTTTATTTCTATTTAAACCACCTCATTGAAATGGAATTTATTGTTATGATTTGTACCTATATAAGACGTCGATGACAAACGAAAGTCGAGTAAATCACGAAAAAGCGAAAGGCACATATTTTAGGACAAACTAAAATGTAATGAACTAGCCCTTTGACGTCACTAGAGAAACAAGTGCTGCATGGCAAAAACGCACAAAAATACTGTATTGATTGGTATGTCAACCATTGGGATCGCATTATTAATTTCGTAGATATCATTTATTGAAATATTTCAATATTTTACAACGTGAGAAAGTTGACCGGCAAGACGTGTATGTACCTACTCAGTAAACAAGTTTGTTTATTTTTGGTACGTTTAACACGTTCGCTGCGGCAGCATTAGATCTAAACCTACTGCTAGTGCGGTACGAGACAAATACTGCCCGTATCTATATTTCCTGATATGCGTTACGACCTCTATTTTGCCGTACCAGCACCTGACTTTCAAAGTCCATACAGACGTGGAAACGCCCCATACCAATTTTTTTTTTTTAACAAGTCGATAGGCTACATCCTTGTGTATACCTAGCTGCGGCAGTCCGGGGTTCTGTTTGATATTTTAAAAGATACAGGGATTTTTCAAAATAAGTCATTTACGGCAATATATTTGCCGTATAGCATAGAAGTGAAAAAATGCTAGGGACGGGGGGTTTACTTTTAAAATGACAATCGATACTTTAAAGATATTCTTTATTGAAGACATAACATTAAAATTTGACAGTGTATTAATCAACAAAACTTAACTTATTAATTAGTCAACATAATTAATATAAAATATTTATATAATTGGCAATACTTGTAAGACTGTCTGTAATGCCTGTTTTTTAACCGACGAAAAAAAAAGGAGGAAGTTCTCAATTCGACACGTATATATTTTTTATTTTAAACTTTTTAGATTATAGATTTTTAATCTTTTTAGAATGCTACTGCATAGTTTTCCGCATAAAAATTATCGAGTGCTTTACGTACGGCCAGCACTAACGCAAACTAAGATGCCGCGCGGACGCATGCAGTGAGGCGCGGGGTTGGGGGGGTACGGCAAGATAGTTGCCGTACCGCACTGAATAAAAATATTGATCCTACTGTGCGTTACGGCAACTATTTTGCCGTATTGTATTAGTGCATAATATTATTATATTAAAAGCTACAATATCGAAATTATCACTGTCTCTTATCTACACGTAAAGGAACATAGTTAGATCACCCCCGCACCGTGGGCAAAACTAGGACAACAAGCTGCCGCACTGGCGGAAAGTCAAATACGGCAAAATACTTGCCGTAATGCAGCGAACGTGTTAAGACGTAAACGTACCAAAAATAATTATTAATAGTTTTTTTCACATACCAAAAAAAAACTCGCTCCAGACCACTTCGAGTACAATGAAGAATACCTTACCTGTAACAATAAAGAATAGAAACAATTAGTAAATAAAGTACTTGTGACATCATCCGCCTATGACAGTATGACACTGGATGCCCCCGCAACATTGTTAAAATAAATCACTAGAGGCGTGGGTCTGCTTTTGTAATATTGGAGGAATCGGAACAACAACGTTCGACTTAATTCTATTGTAGCTCTTTAATATTTCATCTTAATATTTGTATCGACGCAGTATTATTTTTTAAACATGCATGTTAAAATTATTTTCGTGAATCGTGGAAGCTTTTTTATAATTTTTTGCCATATTAAATACAGAATTTCTGAAATAATTACATAGAAACAATTTTTTTTGCTCTCCATAAACTATTCATCTTTGTTAATTTTGACTAGGTATTTTGCAAGGATAAACCTATTAGTGTTATTACCCAAGCAACATTTTAAACCTAAAAAGCAAATACTAGATATTACTCGTATTGTTATAAAATTGATATTGCATCATCAACTCAGGTATATCACTGGTGCCGTACTTCCATGAGAGACAAGGACACTAACATTGGCCATCTGGTGGTTCGTCTGTTTGTTACATAAAAAAAATATTTTCAATCATTAAATTCGCAGAAATTATCAAAATTATACAAATGGACTGTTCAAAATAAACTTATTCTTTTTTATAGTGACTGTACCCAAAATCCATGATAAGGTGACTAAGCGTTATTATTAAATCCTGCCTACACGAAGTTTAACATCATATCTCTCTCTTCAATAATTAAGCTATTAAATTGAACACACCATAAAGCGCCTTTCATATGCTAATCGTAGACGAATAAAATAGTGGCTTGCATAGGATTCAATTCCATCGTCTAATAGATTAGGGCTGTTACCACAGGCTGTTATATTAAAATATTACCACCTTCCTACGAGTAATATCTATTCTTAATCTTGAATACAGAGAATGGCATGGCTTCACATGAAAATAAAAGTATGATAAAATTAAAAAAACATTTCTACTTGAAGTATTTTAAGGCAATAATAAGTAATTAAAGTACAAATATGAGTCAAGTCTGTGGGACTTGTTATTTTATCAAGTGGTAACCCTGAGTGATAAATTGTAATTCGTATAGAATCCGGAAATGTGTGGGTATGACGCGCCACCATGGAACAAAACCAAAGAATGTCGGCCTAAAAAGGTCCCTCAACCACACCTATAGCTTATTCATCATTTGAAACAAAAAATCGTTATTCTTTGTTGTATTATAATCTAATACGATTTGTAATCAGGATTTTACCTCCTAAGAAGTATTTCTAAACCTTCACAGAAATGGTCTATTTTGAGATGAATGCCTACGTTTGAAATGCCGAGGGTTTTTAACATCTGGCCTATTAAATCTAACTTATTAAATCTAACTATAATAATTTCATTCAAACTTTGGGACAGATGAGTGTTGTTCATCCGAACAAAATAATTATAATCAAAAAAGTTATCAAAAGGTTAACATTCTTTTTGTTCGAGTTTTGCGAATTACTTATATATTTATTGGAAACCCAGAATTAAAATGAGGTCTTGCATCACAGAGTCCGCACTGTATCAATTCGACGAAAATTCGACGCAGTAGCGGCGTCACTTTACGACGGTTACACCCGCGCAGTAACCACTTTACGACCGACACATCCCCTTTAGGCTCTTGTTGTATCAACAAATTTTATTTATCTTTTTACTTTTTATTTATTCGATCACTAACTGTGAGCGGTCACAATGTTTGTTATTAAAATATATTTTTATATTTTTTTACATAATCTTTCAAATTCAAAATGATTTAATTTTTCAAAATCTTTCCGTATTTTGTTAGTAGGTACACTTACCTTATGCGCATGATTTTTTGCTTCTTTCACCGGAATATAAAGGAATGAAAAATAATGAAAGCAACTCCTCAGCACATCATTTAAATTAATGTTTAACGGATACATTATAACACACTTATAATCTATTTTAATCTTACCTTTCCACTTTCATTTCTAATACATTTTATATGAGACTTATCCTTGGATTTTTTCTCCCTACTATTGTGAAATAATAATAAATAAATAATAAATAACGCTTCACACTCATAGACCCACACTAGGATTCCCAATACTAATTAAGGACTGATTAATTTATACATAAACCCTTAAAATTCTTGCTGATTGTAGCAAAATACAATTTATAGTTATATTACAATTATTTACATAATTTTATTGTTGTTTTAAAGCTAAATCGTTAATCGTCATCGATGTGACGACTGTTGTTTTCGCCATTTTGTTTAAAGTAAGCAGTATAAGAACGTCTCATATAATGATGGCGACTACCTAATTTTCGTTTCGGCTCCCCAACATTGTCAATCGCCCCTTTAAACTTTTATGTTACGGCGAAATTGGTCAACACGGTCCATGAATTTTTAGTGCCTAACATTTTTAGACTTGGTAAAATCAACGATTTGTTCGTTATTTGTAAGGTACCTACGTAATAACGATTGCTTAATATTGAACATTAAAACATAAAATATAGATGCACGAAGAACAGGTTTATAAAATTTACATGAATCTTCAATCGATAAAACTTTTTTGTATTCTATAATTGCTTATTTAAATTGTCCTCAATACTGCAAATTATTCATATTTTAAGACCGATACTGTACCGAGTACCGAGTAGTAATAATAAATCCTTAAGTTTCATTATTAGTTAATAATAAGCCTGCTTTCAAAATAATACCATGGCTACAAATAGTGGTATTAAGACTTACAATATTCTACCCTCTGAAATAATATTAATTTTAACAGATACTCTATTAATTCTGTTATTAGAAAAGCTTTTGAAAACAATAGTACCTATTGACGATTACTGAAGAATACGCTATCGAAAACAACCTTTTGGTTCATTATTTTAAATCCAACACTACAATAATAGACACTTTTTAGGATAGTATTTCTGAAATACGAAGTAATTACTATCTAACCACTCCTTTTGGATTGCTTTAGTTTGAAGCGAAACAATGGACAAAAGAATAACACACGGGTCCGTAAATGAGACGAATACTTTATATTTCTTGGGTATTGGTGCTTCAGAACTATGTCGTTGACTTGCTAATGTAAGTTATGTGAGAAGTTTGGAAATATACACTTTGTTACCTGAAAGGGGTTTCATAAAACTGAATTATAGCCATAACCCTAACTTGGTTTTGAGGATCGTCATAAAATATCATCTTGGGCGCTCACAGGACGCGTGGCGGAGACTGTTGTTAAATTTTATGGAAACACCACCGAGTACAATGGAAATATGTAAATTAGACAAACATCAAGCTTTCTCACATACAAAGTGCTTTTATAATATACACCGCTTTGGGTGAATATTTCTGTTTCGGCGGTACTGTAAAACTTATTTGAATAAATCTTTAAAATACTTACGGTGTCATTATTTGATATTGGAAAATATTTGTTATTTTTTGATTACAGAAATATTAAACAATTGCTAAAACTTGGTAATACTACATATTCCAAACGTCAGTGTTAAAGTCTGTCGAAGAATTATAATTATAACTCATAGGTCTATTATAACAAACAATATTAATGCGTGTACTGAGAGCTATTATTACTCAGAACAACCTCATTGCTTAGTTAATTCTTTCAAAAATAAAGGATTTTCAAACCGCTAACGTAATTAAAATAGAAGTTCTAGAATTGTAACGAACTCGCTACAATTTTATACATCATGATATTCATGATCTCTCTTTTGGTTCAAATTTAAATTCATAACGTCAACATTCACAATATTATATTCATCTAAATGCAAATACCCACCCTAAAGTATGCTGTTAGTACATGAAATTTGCAGTAGGCAAGACTCAAGTTGTTCGACATAAAATGGTTGACTTTGTAACAGCTTTCTCTCAAAATGCTGTTAAAGTTCTTCGTCCACGTTACTCCGATATATTTATAACGCTAAATCCTTATAAATACTAGAGACTTCGTAAACAATTGTTCTTTCAATTCTAAAAATATACCTAATCGTTATGTTGACAAAGTGTTAACCGCACCAAAAAAATGTTTTTACTTTATATGCTAACCTATGTTTGTTTAGCGAGATTCAGAGCCTTTGCACACGGCGCGTTTTTGAAGCGCATCCAAGGAAAACGCGTGGAATCTGCGCGTTTTCTGCGCTGCAAATGACGAGGCAAACGAGACGTTTCCTCATACGATCGCTTAAGTTAGTTAGAAAAAAAAAACGTATTTTTGTTCGGTTTTGTTTCGGTAAAGACAAGCAAGCTGTTGTGAATTCTTCTTATGAGATCCTAGCAACCCTATGTAATATTTCACTAGTGATGATAATAAACTGAAACTTACTAAAACTATTATTTTATATAATACTTTTTTTAAAACAATAAAATTCGTAGCGGAAATCTCGTAGACGTAAACGTTACCTTAGTACTCGGTACGACGACGCTTGTTTGAAAATGAGTGAAACTATCTTAGGTTAGAGCCATGATTGTGTTACTTCTTTACCTAAGCTAAGGTAAAGAAGCAGAATATCTGTTATGTCGGATTATATTACAATATACCTGGAGTGATGCAAGTCTTCTCTGTTTATGCCGCAGCTAGTAAGGTGACGTCGAACAACTTATTTGCGCCACTCTTCTTCTGTTGGTGGCCACTAGTGTTTAAACATGTTTTTAATCATCATCAACTGTGGGATGGTCTCATCAATAACTGTCATGAAGGGAAATAAATATGTATCAAAAAAAACATTGGATAGTAAATATTATCCATCCCGAGATTTGCTACAATTCTTTATTTGACAAATATAAACCTCCACACTTACTTTTATCTATTGATTTCAAAGGAAGCCTACCGAGAGATTTCTTTAAAACTCCTTTCACCAATTGACGAGTAGAGTCGTTCCTCAGACACGGTATATAATAGTTGAACTTTGTCTACCATTCCACCCGAAAGCATTACCCTTTTAACTTCAACAATGCGTCAGCAAAAATGTTTCATTCTCATGTCACGTCTCTAAAATCCCCATTGTACGAGCATTCGGCATGTGATCGACGAAATAAAAAAGCTCATCGGTGCTTAAAAGCTTGATTTATTATTTATATTAATTCTGCCATAGATGTGATGATAAAATTCGCGTCACAATAAAGTTAAAGACATCTTGTTATTACCATTATTTACAAGAGATGTGGGTGTCGAGTTATTCATTTAATTGTTTCGAGAAACGTATTGCTTGTTAGGAACTAGCCAAACTCAGTTTTATGGCGCCATAAATTATTATCGTTTCAATTTCAATACAAGAACATGCCAAAGCTCGGCTCGGCTATATACGATTGAAATTAGTTTTCGTTTTTTATGTTTGAATAATGCGGTATGGTAGATTCACTCATAGATTCGAAGTGCTTTATAGGATGATTAATAGTTGAGCAAAGAAAAAGCAGGCTATTACATCGACCTCCTGTAATTCGGCGCCGGAGGCAGCGCAGGCGCCGTGCATTTCTCCCGCCCACGTACGGCAGCTTATCTGCGTGTTCTCACACAGAAATTTACACATGCTTGCGAGTATCAGCGGCTCGTAATAACGCAGTCGCATTTTACTCGTATCTGTAGCGGCTGCGGTGTCGGCATGTCGGTGATACTCGGTTACTGACCAACCGTAGGACGTGGGCGAGCCGCGACTGCCGCGTTTTATAACTTTTTTATTCTATTGTCACTCGACGCGACGTAACGTAGAGAAAAATAAATTTTACTCGTTATCTAAATGTAAAATCGTTCGGTTTCGATCGAATCAGTTTCCAAATAGTTTTAATAAATCTCCTTTTACGGCGGCCGGAGAGCGGCGAGCGATAGCGGGAGAGGCATTACAGATTCACGCTGCGTTATCGTGTTTTACTTTGTTGTGACTGGCGCGGTTGTTCGGCAACAATAGCTTTAATTGAAAGAGTGTCAATAAATTTGTCGCTTGGTCCTGCGCGTCGCCGGTGGTCCCGATAAACTTGATCGTCCCGTGGCGTTGTGACACGTCCCGAAGGAACGGACCCTTGTTCCGGAGGAGAACCGTTTGTTTTTATCCGACGCCGACCTTGTCTTCATTACGATAAATCTTCCGAAGGGTTTATCTCTCGAATAATCGATTCGCTATCTTGTCTTACTTAACTATTGAGGACAGACCCATGGCAATACTGATAATGTTAACAAACCTAATAAAGTTTTTATATGGTGGGTTTAATATTTGAAGGATTTTATCTATATATATGTAAAGAAAATATATTTTCTTTTTTAATTTTTTGAATGTTTGACATCTTGATCCGAACACGAAAGAAAAATAGCAATGTCAACAATGGCTTCAATGAGAAATTATTTTATTTAGATGATATTGTGTAATATAAAGTATTTAGAAGAGAATAAACTTTAAATGTCGTTTTTCTTATTACAGGTGAGTTTTTAATTTAGTTAAATAATGTAATATAGGTTTTTGTTTATTGTTCAATGTATGATAATGTAAATAATGTTAATTTTAAAACAAATATATTCTTATTACAGAGAAACACATCTTTGGTTTATTCCTTTTATAAAACGACATTTTGTTTATAAACTTAAAAAGAGGAAATAATAAAACTAATAACCATGGACAAACTTCGTTTTGAATTTACCCTATTACCAGGAAGTGATGGTAAATCAAATATTTTTTCAATTACCACAATATCTACAAGTGATAATAGAATTTATGTAGTACCAGAAGACCTACAATCAGTGGGCTATCATAAAGATATAGTAAAGACGAATGCATTTATTAAAGTAAAAAACAGTTTGATGAAAAGATATCAAGTAAGAAGGGTTTGGATAAAAATGACAGATGAGTTAAAACAAAATTACATAGATGAAAATGGTAACATACAGTTTATGGATCGATTTCTAGAAGAAATTACTACAGAAAAGGCAGGAACCAATACTCTAGAAAGAATTGTGGAGAAATTTGTAGAGAATGCACAAGAAAATAAACAACAGAGTCTAAAACATATCGCAGAAAGATTTGTTATTGAAAAATTTACTAGCAAAAATACGAATGCAAAGCAATGGATTGAAACATTTGAAAATGAATGCACGCGCTTTGATGTCACAACAAATGAAAAGAAAATTGAAATGCTCCGAATATTCATGGACAAAAGTTGTGCAGATTGGTACAGTTCCATGATAATAAAACTTACAATGAACTCTGAATGGTCAACATGGAAAAACAAATTTTGTGAATCGTTTACAAACAAGGGGTGGAATCCAGTTACATACGCATTATTATTTAAGTATAGAGAAGGTTCACTGTTAGATTACACTATAAAGAAAGAGAAACTGTTGTTAGAAATGAGAACATCAATAGATTCAGGCACACTAATAGATATAATTGCAGCTGGTTTACCAGATTTTATTCTCCATAAAATTGACAGAGATGCGCTTAAAGATACGACAGATTTATTTAATGAGGTGAGCAAATATGAACATATGATAAATAAACACAGTTATGTGCCTAAAAGAATATATTACAATGGAAATTATAGAAGTAGTGGTAAGACAGAAAAATCTTCATGTAAAATTTGCGAAAGATTAAATAAAGGTATTCGTTATCATCCAGAATATACTTGTTGGTTCAAGACGAAAGAAGAGCATAACGCAAAGAAAAATGACATTAAACATGTCAACAATACAGTAATAGAGGCTGAGTTAAATGAAACTCATCAAAAAAACGAATAGTAACACCATTAATATATGTCAAACTACAAATAAATGATAAACTAGATATACATGGAGTTTATGATTCAGGTTCAAATGTTTCTTTGATTAATTCTAAGTTATTGAAACTAAAAGGACAAGGAACCAATTATAATGAAGCAGATTTAGTAACAATTAATGGTGTTAAAAAAACGAATGGTTTGACGAACTTAAGAGTAAAAATATTTGAATTGGAAAAGAATGTAGATGTATACATTATTGATGAACAAAACTTCAAATATGATTTTTTAATAGGACTAGACTTGATAAAGATATTTAAACTTATACAAAATGAAGACTTAAAAATATCTCAAAAAAAATGCAAAGAAAATGTAATACAAAATGAGTTAAAAGAAATTTCAAATAATAATAAAATAAAACAGGAAGAATGTGATATGTTTTATAATACAACAAAAGAATATGAAATAAACTTCAATGAGCATGTGAAAGAAGAAGAATTTAAAATAAAAATAAATCATTTAAATGAAAGTGAAAAATCGGAAATAAATGAACTTATAGAAAAACATAAGACAGTATTTGCGAGAGATAAATACGATGTTGGTAAGGTTAAAGGTTATGAAGCGAGAATTGATTTATTAGTAGACAAGTACTGCAGTAAGAGACCATATAGATGTACTATTGAAGATAAAAAAGAAATCGAAGAGCAAGTAGCAAAATTACTAGATAATAAATTGATAGAAGAATCTTATAGTCCGTTTGCTGCACCTGTTACTCTGGCATTTAAAAAAGAAGAAAACAAAAAATCAAGACTATGTATAGACTTTAGGGATTTAAATAAAATAGTTGTACCTCAAGCACAACCATTTCCCTTAATCGAAGACCTCATGATTAAAACAAGGAATTGCAAAGTTTTCTCAAGCTTAGACGTGAATTCTGCATTTTGGTCAATTCCGTTACGAATTGAAGATAGGAAGAAGACAGGTTTTGTAACACAGGAAGGACATTACCAATGGACATGCCTGCCCTTTGGACTAAAGACCGCTTCAGCGATTTTTCAAAGGATACTTAGCAATATATTAAGAAAGTATAAACTAAACAATTTTGCCGTTAATTACATAGATGACATTCTTATATTTTCGAAGACTTTTTCAGAGCACATAAATCATTTGACACAATTATTAGAAGCAATTAAAACAGAAGGTTTCAGATTGAAATTTACAAAATGCACATTTGCAACAGACTCGGTAAAATACCTGGGTCATATAATTCAAAATAACTCCGTTAAGCCAGTAAAAGATAACTTGGTTTCAATAAGGAATTTTCCAGTACCAAAAACGCAAAAGAATGTGAGACAATTTTTAGGAAAAATAAACTTTTACCATGAGTACATACCAAAATGTGCAATAATACTAAATCCATTACATAATCTATTGAGGAAAAATCAAAAATTTATATGGTCACAGGAATGCCAAGAATCGTTTGATAAAATAAAAGGACTTCTGTGCTCACAACCAGTTCTTGAAATTTTTGATAGTAATTTACCTATTAATATTTATACAGATGCTAGTTTAGAAGGTGTGGGAGCAATTTTGAAACAAGTACAGGTTGATGGAAATGAAAAGCCAGTAGCGTATTTTTCAAAAAAGCTAAATGAAGTTCAAAAGAGGAAAAAAGCAGTATATTTAGAATGTTTGGCGATAGTGGAAGCAGTGAGGTACTGGCAGTACTGGTTAATAGGAAAATCGTTTACAGTATACACAGATCATAAACCATTGGAAAATATGAATTTGAAATCTAGAACTGACGAAGAACTGGGCGACTTGTCATTTTACCTTTCACAATATGATTTTCAAATAAAATACGCTCCTGGAAAGCAAAATTTGGAAGCAGACGCCCTAAGTAGAAATCCAGTGTTAAATTCAGATGAAAATAAAGATGATCAACTAAAAGTTGTAAATTTGATTAATTTAAAAGATATTGTGTCAGATCAAAATAAAAATCAAGAGATACAAAATGAGGAAAGAAATTTCATAAAAAAACATACATTATATTTTAAAAAAGTAGGAATGAAAGAAAAAATTGTACTGTCGGAAGAATTTAGCATTAAATTTATAAAAAATGTTCATGAAAATCTATGCCATATTGGAATTGGACAAATGCAGAAAACGATTAGTCCTTATTATATATCAAAAAATTTAACAAATAATATTAAGAAAATTTGCAGAAATTGTGAAATTTGTATAAAAAATAAGACTAGAGGACAAAACAAATATGGTTTCCTGTCTCATCTAGGTCCAGCGACAAAACCTTTTGAAATAGTATCTATAGACACAATCGGAGGTTTTGGAGGTTCAAGATCGACAAAGAAATATCTACATCTCTTAGTGGATCACTTTACAAGATATGCATTTATTTCAACTTCGAAAACTCAAAGTGCAAATGATTTCATAAATCTAGTCCTAAAGATAGCAGAAACGGAACATATTGGTTTGCTTTTGACCGACCAATACCCAGGGATCAATTCTACAGAATTTAAGAAATTTTTGAAAGAAAAAAGAATACGTATGATATTTACAGCGGTCAATGCACCTTTTTCAAATGGACTAAATGAAAGATTGAACCAGACGTTAGTAAACAAAATCAGATGCAAATTAAATGAAAAAGAAAAAAAGAGAGCATGGACTACAATAGCACAAGAATGCGTAAATAAATATAATGAAACAATACACTCAGTCACTGGCTTTCCGCCGAGCTATCTTTTATATGGCACAAATGTCATGATATTACCCAAAGAATTAAAAATAAATAAATCACACGAGGAGTGGATTATAGATAGAAAAACAGCATTAGAGAATACAATAAAATCTCATAATTATAACAAAATACAATTTGAAAGAAAGCTAAAAAAATATGAATTTAAAGCGGGAGACATGGTGTATATAGAAAACGGAAATAAACTTAATAGAAAGAAATTAGATGAATTGAAAATTGGACCATTCGAAATTATTGAAAAAGTCTCAAACACAATATACAGGATTGATACAGGTCACAAAAAAACAGAGTCAAATCTTTATCACATTACAAAGATTATTCCTGTTCCTACATTAGAAGAAGACAGAGAGTCAGAAGAATCTGAAGAATAAAAAAAAAAAAATTTTTTTTTTCTCCTTGGGTGGGGAGATGTAAAGAAAATATATTTTCTTTTTTAATTTTTTGAATGTTTGACATCTTGATCCGAACACGAAAGAAAAATAGCAATGTCAACAATGGCTTCAATGAGAAATTATTTTATTTAGATGATATTGTGTAATATAAAGTATTTAGAAGAGAATAAACTTTAAATGTCGTTTTTCTTATTACAGGTGAGTTTTTAATTTAGTTAAATAATGTAATATAGGTTTTTGTTTATTGTTCAATGTATGATAATGTAAATAATGTTAATTTTAAAACAAATATATTCTTATTACAGAGAAACACATCTTTGGTTTATTCCTTTTATATATATAAAATTGAAAAGCGACACACCGCTGATTAAACAAAAAATCTCAGAAACTGCCGAACCGATTAAGATGAAATTTGGCAGGGAGATAGTTTATGCTAAGGAGACGTCCACTAAGAACGGATTTTTAGAAATTCATCCCCTAAGGGGTACAAATAAGGGTTAGAAGACACTTTCATACAAACCAACTTTCTTAGTGTTAGATTTATAAATTTGAAAATTTTTATGTAGGTTTATAGTAATAAACAAAAGTTAACATTAATGTATTTTTTTGGAAAATCATCCCTTAAAGGGTTAATTTACTGAATTGAACTTAGTAGGCAACTTCGTCATTTTTGAAGTTAAAAACATGAAAATTTACATATTAGCTCCAGACTAGAAAAAAAATTTGTAAGTATTATGTTTTTTTGGAAAATCATCCCCTAAAGGGTTAATTAAGAGTGCGAAAGTTAGTATGGACACTTCGTCAGTTTTGAAGTAAGAAGGGCGAAAATTTGTATATAAGCTTATAGTTAGACACAAAAAATAACTGTATCATTGTTTTCTCGAAATTCATCCCCTAAAAATAGGGGTTGGTAGTCAACTACATACAAATCAACTTCGCCAATTTTAGAGTTATAAATATGAAATTTTTTATGTAAGTTTATAGTAATAAACAAAAGTTAACTTTAACAAATTTTTTTCGGAAAATCATCCCTTAAAGGGTTAATTTAGTGAATTTAATTTAGTATGCAACTTCGTCATTTTTAAAGTAAGAAGGGTGAAATTTTGTATATAAGCTTATAGTTAGACACAAAAAATAACTGTATCACTGTTTTCTCGAAATTCATCCCCTAAAAATAGGGGTAAGAAGCCATTTACGTATAAATCAACATCGTCAGTTTTAGACTTATAAATATGAAAAATTTTATGTAAGTTTATAGTTGTGAACAAAAGTTAATTTTACCACGGTTTTTTGGAAAATCATCCCTTAAAGGGTTAATTTAGAGGATTTCATTTAGTACGCAACTTCGTCATTTTTAAAGTTAAAAACATGAAAATATTATGATGATATTAGCTCCAGATTAGAAACAAAATTTGGAAGTACATATTACGTTTTTTTTGGAAAGTCATCCTCTAAAGGGTTAAATAAGAGTGCGAAAGTTAGTATGGACACTTCGTCAGTTTTGAAGTACGAAAGGCGAAAATTTGTATAATATAAGCTTATAGTTAGACACAAAAATAACTGTATCACTGATTTCTCGAAATTCATCCCCTAAAAATAGGGGTTGGTAGTCAACTACATACAAATCAACTTCGCCAGTTTTAAGGTTATAAAATATATGAATATTTTTATGTAAGTTTATAGTAATAAACAAAAGTTAACTTAGATTTTATTTTTTTTGGAAAATCATCCCTTAAAGAGTTAATTTAGGGGAATGAACTTAGTAAGCAACTTCGTCATTTTTTAAGTTAAGAATGGACAGGGAGCAGGAGAGGGACAGGGAGCGGGAGAGGGAGTGGGAGCGGGACAGAAATCGGGAGAGGGCGCGGCTGTGGGCGGGAGAGGGACTGGGAGCGATAGAGGAAGAGGGAGAAGGATATGAAGTGGGAGAAAGACCTCGAGCGGGAAAGGGAGAGGGAGAGGGATATGTGGTGGGAGAAGGACCTCGAGCGGGAAAGGGACAGGGAGTGGGACAGGAAGAGGGAGAGCGAGGGGAGTGAGACAGGGAGCGGGAGAGTAAAAGGGACAGGGAGCGGGAGAGGAAGAGGGCAAGGGGAGAGAGGGAGATGGAGAAGGAGAGGGAGAGGGAAAAGAAAAAAAGTTAATGTTGTTTACTATTCCAAACCCGCTCCCGGAGGAATAATCTGTGATTGTATCTTAAGTTTCAGTATGTAAATTCCTAAATATAAGTACTTCAATATAAATGAACCTGTTTTTAAATTTTCTTTTGTAAGGGATAATAAATAATATGAAACGCATAATTTCCGCGTGCGAAGCTGCGGGCAACAGCTAGTTATAAATAAATTGCAATTTTATATCTACACTTTGAAAGGAAATAGATAAGCATGTAAGTGACAAGTAATTGGATCATAATATTTATTTGAAATCAATTCTTTAAGCCTATTAGCACTTTAAAGATTCAAAGGAAGTTTTGGATTTATTTTCTCACGGTACGACCCCGCCCACGGTCGCTTCTACGTATACGACGTGTCTACTTAGGAGTGGAACTTTGTGTTCATAATTTAGTTGTAACAATGATATGAGAATTGTACCTGTGTTTGGATACGACATTAGTACGTACATAAATTGTGTAGACGTTTGAAATCACCGTGACACTGATAGGTAATAGGAGGAAATTATAGATGTATGCGCGCACGCATATATTAGTTTATCCAGTCTTCTTTCTTAACCTATACCAATTATTAAAAAGCAGTATGTGTCGTTATCTTATATTTTTAGTAAACTTGGGATACCATTAAATGTTTTGTATTATTTAAAACAGTTCACAAATTGGTTGTTTGGGTTAGGAAAGATATCTGCAGTAGTGTTTTGTAAGTAGTTAGGCATTTGTTAACTTGTATTCTGTCATTCACGCATGTATTAAAAACATTTACAGTTTAAACATTCACACACTTTCAATTAGGTACATTCTGTACCTACGCCATAATTGTTATGAAATTGCCGTGTCTATAAATGAAGGAATTCCTGGCTTAATGGTTTTACTGTAGCCCACGTTTGGACCCAAACAATTCACACCCGATAATCATCTGAGATAAACCGGCGCGGTGCGTCAGTGTGAAATCACAGAAATTACACACGTCGCCAGATTTAGACATAGTGCCCGAAAAAGGGGCCTGAAGTGTGGAGTAAGGTAGGTAAATGCATTACAATCGATAAGTAGTGTGGGTCCGTCAATTTACACTTCTCTGTGAAGATTCTCAGGTCAATATATATTTTTTTTTAATATTTAATATGATTGTATTTATTCGTAACAGTTTAAAATAAGACTAACAAGAAGGCTATTGAAAGCAAAAAGTATACATCAAATATAATATTATTTTATGAATAATATCTTATAATACAACTCCAGTCAACCCGGGTAACTTTGAAATTCTGAGTATTGGTAATACTTTCTTTGGCTAAGAATCATGAAAAATGATGCATACATAAGGTAAACCGAATAAAGTAAGGTTAAATTATTAATTATTAAACAGTAACTCCGAGCAGCAGCGTTCAATATTATACTAAGTACTTACTATACCTAATTCAAAGTTACCCGAGGTGAATATGACGTCGTTGTGAGATCTTTTTTTTTAAATTATATGCTTTCTAATTTAGACTTCAGTAGTTTTAGCATGTACCTATATTGGTATTAATAAAAATTCTATTATTAGGGTATTATCCTTATTATTAGGAAAAAGTCCATAGTGAAAATAAATAATAATACTTATTATAAATAAAATGTCGACAAATGTTATTAAAATTTGTTTGAGAACTGGCAACGTAATCTAATCAAATCCACTTTAGTGACTTCTCAAGTATCAATTTCCGATTACTTAAATCAGGCTTTATCAGCATTACCTTTTATCAGAGCCTTCACTCGCCTCACTCGTTCTCGCGTAATAGGCACGGGTTCAATCAGTAGCTTCAATGGGGTCGAAAACGGCCCTCCACTGAATAAAATTGCCACCCAATCACGCGACGAACCACAAGGCTTCCAATAACCTTCGGCTAAAATATATGGTCGATTTGAAGACTTTTTCGTTCTTGTTTCAAAATTCAAAATATCACTCAAGATACCAACGTCACCTTTCAGAATTTTGCGCACAAAAATTTTAAACGTCCTTCGTCCCTGTTTCTTGGAAACACTTGGGAATTTAGAAATCTTCCCCGTAAAAATGTACTTCGAATCAGCCACGACACGTCTGAGGGTGTCAATATTGTTAAACATCGAACCGTTGTAATAACACTTGGGAACATTACCGTCGGCTCGTATTATTGTGTTTCTTTTTTTCATCTTTTCCTGTATTCTGAATTCTGAGTTTACCAGAAAAATTGTCTGGAGGAAAACAGTCAGGATTATTATTATTACTACGTTAACCATTTTGTGGTTTGTGTTTTGTCATTTATTTTTAACACTTCCGTCATAATGATCGTAAGTTTTGTTGAAATACATTTTGTTTCGTACTTAACACGAACGAGATTTCAACGCGTCGAGTTGATTGGATAGGTGCGCGCGCGCCTCTTGCCTCTGAGCCACTGGAGGTTTTATCGCGCCCACTGCAACTTGCAGCCTGTTTTTGTTATGTTAATCTTAAAGCTCTTCACTAAGCCTTCGAGAACACTTAACAAAATAAACATGATTGCGAATTCAAGCACCCAGTCGATTTGTTGGCGCCGGCTTTCTTGTTCGGCGGAGAAATGATAAGCAGATGATGGCTTTGTCTGGTATTTTAATGTGAGTACGATTTTATTATTCAGAGGCATGAAAGTGTGAAATGTACAATGTTTATAATCATGGTGCTATCATGAGTGTATCTTGTAACAGACTATTAGATACAAAGAACTCTTAAAAAATAAGTGATAATCATTCCTAACTATGCGTATAATACGTACCTACAAATGAAAAACAAAAATGAATCAACTAATTAACCTACCTTCAAGCCAAACCCGCTACATAATATTAGTTAAATGTATCTGACAATTTTCAATATATTGTTTGCTTATCAGGCGCTGTCCTCAGCTCGACAGTCACGGCATAAATGTTCATCACCACATCTGTATTAAAACGCCTTAAGTTACTGTCGATAAGTTAAACTTTGAAATTCAAATGCAAAGATACTTTAAAGTAAAATAGATGTAATACGGTCTTCGTCTGTAAAATACGTTGAACCTTCTATTCTTCAGCCGTTCAATTTATGTAATTGCATTCCATACGAGCTATTAATAAGATGTCAACATTCTCAGTAAAATATTATAAAATATTTTCTTCACCGCGATGTATAAGTGTTGCTGAACTTCGCGCTTGTCAACCACAGATTCCAGTTAGAATGTTCTGCAGCTTAGGGCCTTTTATTTCCACATTTGCATACTATTGGCATGTAAACGCGGCAAATATTGTGTAGAAAATGGTCATTATACGATTACGATGTATATACATAGCACAAAATTATATAAGGTATACTTCGGTGTATCCATACTATCCATATCCATACTATCCATCTTAATATTATAAATGTGAAAGTGTGTTTGTTTGTTTGTTTGTCCGTCTTTCACGTCGCAACGAAGCTGTTATATGGTATGGTTTTTGTGTGTGGAGATAGTGAGGAGGGTGGAGAGTAACGTAGGCTACTTTTTACCGCGGTAAAACATCCCCATAGGAAGATCGATATTTTGATTGTTGCTAGATATTTAGTTCCGGATGTTGTTAATAGATGGCGTTAGTAAAATTCATTTGCATTTCACGCTCTCAAATGATACATGTAAATTACTTAAGTCATAGGTAACTAAGTCTAACTAAGTAAAAGTAAGTAAGTAGGATTTGTAAAAAATCGATCTCTACCGCGGGTGAAGCTGCGGGCAAAAGCTAGTACAAAATAGTCTGTAAGTTTTAGTTAACGTGTGTTTTGAACGAATTGCCGGATACTTTACTCATAATCCCTGTACTGTATTACTTCTGAATGGTTTTTAGGCACGGACGTATTTTAAATGGATTATACTCAACGCATAAAGTCAAACACGCAAAATGACAAAAAGTAAAACGCTTTAGGCAAAATGTCAAATACGCATATTGTGAAACTCGTAAATTGACAAAGACGCAAATGATCATAAACGCAAAAAATCAAAATTAAGCTAACATAAATCGAATTTTCAGTAAAGTAATTACTCAGTAATTATAGAATAACGAATATACGTCTACAATAATTATACCACATACCTAAATGTACTTAAAATTCGTATAAAAATGTCCTAGGCTTGCTTCTCCTTTCAACACGAGTGTGATTGATAGGGTTGACCGTGACGAATGTTATATGTCCCTGTCTATAAAAAAGCTGCCTTTCCTTCTTGCTATACTCGATAAATGTCAGTGCGTAAATTGGATTTCAGTGTCGTTTTTTTATTTAATCGAATACATATACATCTACAGTTAAGTTAATTATAATAAGTTTTTAATAAAATTATATGTCTGCAACGGTAAGTATTCATAAAGTTTTATGTTTCTATATCATTAGTTTTCACTACCAATAACTGCCCCATTGTAGGCCTCAGGAGTTCAGGACTCCTCTCACAAAGAGAGGAGTTGAGGCCATTGTCCTCCACGCTGGCCAAATGTGAATAGGCAGACATGTGAATACACACCATAAAGAACATTTTAATGATTTCCTTCACCGAAGAAAGCAATAACTAAGTCCATTGTTTGCGTATTAACGCACACTTGACCAATCAGAGGTGCGTCCAGGTATCAAACTAAAATCATCTGCGCGGGCGATCAACTTTCTTACCACTAGGCCATCACTACTTGTCGTAAGGATTTTAGATGTAGGCTTTATTCTTTTAATGTGAAATGTTGCCAAGACGACACCATTATGGCTCTACATCAAAAAGTTATCAGACCTCATGTAGAGCCAACCTTCTAACTCTACACGCCCTAACTCTACAAGCCGTAACTGTAGAAAATCTACAACTAAGTCATAATAATATGATCAAGTCTTAATTTATGTCACTATTACGTAGTTTCTATTTATCTTTATGTTATAAAAATTAATCCCTATTTCCCTTGGTCACGGCATCACGCGTGAATGGCTGGACGGATTCCGCTAATTCTTTTATTTGTTGTTAAAATTAATTAAAAAAGTTGTGCGGAAAATTAGAAAATTTAAGAAAACTGAACGACCATATTAACTTTCCTAATATAACCTTAAAAACATATATATTTTATTACTGTCAGACGATGGAGAGGGAGAAGGAGAGGGGAGGGAGAGGGAGAGGGAGAGGGAGAGAGTGATGAGGAAGTTGTTATGTGGTACAAAGTTTGCCGGGTTAGCTAGTTAGCTATACATTTTATTAACAAATAAATACGATCTGTTTTTTTTTAATTTTCGCCCGTTAATAATTTATATGTTACATACAGCTGAAACTTTTGTTAAAATAATTAATATACATATATAATTTTTACCAACACACAGAACTGATTGTATCAAATCATGTCGGAGATATGCAACAAGGCAAGGAATGAGTTGTCATGAAAACATACAGAAGGTTCGTAGAAAATCCTCATTTCACTCGTTCGTGCTTCAGGTACATCTTGGTGCCTTTGTGGATGGATTGAACGAGCGATAAGCGTCTGCGTCTCTTTACCTTACACCGTCACTTCTCCTGTGTATTTTAGTAAAACATGGTGTGTGTTCATTAAACAACTGTTCAGTGCGTCAACTATATTACAAAGTACAAATAGTATCGTATATGTATAGTAGTAGTATCTGAAAGAATATTGTTATATTTTATAGTAATCATAAATAACATGATTCAGTTACTTGGTTACAGTTAGTTACTTAAATACTTTGGTTATGAATCCATTATTTACGATACTTGGAAATCTTTGGCAATTTCCAATAATATGATGATGTATGTACATAGGTAGGTACAATGAAAGTATTCCGGTTGGATACGAGATAAGAATCGTATGAATTACACATGATTAGGCCCAACATGAAAATGAAATTGATACAATCAATTCTCTACTATTATGATGAAAAGGAATACGTTTTCAGAATGTTCGAAACGCGTATTATTATCCGAACTTTTAAGAAACAGTTTCACTCTGCAAGCCAGTATTGACCATTTAGATGTCTCCGTTGGTGAAAGAGTATAGGCAATGCTGCAGCTATGCAAGACGCCCAGTGCGACGCGGCGTAGGCGAACAGGTATTAGATGCATTAGCCTCTGGGGAAATGTGACAACCAACTCCAAATCGAACCCGATTCACATTGAGTAATACTGACAATGATTTAAAATTAGTTCCGAGCATCTTGTTAAGCAAGCACTTTTGGATATTTGTTATTTAGGTATGTACACATTTTTTTTATAAAATCACGTATTAACGATGCAATATGAAAGGTAATAACTCTTAGGAAATAAGTAACACAAAATAGATCTGCTGCAAAGGTGACAGAAAGATAGACAGCGCTTCTATTTCACCCTTTTTAAAATTAATGATATAAAAAATTTATAATCTGAATTTTAATTATATAGGTTATAGGATGGTGTTATGACCACTTCATTTTTAAGGTTCCGAACGAAAAAAAAACGGAACCCATAAGATCACTCGTGCATCTGGGCCACCGCATTTCACAGCCCAATTTCACCAAAACTACTGGACCAAATGAGTTGAAAGAACAATGCCAAACTGCCATACATAGTTTTATTTCATATTCAACTTGAGCGTCTTAAAATAAAAAATATTCTAAAAAATGCAGCATTAATTTCTGAGCTAGATATATAAGAACTTTCAGCAGGCACACCCCAGAACCAAAGCATTTTGATATTGAATGTTTTATAACCATAGAAGTATTATACATAGAGTAGCTGGTACACAACAAAACAACGATGCCGGAAGAGTATGTGATGTCACGAATGTCACGATGTGATCACTAAACGTCAACGTCAATTTTAAAAACGATTCAAAAGTTGCCATTTTTCTACTACTGAAAGATTAAATTACATATAAGAATTTCATGAACATGTAGAAAGGTAATATTTTTAAATATAAAAATAAAAAAGTTCAAGCAGAATGTTATTTATTTATTAAAGATTGCCCAAATTACTCACTTTACACAAGTTGAAATAATTAAAATCAGAAAATACGTACGACTATCAAAATATATTTTCTACTATTCGAGTACAAAAGTATGAAATGGTAACATTTTTACCGAATGAAAATGGGCAATAAGGACATCATTGTTATTATTATAGTCATTTCATCACTTATTAATAAAATTATTTTACCCTGGGTAATACGGGTACCTACAGTTATTAATATTAAAATACGTAAAAAAAATATTGAATTGCTTCGGTATAACTGACGTTTTAAGACGCTACAAAAAATAAAAATAATTTTTGGGCCTTGTTCTTTAGTACTCATGTGCTTTTTTGACCCAAAGACGAAGGTAAAAAGAAAACAAATGAATTTTGAAAAAAAAAATCTAACAAAATGAAAATGAAAAAAGAACTGTTTTGCAAACCGTATCGTGTGGCATGTCAAATGAAAAGACTTATTGTAAGGATCTGAAATATACAATATTTGTTATATTTGTTATAATTTGCTACAATGGATACGTTTAAAATTATTAAAGAAAGAACGAATATTGAAGACGAAAATTGACCATTCCCCCTTATCTCCGTAACAGATACGTAACAAATACAGAAAATTGTTCTTTACTTACATATTAAAGGAAAACCTATAAGAAATCCCATGGCTTTAAAAAAGGGGCAAAATTCAATAAAATAAGAAAATAACAGTAAATACATAATCAACGTACAGAACCCTCTCCGAGCAATTTTTCAAGTTTATTATTATTTTTAAATTATGTTCAAAAATTAAAGTGAGAATTAAAACCTCTAACGTCTTCTCCTCTTACTCTTTAAATTTACAAAACCTGGACTATCAACTATCAAACTAGTCTTTTTTTGGGGACACTTTATCGTGTAAATAAAAACACAGCAAGTTCAAATTTTGCATAATTTTTGCGACACTGTGTACCTATTTAGTTTCAATATTCCTGACTTAACGTTCCTGACATTCATAATATTACTGTGAGATTTAACAAATCTTTATATTAAGTTCCTATAAATTATTACGCTAATAGCATTATATTGATACTTGTGAAAGCCTCAACTTAAACTATATAAATTTTAATCAATGAGGCCAAATTTAATGTGGCGTAACTTATACTCGTCTGACTTTGTAGTTAATAAAGATTGACACTTAACGCAATATGAACTAAATCAGTGACATTTTGAAGTGTGGGAAAAGATAAATTTACTAAATCAACTTAAGTTATTTTGGCTTTTAACGGATTATTAATTGAAACCACAAATAAGTAGACAACTTTTTAATTGAAAATAAATGAAAATGCTTTTTAATCCTTCACCGGATAAGTTTACTAATTTAATAGCGTTTTACTTCGAGTTTATGTCTTCATGAGATATGGTGCAAATGCTTTCTATATTCGCAGGTGCAAAGTTATTTTAGTTGTAAAAAAAACATCAATATAAAGCGGAAAGACACGACGTGAACTTCAGAAATGTTTGTGAGTACCTACTGTAAATTGGTTGATAATCTTGATTTTAATAAATAAATTTCTCGAACACTCCCGATATTACAAAATATAAATTAGTCTATATTATTACACAAGATCGCCCCCTTCAATTGACGTCATATTTAGTATAGATGAATATAGTTTTAAACTTAATTCAAATGGTCATACGAAAATAATAACATGCATTTGGATGGACGCAGAGAAACTTTACCGGGCAGTATGATACCCTAATCTAATATGAAATGTGTTATGAGGAACAGAAAACTTTGATCAGAAAGGACCAGTTATGTATGTGAAGTGTATAAACATGAAGCATATGTATAAGTATTAAGAATAGGTATGTATTAGCTTATGTGCCTATAACTATTAAGGGATGAATTTAAAGAACAACGTGGCAGTAAACAAACCGCGGTTTTCAATCAAGCTATCAAGCGGTATCAAACTTCTATACGCGGTTTTTAGACCATTCATAATTATTTGGTAAACAATATTGCAGTGTCAGGTCAATCGATCAGGTCAATTAGTTTGTGTTGATGTCTGTCAGTCAGTAGCACTAAGCATTTTTAAATGTAGAAAATAACTATTTAATAATGTACTCAAAACAGAAACTGAAAGAATTCCTATATTATTACAATGTTTTGACATATTCGGTTGCCATATTTATCTTAGGCACTTAGCAACTTTTCTAATCATCGCCTTCTCAATATTGAAGATATAACGTATTAAACTTGTAGTTATGATAAAACTTAGTATGAATGAATAACTTAATCTTCACTTATCATTATGCGAGGTTTTTCGCAAGCGTTTATTTATCATAAAGTTACCAAAAAAAACATAGTACAAGAGACCAAGAAAAGCATTATGCCGTAGCAAGCCATGGCAGATGTAGAGGGAAGGCACCGTGCCAATTAACTCGAGTATCGTTGCTGTATACATGTCATATGATTTTATCATCCAAGATGTAATAAATCCCGCCATATCTTCTCTTCGTATGAAATATTTTTATATGTGAGAAATTATAGTTAGGACCTTGTTGGCAAAGATTATCATGCGGTCTTTTTGAAATAGAAACATGTCCAAAGTGTTTGAGATTTCGTTCTAATTCCTTTGGCCACAACACTAAGCTCTTCATAATCATAATAAAGCACCCAATGTTTAACCTTTTGGCCACTTGTGTGATAAAACTTTTAGGGTATTTAATATTTATAGTCGTTGTAGTGATTTTACGTGCCGATAAATGTATCCCTGGTTCCGGTCATCCTGGTCATTGTAATTCAACAGATAAATATTTATTCTAAGGTCTAAGATGCTGGTGACGTTTTATTTTTGTACGTCCATGTAAACAGCAACACATGAGTTCCTTTTACCGGATTGAGTGCCTACAGGTACGTAAACATAATTTATGTTATTTATTTATATTATGTATTACCCATTTAATAATTCCAGACCACAAAATTAAAGTTGACCCAGTTTTGTGGCATTCCACTGATATTTAAAGGCTCTTGACGCTTTGTCGCCGATGTCTGGCTTATATTATGCTTATCTCTGGGGGCTGAATTGGCATTTTCAAAAAGAGTACCAATGTTTTATTTATCTTTCACAAACTTTTTTCACGTTTTAGTTCTTTGTCATGAAAGTGTTGCAACTGAACTTCTTTCCTTAATACGATTATCATTTCATAATACACAGCTACACAAAAACTGGTTTTTGCTCAGATTATCAGATTATAGATGTTAATAACAAAAGCAACTAAATTACCTAATAAAATAACTTTTTCACATTGTTTATTAGTTTAAACATAGCTAGGTATATGCAACGATAATAATTATCTGAGAATAAGTCTAATGTTTCGTAAATACAGGGGCCTCGTACAATTTTTAAAAATATACATTAGATTTATGTAAAGTTAGGATTAAATTTTGAAAGTAAAATTTTAATTCTTGCTGAAAATTTAATTCGGTGTACACAGTAGACACCCTTCATAATATTTGGACTATTTCCAATCTGTTAAGAGCAGTTAAGTAATCATTTGGCTTATGTTCATACCGCTAAGTTACTTGGTTGCAACTTCCAAGGCATAGGTATATTTAGTCTGACTACGGGGTCGGTGATTGAGAACTTGCATTGCAAATTAAGGTTATATCGTAGTTCTGAAACAGTGATAAGAAATGGACAGTCACAGATTCATATTTCACAGGGGCATACTATGTTCGTTAAATATGTGACACATAGTCAAAATATATGCCACCTCAAAGAAAAAATATTAGAATACATACATTGGAGGTTTTGTTTGTTATGTAGATCGATAGAGAGAGAGAAATGTATTCATTCAGTGAAGCGAAGCGAGGCCCAGTTACAACTGTCGATATACGTATAAAATACTAATATCATGACATTCATGACCATTAAATTTTAAATGCTTACTCACAATTGACATGACGCAAGTTCAAACTCCTAAATAATAAGAATACCTCGTAAGATTTTCATGACAAAACGTTATGGCAGCATATAAAATTTAAGCTCCATACCGAAATGAAATGCAAGCACTGCAGCGGCGGACAGCGCCCGATAATTACGTTTTGTGGTCGCGGAACGCTCCACTTGGCGGCAAACACGCGCGATCGAATGGAAGGTAAACAGACTGCAGCTCCTTCAAGAAACCTCAAGCAGATAAACAGCGCATCGCTAAGCCATAGTATAAAAACTAACAGTTCTGTTGTCCGTCGACTTTTATGTCTGAAGAAACCTCGACATCTTCTTCGATTAGTTAGGAGCATCCGCACTGAAATTACTATTTGTTATGTATAATGTATGTATACTATTTGTTATGTATGGCCCAAATTCTGTAGGTATCAATTGCAACCGCTTGTTGTCATTTTGTTAAATGTTGATCAATGCTCTCACACCTTCAAAAAATATAATTTACCATGACATCGATTTAAGATTTTAATTTTTTTTTATTTCCGCACTACCACCTAAATCATCACTTACAAACATTAGTCAAAAAATTATAATGCCAGTCATGTGCAATTTAGCATCAAGCTTAGCTCAAAGCATCCTGAATTCTATGTGAAATCATGTAAAGTACCTCATCCCCCTTACCTCACCCGATTGACCTTTCTAAAGGTCTTCGTTGGTCAACTATATCAAAGACGGTTAAGCTGTGGCTGAACTGGCAAATGCTTTCATACCTCTGTTGGCCGTGGGAATAATTGTTAACATGATATTGCCGTCCTTTTGTTACAGTGCACGGTGCAATCCTATTATTCCTATTAATTAATCCTACTAGTATAATAAATGTGAAAGTTTCTGAAGATGATGTTGACGGATGTTTCTTCTTCAATCATGCCACAAAAACTTAAGCGGTTTGGTTGAATGGAATGGATATATATATATGTATAGCTATACTCAGGGCTCTTTTAACACATAGGCTACTTTTTATCCTGGAAAAATTTAGGGTTCCCGCGGGATTTGAAAAAATCTATATCCACGTGCGCGAAGCCATGAGCATATAAATCTAAATTAATTAATTAAAATTTTCGTTTCGAAACCAAAGCAAAGCCGCGGGCAAAAGCTACTTTTATAATTTTGCTAGTGTCCTAAGATTAACTAGTAGATACAGAATTTGGTGAATTATGTCACTAAAAGTAAGATACTTTTAACCTGACTTCAGATTGCATGTTTAGCCATGGCTTTTTTTCTTTTTTTTTCGTCTACTAAAGAAGTGAATGAATCCTAACAAAAAAGTTTAAAATAAAAAAATTAAAACAAACAAAGAATGGGTCCCAACTGTTAATCCTTCTATGGTGTAGTTGTTCAGTATTTACATTTAACAACATTCTGAACTCCTGGGCTTGTTTTTTCTTTTTAGTTTTTTTACGCAGTCAAGATTTTTTTTTTTTAATGAATTTTTTAACATTACAGTATTTCGAAAATAAAGTTTTTTGTTTTGACAAAAAAACCTATTATTTTTTCGAGAAATAAGTAAATTAAGTAACTATCTGTGGAAACTAGTAATTGGCCTTCAGGTAACTTTCTTTTCATTAATTTTCTTTTGTATTTAGCCGTAAGTTTCCTGTGATAAATAAATAAATAAACTTAGGCTTAGTCACTTAAAAATAGATCGAGTCTTTAGAGACTGGCTGTTATTTTCTGGCCGAATGAACATCTTTCATAGGTTTTTAATTATTACCTTTGGAATTATAGTTGTCTTTTGCGGCGATGGTCTTTCACCATAAGTTTGTCTATGTTGGACATAAAAAAGACAAGACAAGAAAACGCACGGATTTTTGTGTAAAAATGGCTATTTGCATATTTCAATTAAATACTGATTCAAACATCAGAGATGTACTGTTAACATCGCAATCCAAGTTTGACGCTAAAATATTAACTTTATTCATGGAATAACTAAAAAGTTTGAAACAATGCATCTGCACAGAACTTTAAATGAAAGTGGGTTCATATTGGGATGAAATAATAAATTGCTTATTTAGATCTGTTTTAATAAAATATCAGCCTTGTTAAGTTAGAGATTAAAAATATTTTGCCTTTAGGCTTTACAAGAGCAATTCATAAATAAAGAAACATTTTAATATTGAGAATAACAAACTAAAATAACATAAATAAGCACAGAGAGAAAACAGTATCGTTCTAGAAACTTATAAGCTTTGCTGCCTTAGGTGTAGAAATATTTGTAACTTTATTACTCTACCCCATCTTCGCATAGCGTTAGATATATCTCGCACGGAATATAAAGGCGCATTTACCCAATAAATTCCAGAACGCGCGTATAACCAGAGCATCCTAAATTTCCTTCATAGTATATCTCGTATATACATATACCGACTTGTTCAGTCGCGTACGATTAGACAACGGGCGGTGAACGACTTTCTCAAATTGTTACTTGTTTCCTAATATGACACGATTTCTATGAAATGATGATAGCCTAGTTGTTCGAATTCTACCTCGTAATTATTATCAAGTTATTACAATGAACGTTACAGTTAGAAGAATAAAGTCCGCATCGTAAGGGAACGTGCATACTTGAGTGATATGCGTTATAATGATGTGTGAAGTCCGATCCACATTGGCTAGTAGAAGATGATGATTTTTACTTCACAATATTTGAGAAAATCAGAATCCAGTAATGAGATTTTTTTATGCAGTGAGATGTAAAGGGCATAATTAAGTATACCTATAAATTATAACAAATTGATTTTCTCTGCTTTTATTGTTTTACTGTTTCACATCATAGGTGTACCGAAATCAATCCGATTTTGGATCGTAAAAGATCAAAATACCTTGCATTGAGATCTTAGCAATGTATTTTGATCATTGATTCTTTGAAATTATTTTGTACCCTCGATCTCTGTACAACCTAAATCTGTCCCACTTTTTGTTTCAGGTCTTTTTTGATCTCTCGTGTGACGAAATGATTAGCAAAGTTTACAAATTTACAGAGAATTCTCAAATTTTAAGATGTGAAAGTATGTATTAGTAGTAACCGCCCTCGTTTTGCTTCGATTTTCTTATTTTTTTACACCTTGGGTTACATTATTCGAATTTTATTAAAGATCCCTAATTTTTTTGAAAATATAATATAGCCTATGGCCCCCGGGGATTTAATTTTTTTTTACTTAAAATAGTGATAGTAGATAGTGATAGTGTAGCTTCC
This sequence comes from Thymelicus sylvestris, assembly GCA_911387775.1. NCBI lineage: Eukaryota > Metazoa > Arthropoda > Insecta > Lepidoptera > Hesperiidae > Thymelicus > Thymelicus sylvestris. The sequence goes on from OU426886.1 coordinate 8,805,732, forward strand.
AATAGTGAAATAATTTTTCAAATCGGTTCAGTAGTTTCGGAGCCTATTCAATGGAAACAAGCAATCAAATCTTTCCTCTTTATAATATTACTATAGATTACAGCTACATAAAACCGATTTTTTTTTGATTTGTGGTGCTACTCGTACATATTTGGATATCAGTATTTTTCCTTGGCTCTCACACTTCCTCGCTTTACATAATTCGCTTCTATTCAATCGCGTGCACTAGGACCAGGAAGAACTCGTCAGTAGAGCTACAAAACTGTGAACGAGAGGAAAACAATTTCTTAATTAAATACTTAATTCCTAAGTTTATGAAGACGAGCGCCCCTTCTAAGTTTTACTGCGGGATACGTAGGGAACATATTATGCAGTATGTAATTGTTTGTTGTATGAGTCATAAGCATAATTTGATTTAAAAAATGAGTACGTACAGGCTTTATGAAGGCTGGTAGTGGCGTTGCCTGCCGAGTGAGGATTACCGGGTTCGATTCCCTACCGGATTACAGGTCTTGACTCATTTTAATATCTCATACAATACATACAAGTAGATATAGTAATATTATAATGTATGTCGATATGTCACAAAACACAAGGTGTACTTATAAGTTAAATTATTATTTTCATATTCATATACAAAACAACAATAAATTGTGTGAAGTAAAATAAAATAAAATACCACAAGCAAATCACATTTATGATAACATTTAGTTCAGTAACGAATCTGTAAATAGGTACTTACTCATTTGAATATTGTATTACGATAGAGTGAGTGAGACGATACCCCAGGTCAGGAATAAGATAGTAATGAATAATGAATTTATACGAATTATGTCTAAAAGTCTTACATTTGACATTTAAATTTTGCTTACATGTATTTAATTTAGGGAGCTTTAAGTTTACATCTAGCAAAAGAACGAACAGGACAAACGGAAACTTTTTATGTATAAACAGTCGAAAGCGAAACTCATGTGATATCCCGTTGCCTACAATTATGATAGTCAGTTGGCGCGGCATTACTATTGCGGCAAAAATGAGATGCCCACGCCCAACGGCGAGATTAAACGCCGAGCCGCCTGCCACTGCCACACGCTAAAATATTGCTCCACATTGAAACGCCAGTAAAATAAAGTACTACCTTCGCCGATAAGAAAATAAAACACTCAACTCCACGGACCGCAATATAACTGGAGAAAATAAAGGACTCGAGCCTTTTATCCCGTTCAAGTATTGAGCTCAAATTATTTCAACCATTTCAAAGTTTATCATGTTAAACTAACGAGACAATTCGCACCGAGAGCGCCAGTTATGGCCATTCTCCAACGAAATGCAGCTGTGCTGGAAAAAGAGCAAAAACACGTGAACGATAAGAACAAAGGCACTAATTCCGCACAGAGTTATCGATAGTTTCACGTCAGCTCGATTCGTAGCTTTGTAACGACGACACACAAGAGAAATGCCCGACAAATTGCGTCTCGCGAATGCAGCACGCTTGAACACAATACACAGTCGGATCATTCGCCATTTTATTATGCACAACTGGACGGTACGTAAGTGGTCGTTTCACGATGACAGAAAGGTTTTCAGCTGTGCCAAATACCTTGGAGCTCGCCCTTTTAAAGAGCAAAGAGTTTTATGTTCAGCTGTATATTCATTTGTAACAGTTATAGCCTAGTATTGATAGGTACATTTTTGTTTCATTCATAAATAAAATCACTTTTTAACGAAATTAATACATAACCTATGAAACACACAAATCAAAAAATACATAAAATAAAATTTGACATGAATACGAGTATAACATCTCACTCAAACCTTGGTATTAATCTGAAGTTGCAGAGTCATTTCGCTTATATATTGCGACAGATAAGTAGAAAGGGTGTGAGAATAAAGGGTGTGTCCACAAATATCTTTCGCTTCAATCCCCACAAAGTGTCTAGCGGTATGCGAAGAGAAATGGTCCACAAATTGCGTACGACTGACTACACCGCGAGATAGCACTCCCGCAACTTACATAATAATAATAATATTATAGCATGTACCTACACATTGTACATATTTTTAAACGTAGAGGTACTGCATTTATAGCAAGGTTGTTGCTTCACTGACACAAACTAAAATTGTGTATTCAAAGTGGTTGTAAATTTTTATCGTTATGACACGTATTTTATTGCATTAATATAAAGTTAAAAAAGGAAGTTTTATTACTTTGCCTGTGCCCTACAATAAATGAGGCAAACAAAGATGTCAGGCACCAATCGTTCCCAAGGGACATTAAGCCGCTTTAATGTTCCGTCTGAAAATTAATGTCACACCTACTGCAGTACTAAACATAAAAATATTCACTTAATAGGTTGTTAAAGTGACGTACAGTGGAATGCACTTTAAATCGTTTAAGCCATGAAATATGCAAGAATTGTAACTTGTGTTAAATAAATAGCAGAAAAAATAAAGAGATACTGTTAATAATATGGTATTTATAAGAACATTATGTCCTTTACAGTACAAATGAGTTTATTTATAAAAACAGTAATTTTTTTTTTTGTAATAGCAAAAACTTTAAATTAAACTCATGCAAATATTCTACTCATAAAAATATTGCCCATTAGCGTCTCTATAAAAACTTTACATTTTAAATATTTGTTATCATTACGTAAATGGTAAGTACCCGGCATATGAAATTACTATCAACGTTTGCGACAAAATTTGACCGATTGGCATTCAAAACGGATTATTACATTACTTTTTTTTCTTTTTATACAAACAAAGTGCGCTAAGATACATATTTATTCCTTTATAAATAAAGCCGTTTTCGAGACATATTAAAAATGTATTGGATAATAATCTTCGAAAGCATAAATAGTTATTTAAGAGCTGAAGCCATTAAAATTTGTAACTTCCACGAATTATTCCGGAAAACCTATGAACTCACAATATTGAATACTTGATTTGGAAAGAAGATAAAACCATGGAACTTTTTCGCAAATTAGGTACCTCGCAGTAACTACTTAATGTAAAGACTTATATATCTACTCAAATGTACTAGTTCTCGCACATTATATGTAAACTGCGTGGATCCTGCGGTATATGTGGATTTTAATGAGCCGACTGTGTGTATGTAATTATTCTTCAATTGGTCATTGCATTACACTTACTTTATACCACAGAAGAAATAATAGTAGGTACTTATACCAATTACAGTTCAATCACGTTAATATGGCACTTTCTGCCTTTTATTTCATATTAGTTACCCTCTCATTTCACTTTGAGAGGCTCATGCCTTACTTTAGTAAGAAATTAAGTAAATTATTGTTTAATAATTGTCATTTTTTATTCATTTGTGAAACGATTGATATCTTGATTGAAATGTTGCCTCTACTGACATCAATACAACAGCGAAAACTGCATCCAAATAGGTTAAGCTGATTCAAAGATAAGCGAAAACGAATGCAAAGACAAACAAATCAACAGAAAAACTGAGAGAGAGACATCAGAACAGTAACAGTTCTACTGTAAGCAGAGTACTACGAGTATAAGTAAAGTACACATAAAATGAAATAGAGCAAAGTTCAGCAAATGGAAAGTCCAAAACAGACTAAACTGAAATTGCCAAAACAATTACAATCGGAAACCCTTTAACGCAGCGAAGTAAACTCCGCAATACGTAAATGCGGCACTAAATTGAAGAGACACGACCGGTGAGTTCGTTCCGTCCGAGTAAAATGTCAAAGTGAGGGCGAGGCGAGGAACGTAAAATTATGTTGACGCAGTGACCGCAGCGACCAGATCTAGGCCGGAGCTGTGGAGCTATGGAGTTGTAACGTGGAGCTATGGAGCTACACCACGCTCGGCCGGTGGTCTACAGCCCACTCAAGGACAATTCTAGTGAAGCCATCGTATGCATAAGCGGCTCATTATTCACTAAAAGCCCACGGCGAGCGCGCGGGTAATTGGAGGCTTTGTTTCTTTGCTCGGCTTTGACTCTCGCTTGAACTACGAACACCGCACAAGATTATTATTCGCGCAATCATGTACACGAAGCTTTATAATTCTGACGTCTGAGCCGAGGTGGATGATGACAGATTAGTGTCGGATTAATTTTTGCGCTGTAAATTTTAATACTAGGCATGAAAGCAAAGCCTGCGCTTTAAAGTTAAAATGAACTTATGTTACTCACATAATATTACATTTAATCTTTGCGTATTAATTCCTTACTCGAAACCCGCTTCTCGATATAAATTAAACTTTAATTCATTTTAACTAAGGTTTACTTTCCTTTGGCACTAATGTTTTATGTTGTTCAGTAAATTTATTTTGTAGTATAATAAAATGTAGCTTTCTGCACTTCTTCTCTATACTGCACTTATTCCTACCGAAAATATTGCCGGGTGAGAAAGCAACAAGAAGGTTACCGAGGACGATAGAGTACCGTGATTTTTGTTGCCAAACTGTCGCACTGGCAGCGTCAATTGAAATAACTAGCTGCCATTATTAGCTATAACCATTTGGATTTAATAGGCAAAAGTAAACTGATATAGATAAACCAGCGCTCATTATAGTAAGTTGTCGGTTGCCGTGCGAAGTATTTGAGGCGTGGGATTCGACCAGATGAAACTAGATGGTTCCAAGCTGAAGAAATGTTGCCTCGCTCACTTGTCACTGTTAGTTTGAATAGCAACATAAAGTAATGCTTGCTTGCAGCTTGAAATGCAGGGAACGCTACGACATGACATAAATTAATTATAGTTCTTGACAAAAAGTAACCGACTTCAAAATTAGGGATAACTCAAAAACTACTCGTCAAATCTCGCTCAAATTTAACCACATGACAAGCACCAGCTTTCGATTAGAAAAATAATCACCAAAATCGGTTCACCCAGTAGAAAGTTCTGGGATAACAAACATAAAAAAAATATAGAAATACAGAATTTAATACCTCATCCTTTTTTGAAGTCGGTTAAAATTACTGCCTTTTCAACAGCAAATTGATTTATATAATAAAATGTACATATAAATATTAATCTTAATATATATAAATTACGTGTCACGTTGTTTGTCCGCGATGGACTCTTATACTACTTAACCGATTTTAATCAAATTTGCACACCGTGTGCAGTTTGATCCAACTTGAAAGATAGGATAGCTTACATCTCAAAATAAAACTTTTGACAGAACGAAGTCTGTCCAAGCAGCTAGTTTATAATATAACATTAATTTAATTTACAACGCGTCTGTAAGGTTTGTTTCTAGTCCTGAGATTATAAGTGAACTTGAAAAATTTTTAGTAAAGTATGCAATTTAGGAAGGCACTCTATACCCGTGATTCAATTTGTGCCACAGACAGTTCAGAGGCCAAAATAGCGCCCAATAAATACAAGCATCATCACACCCGCTTGAAGTATTCCATTAGCTCTTAGGTGTTGCAATACTGTAAGTTACAGGACTGAAATAATTCTTCAAGAATTATATGTGTAGATGTATGTATAATTGTATATGGACCTGTTATATTTACAGAAACGAAAGAAAATTAATCATTTCTCAGTTACTTCAGAGTTCTTCTGAAGTTTTGTTACGTTTTATGAAATCGTGTTTCATAATTCATAATGAGCACATACCTACATATAAAAAGTTACGCAAAATTCTCCAGTAGGTTATATAACTTCGTAATAGGTTTTTTTTCATTTATTTTTCCCCCGAATTAATTTTTCAGGGACCTTGATTGAATTGATTGTCATAAAAATCATATTTTTATAATGTGTGTGTGTGTGTGTGTGTGTGTGTGTGTGTGTAGTTCGTAATAATCTACTGGGTTCGTCTTCCCAATAATCTACTGGGACCAATAAGAAATTATTTAATTTACTTTAACCCAATTTTTACTGTAGCGATCAGGAATATAACTAACAAAATAGAAACAAACTCGCAAACTTCCGAATTGCTGGTGGCCTGTACTTTGCACTTCAATTATTTAAAATACCTACTAAAGTTTTCCAATTTATTACCTACAACATAACTCGATGCGGTAACTTTATTAATCTAGACAAATAAATGAGCAAAATATATTTTATGTTTTTAATTTACAGTCTACTAGCTGCCCGGACAGACTTTGTTCTGTCAAAAGTTTTTTTTTATTTTGAGATGTAAGCTATCCTATCTTTCAAGTTGGATCAGACTGCACACGGTGTGCAAATTTGATTGTAATCGGTTAAGTAGTTTAGGAGTCCATCGCGGACAAACAACGTGACACGTAATTTATATATATTAAGATGTCAAAAATGTCTAAACAAGAGTGATAGATAATTAGGTATGTTATCAAATATTCTGGTGAATAATTTATTATTATACTTATTGAAATACTGCTACTAATATGCACATCGAATCTTGTGAATATTGCCTTGTGAAAGTTACCTGTTATAATTACGCATCATAGTGAAAGGAATTTTGTTCCAACTCTCTTTTTATTTATAACCAATAATTAATATTTTGCAATAAAATTAATCCTAGTCGTATGCAAGTAATGGATGCGTCGTTGACATCAAAGTTATATAAGGGCAGGCGGAACTTAGTAGTGAATAAGTAAAAAAAAACTTAAGAGGTGTCAAGGGAAACCCGGATGGAACGAAGTTCCTTGCAGTCAGTATTACTGTTAAATTTCTCACGAAATTTAATACCTTAGATTTGTTTTGGCACACTCGGTTGCATGTTTTTGCTATCCTAGTACTCTGGCTTGCTTTCTATGTAAAAAAACTACGACGGCAAAAAGTGTAGTTACCAAATTTTCCGCCTAGCCCACTTTCGCAACGCGCGATAAGGAACTTCGTTCCAAAAACCTTTTGTTTATATTTACTTTTTATTTATTTACCTTTTGTTTACATTGAAATTTATATTTGTATATTTCCCGCTGTAATGTTATATTAAATATTTTTAATATCTCATAATGTTTGTTTTTATAAAACGCATTTACTTTCCAGATAAAAAGAATGGCGTTAGGATTGATTACTAAATATTTCATGAAGTTGTTTAAAAACAATAAATATCAATGTTTGTGTATCCAATATAATCATTCTCCACTCGCTTCACTTTAATAAGTAATTAAAATACCTGAGATCTTCAAGGAAAGTTTCAATTCAAAAGATATGTATTGCAGTTGTTTTCTAATCTAAAGTTTCTCCGGTACGCTCATTCGTCACTCTCTCGAACTCATTTCGAACACTAGTATTGCAGTGATCAGTAATGCCGCTAATTGCTTCTTTGTAAATGTTTGCTATTTAATTATAAGTTTTAGATTGGGTTTATCACTGACTCGACGTAGGTCTTTATAGTGTTGTATCATTATAAGTTGTCTTTAAGCCTTTGTTGCCTGAGAATATATGAAATTAAGATGCTTTCCCTTAGCTAGTATCGCGACGGCAATGCCTTTGGTTTTACTGATATCCATGAAAGGCGGTCACTTATCATCAGGTAGCTCGTTTGTCAGCCACGTAATGTCAGTTATGAATTGTAATAATGATTAATTATCAGATATTCGAACGGACACCGATAACGTCAAATAAAATAACAATTTATTGCAGGAGATATTTTTAATAAACCCGATACGATGAGTGAAATTTAACATGTAATCTCAAAAGTGGCATACTCGAAAGCTGTTTGTCGCGATTGCCGCCGTCAACGCAAGGGCTCGTTAAGACGAGCCCCGCGGCGTTCAAAATACACCGACCATCTTACCTGTACTCACGTGTACATTCAACTATCAACCTTACAAACTAAGAGAAACATTACTTCTTAAGAAAAATTTCGTTCCCACCCAACCATTATAACATTTACAAGCTTTAAAACCTCTCTCATTACATCTGTCGGTGTTATTGCGATCCAAGAGCTCAATATTTGCGTGTAAGAGTACTAAGAGTATCTTATAAACGATATTTGTCGCAGAAAACTTACACACATATAATTATGTTCCCTCCGACATCCGCCTTTAATATTAATATCGTCGTTACGTACATCTCCTTTGACGACAAGACTCAAGTTTTCACAGCTTATTCATAAGATGGATGTTAATATAAACAGCTTGCTCTTTTAGAAACAGGAATTTTATAAATTTTTAATAGGACGTACCTACCATGGTTTCTGCAATTTATTAAGAAAAGTGTATTTGTTTACATATTTTATTTTACTATCTTTAGGAATTGAGAACTGTTATATAAATTACTCGATCAAGAAAATAATATGTAACGTAATTAGGGTAGCTATTTATCTTCAATTTGATATGGTATTTTAATAGCGACTGTCGTAGAATTAGGATGTGATAGTAAACAGTGGGTATAGTAGAATAGGCAATGGCCGTAGCTGTAGTACTATACCTAAGTATCCGTGAGGCCTGGTGGCTTGGTTTCTTCTTAGTAGTGTTAAAACACCCTAAAGACCTTAAAATATCCTATTATAATTAAAAGTCAAATCAAGGTCAAATTCCTTATTTCGTCATTGGAACTATCGGCTCACTTAAGAATTGAGCAGAATTAAACATAAGGCCACAAGCCGTAAAGGGGGTTGGCTTGGACTCAAAAATGTTCGGAGACTAATCTTACTAGACTATGTTTCCAGTTAGAAACGCAAGTTTTTTTCAGACTTTCTACGTGTATTTATTCCTTTATGCAGTTGAGTAGAACAGTTGCTAATTTTCCAAGATTTTGAAAAGGAATACTTAATTTTCCTTAATAACGCTGCTGAATGTAAATAATTTTGCAACGTCCATTTCTCGAGAACAAAGCTGCTAATGCCACAAAAAGCAAACGTGTTATACCTTTACAAACTCTTTGCAAGGCACTGCTACAATTTAATTCCATTACAGTGTCTTCATGACTGTATGGGCGTCTTGGGAACAAAGCAAGTTTAATCCATTTAGCATTACGTCCGCGCGTGATTTCTAGATTGAAGCAATGACTGTAATATTTTACTATTGCCATCTTGCTTTTTCTTATACAAATAAATAGAGAGACCAATCCAATATGTGGAGTCAATCGAACTGACGATAATTTTGTATCCATAAATAAGATTACAATCCCAAGGTCTCCTGCAAAAATATAGGACATGTCGAATAGATTGTTTGCTTAAAGGTTTTTTATGAGAATTGTTTTCCAATATGATTTTAAGGATAATTTATGGTACCTATTTCTTTATCGAACCTGGCTTTTCTTTCCTTGTTTTTTTTATGGAAATGCTGACAACGAGCTGACGATGCACCTGATGGCAAGTGGATATCGTCGTCAATAGACATCACGACACCAAATTCATCATTGATGCATTGCCTTCCAAGAAATAGAGAAGATAAATAAAAAGGGCTCTCAAGCCCTGAGCCGGAACATGAGTCGTTTGGCGGCTGACTCAAGCAAGAGGGTGGTAGCTATCCAGGCGAACCCCAAAGAGGAATAATAATAGTATTCATAAACTATTAAAATCAATATAACTATTTCCTCCTTGTTAGAAAACTGGAATATAATTATTTTTCATAATGTCATTTGTAAATTGAGTAGCGTCCTATTTTCCAATATCTCCAATTATGGAGAACACCGTCTGAAAATCTGAGGTGACCTCATTAATCAAACATGACCCTTCATCCCATTCATTCTAAGCGATTTAATTCGGCGAAGTTTGTTCGTGAGGCAGTATGGATGTTTGTTACTCTATTAAGAAAAATCTGCTGAACTAATGTTATGCAATTTAGCACACAGGTAACATGACCTGTTATATAGTACTTATTATCCTGGAAAACAAACGGCCAAAGTGCTAAGAAATCATAGATTTTCTGTTAGAGCATGTCCTAAATTTTAATGGACAGGACGCATATATCAGGTTTAATAATCAAACTGGTTTTTATAGTAAAGCGTGAGAAGTCGGTTTATAAACAATGGAGGACTTGGACCTACCTTAAGGATATTAAAGTAACAAAAAATAAATAAGTCGTAAGCCGCACACCGTCACGAGCGCACGTAATCCAAACAGATAGATCCCGCTGTCACTTGCGCTCTCGCACGCCGAGCTTGGAAAGTCTAAATAAAACAATACCTACTTAGAGAATACAAAGTCACATCATTGACTATGTACAAGGCTCATAAGAGACTAATGCAGAAAGGTTTGTAGCCAACTCAAGTGACAGATTTTGTGCCACCCAAAGACCTCATCTGACCGCATCTGACGATAACAACCAGGTTATTTTTGAATTTAAATCGGGCCTCTTAAAATATCTGTTTAAGGAAAAGTTGCTAAAGACATTTTGAGAGATAGATTTAACGGGTTCGATAATGAACATTCCAGTCGTAAATAACAAAATGGACCTAATTATTTTCTACTATTATACAATACAATTATTATTATGTTATAAAAGTGCTTGTACTAATCATCTATTTACGAAATACCATCCACAATTCTATTTATTTCTCTTGGTTCACGACGGACCCTTGACCAACATAGAATATTGTCTGCGTTTTCTATTAAAGCGTGTGTAAATTGCAAAATATTACTACAAATAAACCACATCACAGTTTATGACCACATTCTTTCGCATACCTCGATATAATAGATACAATGTGACCACGCAAAACGAAACTCGCTCGCGACAATCTGTGGGTGCAAAGAAGTTTCATGTGGGCGGTGGTCTATATCTTCTTGTACTAAAATAACGGTTACTTTACAATCTGTGGAAACAAGACAAGATTCTATTCGCGTCTGTATTCGTATTTTGTGATAAATAGGATCGAATTGTAGACAGGGATGCTACAGACGAATAATATCGTAGCGAAAGTATTTATAAATTCTTCGCACACGGAACATGTGACACTATAAGCTTCCAACTGAAATCGAACAACGTTAGTTTTCGTTATCGTGAGTAGATACAAAACATGTAAGGGAAAAAACTACGTCAACCTTTTATCTAATTTACAGAAGGCATTATAATCGAGCAACAACCTATTACGGTTATCGTTAAAAACCTAGATTATTATTATTTCTGACTTAAAACAAGCACAATTACCCTTTTTAGGGTTCCAGAGTAAACTCGGAACCCTTATAGTTTCGTCATGTCCGTCCGTCCGTCCATCCGTCCGTCCATCCGTCCGTCCGTCTGCCCGAGGCATAGCGCCGAGATACTTGTGCTAGAAAACTGTATTTGGCATGGATACCTACATACATTATACATATTTATTAAAACACCAAAATTGTAGAACTAAATATTGAAAAATATATTTTGTTCAGGGTATCTCCCCTAGGCTACTACAGGTAACTTGTGGAAAATCTTTTTTTTTTTTGTTTCGTATCCCATAGCGTGGGGTATCGTAGAAAAGTTCGTTTGCGAAATATTTGGCTGTAAAGTGCTAATTTTGGTTAGAGTCAAGTGCTCCCCTCCCCCTTCTGGCTACACGGTCGGAGTTAGACAAGTGAAAAAAAATTCAAAAATAGTTTAAATGATGAATTTGCAAGGAAAACTATCACGGTTATGTTAGCATAAGTAGTTAACGAGTAGCAGTCGATAAAATTATTACTTCGGAACGAACAATTTCTCCTAAATATGTTACAGTCTTGTATATGTTCAAATGATCTATTTTCATCGCACTATTCTTAAGACATTATTATTCTCTACTTCTATAGTTATGATTATGGTTCTTTGTTTGTTTCAATATTCGTATTACTGCTAGCACGAAGTTTATTCCCCGAACACATGTTAGGGGAGACTGGGGCTGGTCGTGACATTTTTTTTACAAAGTGTCGCAATTTTTTGTATGTTTGATTGTTTTACCGGAATGTAGGTTTATTTGATTAAGTAACTATTCGGGATATTAATTTAAAAACAATTTTAGATACCAGACTATTAGAAGTGACATAAATGAATAAATTCTGGGAAAAGAGACGTGTAACTTTTAGCCCCGAGCCAGGGGCTGGTTGTTACACTATAAGGGGCAAAATGTTACAACAAAAACCATACGTAATATAACACTTTTTATTAAGAACAATGACATTTTATTGCAATTATTATGTCTACAATGTCAAACTACAATGTCTATATAGCAGTCTTTTGCCTCATTATTAAAACAAAAACATAGTAACTTCGTTGAACAAAATTATAATCTTATTTTTTAGTCTTACGCCTCATAAAAACAAAATTTAGGTAACTTCCAACCCGGTAGAAAATTATATATTTCTTTATTAAACAAAAACTTAGTATGAATTAACAAAACATTCATCACATAAACAAAAAATAAATAAAGTCTCTCTTTAAAAAACAATCAGATCTTAAAAGATAAATAATCTGAATTTTACCAAGAAAAAATAACCGACTTCAAAATAGCTTAAAAATGACTCGTCAGAATTAGCTCAAATTTAAGTGGGACCACATGATAAGCACCAGTTTTCGATTAAAAAAGAATCATCTAAATCGGTTCACCCAGTCGGAAGTTCTGAGGTAACAAACATAAAAAAATACAGTCGAATTGAATACCTTCTCCTATTTTGAATTCTTTTTAAAACAGTTCAGTCGCTATAGTCTGTATAATCACTTTGGCAATTCAAACATATTATGCAGGATAAAACATTACACTTAGTACATCTTACGTTTTTTTTATATATCTTATAAGTTAATGCTTGAGTACTATCCCACGTGTGACCATTTCTTACAAACAACACAACACACGATTTTTTTTGGTTTTATCCTCGTCCAAAATAGCTGCTGCTTTTTCGTAAATCTCTTTGGACATAATTATTTCCACGCTTAGTTTTTCTTTTATACGTTCATCCTACAAAAAACAACAAATTATGTAGCTTCAATTATCATATATCAGTTGGCAAGCAGTACTACGGGGCAGGTAACAAATAACAACCTGCCCCGAGCAAATGTCACTTCTAGCCCCAACGCCAAAACTGACCTTTCTGGGTTAAGTAGTAAAAACGCAAATAAGTATAACTCTATAAACGTAGATTCGTTGCAAAAAGAAAGGATTAGGGCACAAATATCACAACACACACATATCTGCTTTAAAGGAAAACTGGTTGTAGACCAATATTACAAAAAAACGAAAATGTTACAAACCTATGGTTTTGACGGCAACATGTATGGGCTCCTCTCATAAAAGCGCTAGCGCCACTGGTTCGCGCCACGTGCTAGCCGGTGGTGGCGTGATCATTTGACTCTTTCTCACGTCAATATAGCATTAGCTGTTTAGCCAGCATTGCCGCTGTAACTACCTACCTCTGTCACTACCAGAACCAGTCTCCCCTACGTCAATTTCTTGTGAAAACTCGTTGCTTCTAAAATAAAATTGAACAACATCTAAATAGCGATAAACTTACTGGTAGTGTTATTGTAAAGTGGAATAAAGACGCGGTAAAAATGAACGGGTACGAAGCTTTTCAATAAAAGCGGTGCATGTACGAGCCCGGCTATTGGTTTCTTTGCTCCGGCATCGAAACTGCGTCGTAATTTCAATTCGAACACGAATTTCTTCTAATACTAATACGTAACTATATGGTGTTATAAATAATTCGCTAAGTGTACCGAAAATTAGTTGGGATATTTTACTTTTTTAATAACTTTGCTTGTATTAAAAAGATCATCTACACGCTGGACATTATATAAATTACAGTAAATTTTAAAATGTAAAAATCCCCCTACATAATTATTTTCACCAAAAAAGAGCTGATGACTTTGAAACGCCTAAACAGATTTTCATAAATTGTAGCCAATAATAATCTAAATTTTACTAACAAAAAATAACCGACTTCAAAGTCTCAAAAACTACATAGTTGTCAGATCTCGTTCAAATTTATGTGAGACTACATGACAAGCGCCTGCTTTCGATTAAAAAAAGAATCATCGAAATCGGTTGGCGTGATATTGAGTTATTCGTCAATTTGTCGCGCACATCTTTACACAAATTTACGACTTATGTGGTTTTCTCATGGATGCCATTGTCAGATCTCAATAAAATTTATGTGGGACCACATAACAGCCACCAGCTTTCGATTAAAAAAAGAATCATCAAAATCGGTTCGCCCAGTCTAAAGTTCTGAGGTAACAAACATAAAAAAAAATACAGTCGAATTGAGAACCTCCTCCTTTTTTGAAGTCGGTTAAAAACCATTTCGATCACATCAACTTTCAAATTAAAAAATGCATCATAATCGGTCATTCATTTAGTAAAAGGATTGGAGCAACATGATGGAGAACACAATTCAAGAATTTTCGATAAAGGAAAGCAAAACTTGAAACTAAACATTTAGTTCATCGTTTTTTAATATCCTTATATAAATAAATATAATATCCTTATATAAATATATAAATAAATGTTTACTTAGAGATGTTTAAAATGATTATCGTTTTACAATAAAATTATATTTCAACAAACATTAAATATGCTATTAATTAGAGATACGGGCGATAATTGAGCCTTTATCACAAATCGTTTTACGTGAAGTCCCTATTAATTAAAAGTTATGAATTTTCTCCTCCATTACACCTAATTATATAGTCGTAATTAATTCAAAGCCGTGTAACTTTCGCTTTATTACGTAAGAAGTTCTCTTGAACATTTATTTAATGGCCAGTCTGATTTGGTTATGATTTTTACAACAAACCTTGCTTGGAAGCTTGGAATGAACAAGTAGCTTAAACATATATAATTATTATTATTATTATATTATACTTTACCATTGAGGGTCAAGAAAGAAGAATGAAAAGAACTGGCTCTCAAGCCCCCAGCCAAAAGAAGACGACTTTGGCGACTGACTCAAGCAAGAGATCGGTAGCTACTCAGACAGGTTTAACGGAAATCGGAAAGATAAATATTACCAAATACCATTTACCAACAATGAAAAAAAATAGATATTGTAATTATTTTAAAAATTGCAATGCGAAACCGTAAATGTTTATAATAAAATCTTGACTACTTTGCTCTACTACATATAATATCTTCCACGATAATTCTTGTAGCTTCCATTACTTCAGCTAAACCCTGACATAAAAGCTGGGTAAGTAAGGAGCTTGCGTTAGCCTTATCTCTTTTTGAGTTGAACTTTACATATTCTTATATTCGCCGCATCACGCCACGACAGTAGGTACACCGGTTTCAGGCAAGGAAACCACGCTTGAATGCTAACCAACCATGACTCCACAGTTTCTACTCCATTTAAGTTAAATTTTAATATATTATCATAACCATTTACATAGCAAGCTAACCGGTACGATAAATGCAGCATCTTTAACCGCTTGTTGTACTGCTGACTAAGGTATAAAATGAATGAATAGAAAACACATGGGATTGGATTAAATTGGGAAAATGTTTGGATAATTTAAAAGTGTATTAACTGAATATTCATGTTTTTTTTCTTTTACATGTAATTATAAGAACTTTAAAGTCCTATTCTCCATATCAGATAATGGACCCAGGGAGAAATTAAAAGTAATGAAACAAAAAAATCAAAAAATTGCTACTGCCTAGAAAAAATGACATCAAATATCAAAAACTTAGCTCTTAAGACTCTCCTAACTCTCAGAACCTTCGTTCAAAATTGGAATACCTAATTTTGTCTTTTCTTGCGTCTACAGATCTATTTCCCGGGAAGAAATATTTATCTTATTACTAAATCCAGTCTACAGACTAAATAATTAAATATGTACAAAATTGTATCCTAATCCATTCAGAAAATGGTTCGTTATTTAGGAACAAATATCCAATCATACAAACTTTCATATTTTTCTTATCTAATATTATATTCATAAAACTAAAATTATTTCATGAGTTATAGTATACACTACGATAAAACATCGCGATCGTACAAGAACCTTATAATCGAACCTAATTATTGTTCTTTGTGTTAAAATTCAGAGGGATTTTATTCAAATTGAGACACGTAGGAACGCGTCGGCGTGAGAACAATGAGGAGGCTGCGCTATAAAGTTGTTAACGTATCCTCCACTTATCGACTCTGTATTTTTAAGGTCTTATTTTAGTTATCAGAAGGCAGATAATTGTACTAAATAAAACTTTTGCTTTTATTACTCGGAGACGCGAAAAAATAAGAAGACGAGCCTTTTTACGCTGAGAGCTTAATTTGACTAAAACTTTTTATGTAAAACGTTTTTATGCATTTAAACTACATATAGAAGAAAGTAAGATCTTTTTTGTTTTTTATCTGTACACAATTAAGGAATAGGTCTTACAATTCACTACGTGTTCTTTTACTATGATAATGTGTACTCATGATTATGTACTCAATGTACACGATGGGTACTCATTATAATGGTTACGTAAACGTACTACGAAAAGACGTAAATATACTACTCGTATTAAATTTAAAAAAAAACTACCTCATTTTCCTATAACAGATCAAGTTTTGTCGCAGTAGCCTTTGGGATTGCTATCCCTTGCCCTCGATAGATTTATTAGTGTCTTTAACATTATATTATGAATAAAGAATGCATTAGAAGTTAATACAACATTAAGATTATAATACAATAAATATCTTCAGTAAAACTTTATCTTACATCAAGCTTAGGATTCGTACAACTTGTCTGACAATACCTGAAACAAAAATTAATTATAATTAGTTCCTGTTTGAATAACACTAAAAAGGAATTTTAAATAGTTCCGAGGATAACGTTTTACTAAGCAGATCCCGACATTAGACAGAACACTGCTGTTACACAACGATATAAATCCCCGTGTGGCAGAACACGTCACATAAACTTGATTTATCTCTCGTGACGTAAGTTAACCCGTAACAAATCTTAATACAATTTCACCTCACTAAAAATGAATTCTAGACGCATAAAATACATTGTACGCTCAACTTAATGGTGGAATGAAAGGTTTTAAAACGATAAACAATAAAAAGGAATGTGACAAGTACAGGTGTGTGTTTGTTAGCACGTTAGGAACAATAGTTTCGTTAACTTTATTTATGTAATGGTAATAGCAAACTAACTTGCATCGCCACCATCCCTTGCTTGACATCTGTGAAAAACTTTGAATAGAACTGTAGCTGTTATTAGGCAGGTAGATTATTTAAGTTGATCTTTATAGATCAACTTAAATACGTAATAACGTAATACTTAATTACTTAATATTGCCATTGTAGTTAATCTCATCTATTAGAACAGTAGTAAACGGACCAACAGACCGGACTACGTAAACTTAAGGGAAGAATTTACGTGTCTATGGACATTCGTTAAGCGTCGTCGACGCATTTCCGGTCAAGAAGCAAGCGGGGAAGCTTTTTAAATCTATCCCCGCCACTGCAACCGGATTACGTGAAAAACATTTTACGGTTGGTTCTAAAAATGTAGCTTGTCTTTACTTAAAGATCCGGGAAGAAAGCAAGAAAGCGAGAAGTTGGGATTAAACTGGCTCTAGTGCCTTATGCGTTGCTAACGGTGTACCACAAGAAGCGAAAATTGGCTTTTACTCAAAGGATGGATGAGCGCTTAAAGTCTTTTATTATTTTAATCGTAGCCTTTTTATGGTCGTTAAGTAGGCATTGTACTATTGGGATTAAACTGAACCAGTATAGTTCCAGCTAGTTCCAACAGTATGGGCCTAATATCATGACTTTGTCTATTTTTCAGCAGATTGGGCTACAAGAAGAGGTACATGACCATTACATATACACTTTATCCCCCGAATCAAACATATAACAGTCAACTTATCATAAAAGGCTATCTGAAGAAACCATTTAGGTATCACGTTTCTCTCCAAAATTTATATTTAAAATAAAGCTTCGCAGTGGAAAGGAACGAAAAGTTAAAAAGAAGGAATGAAGATTTCAAAGTTCGTCGATAAACATTCATCTGCATTTAACTTTTCAGTGTTCTTGACTACCAGTATTCAAAACTTCATCCTTGTCTTTATCTTTTAAGAGTCGAGATTCGAGACACAGCTCTGTACCTTAGAGCACTTGAGAGGAAAAATGGTTCTTCGTGTTAAGATATCTGTAGTTTTAGCATTTCGTGTACTTGAAAGATAATAAAACCCTTATAATATAGATCACTGATCAATGTTATATCTTTATTTCAATTCGTTCTTCTGTCACGCCTAATTATTTTTGTAAGTAAAGATAGAATTTGTAAACTTAATAAGAAACACCACACAAACAATTGCTCATTTTCTCATCACGAGGTTATATTTATTTCGTTTATTTTACTGCCGCTATATTAAGAAGACAAAAGTGTTATTTAAGTTAATTCATGAACATTATTTGAAATACTTTGTGATTTCTATTACTTGTCGCTACAATTTTTTATTACTATCACACATATTTTTTGCTGTTCTGCTGGCCATACCTACCTAATCTAGTAGTAGCGTCAGAAAATTCGATATCGGATGCGCATCTATAAACTAAGCTTTTCCTTTTAGGAATCTATGTCCAGTCCTGACTTCTTTTCAGAATTTGTGTCGTTATAAATGGTAAAACTAAGCAGTATTATACATATACAACCACACTGTTATGGTTTTAATTAAGCTTGGGTGACAAGGTGGACTGACGACCTGAAGAAGACAGCGGGAATCCGCTGGATTCAGAAGGCTCAGGACCGGTCAGAGTGGCGCTTGTTAGGAGAGGCCTATGTCCAGCAGTGGACTTGGAAAGGCTGATGGATGGATGATGATGATTATAAAATAATATATGTATTATTTTATGTACATAGTAGGTTCATAATTTTTGATCCACGTTTCCAAATGGGTTGTATCATCGTATTATAATGTTTGTTATTGTGAAATCGTATAGAGAGAGTAAGAGCAAAGATACGCAGCACTCCGAGACGTAAGGTGAGGAGAACTAAATGAGAAATATTAATAATAATAAAAATTTAAGTAAAAAGTATTAAACATCCTTATAAAAAAGAAAAGAAAATCTACAAAAAGCTGTAATAAAATCTTTCTAAAATAATCTGACTCCCAAGAGGCAAAAATTTTGCTAACGCTAAGTAATGCTTTCTAATCCTATTTAATCAGTCAGTTGAAGCGATTCAAAAGAAAGTCACTGAATCCATTAAAAGACTGTAAGGGGAATTCAAAAGTTGTATTTTATTATTTGAATAATATTATACTTATCGCAGTTTATGTATGTTATTTATGGAACTTACAGATATACTAAGTCATTTTAATAAAACAAAATGTTTAGGAAACATTTTTTTTTTGTGATTTCGTTACGCCACACTAAAGAAGTAAATATTATATACACAGCTTGTTATTCCATTTTTGCATTACTCGTGTATGTTTAGTAACTCTAATAAATTTTTGCTCCTGTACAACGAGTATTAAAAACAGAGTCAACAAGCAATTTACTGTTAAGCAAGCGCGGCTTTCAGCTGCATCAGACTGAGCACAATGACTCAACAGTTAGATTGTGTCACCGTTGCTTATTAAAGTTCGCTTTTTAACTTGCTACCCTACAGAGTTTTTTTTTACTTTTTACCAGGAGATTTTTAAGAGTGCTCTTTAATATAGACCATCTATCATTTCGTACCGTAATGGAAGGCTGAATAAATTATGAATGTCAATGAATGTAATATTAAGGATAGACTGACTTTTTATATGTACTAGTTGACCCGACAGTCGTCGTCCCGTCAAAATTACAATTGAGTTACTTTTTCTGTAGTAGGTAGGTACATTATGTTCATCATGTTGAATAACTTTTCTCATTTCCGTCAGCATTTCAGTAGTAATTGTTTGGCTTAAGGCATTAAGCTCCCAAATCAAGTACCTACTAGGTACATACATACCTACATCACATTCACACAAGCTAACAACAACTCAACACAAACAAAATCACACTCTCTCTGAAATTTTTGTTTACATATTATAATCTGGTTCTAATCACATGATTTTTAGTCCTATTTAAAATTGTATCTCGTATTACTAATAATTGTATTTAATTTATTCATACATATCTCAGGAGTCAAATCTCATTCGAATAGTAAAAGACACCAAAAGTCACTGAGGGAGACACCAATATTTATTACTTATCTCGCATAACTACTATTTACTTAAAACTTAATTATTAAGGTCCATTTACAACACTTACATAATTTTGGATAAATGAAAGCCACTTTGTAATAAGTTCATCAATAAAAATGTAATTCTTGACATTATAATAATAAGGTTCGTATTTATTTGGAACCGAAGGCAGAACTCGATGACACCATATTTATCAAGAAATGACAAGAGGTTCAGCCTTCCTTGACGTGTTGACTAATTATCGCGCTTTTATCTGACTCATTATTTTTGAGCACCGTATTATTAACGCGCAAATCACATCATTAACACAATCATGTAAGTTGGCTGGCATCAATCCCATATTATTATAACAGACAGAGATCAAGTCTCCCGCGGACGTTAATATTGTTGTATGGATGGTAAAAGAACTTCTCACAATTGGCCTGGTCCAATGACCCCTCTAACAATTCAAACTTAAGTAACGTGGTTTAAATTTGGCTTTTTATTTTAAAAGCCCATTAAAGAACAGACTAACCACCTGATGGCAAATTGTCAACGTCGCCCATAGGCACATGTAACATCAAAAGTATCATCGACGCGTTGCCGCCCAAAGAATGAGAGAAAAGAAAAAAATAAAGTACGAACTCTCAAACTCCCATCCAAAACACAACGAGTTATTTTTATGTAGCTGCATATTTTCTTTGGATTTAGGGTTTTAAAACAATAAATTAATTAATTACATGCAAAAAAATAAACGAATATCAATTCCGCGCTCCACGCTATCAGATTACGAAAGTTGATAAGCCATATAGCAGCAGGAGGGCAATTTGTATTAATTAATGTGTAATCTTTATCATACTAACATTATTAAATGAATACTGAATCGATGCTCAGTATAACTCAGATAACATTATTAACGTTCACGTAGTCGAGTGTATCGGCCTTACCTTAGACTATAACTTTAGTTATAAATAATCAAAATGATATTTTTTTAAATTTATAGGAATAATACCTTCCATAAACACGTAATAACATTAACATAAATTATTTATCAATTTCATTATTTCACAGTTTTCATCCGTAAATCCGTACCTCGTTACCGTGTTAACACTTCATCAGTTGGTCAAAATTTTCATAATGTGCCCCTGGGGCGAGATGAACCGTGAACGATTCCAGTGATACATCTGTCATAATTAATGATCGAAATTAACTCGATGCTCCATTAACTTAACGAATGCCTGTCCAGTCTGTCAATCACCTTGGGAACGTAGACCGGCCATAACAGACGGTATTAATAAATTATGCGTTATGATGCGATAGTAAATTCCTTTAAAGATCTTTGGTCATTAAGACAATGTTGGAATTTGTATGATTATAAGTATTTTTTATGTTTCTTTCTTTCTTCTTTTGTTTTTCTAGGCATCGGTAATTTTGGTGTTACTGTTACTGACTTACTGTAAGTTGTTCACGGGCGATGATCACCACATAACATTCAATGGCTCGTCTGCTCGCTAGTCTGCTTACGTAAAAAATATTGCCATGTTATATTACAAATTAATAACGCAAAATTCAAAAAAATCTAACCCCTAAATGCCACAATTTGAAGTAACAAAAAGAAAAGTGTCATTAGGTAGCTAGGTAGGACCACTTCGTTAGCGTGAACGTTTCATTTAAGAGCTGAATTTTCAAAAATTCGAAAAGCTCATAATTATTGGCAGAATCTTTCTGCAAAATCCAAGTTTTATCGCTAGTTAAGACAAACTCTTAAACGTACAACCTTTTGTAAATTGGAGTTTGGAAAAACCCTTGAATAATTTCAACAAGTAACAATACGACCCTTATTTTATTTATACACAAAGATTAACTTCCGGTAGGTCCTTTGTTGATTTGTACCGATTTCGAAAACCCGATGTCTAAAAACTGTTCATCTGTTTCTTGCACAAACACACAAAGGTTTTTGCATACATTTTTATACACATAAACTCAACAATGCAACACTTCATAAGAGTAGGAATTCAAATATTTCCCAAGTATCCGGTATATTCTTAATAAGAGTAGGTTAAGAGTCTTTGACAAAAGCAAATTATATGTGATTCAAATTTAGTTTATAAATAATTATTTCATGTAGTTCATGTGATGTTTACTACGTAAAGGTTTAAGTTCAGCTAAATTTCGTACAGACTATTAAGTTAAGAGCAATATGCTTAATAAATGGTTTATGTTAAATATAAGGACCCATTATAATCCCTCTTCTCATCTAAGTGAGGGTTCATTCTATGCGGGAGGATTTGGGGCTTTACTCAGATTTACTAATAAATGACGAGCGTTACCCTTGTCAAAGTTAACAAGAAAAAAATATAGAAAAATAATAAATAATATTTTTATGCCACAAGAAAAACTTTATTGAACCATGTAATTTATTAACCAACCTCAGTTATAATGAGCTGCCATGCTACATATATTTACGAAGATATGATAAATAAAGCATAAAGATATTTTCTGCAATACCGCTTCCACACTTCACTGATATAGATGCAGAGTTGGTTTTAGTGTATTAGCTTAAAGCCTTCTCTGATTTGAGAAATACTTTATTATATGTAAGTTAAGTAGGTAATAAGTAGTATTATAAACAGCATGATTCTAAGTAACAAAACTAAAGTTACATACTTATTTACATTCAATTCGCCTTTTAAATGTCTTGCACTTGATCAAATTTACTAAACAATAATGTAAAACAGGTCAAGTTAAAATTATTTTCAATAAACAATCCCTGAATTGCCATTCAATAAATATTTTCACTCCGCAAATTGGCATTCAATTGTAATGTCAACTCAATGTGTCCACACCACAATCGATATCAGACTCGTGAAATAAAAGCGTCAACGAAGATATATTAAGATAATACAGGCGTAATTTATTCTCCATCGCATTCCGCACCCTCAAGCCGTATAAGCAGGTAGCTGGCATTATTATTTCTACTCACATTTACATCAATATACGGCAATCAGCAACAATATTTATCAAACTTTCTTCATTATAATACCTAGCTATTTTAAGTGAAATAAGTTCAATTAGCAAAAATAAGCTAATTTATTTTCTTAGAAATTTTAGGAAATTTCCAAATCATATTAAAATTAGAAGTTTCCAAGAAATATACGGTTAGGAATCAAACAGGATAGTTCAGTATCAACAACCACGTTTCAACTCAAAACCTTTGATCATGTATGGTTGGTCCAAGTGGCAATCATTCACCATCAACATTGCTTAATTCGGTTGATCACATATGATCAACATGACCCTAAACTATGGGCTATAAGGGTGAGAACGTACTTTGACTTTGCTCAGACAACAGTCAAATGTACCTACTAGATGACTGAAACTTTTTTAAAATGGCTCATATTAAGGTTTACGTAGGGTTCACACAAACACACACACACATACGTGTAATAATTCGTGTATTAGTGTGATATATGTATAAAGCAATAGAGTATAGTTATTTAAATTTAGGAGTAAGATAAATTTTAAATTATAATTTAATTTGATATAATGAGTGAGTCGGATATATTTCTCTTAAGTTTATTACCTTCAATCATCCGAACTGCACAGTTTAAGGGTCACTCTGAAAACCAGCG
Source organism: Thymelicus sylvestris (assembly GCA_911387775.1). NCBI lineage: Eukaryota > Metazoa > Arthropoda > Insecta > Lepidoptera > Hesperiidae > Thymelicus > Thymelicus sylvestris. The sequence continues at coordinate 8,829,337 of OU426886.1, forward strand.
GTCGTGGTTTTTCCGCGACCATTATGCTGAGCGTGAACCCTTTCACCTATTATCTTATATTAATTATTATGTATTGTATTGTTTTTGGCTATAATTTGTTGCTGTAGATAATTTAGGTGAAAATAACATTTCTTTCTTTCTTTCTTTCTATTTAGGACCATTAGTTTTGTTCGGATATTTGTTAATAAGAAAAAATATAGGTAAAGTCATATATAAGGGCTAATATCAAAGTTTGTTTAAGGCAATTATTTTTGTTCAGATAATTTTAAGTAAGCAAAGTCTAAGTTTTCTTTTTAGATCTCACCTTAAGTATCGGCTAATTGCACTTTAAAGCTGGCCATACACGATCAAGTTTACTTGTCAAGTTTGAAGCAGACTTCATGCGGCATCCAGGTTGCATGAGCGGTCTTCCATACATAGATAGCCATACACCGTCAAGTTTACTGGATGCCACATCCAGTCCGCTGTAAACTTAACAAGTAACTTGATTGTGTATGGCCTGCATAAGAGACCTTACTTGTACTTTGTAAGGCATAAGCAGGTGCTTCACAGTTCGCTCTGTTCAGGATGCCAATCTTTTTTGGGACCAGCTTTGCCTTAGTTTTCAAATGAAGCACCAAAATATGTGAATATTAAATAGTAGGTATGAATATTTCTGGACAAATTTCACTAAGTCGCCAATTTCTCCTAAGCACACAGTCCTGTAAACATCATTCATGGTATTTGATCAAATTAATCAAAATAGTCTATTACCTTTATGCCAAACAAGATCGTAAATAGCTTAATCTAACTAACAGTTACCTATAATTTAAAGTGTTACAACTAATAAATAATCAGACCATTTCATCACTAAACAAAGTGGTTGTAAACAAATGATTAGAAAGTTTCACTTGTAGTAAACATAAATATGTAGTTTGTTTACAATAAATAACAGGAAGTAGGTGAAGTCATAACGTAAAACAAAGTTATTATGTAGTTACAAAGTTAACACTATACTAGGAATATTATTTTAAACTTATACTCTCGCAAAAGTACCTGTTTACAGATTTAGAACATGTCTTCTTGCAATAGTTACAAATAGGATTCCGTAGTTGCAAGTTAATCAATTATTACTAAATAATTTCTAAAGCTAACTTAGCCGTGTTAGTTTTGCTTTTTTTATCATATATGCTACTGCCATTGATTTTTTCACATGTCTAACACCTACCATTTACTGGCAGGGGGGACTTGACTCTGACCAAAATTAGCACTTTCAATCAAATATTTTTACAATCAAAACACAACAATTTAAGTTACAGAGTAAAACGTGTGTTTTCAGCGAAAGTTAACTTACACTTATTTGTATTGTGGTATTATGTGCACTAACGGCGATGAGTGCCTTATCTGTCGATGTGAGGCCTGCGGTTGAGTAATGACGTAAATATACGTAAGTAGACGCGACTTTCGCGAATTTCGTCAAACTTCACGAGATATATTTCGGCTAGGATATGAGTAAGAGGTTTTCAGCTAAGTGATAAAAGCACGTTGCTTTCAGTGATACTACGTACTTTCAATGATTACCATTTCAACGCGCAAGCAAGACCGAAAATAAGCAGGATTTATGTTTATATGTAGAATCGTTCAAGTACGAAATGAAAAACGGAGCATGTAGTATTGTACTTAGACATAATTATTTTTATTCTCTAGATTTTTATTTAGAGGTACGTTAAAATTAAATGGTTTATAAAATCGTATACCATATACCACATTCGGATTATTGCCTTTCAAATGAAACCATTTTTAGACATATCGGTTGGATGATTTCAGAGTCTATAATCTAAGAGGTAGGTATACTAGGTATATCCGTACAAATATTTTTTGTGTTTTGTACATTTTTTTTTTAAATATTTGACAACATATTTGGAACCACTAATGTTGCTTTTATTTAATCTTTAAAAAATATGCCAAAACACCCTTAACATGTTTTACCTCTCTGCATTATGAGTAATCATGTGTATTCCGATTATTTAATTATGTTCCTACATTAAGTCAAACACTAAATTCATGATTTCTACTACGCTCAGAACTAAGCACTCTAGGCTATAGATATTACTCTCCCCTCAGCGCTTAAGCCTCATCTTATACGATGTGAGCTTTGTAATCATGACACTTTATGTAAGCTTCATGGATCCATGAATTTAATTTAATACTGGACGGAGATGAGCACGCTAAAGCTTCTGAGATTGAAAGCTCGATGTATCTTACTCTGGGTACTCTCAAATAATTTGAAGTTATATGTTTCCTAATCGATATAATAAGAAGCTTTCATAGCGTGGAGCTTAAGTTTAAGTTTCGTTAAGCAGAAACGGTAGGAAGATGTAAAAAAATCTTGACTGCTTCCGTTCTTTGGAGAACACGTAAACCGTTGGTCCATGTTGTTAACTATCGTAGATAGCAATTGTTAAGCCATATCTGTGGACTTCGGGCGGCATAAAAACTTCCGATAGTTGGATTGACTAATCAATTCACGAATTTTCACTGGAGCAGCACGGTGTACTCATAGTATGCTATCATACTCTAAGTACAACCCAGGATCTAAGGATCTTTGGCCCATCCACACAAACCACTCCATTCCATACATAATATTTACCAACAAATAATGAGTGTTATCAACTGCAGAGTGATGATAGTAAAGCAGTGATAGTAAGCTGGGCTTTTGGGCTTGTATGGATGTACCACCTCTAGCCTCCTTAGTTATGATGTTATCCACGTCATATAGTAGGCGATGAATGGGTTGAAGCTGCGTTATCTAATCGAGTTAATCTGAGTGACCCTAAGGCGAGGAGGTTGCAGAAGCTTATAGAAGCCGTAAGTCAAGTCTGGCGTAACGATACCTATTAAAGATAAAGATTATCGTGATATTTAATTCATTAAATATATCATAAATAACTCATTCAATGTTAAACAAATGGCACGTCGTCATCACGTCACGATTCAGCAACGTGAATATTTAGTAATTAAACTCAACTCTAGAAGTAGTAAAAAAAAATAGAGCCCTTCCGGGATACGTACCATCTGTTACGTCACATTGAATCACACATTGTGTCACATTGAAATTATTTACTATAGAAAATATGCGTGTTGATGATTTATTACATAATCATTAAAAATAGTTACTGAAAAAGTTTTCATGTTCAAAAACAATAAATGATTGATTTATGAATAACTGAACACATGTTCGAATCTACGCAAAATATTTTCTGAAAAAATACTTCCATACTTACACAAACAAACTTTCATTGGACACTAAACATTTGAACGTTGTTCATTTATCAACGACAAGTAATACAACTAAACCAGGACTTGGGATAGTTTACACAACGACATCTCATTTCAATTAATTGACTGAGCAAGTTCTAAAGACAGACCACCAGTCGGTTTGGAGGCCTCATTTACACGGGTGATTTACGAGTTCACACATCTAGCCCGATCTCACTTAGCAATGATTTATGCCCGACATCTCCCCTGCCGAGTTAAGCGCATTATCGGACCGCATGCCCTATCAACTTTGTAAACGGTTTATACATTAGCCCTAATACCATGCCGGCCCGCCGCAGGACACGTACGACCAGATGTGTGCTATCAAGGATAGCTAAGATAGCTAAGAGATGTGTGTGAGAATTTTAACTGGGTAACAAAATGTGTAAGAGTGCAGGAAGATTCTGAAAATACAGATGTATAAAATAAAGAGTAAATTGATGAAATAAACGAAATCATTAATTCTATTAGAATAACTAGTGCAGATGCACTTTGTGACGGGTTTTAGTTTGCTACTGGATGGAAAAAAACATTTGATCGTATATTTACATGTACACAGGCACAGATATGGTCTGCGACATCAGTTATACCTTTGGTTAGGTATGTGGGTAAAGATCACTACAAACCATCAGATGGCTCGTCTACCTCATTTTAGGACATTATAATAATTTATTTTCTGTGTCTCAGTCTTTTAAAGACTGCTGGACTGTTTATTGGCGCAAAACCGACCGGCCCTCTGAATGCAAAGGTTTCCCGCTTCTTTATATCTTCTTCTTTAGGTCATCAATCCACCTAAGCATAGGATAGCTGTGCCCCTTTTACCGAGACGAAGTTGCCATTCGTGGACTTTACCATCCCTTTGGTTTCCATCGTTCAAACGATGTAAACTGCCTTTGTCCTCTTCAGCCGTTTTTCTCTACGAGCTAATTTATTTTACATGTGAAAGATCTATTGCTGCTGCACCTTGAAGGGTACGACCAGCATATTGTAAAGTGTATCATGTTGCACATATCTCTGCCACCTCTCACAAAATCCGGAATTTAATTTGGAATTTTGTGGTAGCTGACTCTGACTACCTATAAATTAATAATTAGGTACTATGTAGTTCTAATAATCATTACCACTAATCATTGAATATTTATGCTATATAGATTTACTTTTGAAATCATTGCCATTAAAAGTGTTTGTGTGTTTGTTTTATGTTTAAAACATAAGTCATTAAGACAGGAATAGAAATTGTTTGTAATTTGACACTTCAATGGTATCTTACAGAAAATGCCAGCTATTTTATACTCCCACACTATAATTGTGAAAACGTTTTTTGCAAATGAACTTAACAATGCAGCTTTGTTCGGCCTTAAGATTTATTGTAGTGTTCCAATCTCGGTATGGGTCGGCAGGCCGTAATTTTAGGTTTAAACTTTTTTCTTGTTTCAATCGGCAACGCGAAAACATTCGTACCTACCCGTTGAGTTATTTCGAAGTAGTGAAAGAATTTTTCTATTAAATCTTACTCTTCGGTTTTGTTGCTATAAGTAGAAAACAAATACTTTTTCCTGGTTGGTATAAATACATACCTAGATTTACACTCCAGGTTGGTATTTGATATAACCTAAACAATATTCGGCTAAAGTAATATGAAACCCGATAGTTTGAAAAACATTAGTATGAAAACTAAATAACAATAGCAGCTTACTAGTTAAGTGATTCATTGGAATTTCTCATTTTCTCGTTACGGTGAGCTTGTAGAATATTGTGAAACCAACTATCACGTAACAATGCATAGAATATGTGCATAGTGGTTGCGATATTTCCCAGGTGGTAAAACGTGTTTACGGGTCGAATACGTGCGGAATTAACACCACCGCCCACTTTCCGCGATTATGAACATACCTATCATGTGTTGTTAGTTATAGTTCTGTTGTACATATATCTATATAGCTATCGGATTTGACTCCACTAACATACCTACATAAGTAAGTTTACTTACTCTTAGGAAATGATATATTATAAATTTTATTATAACTTTAATTAAGCTACCTATGAGCAAATGTTTGATACAACACAAATCTACTGTACCTTCCGAGTGTAAAGTCTATGAAATCCAGACTATAAATTACGACATTGAAATACTGTGACTGGAAATTCAAACATCGTCAGTGAGTTAATTAAATCATGTCGTTAATCTAAACCACTAAGCTACAAGCGTCCATTGAGCTGATTTGAAAGCCACGCTGAATTTTACGAGCGGCTCACTAGGGTTGTATAAACATGAAGTAACAGGGCGTTGAGCTGTTATCTTTATTATTAATGCAGATTGCCTAATAAATTTATATAGCATTAACTTTAGGAAGGAACGTAGCATATTATAAATTTCGTTTTAGTTTGGGATTGTTTGCGGATAGTGGTATTAACTACTGTGCATTATGGAGCACGGACCGAAGAAGTAGTTTGAAATGAGCAGGCTGTAAGTTTAATCGATTTAAGAAAGAAACAATCTTATAGGTCAACCACACCTTGATGAACGGAGTACAGGTTACCTTCCATTCTAAAAGACGACAGAGTGTATCCGGTGAACAAAAATCCGTAAAGAAGACTCAGGACTGGATATAGAAATTATACAATCGTCAGTTAATTGACACCAACGTTCACTGATTCATCAAAGGAATGAATGGGGATAGACGATTGTATAGCATTTAATTTTACAGTTACGTAACAATTTATTCTTTGATTTATTTTTACGTAACAATTTAATTTTAAAGGCAATTTTAAAAAGTAATCAAGAACAAAATGTAATTGTATATGCTCGGTAAGCCCTCGTACACCTACCGATGCGTTCGTAATTGACTAATGAAATGTTAAGTTTGAGCTAGACTGCGGATAGCGTGTGGTTAGTGTATAGGTATGTAGGTAACATAAACACATAGTAGTCAAGCACCGTGTTGATAGCTAACTTTATTTACGGATAGTTTACATGTTGTAGTGAGAGATTAAATAAATAGTAGGTATATTATAGTGATTTATTCACAATGGTTTGGCTTGCTTTATGCTTGCCAGTATGTCATCCTATAGTCTGAAAACAAAAAAATCATGTAGGTATAGTTATGACGATTTTAATATCTACCAGTGGGCCTTTTTCAAAGACATTTGGTCGTGTTTATGATTCCATGAAACTCACTGAAATAATAAAATGACATGTTTTCTCAATACAATTTTAAATTTTCTGTACATAGTTTGAGCATTTAAAGATAAATATTCATAGCTTTTAAACTACCGGTCCTAGGACTATAAAATTTTGTGATTCTTATGCAGATTGAGCTCCTGTATCACATCCCGTTGGTATATAAGATATGGGACACTTTGTATACTTATACCTCCGACTAGGTCAAACCCCCGTTTGCCACAGCCCATTTTATATTAATTAAGTAAAAAATATGTTAAAAATAATCGGTTTTCCAGGGAAAGGTCAGAGTTATAAAAACGAAAAAGGAAAGTTTTTCATGTCGAACACACTAGACTCTCCTAGGAATAATCTCCTAATAGACCTGTCTCAGAAGCTTCTAAAAACAGGTACAAAGAGGCGTCAGACCTATATTTTTAGAAGAGAATCATTATAAATTTAATTCTAATTTGTAATTTTATTCAAGGTTTCTATTAAATAGCTTGTTCGTTATAAACCAGGATCATTTACCACGCTTGCAACATCGAAGGTTAAATGGTTTATTGCAAATTTCGAACAGCTTCATCGACGCAGAGCCTTCCAGATATTGGATAACCAGTTACTCCAATAATCGTAGTTCCAGTGTTCCAGGGCATGTTTTACTTCAATATTACTACATAAAGTAAAATGTTTACGTACTATTAAGTCACTCATAAAATCTTTCAGCAACTTTAGTCATGATTTATTTATAATAATCAACGTGTTAAGCTGTTAAAGTGCCTGGAGTCGTTGGCTTTAGAAATACGTGGGCCATACTTTGTCTTTTCACTTTACAAACGACGGAGAGTAAATTAAAAGCGTGTGAGACAAACTGCCTACACGATGTGATCTTCTTTGAGCGACACACATTTAACCGTATGAACTTAAGTCACGATGTTAATGCGGTGACATATTTAATATGACAAACCTACGGTGCCAAGGAGCCAAAATTAACGGAAAATGGTTTTGTTAAATAAAATAAAGTTTTTTACGAAGTCTATTTCGCTTTTTATGATTAACTAACGCTGTTCCCGCAGCTATGCTCGCGTTTCTCGGATAATAAGTGCCTACTTCCTTTTCCAGATCATGGTCTACCTGTGTGCTTTTCATGAAAATCCGTTCAGTAGTTGTTGCGTGAAAGAGTAAAAAACATCCATACAAATTTTCACATTTATAATATTAGTGAGTGAGCACGCAATATGCTTCGCCCTGCTCGCACTTTATGTTTACGAGTGCAGCGAAATACTGCGACTACTACGAGTATAGCGCTACATTTAAATTAAGTATGTCTTCTGTGATGTTAGTAAGATTCGCAAATAGACAATGCATTCTAATGGCTCCATGGTTGTACGTGCATTTAAATATATCGTAAAGATAGGACTAATTACCCGTTAATAGATTTTTAGATTATACGAGAGCAGCGAAATACTGCGACTACTATAGCGATACATTTAAATTATGTCTTCTGTGATGTTAGTAAGATTCGCAAATAGACAATGCATTCTAATGGCTCCATGGTTGTACGTGCATTTAAATATATCATAAAGATAGGACTAATTACCCGTTAATAGATTTTTATATTATACGAGAGCAGCGAAATACTGCGACTACTATAGCGCTACATTAAAGTTATGTCTTCTGTGATGTTAGTAAGATTCGCAAATAGACAATGCATTCTAATGGCTCCATGGTTGTACGTGCATTTAAATATATCGTAAAGATAGGACTAATTACTCGTTAATAGATTTTTAGATTATACGAGAGCAGCGAAATACTGCAACTACTATAGCGCTACATTTAAATTATGTCCTCTGTGATGTTAGTAAGATTCGCAAATAGACAATGCATTCTAAAGGCTCCATGGTTGTACGTGCATTTAAATATATCTTAAAGATAGGACTAATTACCCGTTAATAGATTTTTAGATTAAGTATACAAGTAGGTTAGGTACACACGTACATGAGTAAGTACACGTATTATGTGTGAGTAGGTAGTAATAGGGAGGCGTATGAAGGAAGATTAATGAACGCAATATTTCGGGTACGAAATCTTGTAAGTTCACGCGTAAGACCAAGGTGACCCAAAAGGGTAATATTTTTGAAGCAAAAATAATATTGAACATTAAATTACCTTTACGTATTAGGAACATTCAATCAGTTATGAAAACGAAGCCATTTATTACCTGCTGATTTACTAATAATTTAATAATATCTACTTATCATTTTTTCATTACCAATGTTGGAGGAAGCTTCTTCAATATTACCTACTAAAAAATAATTATCTACATTTATCAGGTATGTTTAATTATATTGTTAACCAGAATTATCTAGTAAAGAGGTAGGTATTAAAGAGATATTGTAAATATGGTTGTAAATTGTGTAATATTTATTAAAAAAATTGAAGTTAGATAGAAATAGTGATTAACGTTTGATCTATAAAAGGTTTAACTAAATTTCATGGTTGCAGAGACCCTACATACCGATTAAAGCCTTAGGTTCGATCACTAGACGTGGCAATAAATTAAATAAGTAATTAAAAAGCCCTAATTCACACTATATGTGACTAGTATGTCCAATGTCCATCAGTTGACACACATCAACATCTGACCAAGTTATTTTGAGTATGAAGTGTTGAGGCTGATCGGATGAACTCAATCAGAAGTGTCAATCTAAGTAATCTCGTCTGCAGTGATTGCGGTCCGAGAACGCATTGAAGTTGCCGCTTGACAACCATCGCAATAACGTGAGTTACCAACAGCTACAACATTGTTGCTATATTGAAATTGAATTTATGAATGAATTGAATGCAATGAAAAATATTCAACGTGTGGATTTTCTACGCGTGATGTGATGTGTCTATCACAAAGAATGGATTTGTAAAATTTTTGCGACACGTTTACACTAAATAATTTTTTTTAGTTTTGTTCATACATAAATTATAGTGTCTACTTTAAAAAAATCTAATATGGGTTCTAATAGACTGTTCCAATCCTTTTAGTTTTCACAACAAGAATTGAAGTAGAATATGAATATCGCAAAATTATAAAATTAAAATTAATATTAAAAGTTCACTTAAGTTTTGTAATAAAACAAGTTTGTAATTAATAAAATCGCATTTAATTAAACACAAAAAATTTTCAATAGTCACGTCGGACCCCACAGTCGAATCGCCTTAAATAATATGTTTTTTATAATATTGCTTCAAAGAGAATCCTGTGATTAAATTTGGTCAAACGCTACTTAGCACATATTGGCCTGTATGAACGAGTTAATTTTCTGGACGAGGTAGTTAGATTCGTCGGGCAAATTCAATCACAACCGTTATCTAAGCAATTCTTTCGACGCGGTGACGTCGCGTTTCTGAGCGAGTGCAAATTGCATTCTCCGACATACGGTAGAATGCTCTGAATTACCAAAATCATCGAATCTTCTTTAGACACCTAGAGCACTATCCTAGACAACGTTATTTAGACGTTGGCTTCAGACGTTCACATTTATTAATAGACAAGAACGCTTTCAATTTATCTTTCACTCACATAATCTCACTTTCCGGTCATCTCACAATTTTTTCTTTCTTCTTTCCTATTAATTAAACTTCTTGAACCTACAGTCTTTTTACTTTTTTGATATCTTTTAATCTATATTTTCCTGTAGTTGCTGTGCGTCTATTTAAAAACAGTAATTATTTCCTTTTATTTATCCTTTCACGTGTAGTGTATTGCGGGTTTTTTTTATAATTATGTTAAATAGGTAATATACATTATATTACCATGATAAATCCGCCTTTTCATAAATATGCTCTATTGCTTGCGCTTCTAATACCTACTGTTATTTCTATACTGGTGCTAACATCATGGTTTGGATATTTTTTGGCGTGCAAATATTCAAGTTTAAAACAAAATTATTTATTTAGAAAGACACATTAATACATTAATTTATTCAAGTACCGGTAATTACTGAGATTAGGTAGTCCAACCTAGACAAAACAAATACCCACTAGAGTACCTACTTACTTTTATTAACCTAAAGTATATTACTCCCAACTCTTACCAAACAATGAACTATTCAAACTAAATTTAGTTTGATTCGCTTTTAAAACTCATTTATCTAAGCACCAAAATACAAAGAACAAGTTTCAAAGTACAATACGAATCCGTGTTCCGTTTTTGTTTAGTCTTCGTTAAACCGCGGGGTAGCTGACATAATAATGTAATATTGAACTGGCCACCGTTCGTAGGAGCTGCGGGCTACGGTTAAATGAACAGACAGACCACTTAACCTTCGTCGTATATTTAAAGGAAAGGTGAACCGTTGAACTCAATTGTCATTATGTTCAATGTTAAGGTAACATTAAATGCGTTGACCCAAAACACTTATCCAAATAGACTGGTTTAATAGACGAAATTACGATATTACGAAATTAATGCATACTATAGCATTGACTATTCAATGATCTATTAGTACGTTTGAAACAAAATTAATGGAGGTTGCAGAGCCTAATTTCATTTTAACTTTTAAGGTATACCTATATATTTTACTTTCAATAAACTTGTCACTATAAAATATTTGTATGGATTATGTTCTCTTTATAAGGTTTAATTTAATTTTTTTTAAGTATTTACCAATTTTAACTTTAAATCGGCCTTAACAACATAAAAATATATTTGAATAGAAACAAATTTTGTTGAAGACTAGTTTTATCCAATACTGGAGCAAGTACCTTATTTGTAACCAAATGTTACATTAGTTGCATAACTAGTTAATTATAAAGTTTTTTGAAATGCATTTTCCAGAAAACTTCATTATTTCTACAGTTGATGTGTGCATGGGTGGTCTAATTTATCATACAATAGTCATAACCTAAATAAGTGAATTCTTTTTACGTATTGACTGGATCTAAGTACTACAGAATTTACTACACGATATTTATTTTACGACATGAATAAAACAACGCGGGAGTCTATATAATGTACATTACGCGACTACAAAATTCTATGAACTTTAACGTTTTGAGCTATAAACATTTGTGTTGAAATAGTAAAAGTGTACAATTCAATAAAGGCACATGGGCATATCTGCCGCACGCCGTGGGACCACCTACGACACGTTTTATTATCGAGACAGAACAAGATCGCTTTTACGGCAATAAGACGATAAAAGTACTACAAAGGTTACTAAGGCTTTGTAAAGCTTTCTTGAGAAATTTCTGACAAGTGTCAAATAGGGGCATGAAGAAAAGCTCTTGTTTTGAAGTTGGATTATAAGCGAATGGAAAATTTTAACGCCATCTATAGCAAACAAATTTAGATATAGATAAAATTATATTTACAGGGAAAACTTAAAAAGCTCCTATATTCAGTTTTTATATAATACGGTAAAAGTCTCCAGTAAAGTTTACCGAGTTACTTCTGTGAGTATCTAATACTTCAATCGTATATCCGTTGAGTACAGATATGTATGAAATACGCAAAGTCGTTACTTAACGATAAAAAGGCGTGCGGTAGATATTTTCGTGAAATACGTACGGAAATGTAACAGTAATTTATTCAATTCGTTCGCATAATGTCCTGGAGCTAAGCTTAGGGATGCTTTGGGGTATTTCCTGATTTATTGATAGTCAATCGATAAAGTCTGTCAGCTACTGATCGTATTGCGCATGTGGAATAGATAAGAATTACCTAATTATGTAACATCAGTATCAGAAATAGGGACTTCCTGCAGCATTAAGTATGTATTTTGTGACAATACATTTTAAGGCAATATTCTTTCTAGTGTTTTAAGAAGTCCTTTATAGGCGCTCACTAAAAATATATTTTCTATTTTATTCCTCCGTCAAACACCCAACATGACATTTTCTTATTAAAGTGTTCCTTCTCCTTTCTAGTCTTTTATAGTATTTAAATAGTTTCACTCTACATGTCTTACAAAATGTAAGGAAAGATTAGTCTTCTCCATCTTGCAGAGAAATTGTAGTTAGTCTAGCATTTTCAGTAAGACCCATAAACGAAAGAAATGGTTTTGTTTCTTGAGTGGGCTTCGAAGTTAATTCGTTTTAGGTTTCTAATTTTAAATACATTACAGAAATAAAAGGGTATAGGCGATTCTTGAAAATGTTACATTGATGTTTGGTTTTTCCGTTACCTAAGAACTTATGGGTAGGTGGGCGATGTGTTTGCAATATTTACTTTGTTACGATGAATGACGAATATCACCACGCAACCTTGCATGTCTGCCTCTTTTTTGACATTGCAAAATTTATTGTACATATGTTTTAAATAACATAGGTATTATAGTATATAGTAGTATAGTATTATAGTAACATAATATACCGGAATGATAAGTTTCCGTTCATTTATGGACACAATAAATGTTATGTTTGTCGGTCGATCCTACGCTAGTAAATGGGGAAACACCCCTTAAGCCAACTAATTTGGTTAATGTTAATGATCAAAATTTGTGCCAGGAACATTTTCGCTAGCTCTAATATATGGAACTGACTCGTCGGATTTTAGTCGGAATGGGTTTAAACGTTTTGCACGTTAGGCTCATTAATCTTGGCCAGTTTATCTTGGAGAGAAAGCAATTTAGTCACTTTGTTACGGATAGGTGTGTTTCCTAGTTTAATGTGTTGTCAATTCCGTTCATTGCAATTGCCGTTCTCGACTAACGAAAGTTGTAACTGAGTAATATTGTTCTCTGATGCACATTTTGTGTGCTATTTTATAATATAATAATATAGTCGGTATTTTTCCAATGAAGGGCCGTATTCGTTGAACATATACGAGACGTAACAACTAAGGCATAGGCGAAGAGATTTGTAGAAATCTCTTGGATTTGTTATAAGACAGTCGAAAGACTTTGAAAGTGATGCTGCCATTAAAATGCTATATAACAGCTTCGTTAGAAGTTTGTTAGAAAGCAACGCTGTTATCTGGAGTCCACATGAAGTAAAATATAAGCACATGTTGGAGAAACTCCAAAATAAATTTTTGAGGTGGCTTTATTTTAAACAATATGGCTGCTATGTCGGATTCCCATATATAGGTATACCCCAGTAAGTGCCTTCTGGGCATGTTGGGATACGAATCCCTGGAAGTGAGACGGGAAGTTACGTTAATGATATACTTCTTTAATGTAATAAGGGGTGACGTATCGAATCCGTCATTGCTAGAATTTTATTAATACCGTTATATGCAACCGACAACACCAGAGCTCGTCGTCGAAATTTGTTTGCAATCCCAGGCTGCAGATTAGCATTAGGTAGTTGGTGAATCACCTCTTGTTCGAGCACTGACCCTGACCAATGGTGTCCTGGCCTAAGATTTGGATCTGGACATATTCTTCACAACGCCCGCTATATTTCGCTCAGCTGCTGCGAGATACGTCCAATTGCTGGATGTCGTAATTTAAGTAAACAACTTGCAATATAAATTCTGTAAAGTTTACTTGCATTGTAATAAATAAATAAATTATTTATCATTTATATGGAACGTAGGGTAACCAATTTCTGCTGAACTTTTATCTTTATTCATACTCGTAACTCTACCATTTACTAAAGCAAGTTAGCAATGCTTAAATCTTAATAAGATTATTAGCAGGAAACCACTTACCTACTTAGATTGGAATTGGATTGAAAAGAGTCATGAGCCCATGACAGATATTAAATCTACGAGTTTATTCAAAGTAACGTACGTGTTACAAGCTTCAATAAGACTTATCCGATTTTTTTTTTAATTAATAATTTTGTTTGTATTGCTACATTTAATTTAGCTTCCAAATCTATGTATCTATCTATCAACCTCTAAGAACCTTTGCACACGGCGCGTTTTTGAAGCGTATCCGACGAAACAGTCCATTGAAAAGTTACATTTGGGGTTGCGTTTTTTAGAGGACGCAATTTTATTTTTTTGATGTGTAGGGGGGGTCAGTGTAAAGCTAAAACCAAGTTTGTGGGGTCGCCACCCTTGTCCCACGGCCGCCATCTTGAAAATAGGGGTTGAAATGGTTTTTACGATATATCTCTTAAACTATTTATTTGATAAAAAAAATTTGTTAACATTTTTTGTTGCAAATTAAATTCTCTACAACTTTGCTCCAGTAACTTTTTGTCGTAAAACTATAAATAAAAAAGTTATAAGCGAAAATGTTCAGAAAAGTTATAAATGAAAATTCTTATTTTTTGTATGGCAATACTGAAATTTATTTCCACCAAAGTGTGCGATCTGTAAGATCCAACAATAGTCCTGTACATTTAAATGACATCAAAAGCAGACTAGAGCTTGAAATTATGCATAGAAGGATACATTTGTATGAAAATTATTATTTTTTGTATGGCAATACTGAAATTTATTTCCACCAAAGTGTGCGATCTGTAAGATCCAACAATAGTCCTGTACATTTAAATGACATCGAAAGCAGACTAGAGCTTGAAATTATGCATAGAAGGATACATTTGTATGAAAATTATTATTTTTTGTATGGAAATACTGAAATTTATTTCCACCAAAGTGTGCGATCTGTAAGATCCAACAATAGTCCTCTACATTTAAATGACATCAAAAGCAGACTAGACCTTGAAATTATGCATAGAAGGATACATTTGTATGAAAATTATTATTTTTTGTATGGCAATACTGAAATTTATTTCCACCAAAGTGTGCGATCTATAAGATCCAACAATAGTCCTGTACATTTAAATGACATCAAAAGCAGGCTAATGCTTTAATTTATGCATAGAAGGATACATTTGTATGAAAATTATTATTTTTTGTATGGCAATACTGAAATTTATTTCCACCAAAGTGTACGATCTTTAAGATCCAACAATAGTTCTATACATTTAAATGACATCAAAAGCAGGCAAGAGCTTGAAATAATGCATAGAAGGATACATTTTTTTTCTGAACATTTTCGTTTATATCTTTTTTATTTATAGTTTTACGACAAAAAGTTACTGGAGCAAAGTTGTAGAGAATTTAATTTGCAACAAAAAATGTTAACAAATTTTTTTTATCAAATAAATAGTTTAAGAGATATATCGTAAAAACCATTTCAACCCCTATTTTCAAGATGGCGGCCGTGGGACAAGGGTGGCGACCCCACAAACTTGGTTTTAGCTTTACACTGACCCCCCCTACACATCAAAAAAATAAAATTGCGTCCTCTAAAAAACGCAAGGTAAAGCCTAAAAAATGTAACATTTCAATGGACTAAAATGACGATCGCGTTTTCGGCGTCGTAAAACACGCCGCATGCAGAGGCTCGTAGAGTCCACTACTGGATATAGTCTCTCCTAATTGGCGCCACTCAGACCGGTCCCGCGCATTCTGAATCCAGCGGCTTCCCGCTGTCTTCTTTAGGTCGTCAGTCCACCTGGTTGGGGGCGACCTATGCTCCTTTTACTGAGACGTTATTTTATGAAAATAGCCGGCAAACGAGCTGACTTCTTACTCTACACGCGCTAACTCTACAAGACCTAACTTCACAAACTCTACATCTTAGTCAACAATTTTTGTTTCAATAAACATATTTATATGAATATAACGCTAATACTGTTCACAAAGTGTATACGAAACGAGCACGTATAGACATACCTACTGATAGTTAAACGTAACCAAAACATTTCACATTAATCAATTGCATGTTAGTTAGAGGCCGTAGTAGTAGTAACATTACCGAGTCTGCATTTTTGGTGTAAAAAGAGAACATTTACTGTTAACCCAAATAAAAGTAAATTACATATATTTAATTATATAAGGTACTATGATAATAGTAATATTACTTTTTTTGTAATGAACGACTGTTAAAATCCTCTGTCTTTCTGTCTTAACTTCTCTCCGCTTAGAGATAATTCATTTATCGTAGAGAGGGCGACAATGTTTGTTTCTCACGCTAGCACCCACCCACTGAAGTACAATGTTTGCGAAGTCTCGCGTTCAAACCTGCGACCTGCTAATAATGTTATAGTATTCAAAAACTCACGTATGTGTTTTGAGAAAGTTGCTTTACCGCTACCTGTGATATTTGTCTAGGTATGCTGACAATTCTGTTAAACGGTACCATGGCATTGATTTTAAATTATAAAATCCAAGACTTGATTATTCCTACAGGTTGTAAGACAGTATATTAGTAATAAATCATCTTAATATTATATTACTCTCTTACTGAATCATTAAATTTATATTGAAACGCAGTTATCTTCCGCTGTTAACTCTTTTTAGAATCCTAAACAAATATCTACTTCTAAAGAATAAAAAAAATCTCACTTTACAATTAAAGTGAGCTTTTAATAAAAACAATGCTATCATGTATTTAAAATAGTATTTATAATATTATTACCATTATATTTCACCATCGTTTAAAATGTTAGTTTGATATGCAATGGATCAACTAATTAAATTGTTGCTAATCGCTGTCGCTTGTACCTTACACAACACAAACTGATGAGGTTAACCAAACACGACTCTAATTTCCAGTATCATTATTGACGCGTAATAATGGCCCCGATTGGAACTGTGTATGCGGCAGCCATAAAGTGAGATAATTACTGTTTGATCTTAAGAGTGTATGGCTGAGTGTGAGAATGCCGTAAGTGGCCCACCACTTAACGCGCGCTAAACACAAATTGTCGCATTCGTAATGCTGTTAACTGAATCTTTAAACATTGGGGCGTTGGGCTCAATTCAATGGAGTTGTTGAAATAATTTTAGTTTCTTTTATGACTTATAGCACAGAAGACGTAATAGTATAATACTTGCTTAAAGGGCGGTTTTTTGCTTATGCGTCAAAAGGGCGATTTTTTATGGTTGACATGAGAGGTGGATTAAAAATCTATAGCTCACTGGGCAATCAGCTCAAAGGCCTCTAGAGGCCAGCGCCCTTCATCAACATACTTCGTTGCTTATCATATAAATATTTATTATTTTAGCGTGGATTAAAGGAGAGGCTACATGACATCAATTAATAATGTAGTTAATTTCCCCAGATTGAATTTACTTGAAATATTTAAATGTGATACTTTAATTAATATCAACACAATAATTTAGGAAAAGAAAATTCGAGATCTTTACAGGAAAGAAAAATATAAGTATCTCGAATAAAATATTAAAAAAAGTTGCGTTTCTGCATTGCGTTTCTGATAATATAAACAAGAAATAACTTTTTTACGAGTGATTTATGATATTATCTACATGTCCACCCGGACGTGTAATAAATATCGAATATGACGGCGATATTAAATATCTGCATAGTACATTATTGATAAACAAATTTAATACTACACTCTAGCCGAGTGTGTAAATGCGATTTGTATGAATGTTCATTACTCTTTCACGCACTACTGAACGGATTTTCATGAAAAGTACACAGGTAGGCCATGATTTTGATTACGACATAGGGTATTTATAGCCCAGTCATTTTAGTCAAAATTAGGTAAGAATTGCGGAATGAGAGATACCCAGCTGATTTTTTTGTATAAAGTTGTATTTTGACATTCTAAACCTTGTCTCAAAACCTGCATATGGTAGGGTGACCGCGTCTATTAAAAATTTGAGGACAAAGGTCACAAAAATCAGTTTTTTGCAAATATCTAATTTCCTATGAGTTTTTCGCTATTTGTATCTTCATCAATATTGTAGAGAATTAAATTCCCTACAACTTTTGTTTCAAAAAAAATTTTATACGTTGAATCGTTTTCGAGATAGAGGGCGGAGAGCGCGCGGTTAGAGCACAATGTAAAGTCAACCGGTACAGTCCCGACAAAACATGCTATATTAAGTTTATTAATTCTATCTGTCTAACAGCCTTTTAAAGACCACTGCTGAACATAGGCCTCCCTAATTGGCGCCACTCCGACCGGTCCTGGGCCCTCTGAATCCAGCGGCTTCCCGCTGTCTTCTTTAGGTTATCAGTCCACCTGGTCGGGGAGCGACCAGTGCTCCTTTTACCGAGACGTGGCCGCCATTCGAGGACTTTGCAACCCTATTGGTCATCTGTCCTTCGAACGATGTGGAGTCAGAGGGCCCAGAATCGGTCGTAGTGGCGCTAATTAGGGGAGGCCTATGTCCAGCAGTGGACTTTAAAAGGCTGTTAGACAGATAGAATTAATAAACTTAATATAGCATGTTTTGTCGGGACTGTACCGGTTGACTTTACATTGTGCTCTAACCGCGCGCTCTCCGCCCTCTATCTCGAAAACGATTCAACGTATAAAAAATTTTTTGAAACAAAAGTTGTGGGGAATTTAATTCTCTACAATATTGATGAAGATACAAATAGCGAAAAACTCATAGGAAATTAGATATTTGCAAAAAACTGATTTTTGTGACCTTTGTCCTCAAATTTTTAATAGACGCGGTCACCCTACCATATGCAGGTTTTGAGACAAGTTTTAAAATATCAAAATACAACTTTATACAAAAAAATCTGCTGGGTATCTCTCATTCCGCAGTGAATTCCTAAGATGACTGGACTATTATTGTCTCGGAAAACGCGGGCAAAGCTGCGGGCATAGTACTAGTATTTAGGTTCATATTAGGTATGTACATAATCTCTACTGTTATTTTGTTGTGTAATTTAATATCGTGGCTGGTACAGCGTTCAGTGTTTTCTTACTAAGCCAATTGGTAGAGTATGGTTAGCACAGCTCGTTTAAGTATTCAAAAAGTGAATAAAAGAAGTCACTAAATTACAATCATACGAACCGAGTAAAATTTCACCCAGAGAACATTTTACATTTTGTGGCTGCTAGAGTTACGTATAGGTACATATTACATCTCACCTCAGTTAGTTCTTATCCTTATCAAAATGAATACTACATTCACAGATACTGAATGTGTTTTTATATATTTTATCACGGACATAATATTATTTATCATTTTGTAACTCAAAACCAATAAAATTTAATGAAACCGACCAAAAGGAGCGAGGATCCTACTTTATTTCTGACCCTTCTGCATTGCTTGCTACCGAAACACATAAAAATATTTCACGATCAATTTTCGAAGCAGGGTGGACACCACGCAGAAGTCTCGTCAATATTAAACTGACAAAACCAGACCTTCAATAGAAAGGACCTGGTGCCATAGCCTAGGCCGTGTTCGAGTGCACCAGACAGGGGAGGTATACCGGCCAAGAAAGAGAGAAGAAAAATGGTTGTCTGTAAAGTCGGTTTACGGACGGTAGTTTAACGTGACAACGTCATGACAAAGCTCCGCTCCACTCCGCCCCGCTCCGCCCCGTTCCGCCCCGCCCCGCTCTGCTCCACTCAACTACGATCGCCTACGGCATAGGCTACGATACGCCGATCGTAGCCGATAGTGCCTCTCTCTCGCTTTTGCCGCTCTCTCGCTCGCGGAACGCTACATTTTTTCGTGGGTGCGCCCGGCGCTCATCGTTTTAATAGACGTTATCACGTCAAAAAGAAAGAAAGCACTAGCTCTCAAGACCCCAGCCGGAACAAACTGCTCTTCTCATAGTTAATCGGCTATTTACTAAATTAAAAATACAACATACTTAGGAAAATAGGGACTTGATATTCACAATTTAACAATATCGAGGTGTACCGTATAATATAATAAATGATCCACCATCTACAACTCAATGTAATGGCAATAAATAAGTACCATCTTTTCATATCGTTCGTTACTGCCCAGAAATTATTGTTCATCTTTACGAGGGACCGGCACAGAGCAATCATCTTATAGTTTAATGAATCAGGACGTTAAACCCAAAGAAGAGAACCGGTCCAGCGTTTCCATGAACGGTGCCATCACCACAGGAGGTCTTTTATTAGTAAACGTGGGACTGTATACGCGAACTGACCTTCGCTGAAGACACTATGAGTAGTCGTTACATTTGTTAGAACCAAATCGGTTTCTACGGAAATAAAAGAGGATTATTAAAGGGTTAGCTTTTCCTCTTGCTCTCTGCCATTTTTAAATGCCTTTATTTTGTTGCTTATCCCGTTGGTGTGGGTCAATTCTTGCAAGCTTAATTAGATCTACTTCCCGAAAACTTACTGGAAGAATCACACCCTCACAACCTTTACCTGTTGCTTCCCTCACAATAAACTTTTATAGATTAAAAGAACTCGATGTCCTTCTCATACCATATTTCAACTCTTATCCTACATCATTTTGTAATTATTTTTGATAAATTTTTGTACACGTTTTTGACTAATGACAATTATGTTTTCACCCACACCATACAAACATTCAACCAATATTTTAGACCCTTAGAGGTCAAATTTCCCATTAGCTTTTCTTATTGCTAACTAGAATAACAAGTCAATTTCTTAGCTAACAGAATTGACGAGCAGCACCGTGTGTAATATTACACGAACCATTTGGAGCCACTTTTGACCACCTCATAACTCAAAAACTATTCAACATAAACCTGTCAAATTTGGTTCATTTATTAAGACTTGCGAAATACATACGTCTTCCAAATTTCATAAACACATCTCAAACGGTTATTTAGATATTAACGTCCAAAAATCGAGAAATTTAATACTGACTGACCTATAGATCAAAACTATATCCAACTTCCAGGTGACCTAGAAAGTTAAAATTTGGCATGCAGATAGGTATTCGGGTGAATACAAAGGAATAAATCTGAAAGTAGTAAAATTTTATCAATTTATGATAATTTTTCAAAAAATTGATTCTATTAGGAACACTTACTTAAAATGCCTGAAATTTAAGAGTAGCGATCAAAATTGATGACATCTTGGTCATTATGTGGATTCCAAGGTGAATATATAACGAAACATATCAGTTTTAGTACTTTCTGAAGCTTTCAACGGGAGGAAGATGTTCATAGTCCCAAGTGCCTGTGAGAAGTGCACAGCACATATACATTTACGTGAAGATCAGTGGTTCGTCAGGAGACGTTATTTCCAGTGTATTACGTCGTTTTATTTTTAATGTGTGGAAAATTATTTTTCTCTAATCTACAAGATTACACCACAAAATTTTGTATTATTTCCGTAATTATACCAGTTTAAAGTAATTCGAAGTATTGTTTCAAAATTTATTGTTGCACGATGTCATCGAACATAAACAACATATCTGTACTAATAGTATAAAGAGGAAAGATTTGATTGTTTGTTTGCATTGAATAGGCTCCGAAACTACTAAACCGATTTGAAAAATTCCTTCACTGTTGGAAAGCTACACTATCCCCGGGTGACATAGGCTATATTATATTTTCAATAAATTAGGGATCCTTAATAAAACTCCAATAACGTAACCCAAGGTGTAAAAAAATAAGAAAACCAAAGCAAAGCGAGGGCGGTCACTCGTAACTAATAAGAGTATAGTCGACTTTCGTATTTATTACGATAGTATAATTGGGATTTAGTATTAATTATTATTTCAATATTTAGCGGACATCAATAGTGGAAGATCATTACTTATAAATAATGAAATAATAGGTACCGTATTTTGGACCACAACGCACTAACTACAGATTTAGTTGAAGAGCACTATAACAGTTCATGTATTAAAATTAATCAGTAACGTTATGAATAAGTACTTACTAATAATTTCTATACAAAAAGTAATGTTATCCCATCAAAAACATAAATGTAAAGTGAGAGTCAATTTCAAAAAAAAAAGAATTGAGATCTAAATGGGTGCCAATTTCTGTGTAGAAAAGCCTAAAATTTTAGTCACAAGAACATGTAATTCAAGCTTTACATTTGACTTGGCTAGTTTTCTTTAGTTAGCTACCAACAAACCAAATTAGAGAAGAGTGTCATAAGCCATCAACCTAACAGATTTGACGAAGCTAATTACATAGATATAATATAGCCTAGGTAGGTACGTGAAAACCAACCAAGTCAAATGTGGAGCTTGAATTACATGTTCTTGTGACTAAAATATTAGGCTTTTCTACACAGAAATTGGCACCCATTTAGATCTCAATTCTTTTTTTTTTTAAATTGACTCTCACTTTACATTTATGTTTTTGATGGGATACGTATTTCGCCTTCACTGGAGAAACATCAAACTTAGTTGACTCTACGATGGATAGCTGCAAATTGCGAGTTACCTTCTTCTTCCTTCTATGTACTTTGCAATATTTTTATGGTTATTAATACTATTAGTTTCTTTTCTGTAAGTAAAAGGACTATTATTAATAGAAAATCAAATAATAAGTAACTGTAGACGTAATTTTAATTATTAGCGCTGTAATATCTAAGGACTCCCACACGATACTTTGCTTCGGTATCAGGGCACGCTATCTTAGGAGCCCACTATTGACGATAATGTCGGTATAGATTATAGTTGTTTTTTTATGTACTGGATAAGTTAATATTACGTTCGCAATCTTAGATCTTCTGTCTAACTAATCTAATCAATGAGCTTATATCTAATCATCCGATAGCTAAAATGAAGTTACGTAAATAACACCTAACATTGCATAATAATGTAAACAGCTTAGGAAAATATAATTTTAAGGCAATTATTGATGGGGACAATCTTGCTTACTAATGTATTCCACACTAGTAACCGGCCCTTGCGTATTTTCGTATAGATTCCAATTTTTGACGTGATAACGTCTATTAAAACGATGAACGCCGGGTGCACGCATGAAAAACCTGACTCATTGTCCCGTTCCGTGCGAGCGAGAGCGTGGAACAAGCGATAGAGAGGCACGATCGGCCGAAGCACTCAATTTTATCTATAAAAGTATGCAATGTTTTCATCAATGTTTTTAACCGACTTCAAAAAAAGGAGGAGGTTCTCAATTCGACTGTTTTTTTTTTATGTTTGTTACCTCAGAACTTTGGACTGGGCAAACCGATTTTGATGATTCTTTTTTTAATCGAAAGCTGATGGCTGTCATGTGGTCCCACATAAATTTTATTGAGATCTGACAATGGCATCCATGAGAAAACTACATAAGTCGTAAATTTGTGTTAAGATGTGCGCGACAAATTGACGAATAACTCAATATCACGTCAACCGATTTCGATGATTCTTTTTTTAATAGAAAGCTGGTGCTTGTCATGTGGTCCCACATAAATTTGAACGAAATCTGACAAGTAGTTTTTGAGAATTTGAAGTCAGTTATTTTTTGTTAGTAAAATTTAGATTATGTCATGACGTTGTCACGTTAAACTACCATCCGTAAACCGACTTTACAGACAACCATTTTTTTTATAAAATATAGCCCCTATTACTCAGAATCAATACATCATCCTACTGATGAAAGGTTTATCCATTACAAACAAATAAACAAAAACATCTAAACTTTCCTCTTTATAATATTACTTTAGATGTAAAGAAGTTGTTTATTATTCCTAGAATAAGGCAATCTACGCAAATACATAACTTTTAAACATCTTAGGAATGTACACCAATTATCGATGGGGACAATCTTGCAACTTACGAACACTATCGTATCACACAATATGTAAAGAAGTTGGATATCATTCGTAAAATAGGACAATCTACGCTAATAACTTATCGATACGGCTATGGTACAAAATTATATGGCCTATGAGTCACGTCTAGTCGCCATTGCGGTCGCTCCGTGAGAAGAGTCTTGGCGTGGGTGATCCTGTTCCGAGCGCAGGCGTACTAACAAATTACGTTTACCTACTGAGTACTATCCATGGAATAAGTTTACGCATAGAAAGCAAAATCGCTCAGAAATGGCACATAACATTTCCAGTGTAATTTTTTCAGGCGTTGAGATAGCAGCAATAAAAATAAGATAATTGAAACGTTTACCTACAATATGTACCTAGTGTTCTTGAGAGCAAGTAAAAGCAAGTTTAATTTGATTAAATATATCTGATAACGTGGAGTATGGAAGGTACGAGTATTTCTGTTCGTTATTCAGCCTACCAAAACAACTCAGCTAGGCTTTGACAGAAGTAGGTAGACCGTAACCACATTTATTATAATTTAAAATATCCCGTGTCGCTGAGATGGAACATTATTATTTGCTACGTAAATTATTGTACAAATAGACGCAATGTATATAAAACATTATTAAATACTTAATTAAAACACCGTAGGAAGAAGAATTATTTTATTGTAATTGTGTGATTGTGGGGAACAAAATGTACCTACATTTGCTGTACCGAATCGAAAGACAGTCAGCAACAAAGTTCAAATATTTCATCAAATGTTTTTATATGTCAATGGCCAACGAACGAGTGAAATAAGAAGCCAATGACGGACATACGACATCAGTAATACAATATCGAAGACGCGTTGCCGACAATATAAAAACGCATAAGGTTATTACTAAAACAGAAACTGTAATCAAAACACGTAAAAAACATTACACTGCTAGCTTGATAGTAATATTACATAGTAAACAAAATTATTTTAATAATATTTTGGATGAGTCAACAAAAATATCGAATTTTATTGAAGTTCAAATGAAAGGCGATATTTTACGACTTTGATTCTAGAAAGTCTACGTTGACACAGGATACATAATAATATTAGGACCCACTGAACCGAGCAAGGTATGTGGACTCGTGTTATTTGATGGCGATGTAGGGAAAAGATAAGTGCCGATATCAACAATGAAGGCATCTATAAAAATGGAGACAGCATACTACGGTAAATACGGTTATTTTTTATATCTGAAGGGTTAAAGAATCTTGCCAAACAAACTACAATTACTGAGGCACAAACTTAGCAATTGGCTAACCCACCCATCCATCCATCCATAATCCTTTGGACGTTCCCTGCTAGACATAATCCTCCCGTAACTTGTTTCTGGCAGCATCTAGCGGGATAATTAGGTCTGACGGCTTTAACCATCAACCCATCACCATACACACACACCCACACACACACACACACACACACACACACACACACAGGCCCGGTTCCTACGTCATCATAAACTTGTCGGATGTCAGGCCTGATATAACGTCAGGTAGTGGTGAAGCATTTTATAAGAAGCTATATCGTGCAGTTCAAATGAAGCCCTAATATTAAATTAGTGCAAAATACACAAGGGGCCATCCATAAATTACGTCACACTAATTTCATGACTTTTTGACCCCTACCCCCCCCCCCCCTTGTCACAGCTGGTCACATCTGTGAGACCTCCCCCCCTAGTGTGACGTCACATATTATGAAATTTTACACCTAGAAATTATTAAATTAAAACACCTGTTCCGAAATAAGTTTTATTTCCATTATTTTTTTTTAATATTAACCTATACATACCAATTATTCGATTTTGAAATGTGACGTCACGAATTTTAGGACCCCCTCCCACCCCTTGTCACACAATGTCACACTTCATCAACCCCCTCCCTCCCCCCTAACGTGTGACGTAATTTATGGATGGCCCCCAAGTGACAAAATAATATTTGCGATTATGTAACTTTAAAACAATATAATAATGTTTTTATTTTCGCAACATAACGTGATAACAGTACAAGATAACGTTTAATAACGCAAACACTTGGTCTTGATAAAGAAAGATAATCATTAGAGAATTCGTATGGAAGACCTTGATATTGATAAATCCAAAAAAAAAATGTAGTAGTACGTTTTTTTACAAAAATTAATAATATTTTTACACATTATATAACTTATATAAATATTATACCTTATGCAAAATCTATACTATAATAAAACTCAAAGGGCAAAACTGTACATTGAATATTTTTTTAAAATTTTGATTAGGGGGCACTTCAGTAACGTGTTAGAGCACAAAAATATTTTTTTTAGAATTATTGTCTGTCTGTCTGTCTGTCTGTCTGTTTGTCTGTCCGGGCATCACATGAAAACCCTTGAACGGATTTCGACGAAAATTGGTAAAGTTGTTACTAATACTCCGGGTCATATTTTAAGATACTTTTTATCCCGGAAAATTAAAAGGTTTCCCCGGGAAACGGGATGAAATTTTGTATGGAATATTTTTAAAACATCAACCGATTTGCTTCAAATTTGCATTAAATGTTTCTTGCTTAAATTTATGGAACATGTATTTTTCAGTTTTCCAAAATTTTGCAAAAAAAAAGAAAAAAATACAAATTAATGTGAATATTGCTTATTTTTCAAAACCCGCTCCTGGAGGAATCCTTTGTGATTTTATCGTGGGTTTCAGTATATAAATTACTAAATATAAGTACTTCAAAGTAAATTCACCGTTTTTGAAATTTCCTTCTGCAAGAGGTACAAATAAGGTAAAACATAATTTCCGTATGCGAAGCTGCGGGCAACAGCTAGTAAAAAATAATAATGAAGCTCTTATAGCCCGGCGGCTTGTCTCAATCCTAAGTGATCGACAAACTTAAGCAACAGCGGGTGCGCTCGGTAGTTAGATTGGTGTCCGCTAGTGGCAAAATTAGCTTGAGCGTGCTTTGTAGGGCACGTAAAGCTGTCGGTGCTGGTTTCTATCGTAAGATAACAGTCGTTAAGCCATGTCGGAGGCTCTAGGCAGGCATGAAAACTTCCGACACTTGGGTTGGCCACTAACCCCTACACCAATCCGCACTGAAGTATGCTCTAGGCCTCCTCAAGATGACAGACCCGTGCCTAGTAGTGGGCGACTAATTGGTTGAAGTCAATGCAAAATATATTATTTTCGTGATTTAGTAATAATAGAGTGCAGTTTGTGTAATAAAAAGTCAGTAAAGATAAAATAACACTTTAAGAAGTGAACAGTAATTATCGTCATAAGATCATTTCTAAAAGCATAAATTCTGACTTAAGACTTTTTGCGTAAGTGGTGTCGATGAAATGTCCTAATGTTGTAATGTTGACATTGTTTCTTAGTCTGCGGATGTGTTTGGTTTTAGCCACATGTCAATAATACATGTACCTAAGCAGTGCAAAATGAATAAAAATGGTGGAATACTGTATGGTGATAGTGTTGAAATACCCAAACATTTGTGTTATGGAAGATTCGTACTGGACAGGATTGTAAATTTTAAAAACAAAATAGCACTTGTAAGTTTTTAATAGATACCTACAAACAGATTTTGTGATGTATGGATTTGGTCGTAGGATAAGACATGCAGTTGTCTTCCGTTCTGTTTCTTAATCATAATTAAAATTAAAAATTTACTTTTAAGTGGGTAGAACCTAAAAAATCATTAATAGTATTTAGCAAGAAACTTGTCTTGCCTTAAAATACGTAATTAATACCAATGACTTTTATTTATGATGTTTTTAAAATTCTTAATATTATTAATACATTTACAACACAGTAGTATTTTTCAATATTTAATGACATTGTAATCATTGACAATTAGATAGTAAAGGCGAAAGTGCTAACGATCCCTTAACCCCATTTTAAAATGGCTAAATAAGGCAGTTCGCACACGGCGTCGTTACGTAAGCGTATCGTAATACGCGCGTGCAGGTGCACCATGATATATTGCAGCGAATCGTAAAAATGTTCGTGTTTGTACTAACTGTCGTTCTATGCGCGTATTACGATACGCAAGTTACGTTACGATGATATGCGAAAGGCTTGTAAATACAAGTCACTCAATCACTTACATGTAAAATCCGTTCCGAAAATACCTTTCACTTCTGCTAATTCTGCAATTGCAATTTTAATAAGACTTTGGGTTTTGGGTTATTACATAAACTGAATAGCTGTTGTAACTAATACTTCATTTAAGTATATCTACTGAAGAACATTGAAAAAAATACATTCGAAGAAAGCAGTTACCTTAAACCGACGTCATCCAAATTACCTCTAATGGTATTTTACATGTAAACTATCTACATCTACGACAAGCAACGTACAAGCCCTCAATTTAATCAAATCACACATTTAACGCCATTATTAAATGACAAGTTTTCAATATTTTAAGATCAATGCTGTCAAAGGAAATCAAATAACCTACGGCGAGATAGCCCAACAAGTGGTGAACATTGCTTCTTCGCTCTTAGAACTAGGCGTGAAGAAAGGTGACGTCATAGCCATATGCAGTGAAAACAGAATTGAAGTTATGGTCACTTACATTGCTGTGCTCTGTACTGAAGCCATTGTCACGGTCGTCAATAGCTCTTACAGTAAAGGTGAGTAGTTAAGTTAAGGACTGTAATTTACCCGCGTCTGTGTTCCTGTGTAATCATGTGGGTGTTTTCAAGTTAAGTATACCATCAGGTTCCTCTACCAACTTGCCATCCTAGTGGGATTGTAGTTTAGCAGTCATTTGAAACAAGAAGACCTAATAGCGATTATTTTTTAAGAATATTTGAATACTGTTTAGTAATAGCTTGTAGTAAAATACATATTACATATTGACGGCGACAACGCAAAATAGCAATTGCTAGAGATGTTACATAAAGGAGTTCCGTGATATTAAACTTGAGACTGAGTACCTACTGTACATATTTTGTTTGAATAATATGCAAACCTATCGACTATATTAACCTTTTTATGACCATTGGATTTTCAGATGAATTAGCGCACGCCCTCAAAATTTCCACACCAAAGTACATGTTTTTATCCGAAGACACGTATAAGAAGAACTACAAAGTTATAAAAAAACTAGATTTAGTACAAACATTTATCCTATTTGACAATGTAACTAGCTACACTGGAGTAATACTTTATAAAAATTTCATCGAAAATCATTTTGATATATCGACGTTTAAAACGCCTGATTTCAAAGGTAATTACTATCAATTAGGTAAAAGTTTTCTTGAGTCTTTGGGTACATTACTAACGTTTATTTTTTACTATTTAAGGAGAAATGCGAACTGCACTTATACTTTATTCATCGGGGACAACAGGGTTTGCAAAAGGAGCTAAATTAAATCATCAAAATCTTATTGTTGCCGGCATTCAACCATTGTGAGTTAACTATGTTTCTGAGATATGAATACGATATTAAATTGATAATAATCGTCGTCTTTAATAAAAACGTAAAAACTATTTTGACTCAAAACGTATATTAAGAGAGGTTCATCTATCATTAAAAAAGAACAACTCCCAACTGTTATAACTTGCGTCTCCTCCGATTGGATGACGCTGGTGCCTCCTATTTAATATCGATGCTATTGGTGCATACTTAGTGGTAGAGGATTTTATCAGTCTGGATAGTTATAATCCTCCGTCAAGTATCAACCTTGAAGCAGAAGAGTCACTAATAAGCGGTTCTACGATTACTTCGTGCCCGGCATGATTTTAAGTTTAAAAATAACTTTACGGGCTTTAAGTTTAAAAATTTGCTTTTTATAGAAATAGACGGCAAACAAGGTGAATCCACCTGATGGTAAGTGGCTATCGTTGCCCATGATAATCAGCAACACCAAAGGCATCACTGATGCGTTGCCGGCCAAGAAAGAGAGAAGAAAAAGAAAGAAAGAACTGACTCTCAAGCCCCCAACCGGAATACGACGAGTGGTTTGGCGGCTGACTCATGCTCAAAGGTTGGAGCTATCCAGGCGAACCCGATCGAGAAATAATAATAGTAATAATAGTATTAATTACAAATTTAAATAAATAGTACCTGTAAAATTCCTCCGAGCGGCCCTACCACCAGTGCCTCTTACAACACCCATCCGGTGTGGGATTGGGGTTAGTATTCTCAACCGTCCCAATACGACAATACGGCTTTATATTAACACACAGATAATGATTGTCAAATTGAACAGATTTACTACTTCAACAAAACTAATTCTATCAATTGCTCCATGGTCATCTTGCATGGGATTAATGTGCACAATGGATGAATTAGTCGAAGGAAGGACTATGGTATTTCTTCCACGATTTGACGAACGACTCTACATGCAGACAATTGAAAAATATAAGGTATTTTTTTGTTTTCATTTTAGATTTTTTTAGCGTCTTAGCGAAGATTATTTTAGATTATGCCAGAAATTTATCAATTTTTAAACTGTCTTTTTTATGCTTTTTGTTTTATATTTTCTTTTATTATTCCAACAAAACAAAATAGAGCTACATTTATGTGTGTGTATGCGTAAATAAATCGTTATTAAAAGAACATTTTCAGTTATACAATACTGGATATTGAATGTTAATGATATACGAGTATATACCATTATACTACTACATCTGAAAAGTATTAGGTGTCCAAGCTAGAATTAAAACATTCGAAATTTTATTTTTATGTTTTTACCAACCTTATAATTTTATAGATCGGAATACTAGCAGTTCCACCGCCCTTGCTGGTAATGTTGTGTAAATCATCCATTGCGCAGGAATATGATATTAGTTCAGTGGAAATAATTAACAGTGGAGGTGCCCCTCTAAACCCGAGCGTTATAAATCAAATTAAAAAGAGGTAAACATTTAAAATACTGCATATTAGATTTCTTTTGAACAACATTACGAATGACTATTTTGCATCTTGATGACTTATGTAGTTTTCTTTTCTTATCTTTCTCGGTTATATTTTTAACTTGCTTTGTTAACACGAACATGCATCAAAATTTGCTATTATTTTTCTACGGCATTATGTGTTTTGAAATAAGTTTCAAAGAACGTCTTTGACAGAAACTTAATAAAATTTTAAAATTCTCGGCGCCAGATACCCAAATATAAAACATGTACTACAAGGCTTTGGTATGACTGAAGCTACTGGTGCGCTCACTAAAGAATTTCACCATGCACCGAGACCAGGAAGTGTTGGGCAAATTATAACAGGAAATATAATAAAGGTAAGATATTAGTAGAATACTTTACAAAGTTAGATAGAATAATCTTTTTGAAGTTACATATACTTCTTATGGGGCGCGTTTGGAAAAAAATATGAGAGTAAATTTACGATGCGACAGCCAAAAAGCGACATGATGAAGGTGCGTGATACTAGGCGCACAGCATTCGCTGAAGTTGTTTTGAATTGCTGGATAGGTATGTGGTTGGATTGCTAGCGCGCGCAGGGTCGTAGGTACGAGCGAGAGGTATTAATAAGTAAGAGATAAGTATATTAACTTCTTACGTGCGAACATAAGTGCCCACACATACACACACACACACATTACAAAATGAAACATACAAATTTGATCACATATAAAAATTTAAATTTCAGGTTGTGGATGTTGAAACCAGAAAAATATTAGGGCCTGGCGAAGAAGGTGAAGTTTGTGTCAAAGGTCCTGTGGTATTCGAAGGTTATATTGGAAAAGATAAGAGTGATGACTTTGACAATGATGGCTTCTTTAAAACTGGAGACATTGCATATTACGATAAAGATGGTTATTTCTATGTAGTTGATCGATTAAAGGAACTTATTAAGTACAAAGCTTGGCAAGTAAGTATTAACAGTTTTGATGAATTTATTTTATATATGTCATAATCATTATTCCATAGTAATTATAGTAATCGTAGTTCTATAATCGTAGTAATCATAGTTCAATATTTATTATTCTTATTGGTCAAGTTATTGGATATATCAGAGCGAGAGGTTATATTAACATTTATTTACTGAAAATCTGATACATGTATTACATTCATCACAAATTATATTTAATGCAACGCGTAACTAAGTCTTTTTCGGTTACATCAACTGCACCAGTTTAAATATAACTAATGCCATTGAGATACAAAATTACTTGATAAAGTCTCATAGTTCTTGAATCTCCACTGATAGGATAAATTAAATAAGGTCAAAGTCCTGTTAATAGTTTCTTGTTCGGGATGCATACAGTGGATGTATACATTACTGTGTTATTCATCCTATGAATATGTTTTTAATATTATTATCATACTTAGTCATTAGTAAAGTTACAAGTCTGTAATTCCTATTGAGCAAATGCATCAATGTTGTGTATATTGAGATGATTACTAATCTGTACTAATACTTTTAGTACATATGTATATGCCGACATCGTTTTACTCTTATGAGAAAAGTGTTAATATTAATTAACACATAACACAAAGGCACATTAGTGCCTTTGGACATTATTGATGGAACGTATTTAATATTAATAATGATTTAATATGAACAATATAAAATAACATAACTAATAAAACTATCAATCAGAAATAAAAAGCAGATTAATAACATATAATTTATTTATTAGATTCTAGAGGTTTATATTATTAAATAGGAATATGATTGCAATTAATGGTCTCAATTAAACATAACGTTTTAAATTACAGGTGGCACCCTCTGAGCTAGAAGCGCTCCTATTACAGCATCCAGCTGTAAAAGACGTTGGTGTGATAGGGGCACCTGATGAATTAGCTGGAGAACTCCCAACTGCTTTTATAGTAAAACAACCAAATGCTAAAGTTACAGAAAAAGATGTAATAGATTTCGTCGCTTCCAAGGTAGGTTTTAGCTATCAGATGCTCTAAAAAATTACCTATAATTTATATATTGTTTTACCTATACTTATTTCGATATTTGAACGCGTGTTGTCTAAGTTAATGAAATTTTAATAAAATAAAAAGTTCAAAATAAAACTGCTTAGAAAATGAGTTTCAAATTATGTTTTATACAATTATGAAAATAGGGAAGGTGTCTTTTATAAGCATACATACTGATACAACTTTCAATATTTTTAGGTGTCACCATGGAAAAAACTATCAGGAGGTGTGATATTCGTAGATATGATACCAAAGAACCCAAGTGGAAAGATTTTACGTCGAAAATTAAGAGAATTATTATCTAAAAAACCGAAGTCAAAATTATAAGCTCATTCTGAATATTATTTTATTATTCTAAACTTCTCTACCATTATTATTATCATGATCTACATAATTATGTAAATTTACTAAAAGAAAAAGATGTTAATATCAGATCTTTTCTGATTTTTGTTAAACCGATTTTCCATAATATTATTGTTTTTGTTTTGTTTTATTTACGAGCTTATTGTGATATTATCAATAAAGAAATGTTGTCTTATTGGTACTAAACTGTTTTCAAAATCTATTTCAACCTCAAGAATGTAGCTATCATTTACAAAAGATTTTTTAAATCTGACTGGTAGTTCCAGTTATCTCGTTAAATAAACCTATAGCTTTAGGATGATTACTATAAGATCATTATGCAATTTACAAAAGGTTATCAATGTGGTATGTAAATGTCAGTACTGATTATGGTAAAAAAAAGTGTCTCATCCTAACCAAGCCATTATTGAATATTATTGTCTATATAATTTTAATCCACATTCTTCTAGTATTCGGTCTTTACTAAATCGTAAAAATAACTCTGTCAGTCAAAAAGCGACAAACTCAAAACTAGGTAGGTATACGTGTACAAAAAAAATTAAAATGTGAAATACCTAATACAAAATTCTTGTTTTCTGAAGCCAAACGGGATCAGAGTAATGTGGAATAACACATAATAATATGTATAACAACTTCGTGATTTGGTCAGATCCGCCGGACTACATTCGAACATAGGTATCTGAAATCCTTTCTCAAGAGCCATGAGAGTGAGAGTCATGGGAATGTTAAGCGATATGTGATGCAATATCCAAATCAACATAATTATGTAGTTTTAATATTTGTATTTTGTTCATAGTACTTTGATTATTAAAGAAGCTACACAGTCACTAGCAGATGCAATAACTATTAAAATAACCACACTCATAGCCCCACATTAGGATTACATGAGTATAGATTCCATGTATCTTGGGTGCCATGGACAACACATAAATTTCAGCCTCGCTGGGAATCAAACCCAAGTCTTTTGGCATGGCGATCCAACATGGTGACCATTACGCCACACGTATCGTCAAGTAACAACCAGCTACCTGCAGTTTTTTTTACACAACGCTGTTCAAACATAAAAAAAAATCTTAAATTTTTGTCGCAAGAAAAGCAACTTTTAAGATTGGCAACATTGGTTTGTTTTCGATTTGCACTTGAAAGGACGTTTTAATCTGTTTACGGATATAAATTAAGTCTGAATGATGAAACTGTCGCACAAGGACTGTTAGTTTTCTCTGAGAGTCTCCACTTGTCAAGTGACCACGGACTTGCAAAGTACTTAGTTATAAGTTTTCTTCCGTCTTTAAGACCATAGAGTTCTCCGCTCAGTTGAAATTCAAGAAAATATAATTGTATTTGAACTTCGTTCTTGTTCGTTTTAATTGTGCTTTTAATTAATAGTTGATGTCAGCTGAGGCACATATTATAAATGTGAACATAGTATACATAATCAAAAGATTAATTAGACTTTAAAATTTGGCTAACTAATAAAAACAGTAAACTCATGACACCTCTGATATAGATAGGTAGGTAAATGTCATGAACATCCCATAACAGGTACCTACCAACAAATGATATGTAGAGACCACTTTTATATCTTTTAGCAACAGTTTAGCATTTAAATCACTTGTTACAACTACGATTTCAGCTACAAAGGCCTTTAATTACTCGCCCAGGTTGGTCATTACACGATATTGATACATATTATGTCCCGGGCTAAATACAGTAATTACCGAGCTACCTCTCACGAACCTGTAAGATAATATAGACCGAATTAGCGTCGAAATAAAAAAGAAAGTCGCATGAACAGTTTTAACTGAGACAGTATCAATTAAACCGCTGACAGCAGATTACTCCGGTTCAGGTTTGATCGTGCTATAAAGTATCTGCGCTCATAACAGTTTCATTGCTACTGTTTTAATCTAATCGGTTTTTGAACAGCGCTCTGTAACGCTCTTAGAAAATATTTTAAAAAATTGTTTAAACTATTTTAAAAAGCGCAGTCCGGGCTGTGCAGTTTTAATGTTTATTTAATCGTTTTTTGAAGAGATGCTCTATACACCGTACTAATTAGTATTACGTATTATATCAAAATCTGTGCTACTGTAAGAAAAAGCCCAATTTAATGTATAATCAATACATTCAACACATATTTTTGTAAGTTTAATGAACCTATATTAAACAGAACTTACGACTCTATATTATAAGTCTTGAATTTCATATGTATCAAAATATACAACTACGTCTAGGCCGTGAGCCTAATTGTTTGAACGTCGATCTTTCGCTTGGGGGCTCAGGTTTAAATCCTACACTTACCTCTTATTTTCGTAAATTATGTGCATATTCAATATAAATTTATCCCTTGCTTCAGTGAAGAAAATCATCGTGAAAAATCCGCTCAGACTTAATTTCTTGGTAATTTTCTCAGTGAGATCGGTCCGAACTAGGCAAGCCAACTCTAACCAGGTGGGAACAGATTTGAGCCCAGCAATAGGACACTTATAAATAATGATGATGATATAATAGGTATGTAATCATAATAATTATATTGGACACCTACAAGTGTTAGTGTCTTGAACTATGAACTGTATACACGTTGCATCCAAAAACTGCCAGTTAACGTGTTGCAAAATATTTAAATTACCGTCATTAAGACCTGACAGTAGGAGGTACGATTGTTAAAGAGCTCGATGAGGTAAATTATGGGGCGCGCTAACCGCTGAGAATCGCCCACTTGATTTCATCTACTGCATACCTACATGGTAATATTACACTTTAATATGCATCAACATGTATAACCGTGCTTTATTCTTTCTATTGTTGCAACATTTTGATTTGAGAGAATAAATGCGACTATAATACCACAAACAAATTCTATTAGGTATAATTAGATAGTGTTCTGCAAAACGAAAAATTGAAACATTAGAGCATCACTAGCATGGTCTAGCTATGTCTCCATCTATATTACACTATTATTTACACATATCAACGAAATTTTAGTGAGATTCAACATTGTACGTAATATACTTGAGATATCCATATTTAACAAATTATGAATTTGACAAATCAGACTTGACCGATAGTTCTTTACGACATTGCATAGTAAGTAATTTATTTAAAAAAATCAAATAATCATAGCTGTCCCAATCGTCACGATAGTGGCCTATTGTGAAAAGAAATACTGTTACCATATATTACTTTGCAGTCACTAAGAAGTAGTTTTAATTATTTTTATCGATTGTTCCCAATCCAACCAGCGCAGGCGGTCTCGCCGACCGATTTTCCGTGATGGCGCTAATCCCCAACGAAACAAGTCTGTCTACTTCGCTGTGTAATCTCTAAATAAAGTAACATTTATTTTGGACCTGCTAAATGACGCAATCCCACCCAAGCAATCAACTTTATCGGAGCATTAAGTGTTGAAATGTAAACAAATATCAAGTTTATTGCCGTGGACGCATAGGACTTAATAACAAAAGAACATAACTTTTATAACGTGTGTACGCTCCGGTCATATAGGCGTCCGCCAACACCTCGAATGACAGTAAACATTTACCTTTCAACGCGGCATTCACTCTGTCCAAATCGTAAAGTGACAGTGGAAGTGGCTCGTTCAACAGCCGTAGTCGTGGTACGTGTCCATTATAAAAGCCTTCATAAAAACCGTCGCTCAAAAATATACCTGAGGAATGTCTATAAAGTTTATACGCGCACTTGTTCGTCCGTAGCCAGTTAACATACACGATCCCTCCGTTAAGTGTTCGCTCATCACCTAAAAAGACGTAGCTCTTCAACTCCTCGACGTTTCCTTTCATCATTTTTCGGATATACAGTTTGTATGACATAAATATTTTCACGTTGGGCTTGATGCCGCGTTTTATCTTCCTGACACTCAGGACTCTGGCTGTGAAAATGTATTTAGATTCAGACACGGCGGACGACAGAATCTCGTAGTCATTAGTTATCGTCTCATTTAAAACACATTTGGAAGCGTTTGTGTTTTTCTTTTGGTAAAAAGTGTCTCGTTTCTGAACAACCCCCCTTATACGGAGCTGTCCGTGAACTGTGTAGTAGACGAGAAGTAATACGTAAATATGTAACTTCATTTTGGTGAACTGAGGTATTATTTTATGTCAGACACGATCATGTTTAATCGCCATCTCAACGTCTTCAGATGGGTTTTATTCGATCGAGACGACTCACGCTACACGAGACGAGGTACTCAAGTTGCGCAAGAGTCGATTTTGGCGCCACCGAGACGCGTGCACGAGCGCAGACCCGCGCGTATACTGGAGGCCTCGCAATTCTATGCAACCTTCATCTGCGTAAACAAACGTGGACTTACGTTACGCTAATGTTATAGTTGTTGTACTACACCAGCTGTTGGAGTAGCCAGTGTAAGTTTACCGTATTCAGAAACTGTGAACGGGAGCTTTAAGACTTTACGATTATGGGGGCCATTATAAAAGATTGTACGAGTTCTATCTGAGAGTCTAGATGTTTAAAGGAGGGAAACCATTGCCGCAGGGCAGGAGATAATACAGAACGGCACAATATGGCGTGAGTTAACAGTTATTGCTGAACCAACCAGCCGTACTTCCCCTGAATATTCATGTACGAGTGTCGGGCGCCCGGGCGGTGCATCGCTCCGAGTAAACTACTTTTGCCGAAACATGGACTCTATTTGTAACGTTTGTATAAAATTTAAACTTTTGTTAAGAAACGCTACCACACAATATGGAAATCAGGTTGCATTTTTCTTTATAAAATGAAATATAAAATATTCTTGAAATATTAAATGGAATTGTAATTTTTAATACACATGAAAAAAAGATTTATATGTGATAAAACTGTTTTTTTAGTCATGATTGGTGTTTTTTCGTATGGGAACGTTAATTTATTTATTAAAACATAATTAATGTATTGTGATAAAATTAAATATTAACTTAAACTTAACTTATTAGTTGAATTTTAAATGTACAATACTATCAGGAACTCAGAAGTTAATTAACATGTGATACCAGAGACCTGTTGGGTAACTTACACGATGTTTCTTACGAAGTTTAGCCATAAATTCAGCCATATTATTACACATTTTTATTGAAGAAACTTTTCCACACAATAAATTATAAGCGCCGTTGTCGCATGACACGCACATAGGTGATTGCAACGCTTACACGAGGAATTTGGAAAGTGGTACGGGCGTGGGCGGGCGAGTAGTGGCGGCCGCTTTCTTGACGAATCTTCAACGTCACACTTTATTATTTTGTAACATTTTTCGAACGCTATTTATTTACACTTAAGACACTTATCAACCGAATTCATTCTAACATATCAATCTTACCAAATCCTAGAAAAGAAGCTCAGTGACGTTTCATTATCGCCTCATTTAAGATGTTGATTTACGCTCGCTCATTAATATCTGACGTAAGCCTTTATTTTAAACTCCATGTGTGAGTTGACTCTTGCTTATCATCGCAATTATAAATACTAGTTCCGAATGCTACCTACGTAGCAGTGATTATATTAAAAAGAATTATACTATCATTAAAATAGACAATCTTCGTGTGGGGTGCATTCGTGATGAATGGTGCTGATCATTACTTTCTCTGCGGACTATAACGCCTCCTGCGATTCGAGATACGATGCCTTCTTAAGTACCTATCGATAGATCGACGCGATCGCTTCGTTATTACTTAGATTCTATATCGTATTTGTGACTAAGCGGGAGTTTTCAATCGAGATGGAGAACTCTTTTGTTGCAGTTTGCCTCTTCTGCAATTCTTTAAACCTGAAAGCCTAATAAAGAAGATGCCATCGCGTGCATCTGCTATTCCCTTATTTATCTATGAGAATTCCCACGAATCGTGAGGTCCGTGCGATGATATGAATCAGTTCGGAGACTGCCATTGCTTGTATTAGTACTTTCAAACAACAAAAGGTGTCGTAAATCATAAAATACTTTGCATTTATTTACGAGCGGCATCGAATCAATAATTTTGTCTTACGGCACTTTACAATAATTCTGAATTATGGCACCAGATTCAAACCAAACATTTAAATTTATGTGTTTTGTAGGAAAAGTTCTACCTTAAGAGAATAAAAATATTTACTTTCTTTGAAAACATTTTGCTATTTTATAACAGAAATACGGGCTTAAACAGCATTACGGGCTATGTCTTCAAGTTAATTGTAATTTCGCTTCTCGCCTTTTATTTCGCAGTTTCCCTGTATAAATGTTTCTACATTTACCATCGAATACTTTAGTGAACAATTGTGTACATAATCACGTGGACACAATAATTCTGTAGATATTTTAACCGAACAACAATCTCCTTGAATAAGATCCTAGCTGGTGTGTACCGCTCTAGTCTCAGACAAAAGTCCCGTACATCTCCGATGCAAAAGAAAGATATTCATCTGTCGCATTCTGCTAGGATTAAACACCGAGCAATTCAAATTAATTCCTATAATACAGCTACAACCTCTGTAAGCTGAACTTCAATGGAAAAGGTAAAAAAATTAAGTTAAGCAGTTAATCATTAAAATTAACAAAAATCAGATTATCGCATACCATAGGTAGATAATATTTTTGGGAATCTATACATATAAAAATGAATCCATATTTCCCTTGGTCATGTCGTCACACCGTGTACGGCTGGACCGAGGGGAGTGGTAGAGGGGAGGGGATTTAATGATCTGTGATTTGTTGAGTCTGCCAAAAAGTATCACTACATCAATGATTGTTGAGCGATACGAAGTCGACGGGGTCAGCTAGTAAATAATAATAAATTGCTTACTACAAACACGGGTCTCTTGGATTGGCGGAGTTATCCAATGGCCTCTGACGTGGCTCACGACTTTTGTCTTACGATTCATTTCTATGGGTTTAATATAAAGTCATAAGCTAGAAAAAATATTTTTGTGTAATGTAAACACCCGTTAACATAATATAAATAATGATGAGTTGGCCAATGCAACGCCGCCGCGCCGACCCTAAACTAATTAAACCAATTCGACTAAAGTAAATTTGTGTTACTCCTTAACCTACCAAATTAGATGATTAGTCCTAGATACGTACATGGTTTTATTCAATGATTAGACTTTGTACGTAACTAACTGGGAGAGCTTTAGTCCTTAGACAAAATTGAATCTATTTTTTAACTGACTTAAAAAAAATAGGAGGTATTCAATTCGACTGTTTTTTTTATGTTTGTTACCTCAAAACTTTCGACTAGACTTGGTGAACCGATTTTGATGATTCTTTTTTTAATCGAAAGCGAGTGCTGTCATGTGGTCCTACTTAAATTTGAGCTAGATCTGATGAGTAGTTTTAGAATTACTATATTTGGAAGTCGGTTATTTTTTTCTGGGTAAAATTCAGATTATTCAATTATGTCTTTGAATGAAAAGCTTTAGATTCATTTAGGTATACTATGTGTTTTTCAAAAAGATACTATACAGACTTTAATTAACATTACACCTAAGTGCGTCTTCTAACTACCACGCTCTTGCTTAAGTCAGCCGCTTACAATTCGTTCGTTGTGTTTCAGCTGGAGGCTTGGGAGCTAATTCTGTCTTTCTACGTGTCTCTTTTTTGTTGGTCGACAACGCATCAGTGACGCATTTAGTGTTGCTGATGCTCCTGAACCACGGTGTCCACTTACCAACAAGTGGATCGTTAACTCGTTTATCGACTGTTTACATAAAGAAACAATCACTTGAACAAAGATTGGACGCACTGCATAAGGATATAGTAATATGTTAGAAGTTGGTATATCTACATAATCTAGTCCCCACGCAAGAGGCTTCGCGTGTTCCGAATAGTCTGGAAGAAACGCGATATTCATCTCTGTCGCATAATGCGAGGATTAAATTGGATCTTCTTGGAATTTTTAGGTCAAAATGGCGCCGCAATAAAATTTATAGCAAAGGATTTAACCCCGGGCAAAGTTGTGATTTTAGGTCTAATTAAGAGGCTGTAAAGGATAATGTTGAGTAAAGATAAATAAACATATCTGATTGCGCGTGCCATGACGATCACTTGAACGATTTTTTCGTCAACATTTTAATTACAGCTCGCATACATTTAATCAAGGATAAGTAATTCTAAGACCATATAAAATCCTCACCTACTTGACTTCCACAATAGGGTACGTCGTATCAAGATCAGATACACGTTTAGCCACCCACAAGGTTTGTACGTGACCTGTAAACTGTAATGACATACGCTTAAGTGCCGTACTTGCGGTATCATTTCACTAATTGGAGTGAGTTTACAAACGCAGTAATGTTGATACGCCGCCATATCGACAGATCAATTCGTGCTAAGTGGAACACCGAACATAATTCGCAGCCTTTATGTACGCAAGTTATTTATACCATAGATTAAAAGCTTCGGTAGTAGAAATTGATACAATGTATTTCCAAAAGCGATATAAAAGAAAAATAGTGCTGAATATAGGATTAAGTAAAGCAAGCAAGCTGTGCAGGATGGATAGCTTATTGAAACACACATTATATTTTCTTTCACACGCACAAAAATAATGGATCTCATGCATTATCCCCTCTTATTATTCAATCAAAACAAAATTATATTGACACAGTATGCGAAGCCAATTTTTATTTTTATCTGCTAAACACCTAAAATATCGTTTTTTCTTTTCTTTTACATTTTATCTCTCCTCGTAGAATCAACAATTACAGGTTAGGTCATGCCAGGCTAGACAAATCCGTGTCACGTGGCTATTATCTAATGATAACAATAGAGACCGACGGCAATACACACACATACCTTACGATGCACAGAACAATGAATTTGACAATCAGAGACTAATAAATATAATAACTGTTTTCTCTTAGCCTAATATACCCTATATTTAGATAAGAAAATTAACACCAAACATTTCATATAAATTCGCCTTTACTGTTTGAATCTGAGACCGACTGATCTAGTAGATTTGTGCATAGGTCGGCTCGGCGTACACAAACGCGGCAAGCACACTCACTCCATTAACTTAACGAACAGTTGTCGAGATGTCGATCAAACCACATCTCAATGCTTGCAGTGCATTATGGATACAACACCCACACATTATTATAATTTCCACGAAGCCGAGCCTATTGAGTTTAAATTTGCTTTTGTTCGTCCAACAAACATTAACGTACGTTATTTTAATACCACCGTGATAAACCAATCCCTTTGTCTTTTTTGTGACTGTAATGTAAAATAAAAGTTGGAATTAACGCTCTTATAATACTCGTATAGACTTGCATTATTTATGCCGTGCCGTATAAAAAATTATAGATAAAAGTGACGTTTGAATTTTCCATATTTTTTTTTATATTTTGCATTGTCACAAGAGCGTCAATTCCAAATTTTATTTTACATACAAAAGGTACAATAAAAAAAATGGTTGTCTGTAAAGTCGGTTTACGGGCGGTAGTTTAACGTGACAACGTCATGACAAAGCTCCGCTCCGCTCCGCTCCGCTCCGCTCCGCCCCGCCCCGCCCCGCTCCGCCCCGCTCCGCCCCGCCCCGCCCCGCTCCGCCCCGGCCCGCTCCGACCCGCTCCGCTCCACTCAACTACAATCGCCTACAGCTCGCCTACGGCATCGGCTACGATACGCCGATCGTAGCCGATAGTGCCTCTCTCTCGCTTTTGCCGCTCTCTCGCTCGCGAACGCGACATTTTTTCATAGATGCGCCCGGCGCTCATAGTTTTAATAGACGTTATCACGTCAAAAATTGAATTGGGAAGGTTTGAAATAGCATAATAATGTGTACTTCTGATTCAAAGGTAACAGAGAAAAAAGTAATCTTCTATTTTAGTCGTCAACGTGTCGGTGATGTCTTCGATTTTATGAATCATGGGTGGTAACCCACCTTTGGTGGTCCATCAGCTCGTTGCTTTAGACATTAAGAAAAAATCGATGAAGGGAATTAAAATGAATAATGGAAGAAGCTTTGTATGTGTCGCTCGGAGCGGGACCTACCTACGAGACTTTGGGAGTAGCAAGCGATTTGATTCTATACATAACAAAAGACTAGTTACAAATTAATCTCAAATAGGTCTGTTATAGCCCCATTTATAAATCGTAAGACAGTAGTCTTAATTAAGATAAGTTTTACTAGTAGTTACATTCGATGGATTAGACAGTAAGTCAGAGTTTCTTAGTAAGGTGGTTTTCATATTATTTGGTATATTTATGTTTTGTGTTAATTAATATTTTTTCGCATAACATTTAACAGGGTATACGCTAACAAGAAAGAAACTTATAGATTCCAAATAAACGTTCCATCCATTCCATAATAGCGTTCAATACATACCTTTGACAGCAGCGTTAATGCGATCAAGATGATAAAGTGTAAGCGGCACAGGATCTGTCAGAAGGCGCAGGCGCAGAGGTCCATTATCGTCATCAGAATACCCTCCGGAACACAAAAAAATAGCGGAGAGCCGCGGGCGTGGCGCCGGCGCGCAATACTCGCGCGCGCGCATGCGCTCAACCATCAACGTTGACCCACTCAATGTCTCCTCCGACGATCCATCCCAATTCACATAACTCTTTAAATCCTCCAAGTCTCCCTTCAACACCCGACGCATGTGCACCCTATACATATTCGATCGTTTCCCTCTATAATCCTCGACTGTTTTAAACTTTTTTACCGTCAAAACTTTAGCCGTAAAAATAAACTTGGACTTCCCTATCGCTTCCATCAGGGACCACTCGTCCTCGATTAGAGTCACATTAAAATCACAGGGCGGGAGAATGTCCCTGTGCCTTCTGTGCGAGGTGTACCTTTTTTTTACTC
Organism: Thymelicus sylvestris; assembly: GCA_911387775.1. NCBI lineage: Eukaryota > Metazoa > Arthropoda > Insecta > Lepidoptera > Hesperiidae > Thymelicus > Thymelicus sylvestris. Next base: position 8,873,283 of record OU426886.1, read on the forward strand.
TACCACGAATTCTGATCTCGCCCCCGACGAAGATCGCCAGCGCGATTACATAAACAATAATCGTTGAGGGCCTCATGTCTGAATCACTGGTTAAACACTATTGAATGCGGCTGCTACAAATGTATGTGTCACATTACGCATATTATTTATGTATCCAGAAGCTCATTGCCGACGACGGCTTATTAAGGGGTCGAGGCGTTGACATCTCACTAACAGAAATCAAATTGAACAACAGATTTATCATTACAATCAGTGCGCAAATCTGTTAACGATATCGATGTTCAGATTTATTATGTCAAATTATCGATGTTAAAGTCTTAGAACTCGTGTATAGCTTGTTGGTAAACAAACAGTCTGCGTAAGTGCAATCCGAGACCGTGGTGCACTGAACGCGTGCGCGCGCGCTGCTTACCCGAGCTTACTAAAGGCTGTGATGCGTAACGTAAGCTCCCGTGAGAAATGAGGGAGATGACTCCCGTGGTATAATACACGTAAACACTCTTATCGCCGCAGCGGCTATCCTGGTTTCGATGGTACAGTAAACAAGCTAATCCTATGAAAACATAACTAGCTTCTGGTCACGCAAATGGTTCTAACGATTTTTTTAATTTAAACCTATCAATAATGTACAAATGTGAATGTGAGGAACACGTGTGTTTTAAACTAAGGCTAAGACGATAAATAATCAACTATAATAAATAAAATTATTTCAACATTAATGTAAACGAACTCTGCTAACTTAATTATTTTTTGGGTTTTTTTAAATTTTATTTCTGAGATTTTTCCAACATTCATATTTTACCCATGTTTAGAACGTTGAAAACGTAATATTTTCGTCGCATCAGGGTTATTAATCAAGTAGGTATAGCTAGACTAACAATCTTGTATTTATATTTCATGCATTTTTATTTTATTACATACGTCATTATATTCTTCATTCCATATTGCCAAAAGCCGTAACCAATGAGGCAATTGGGTGCAATTGGGTGTTCTGCACGCTCCCAATGTAATAAATTGTTTATTATTGAAGTGTCAATCCCTTGTTTATGTAAATTGTAGGTGATTGACCAATATTAGTTAATGAATGTCACTAATGATAAACTTTTCGTAATCTATTCATTTCCAATGGATATAAAACACTTTACATCCAATAAACAGATGGGTGAAGGTTGCGCATAGTACGGATCTTAGGGTATACTATAAGGTACGCTAAAATTTGGAAAAATAAAAATTATTGACTTGTTAGACTGATAATGTGCTGCATTTAATTTTTTAAAAAGGTGATAAGTTTCCTACTGCCTGTTCTATTAAGTCTATCAACGATGCGTCAACTGATGGTGTTGACTGCCGCTTAAGCACTTTCCTAATACCACAGAAGAAATAATAGTAATATTAGATATCCATACTATACTATACTTATACTTACTTTATTATAAATGTGAAAGTGTGTTTGTTTGTTTGTCCATCTTTCACGTCGCAACGAAGCTGTTATATGGTATGGTTTTTATGTGTGGAAATAGTGAGTAGGGTGGAGAGTAACTTAGGCTACTTTTTACCGCGGTAAAAAATCCCCATGGGAAGATCGATATTTTGTTAGTTGCTAGATATTTAGTTCCGGGTGTTGTTAATAGATGGCGATAGTAAAATTCATTTGCAAGTTCTGAATCACGCTATCAAGTGATACATGTTAACTTATGTTATAGGCAACTAAATCTAACTAAGTAAAAGTAAGTAGGATTTGTAAAGAATCAATCTCTACCGGGGGCGAAGCCACAGTACATACAGTACTTTAACTCGGCCCTATTCTTGAAAAACTTGCCTACAGCCGCGCGGAGCGTAGCCGCGCGCTAGGGCTGTCCGCCGACAGTATTTTAATTTTATCAAACGACTTGAGTTTCTTTGTAGTTTTGTATTTAAAAATGTTATATTTTCTATTTTAATAAATGCAATTCATCTATATCTATACATCTATATCTATACAAATAAATAAAATTGGAGTGTCTGTTTGTAATATTAAAATAACCGCTTTTTACCAAGTGCATTTGGATGTATACTTGGTACATATACCAAAACAACATTTTTCACAATTTTTGTCTGTCTGTCTGTTTGTTCCGGCTAATCTCTGAAATGGTTGGACCGATTTGGCTGGCTCTCAAGCCCCCAGCCGGAACACGACGAGTCGTTTGGCGGCTGACTCATCATACTCAAGGGTGGTAACTATCCAGGCGAACCCCATGGAGATATAATAATAGTACCTAATAATGGTATTAATAAACAATTAAAATCCATATTACCAATATAATCCGTCGAGGGGCCCTACCACCAGCGGGCTGGATTTAGTCGCCTTTTACGACACCCATCCGGCGTGGGATTGGGGTTAGTATTCTAAGCCACCCCAATACGGCAAAAGTAATAATAATCAACCATTTGATTTTTTTAGCCCCTTATTTATAAATCTAGGCATTTTACTCGGTGGACTTATGAAAAATAAACAATTTAGGTACCTACTTATTGCAATACGTACTTGTTTTTATTTATTTATCCTACATGCACTGATCTCCTTCGGCAGGACCAAAGACCTTGAATATAATAATTTGATTTCTTAATAATAATTACAATACAATAATAAAGTTGATATTAATCAATGACGCAATAATTATACAATACCTACTTACCTACAAGTTACTTACCTACAATAAGTATATATGTATATCTACCTATAAGTACGTATTACATATTATATTATATTGTATAGTATTATATATACTATATAATACGTACTTGTAGGTACGTATATAAAAATTGTCTTACCTTTGGGAGTCTCCAGGTAATTTAAACAATGATATTCCTGGGTGACTTAATGTCGTATTATAACACCCAAAAACCGCACAATATCTTGTATTCCTGTTTGCCATACTTATTAAATAGTCACACGCCGCACACGGTCACCACAGCCGCCGTAAGGAACTAAACTAAAATAATTTGTTATTTGTACCGTGGGCCGCTCGGCCTCGGCCGTGGCTCAACCCGCGCTCGTTCGCCACAGATACTGCCCTTTACTACACTTATTCCGACTTGCGTAGGTATGGCGCGCGTTTCGACCGTTTGTATGAAGAGCGACTACTGTATAGATCTATATACTGTGGCGAAGCTGCGGGCAAAAGCTAGTTATGTATATGCAGTTCTTAGGGATTTTCTAAAAACGTCAATATTAGAAATTCGTTCCACATTAATAATTATTAATTATAGAGTTAATAAAAAGTGTCGTTATCATTAACATTCGCACTATGTTGCGTATATTTAGTTCCAAAGTCGACCTATAAAGTCGAGTACGATAAAACTTGTAAAGTGCTAATAAATATCTTGTCAATCCTAAATACTCAATTCAAATCAACCTTTTAGCTCATTTCATTGTAATCAACAAAGAAATAATTCTAAGTTGTGACCACAATAACACTTCCAAAACTTTTTCTGAAGCCGCCGCCGTCTCACAGTATTGATTATTTTATAACTTAATAAATTATTCATTACTCTTATAGGATTACAGAAGCGGCTGGTGAATTTCTGTTTTATAACTAAACAGCTGTAATTTAAAATCTTAATGGTACCGTGGTGGCGATATTTTTGTGATTCAATACAAAGTTAAAATTGTTTTAATTAAGTACTTCTAGCATACTTCGGCACGGAATTTCAGTGTGAATTGCTTAAGGAATTAGTAGCTTAAAATAACAAATATTGGCAGTTTTCACGCGCTCTACGAGATCCAATTCGGCTTAACGACTGCTGTGACAACAACCAAGAGCCTAATAATAGTTTCAGTTAGTAAAAATGTATAAATTATAAGTTTTGCATGTAAGTAGATGCATGTTGCCACTATAACAACAATTATAATAATATGTAACATTTATAATAATATGTGTTTGATACTCTTGATGTTTTAATACGCATTGACTTACTGTTCTCACTGATGTATCAACCTATCAACATCGATCCTAAACCTATTAATTTATTAGTTTTAAGTTAGAGATAAAGTAAAGTATTAATATTTAGGTGATTTGTTCTTCATCATCTTTCAGTGTTTAGCATTACACATTGAAATGTCCCCTGCCTCTTACTACATGAAACATTACCACAAAAGACATAATTATGTAATTGAAATTTGATCCTATCGTCACTGTTACGATCGCGGATTGCAACGCGATTAAGTCTGCTGTAATTCTTTTTTTTTTTCTTGACTACGCTCACTACCTTTACACTACATACCTTTTAATTAACATAATCTGAATTTTACCAAGAAAAAAAAAACCGACATCAAAATAACTCAAAAACCATCTCGTTAGATTTAGCTTAAATTTAAGTGGTCCACATGACAAGCACCAGCTTTCGATTAAAAAAAAACCATCAAAATCGGTTCACCCAGCCGAAAATTCTGAAGTAACAAACATAAAAAAATACAGACGAATTGAATACCTCCTCCTTTTTTGAAGTCGGTTAATAAAATGCTCCCAACCCAGACGTCTATTTCAGCAAGCCAATACCTGATCATCCTACACATGAACTTGTAAATTTAGATACGATAAAGAAATGCTTGAATCCAGTAATGACATCCATCGATAAACACGTCCATATTGCAAGTGCATCTGAGCGTTCGTGTCTTGTGAAAGCGATGCGCGCGACGCGTGGGCGGACTGGCTGCGGCTGCAGCGAAGCGGTTCGACTGCAGTCCAAGCTTCGTCGTGCAGCGGACAATTATTGAATGATTGTTGCTTTTGAATTTTGTTTTAGCTGCGGCGAAGGACAACAGCGTCAACAGCAAAGTAGGTTTAGTACAGTCTGAGGTTTTTAATGCAGCGGACGATTACAGTGATTGGAGCGGACTATTATTATTATCTCAGTGGGATCCGCCTGGATAGCAACCACCCTATTGCTTGAGTCAACCGCCAAACGACTCGGCGTGTTCCGGCTGGGGACTTGAGAGCCAGTTCTTTCTCTTCTTCTTCTTTTCCTCTTTCTCTTATTCTTTTTTAGCCAATAGCCACTAACCATCAGGTAAATCGTCAGCTCGTTTGACGGCAATTACATCGGGTCCATAAAAATAACAAACTCCTATGACTTTATCCTATAAATATCTTACCTCATTATTACTTTAATCAGCTTAATTTATGTGCGTATCGGTTTTATAACGCTAAAATGGCGATCACGATAAAACAGCGATAAACCTTATCGATCGTGACTTACGCGGCGTCGGCGCTAGAGTAGAATTAACAAATCTTTAGGATGTAATCGCAGTTTCTATGCAGGTAATCGTACTAGCGTTGGGTGAAACTTCGAACTAATTTATAACGGTTGAGACGTTAAAATGAATCGTAAAACTAAGTGCAAATGCTGCTAAGACCGTAGGTTCATTTTATTGCTAGAAGTAATTTTATTAACTATAACATAAAAAATAGAGCTTTTGAGAGATACCGTAAGGAGCATCGAAACTATTTTGTATACAAAATGTGTATGAAAGGTTGTTTTATGAAATAAAACATAATTCTAAGGCATAATCAAGAGTATTTTTTTTAATATTCAAATTTAAAAAATCAGCTGGTGGTACTAAATAAACACCAAGAGGGGGGGGCCTATCCTCTAGACCAGCTATACTCAACGCGGACCGCCAAGCTTTTGTAGTTGGCATATCTGTGGTTACTTTATTTTATAATAATCGTTAAAACCTAAGAAAACAATACCAATTTTTTATTATTTCTTTATTTTGCGGCCCGCGACAGCATGACTAACACATGTTCGTGGCCCGTATGAAAATAAGGCTGATTACCACTGCTCTAGAGTCTAGACTTTCTCTCTCGCAGCCTTATGCTATGTACTGCAAGGTATAACTCGAACAGGAAAGCTTGCTTTGAGTGAATGAGACTTACATCAAAATTCAAGTCTATTAAATGTTTCATTGCTTAGAAGTTTACCAAAGAATAATGTAAATCGACGTACCTAATGTGCAATACGTATTTCCGAAAGTAGGCACGCGGGATGTGTTAACATAGCACTACATCCCTTTTACTCGGGGCCTAAACAAACTCGCAAACAACTCTTTTATGTTAAAAACAACAATCATATTTATCTTACAATACCCCAATCTCCTCCGAGACTCAGACATGTTGTCAAATAAATGAAATAAGACAAAAGAAAATTATTATGCACATACGCCAACGCACTACGTTTGTCTGTAAATACAGAATGAATGAATATGTTTAGAACTTCCATTTAGTCAGGACAAGTCCCTAATTTGTGTCTGTTAGACTACTGAGTGAAAAACTTTATCTTTATAACACTATGGCATAGTATGATATTTGATGTGTCAAAATTTTATTTGAAGATTATCGTTATTAAAAATATTGTCCTAAAAACAAAAAATGTAAAGGTAAATAGGTGGCGAATGAGAAAACGGGCTACGTGAGACCTGGTAAGATTAATAATCATCAAAGGCAGTAATGCTTTGACGGCTAAGAAGCTAGCGATGAATTTGTTAAGAGGCTCTCAGATTTTGCGAAACACGATGAGAAATTGAATATTTTCCAGATTCATAACCGGGAGGTTTAAAGAGATTCTATTTTTAAGAATGATAGTTGCTTACTTAGTTGGTAAAGTTTCAAATATTATGGAATGTTAACACAGCAGCTTTCAATAAAAATAAAACTAGCTAGCATCATCGTCTCTGATAATAATCAAAAGGGTTCACCATAACTGCAGGTTCTTTAACGTACACAGCAGACAAACAAGGAGATGTAAACCCCATGGCAAGTGGTCACCCTCGCCCATGTACATCACGATACATAGAAATCACCGATGTGTTTTCGGCCTAGAAAGAAAAGATCAGAAGAAATAAAGACCTGGCTTTCCAGTTCCCAACCGGGACAGGACGAGTCATTTGGCGGTTTTGGCAATATCCTTGAGCAACTGGGTGGAGCCGATACGAACCCTATATTAAAACTAAATTATTATTTTTCATATTTATACGTACAGTTTATAGGTGTAATCTATGCCAATATTGTAGATAAGGAACTGTGCAAAAATTCCTTGCCCTTTAAAAGTAGATACAAATTTTCTGTCAAAAACGATTATTTTGAAGGCGGAATGGTTTCACGGGAAGACAACGGACGGATGAAAACCCTTACAATGGGAAAAATATTATGCACAAAATTTAAAGCGGTATGTCTATTTGATCCGCATTCTGTGTTTCCACGTCGGGCCTTTTGTTTCGAACAAGCGTTCCAGCATACGTACGCATGTACCAGTAACATATAATTAATGGGTGCCATTCATTACCTTCAAATAAATAAACGCTTGCGAGAGCACTACGTGCAAATAAAGAGTAATAAATATTTAAATATTTCTTGTGATTTCAATTTCATTGCAGCTGTGGTGTGTTACGTATTATTTGTAAATATATCGTGGGGACGTTTAGACCTACCGCAGTAAGGGTCAGTTCGACTTTGTTACTACAGAGTACAGAATGAGCACCCATTCTTGTTAGGGTTCTATTTACTAAAAACGGAACCTTTATAGTATTATGTTTACGCGAGTAAGCGTAAATATTTTATCTGTCTGGCCGGCACAATACGTTTTCCTCTGAATTTAATAAAAATAAACGAATTCTGATTTTGTACTGAATTCTGTGTTTGTTACGCTTAATAATGGCACACTATAGAGCTTCTCTCATCTCATGTCTTTCACTAAGTCATCACTCATCATCTTAGACATCATCTCCACTTATCATCGGGTGGAGTTATTGTCAAGCATTAGTTTAGTAAAATTAAGTAAGTAAGCATAAGGTAAATAGATAAGTATGTATATTAGGTAATGAAAAACTAATAACATTTTTAATCCATATCCATACTATATTATTTAATATTATAAATGTGACAATGTGTTTGTTTGTTTGTCCGTCTTTCACGTCGCAACGAAGCTGTTATATGGCATGATTTTTGTGTGTGGAGATAGTGGAGGAGGGTGGAGAGTAACGTAGGCTACTTTTTACCGCGGTAAAACATCCCCATGGGAAGATCGATATTTTGTTAGTTGCTAGATATTTAGTTCCGGATGTTGTTAATAGATGGCGTTAGTAAAATTCATTTGCAAGTTCTGAATCACGTTATCAAATGATACATGTAAATTACTTAAGTCATTGGCAACTACATCTAACTTAGTAAAAGTAAGTAGGATTTGTAAGAAATCGATCTCTACTAGCTAGTAATTTAATAAATATTAATTTTGATGATACGATTTAGGTGATTCATGCTTACAAAAATAATGACTCAATTCAAAAAGACATATACCTACATAATATAACATACTAGAAAACACTCTGACCTCACCGCAACCCCGGGTCACCGAAACTTCCGATAGTCACACAACAGCTACTCGTATTAAGTCGCCGCTTAGCGATCGTTGATACTACCTTAATATGGCTAGTAAACGCTATTAACAAAGCAATGTGGAACTTCAAGCATTAAGTGACATTGAAAATTTTATTTCAAAACCTCGAGTTAAAAATGACAATAAAGTTGTTTTGGTCCTATTCAAACTCTTTGTTTTAAAGTTGTTAGAAAGAAAAATTTTGGTTTTGTTAAGAAATTTAAGTACTCCAAAAACGTTCTTATTAAGTACAATATCTTTACACATTACACATCAAACCGTAAAAATTAATCAAAATATTGGTTTTAGGATACATAGGGGAAGTCATAAAAATTGAGATACCTATTGCTGAAGGATTAAATACCTACGTGAAATTTCAGAAATAATGATGGAAATGATGATGATGAGAAATCATGGTCCAGAATCAATAAAGTGACGAGACAATTAATGAATTAATGCAATTAATTAAGGTGTTATGATTGTACAAAGTCATAAAATTTTGATAAAAAAATGGTTTTCTCCGCTCCGCTCCACTCAACTACGATCGCCTACGGCATCGGCTACGATACGCCGATCGTAGCCGATCGTGCCTCTCTATCGCTTGTTCCGCGCTCTCGCTCGCGCGGAACGGGACAATGAGTCATGGTTTTTCGTGCGTGCGCCCGGCGTTCATCGTTTTAATAGACGTTATCACGTCAATACATTTTAAATGCATTTACGAATTTGACTTAGTTTTTAGGGTTCCGAAGTAAAATCGGAACCCTTATAGCTTCGTCATGTTTGTCCGTCTATCCATCGGTCCGTCCGTCTGTTCGTCTGTCTGTCCGAAGCAAAAGCACCGCGACCCTTAGTGCTAGAAAGCTGCAATTTGACATGGATATACATATTAATTAGCAGTGATAGCCTAGCGGTAGAACGTTGGTCTCCCGAACGAAGGGGCCCGAGTTCAAATCCTGGCACGCACCTCTAATTTTCAAATATTATGTGCGTATTACATGTTAATTTATCACTTGCTTCGGTGAAGGAAAACATCGTGAGGAAACCTGCACACCGGAGAGTTCTCCATAAAAGTTCTCGAAGGTGTGTGAAGTCTACCAATCCGCAGTTGGCCAGCGTGGTAGACTATGGCCTAACCCTCACATTCTGAGAGGAGACCCCGAGCCCAGCAGTGGGACAATTATGGGTTGTTGCTATACATATAAATTGAAACTCCAGAATCGTAGAATAAAAATTGAAAAAAAAATTTAAGGTACCTCCCCTACAGCGTGAGGATGAATTTTTTATTCGTCGCGTACCCTATAGTGTGGGCTATCGTTAAAAGGTCTTTCAAAAATATTATGGGTAGTCTAAGACCATTCAAGGATTAATACTGACACGCACTTGCCCAGTTTTTATTTCGGTAAAGAATCATATTAGAATGATAGTGTTTTAAAGCTCTTACGCCCCAACTCGGAGTCACTAACAGTTACTTTAATCGCTCCATAATAAAGAATCACCATACAAATTCTGAACTAAGGAGCGATTTAAGTAACCAGTGTCTCTGAGTTGGGGCGTTAACAACTTTTCAGTCGTTATGTATTTAATTTACTGAACATAAATGCAAATCTTATTAAAGACACACTTATAAAGTAGGCTTCCTGTTTAAGATATCGTTTATGCTATATAGGAGAGAACCCGAGGCTTATCATTATTTAATGACCATTTTCAAGAGCAATTATCGTAAAATGACATTGTCAATTTCCTTGGTCTTGAAAATGAAGCTAATTGGAGACTCGCCTCAAAGGGTGGTCTTTTAGCAATAAAACATTATTATAAGGTTAAGTGCTGCCATAACGTCCATATTACTTTTTGAAACGAGGTTCACTTTAAAGAATTTACAAAATCACTATAAGTACTGAGTAATTTTATTTCTTTGTACGATTATGAACTGAAAAGAAAACCATCTGAATTAAGAATTATATTTTGTGTTAAATTGTGTTTATTAGTAGATACCATATTACAAGAATCATGAAATCCCAGAGGTACCTACCTACTGTTTTAGTAGGTACTATTATTATGTACTATTATTTCTACTGTGGTTTTAGTGGAATTAGTTTCCACTGTGGTATTTAGTAGCAGTTTAAGTGAATAAGCTCGATAACTTTTTGAGACTTACAAACAAAATGTAATTGTATTTTAATTGTATCAGTGTGCTGTAACAGTCTCATTTTAACGTATTAGTTAACTGTAAATTTGATTTATTTGCGTCTCATACAAATCAAATTAAATATTACCTACCAGCAAAAACGGTTTAAAATTTCTAATCATTTGTTTCAAATTACTTTACTGAATGGAGAGCACTCTATTATTCCTGGGTATTAAAGGCCACTACATTAAAAAAGCGTCCTCAATTATTATGAAATTCGTGATGGAAATGTTTTCACGTATTAAAATAAAAGCTGTTACCTTTGTAAATGTACCTGTGTTACCACCCTGTATGTATAGTTAGATTAATTAATGATAGTCTTGAACATATTTTTAAGCAACCCATTCGCGGTACTCTCTTTACATATATGATATTTGATATACCTAAAACAATTTTTATCCAGTAAGCAGATGGGTGCCGAAACGCCTCTAATTCGGATCATAGACTATAAGGTCAGCACTTAGCGATCTGCATATCACTAGATTCAAATGCAGATTAAAAGATGGACAGGTTGATGCACGGATAGACTGATAAATAAAAAGTATTCAGTATAATCAACGAAACATATTTCTATATAATCTAAATTTATGAAGCCAAAGTTAGTCTTCTAACTAAATTACAAATAAAGATTACATTCTATTTTATTCTCTTCAAAATATACAACACATTATTTCATTATTGGATCAAATTTCTATAAGCTTAAGTTGTTCAACAAACGCATTGGTTAAATTAGTTAATTGAACAAAATCTGCCCCACGACCTCAGTCAATTTAGTGGTAAAACACATCAAAGCATTCTCGTGAGTCGCGATGACTCCACCCTACTACACCACTAGAGCTACTCGAATCGCGGTGCGACGAAGTAGAAGCGTTTCAGTAGTTCCAAGGCCTGTGCACAAAGGTGCTTCGACCGGATGGCATTCGTTTGAACTAGGTAACTTTAATTTAGTGTATCTTTGACTCTTTGTTCACCAAAAACAGCTAAAACTTAACAAAAGGTAGTTGCTGCGTCTGGCTTATAAAGGTATAGCCGTTTTAACCAATTGCATGGCATAGGTGGCTTGTGATTTGATTGGGTGATTGGGACGCCTATAACGTAATTACTCTGCCAACCAATTCGATCCACAAAAGAGTCAGTAGCTAACTTAATTATTGTGTGCGATATGATTTGTTTTAATTTGTTTGTCTTTCTTTGATTGCATTTTGGACAACTATGTTTGAGCTACAACTTGTTTGGGTTTTTTATTATTGTTTTATAAAAAACGTTGTCCCCATTTTTTATCAACAAGTCAATCCCAATTTTTGTGTTATAATAGAACGTACTTTAAAATAATTATGCGTACCTATAAATTTTTACCACCGCTAAATAGGACTTCTTATACTATTAAAATAATAATTCCATAATAAGTTTTAAACGGAGAAATAGAAAAACGTTTAGCTAAAAGCAGAAAGACAATACTAAACCGCTATGGAACGTCGGAACAAAAACCTATCAGGCTGTAAGTATATAAATTAACTACATTCCTTGCTACAAAGAAACTCGGCAGTCTGCGATAGAATGACGGAACCGTTTAAGGCGTATTTTACACTATGTGGCTTTTAAATTGATACTGTTTTTATCTTATTTTACGTACTTCCAAGATACAACGCCATGACGTTGTTTGTCTGCTCGCTTGTTGACTCTTAAAGTTAAATATTTTATGTTAAATCTAATGATGCAATTTTAATTTTCATCAAAAACGGCTCCGAGACTCCATTGACCACTTTTCACTTCCTCATAGTTTAGTAGATAAAAATATTTCATTATCAATTTTATTAATTAACATTTTCTGGACGTCATTTTAGTAGGCAACCTATCTGCGATATATTGATATTTATATTATTTAGCATGTGTAGTGGATCATTTCCATTAAACACATGAGAAGAAGAGATATAGGTTCTCTCCGTGTGTTCTACCGACTTTACAACGGTGAGTGCTCCGAGGAATTGTTTGACTTGATGCCTACTGCACCTTTCCATCACTGCACCACTCGCCGAAGAATGAAGTTTCATCCACACAGATTCCACTCTACGGTCCGATTCTCAAGATCTTTTTTGCCACGCACTTGCAAGCTGTGGAACAAGCTTCCTTCTGAGGTATTCCCGGAGCACTATGACATGGGGTTCTTCAAAAAAGATGTAAAAAGAGTTTTCCTTCAGTGCCGGCGATGCATTGGCGATTCCTCTGGTATTGCTCATGTCCATAGGCGACGGTGACCACTTACCATCAGGTGGCCCGTCTGCTTTTTCGTCAGCCCCTCAGGCTATAAAATAAAAAATAAATAAAAAAAATACATGAGAGTATATAATATATTTTTCTTGCCGGATCTCGTACTGCTAAAAATAACATGACCAACGCACTGACTATAGTCCTTCCTACAGTTCCATTCGAAGTTTGTAACAGATATCCACGGGCGGTAGTGAATAATGGTACTGTAAGCTCGTTTGCTATACATATCACATAAAAAATAACGCCTTTTAAGATAGTATATTCCGTGTAATGAAATAAAATCGAACTACTCAACTCAGTCGATCGGAAGAGGGTCAATTCTCGATAGATAACGTCTGTGTAACATTAGTCTCATTGATTACATAAAGTTGTGCGAGGGCTTTTCATGACATACGCTTAAGCTCTATTTGATGGAATCCCCAAGTGATTCCTAAGACGTAAACGCTGCGTCTCCAAAACGAAACTTCAGAGCGAATGACATACCTTCGGAGGCGTCGTCCTTACCAAATAATAGAATTAATCTAAAATAGACTTGTCACCAGACAATGAACCAATAATAGACAAGAGTAAGTAACCTGCCTCGCAGCCTAAAGCTTTTAAATTAGATCTTTTGAATTGCGACATTTCGAGTTTAACCATGTATCACCCGAAGGCAAACGAGAGCTGTGAAAGTTCGGAGCGTCACAAGTACATCCCATCAATAATTCAATTTATCTGTCCACTGTCGCCGGCATTGCCATTAAGTTTTATGAACGTTCTGTGGGGTAAGTGCTGCTACGCATCGCAGTTACTGCCTTAACTGCAGATTCGTGTTCATTCAGACGAAAATTGATTTTTCCCGGGAAATGCAAGTAGCAAACAATATGTTTGGCCTCAAAGTTTACGGACCATTCAATAATATTCAAACTCAAATTCTATTAATTATTGAAGTATTTTGTCAGTTGGAATCCACCTTGAAAAAGATAATTTAGTCCTCCCCATAACTTCGAACACAAAAGATTCCAATTTATGAGTTAAATATTTTTTTTTTTAATTTATTACAACAGATAACTACTTCATCTACTTAAAAAGCAGGCCACAATCCATTGCCCTAGCCAATTGCGAAATGATAAAATTCATACACCTTTAAGAACATCAAAATGGTATAAAGGATTTAAATATTTCCATTGCCTTATTTATTAACTTCACGCATGCTACATATTAAACATAACTACATACATATTGTAGATAGTAAGTTTTAATGGGGCCTACAGTAGATACTTCAAACCACAATCCAAAGTGCCAATCTGCGTGAATGAATTTAAGCTACTTGACGATCATTGTTTACAAGTGAATACAATTATTACTTCCATTTTATGTTTTTGAACCCGGTCGACAATTATTGAATATAATCATTAAAGAAGCTTCTACCGTGATGTTTACACTATTACCCGAGTAGAATTATTATTGTTGCCCTAAGAACCTAAAAACTCATATTTTCCTGGTCAGGGATAACAGAAAAACCTTTTTATTAAATGCGTGGGAGAGTCACAGCTTTGCAAATAAAACGGTGTTTAGGAAAATGAAAAAGTGTTCCCAGCTTTTTATATTAAAATTTTATCCCTGAATGGAAAAACTATAAAGAGGGTTCTTAAATAACAATACCTACCGTTGTGAGGCAATTGCGTTTCACATTTTTCATCACAATTCTCTACAAACGCGAAACCAAGTGAGGTGGTGATGACAATGATAACCGCCATTCAATGATGTTTTCGTCACATGTCAATGATGCATTGCCAACCAAATAAAAACTGGAACACCACCTCGGCTAACGCTCTTCAAAAACGCCCTGCAATCAATGAAAAATATATTAACAGTTTTTTTCAGATTTCAGCTAGTAAAAAATACAACAAAAAAAAATTCTTAAGTATAGTTTATCAAAGCTGGTAAAAACCTCATCATAATACATGAGTTTCGTCACGATTCCACCACCTCCACCACCCAGTTGGTACAGAATCCTTCAACCTCAAAGATACAAACTATACCCCTCTCGTATATCATTATGATATGTAGTTTCGCATTTATTTTGGCAACAAAGGAAATCAAGGTGACGTGCATTCCATCTGACTTACTAATATCATGAATATAAATTGAAACGTCACGGATACTTATGCGGGTTGGCCGCGGATATTGCGCGATACGACAGCAGGTGTTCAGCCAGCGCCCACAGCCGATAGATTACTGTTATCGATATTTATGCCCATTACCATCCCCATCACGGGAAATACAATGTAATATTCGTAATACAAAATCCACGTTACCTTTGGAATATTACAGATTTTTCGCGAATCGAATACCGAATTTATTAGTGTTGTAGCGAATGAAAATCGTGGATGGTATCATTGTTAGCCCTAGTCACAAGGAATGTGGTGGAATGGGGGCTCATTCTAATTTGGGCTCGTGTTTAAGCCAATCTGTATGGTAGTAGCGGAATAGGTTGGACAATGGACGAAACGTTGACAACAGCTGTAGCACTGTACGCGGTACTTGCCGTGATCTGGTAAGGTAAGGTTTCTAAAGGCAACCAGGATTCTTTGTTTCGATATGTAAGTATAATTATGTAACCGTAATCGGTATATTCTTAGTTTATTTTTTTGTACTATTGATGGTACTGGCACAGTATAAGGAGGTTAGATTCCTTTACTGTGTTACCTACTGGTGCTCTTTGAAAATGAAAATCCGTATGTGACTCGTCAATTCTTTTTTATTAACTTATATCAAAAAAATACCATAAAAAAATCACTGCGATTATCAAATTCTGTTCAAAATATATACGCTGTTGCATTGTCTGGTAGGACCTTTTTGCAATGTAAATACATCAATAAATCCAAGCACTTTCCAGTTTCCTCTAGTAGCAACACAAACAAGAGTGATGAAGTCATTAATCGCGCAAGACACGAATTAACAATAATCGTCTAACACTCTATGTACTTTACTGTGTAATATTATAATACAAATTAACAAACAATCCATTGGAATTCTTGGATGGTGTTCTAATTAACTTTATACCTACATAAATTAAATAGATACCTATTAAAGGGTAAATTGTGCTCCAGTTGGCGAACGTGCCCAAGTAGGTAATGTAAAATAACTAATCAATGGACAACGTACAAAAACTTACTTTATAATTTTTTTGTCTTTAACGATAGCACAATTCACGCATTTGCACTTATTTCTAATAGATTTCTAGATTTTTTGTGTAAGCGAGGTCCCAGATATCAATAAAGCACGACAGCAGCTGGTAAGAATAAGGCAACCTTACCCTATATGTATAGCTGTAAATCATATTGTATAAGATTTTAATCAGACTGAAATAATTTAATTCATTATTAAAGGATATTATTATATTATACGACTATTCAAATATTATTTTATCTGTTTTTATAATCATGATGTTTATAAAATGAAACTAAGAAACAATTGTGTTGTGACGACTGTAGACATTGTTAGTGTAAAGATTGTTATTGAATAACTTTATAATTATAGAAATATACTAACGAAGAAATATATAACAATCTTATGCGTTTTCTTCTCACGCACTACTTTATACTCACTACCCCTGTCGCATTGCGTCGAAGTCCCAAGCAATTCATTGAATAGGTAAGACAGTCGTTATAAACTGTGGTTATAAATTTAATAGTTGATTTATTTATGCACCAAATACTAAAAACATCCATTAATATGGTGGGACTATTACCTACTTGCTACCGCTGAAGTTTCTACTATCATACGTAGAATTTGTTCTGTGGCAAATTCATGGAACTAAACACAAATCATTTTAACTCAATTAATATGTAATGTTTTATTTAATATAATTTATAACAAATTAACAGCATGCGCGCGGCCGTGTTCAAAGCTTCAAAACACGCTGATTACAGTACAGATACGCCGCTCTTCACGAGTAGCGCTCACAGCGATTGTATTCCGAGCTGATATCGACTAGCTATCGGCTAATGTGAGCACTATAGATGGACTGTGGCTAATATTAAATAGGTTTTACCATTAATGCTAATATTGGGTATTATTAACGCGCAATTATTAATGTTTGATTTACGAGTAAGTAGTTAGGTTACGCCTCATGGTTAACGTCATTTTGAGCGATGATGTTAAGTAAATTTTCACTTAAAGCTCGTTATTTTTATTACCTACTAACATCGTCACTAAAATTATAGTGAAAATAATCCAGACGCAACACAGCATGTTTGCAGAAAAGAATTGGGTTGCTCTGCACTCGAGTGAATGGAATAAAGTATAAAGATACGAAGCTGTTGCCTTCCAACGAGTAAATTGTAATACGGATGAAAATAGGGATGAATAGAGTAGAATGGAGGGAGCAACTAACTTGTTGACTACTTGTTAACTCTTAACAAAGATAAAATGTACATTTCGTCAGATTCAGTTTGTTGCATGAATTTATAGCGTCAATTTGGTTGTTGGCATCTTATCCTTAAAATGAATAAAGTGTACTAACTAGACTTTACAAGGAAACACGTAAAAGAAAAAGTAAAACTTTTATGTTGTACTCGTAGTTCTATAATCATTTTTGGAATCCTTAGTTACAACTCTATAACTTAACTAACTTTACTGCTTAAGTAAGTAGGTACTAACTTAAGTAACTTATTATCTTGCTGTCCATTTCACAGACATAATGTCACAGCAGTGTTATTAACAGACTGTCAGAACAAGATTAAAGGCCCGAAAGGGAATCATAATCGACCACTCAGGTTACTTAGGGAAATAATTATTATGTGGTTAAATTTAAATACATAATTAATACATTTGTTGAAACTAGAGCCGGCGCCCGCTCTGCAGTAAAAATTCTCACTAAATAAGACTGTAATTCAACTTGTCAAAAGTTACTTTAAAATCATGTTTTAGTGTTCTATTTTTATTAACAAATGTTTTTTTTAATAAATTGTTCATGTCATTTTGCTTTTTGCACTTTTCTCCATATAAACTTTAACAATACCAATTATCAAAATCAAAATCAAAAATTATATGAGTGTGCCATGAGTACGTGCCTCCATTATTCTTAAAAAGGGGTAAAAAGGATTTCCCTTCACGTATCAATATTTGTTGAAATTATTGAACTAAAATTTATGAATATAATTATGTGGGATATTATAATAATAGCACTAAATAATGTGTCTCTATTTTATAGCAGTGGTATTGATTCAGTCCAACAATCAATAACTATGTTGGTAATTGCTGTCAAACTACAATATTTAAGCTACATAAACACACACAACATCATTTATGTATAGATATAATTACGACAATGTCATTATGTTATTAGATTAATATAATAATATTCTTTACAAAAAAACAATTTTAATAGAAACAATTAAACTGTACAATAATATCCGTTATATTCTTCCGTCCGTTGTCCGACCGCGGCTTAGCTCATAGAGTCCTAAAAAGCTGTATTTTGGCATGAATATTTTATCAAGGAGGAACATGGTTTTCGATTCAGAAATAAGCTTTAAAGTGCTAATCTGGTTGGAGTCAAGTGTCGGGGAAATGGTTAATTTTAGACATGTATCGCCAGCCGTATTTGGGCAGCTCAGAATACTAAATAGGGCCCGCTAGTAACAAGGCCCCTCGGGAGAATTATATTGGTAATATTGATTTTAATAGTTCACCCTCTTTCTTGCTCTTGCCGCTAAACGACTCGTCTGACAATCCGAATGTGGTTTGAGAGCACTAAAACAATGCATTAGGCATATTAGGTTCATTGATAGTCGACTTTCCACTTTCCCATCCAAAATTTTGAAGATAATATGTAAAGATGACATAATACAAACTGTCAACATAAAAACACTGATCTGTCATTCTCATCAGAATTTGTGTTAGCGTAGTGGAACACGTCGGGTATCCACAAGTTAGTTATAAATACAGTTTTAACTGTTAAATTTGAATACAATTCTAAGAAAATCGACCTATGCCGCTTCGAAGCCTGCCCTCCAGATGTATCTATCTATAAACTTCTTGGTGTCATTACAGTTTTATGTGCAATTAAATATCTGCATATGAGCTTAAAAAACCGTTTGATGTATAATTATGTTAATTGACGTAAGTAAGTTCAACTGCATATCTTGGCGACGACGCGTGCCGAGTCTTTACACTCACTCACACATTCACACCGCAAGGCAATAGTTTATTCATGATGTGGGCACACCGAGCCATTGAAAAACAAAACCTTATAGCGAGTCGGTGGCTAGCGAACCATGCAAAAATGCAAAGCATGCAGCTTAACTTGGATGGAATTATTTAGAAACCTTGTTCGTATGTTTCCTTTGTACGGACAATAAAGTTCTTGAATTGTTCCGTGTAAATTCTATGAATCTGTTATTTTTAATTTCGGATATAAAGAATGTAACCATAAAACCTTTTGAATCGAATTTCTAATTTCTATATTGAATAAATTGCACTCCTTTATCGATACAGTATAAAAAATGTACGGATGTCCTCTATAGACTCTGAAACCATCCTATATCCTTGAAAGATAGGGTAGCTTACATCTCAAAATAAAATTTTTAAAACTTTTGACAGACCGAAGTCTGTACGGAGCAGCTGGTATTGTATAAAAAAATATTACTTTTGAAAACACAAACCCAACAAACAAAAATATCATACTAACATATCTCTTGCTTATGGAATTAATGTAGGAATGCAAATTCTGATGTAACTGCACGTAATTGAATGAAAATGTGAAAATAATTACACCTCGGACAAGACTATTATTGCAATGTAATTTAGACAAGAACGTCTCAATTTTAGCAGCGATGGAGTCGCTGTAAAAAGGTTTACTTATTATTGCTAGTGTTACCAATTATAAAGGAAACACTTACGCTTCCCGCCCACGTCCGATAATCGGTGACCGATTTTTCGTAGGAGAAAAATAGAACGTACTGATAGCAATAGTGCAACGCACACGTCCTTCAAAAAGTCGGTCAGAAATAATATGGAAGAAAAAATCGGCCCGATATTCGGTCCTACAAAAAGACTGACGTGGGCGGGAAGCATTAATAAAATATAAACAATGTTAAATTATGAAAATAAATAAAACATAATTATAAAATTATAGTTAAACTTTGAAAAGCTTACGTTACATTCGACAATATGAGTTGAATGAAACTAACTGGTGCAGTACACTTTATAGTTTAGGCGTATTGGGGCGGCTGAGAATACTAACCCCAATCCCACGCCGAATGGATGTCGTAAGAGGTGATTAAATCCGGCACCTTGACGGTAGGGCCCCTTGGAGGAATTACACTGGTAATATTGATTTTAATTGTTAATTAATACCATTATTACTATTATTATTTCTTCATAGGGTTTGCCTACATAGCTACCACCCTTGAGCATCAGTCAACCGCCAAACGACTCGTCGTGTTCCAGCTGGGGGCGTGAGAGCCATTTCTTTCTTTCTTTTTCTTCACCCTTTATTGGCCGGCAACGCATCAGTGATGCCTTCAATGTTGCTAATGTTCATGGCCGACGATATCCACTTACCACATTTGCTAGCTACTTCCATAAAAAATTAATACTTCTTGAACATGATTACGAATATACGAGTAAATCAATTCGTGTTCATTAATTATTATACAAATTAAAATATAAATACATGAAATTACTAAGGACTATATTTATCTTTTAAACTTTATTATTATAATCCTTCAAGTTGCTTATCTATTAAAACACGTCACAAAAGTAATAGTTATTAACAAAGGTGTAAATTAATAATTAAGTAATAAATAGGACGATCCGCATAAACCCAATCTCTACGCTACTCTAGTTGTAGGCTTCATCGTAGTTAATTAACTTTACTCAGCGTGTTTGTGTAGTGAAGGCCTTACCGCCACTCGGGCTTTCTTGATGCTCTTTTAATAGCGATTTAGCTAAACAGCCGTACTACTCTTTACATGGAAACTACATTTACTTTACGACATTATACTACAAGTACTTACTATTCTATTAGAATTACTGAGATCGTGTAATAAGTAATTTCCTTTTTATGGGGGTTTCTAAATGTAACAAAGTATTCGACCATTTTGATAGAAGCTTTGCTTTGCCTTAATTAGGAGTCCAAGTTCAATTCCTGACAGAGATAGGTCAGGTCAAGTGGGTGTCTGTGATGTCCATTTGTATGTTCATGTCACCAACGACTTTGGAAATCCTTTTTTTATGGAAATAGCCGGCAACGAGCTAAAGATCCACCTGATGATAAGTGCCTATCGTCGCCCATGGGCAATGGCCAAGGAAAAGAGAAGAATAAGAAAGAAAGAAATGGCACTCAAGCCTCCAGCCGGAACACGACGAGTTGTTTGGCGGCTAACACATGCTCAAGCTATCCAGGCGAACCCCGTGGAGAAATAATAATAGTAATAATGGTAGTAATTAACAATTACAATCAATATTACCAATATTATCCTAGTGTGGGGTTATGAAAATGTGAGGGGTTTTTTTACTTAAAATCTAGGACACAGGACAACACAATTTTATTCAAAGTGTATTAATAAATACGAATACAATATATTGGTAATTAAGTATAAATTACAAAATTCTAAAGATATTGTTGAGGTATGTGTAATGTACGAGTAATATATTTTGCTACTTCGTTAGATATTCTTATTCTGTAGCGGTAAATCCTCGGCTCAGCGCTTTCACTGAGACGCATGTAAAGGATTCAATGAGATGGATTGCTCATCGTCGCTAATTTTATTGAGATCCAATACAGCGGACTAGCGAGGCTGAAGATTTTTCCGATATACAATAATCTCGTAAATCCATCTTTTTATACCTAGTAGGTAAGCGTTTGTACGTTTGTTCGTGCAGCGTTTATTCGGCGTTATTTCTGAATGAAACAATACACTATACGAGTATGTTATTTTCGTAGATTTTGTAGTTGATCATAGCTATCAAATGTCATGATTCTATCGTATAATATAGGTACATACATATAAGTAAACGGCCCTTGTTTTTTAAAATTAAATCAAATTGTTAAATAATATTGTTGATTAATGTTACCCCCCTAGCTAGTTCTACCTACATTCAAAAATCGACTATGAAATGTTTTATTTTGTGGGAGAATTGTGTCTCTATTGGAGAACCTGAAATATTCCTCCCGCTTCATTTTATTGGCCGACAACGCATCGGTGATGGCTTTAGTTCTTCTCCATGGGCGATGACTACGTACCACCTGATGGCTTTTGTACTCTCATAAAAAACTAAGTAGGTTGATATCTGTATAAAAATAATGATTATATAATATATTTTGCAAATTTTGTATATTCCAGTAGTTTGCTTAATTTAGCTTAGGTTGCATGCAAAATATTACAGATTGAAAGGGATGAGAAAGGGAGCGATTAGGGTGGTTAATGTTGCGCGTAAGCATATAGGGGCTGGCCCCTTTAATTTATCTGTGGTACTTACAAGCGAGAAGGTATATCCCATATAGGTACTACTATGGTATACACACCGACCCAATTCTGTTTGAACTTGGGTTTTTAACTCAAACTTAACGATAATCTTAAATGAATCACTCTGATATTTTAAAAGAAATTAACCAAATGCTGTTCTAAATATTTGTAAAAGTAGAAAGCTAAGTAAATTTCTTAAGTTTGTAGGTCGTTAAAGTGTTTGATCGTGTTCCGTGGAACTTACGTCGGGCAACTTTAGATCCTTTGGGAAAACAACACCAGCTTAGCTCTCAAATTCATATCGGAAGTACAGCACGGGACGTCTTTATACATGTAAAGTTTTCCAATAACGTGAAACCGGCTTTTATTGAAACGTATTAATCGACTGAAGACCATTGAAATTAAGTCTTTAAATATCATTTGAATACATTAATTAAGTTGTCTACAATTTAAATCGTACAGCACTGACGAATCGAGACTTCGATTCAGTGAATTAATCGAATATAAATCGGTGTTCCAGAAATGTTTATATGGGATTAATCGTTGGGTCCGGGTCGGCTCGCCATCCCGATCCTCGTTTATCACGGAGCTCGGGCGCGATTCAATTAAAACCAGAGACTGACAGAGACCGGTCAAACGCATAAAAATGATAAAACACTGCACAAATTTTCTCTCGTGTTCTTTTGTAGTATAACGATTTGTTCGACGAAATAAATAATTCTAGAATTTAATAATTTTTCTTTTAACTTATGGTTAGGTCGTAAGTAGTAAGTAATGGACGTAACCAATGCAATTACTATTGAGACCCATGTGTTAGAGTGTCACACATTAAACGATGGATCAGCTAAATTGTCAGAACAATATTACACCAATCGATGGCATCCATGATTGTTAATAATTGTTCTGCCCCACTCTGCCGGTCGCATCGACGTTTGCTCCATCGTCCATGAACGTTTTATTGTACGGTATTCGTCGAATCGATCGACATCTATCGATTGGTGTATGGACACTTGGACAATATGGACATCTCTACTACTTAGAAAGACTAAGATTGGACGCACGGCTTTTTAGCGTCGCTAATATAACATCAGCATTATTGGCTCATCAAAACGAACAGCTTAAAATAATATGCTTCCATAGAACTGAAAATTCAATGAAATTAAAATCATAAAGAAATTGAATCCGAAAGTTTGCAGTTTAAAGTTTGGCTTAGCTTAGATGCCTCAAATGGTCGTACATTACTTTTATTTCCACTATATTGTACTAATCTTCTACTACTAATCTGTAAAAATTCTGTAATTTACATTAGTTACAAAACATTTTTGTATCATGCCCTGCAAACCTGTTTCTCTGAGTGTAAATAAATTAACATATTCAATTCCAAGTTAAGTTCTACGTAATTAAGCGCCGGCGCTACCAAAAGCACGTTCGGAAAGCGATTGTTACATCTGGTGTAGATAATAAAATAGACGACATTTATGGCGCGAGCGTCAACTCGCAGGTCGATCCGATTAGCCGATACCTAGTTTGCAGAACGTGTTTACGGCAGCTGAGCAACTTGTGTACTTTGCCGAACCGCTGTTATTAGGATAACTACTGTTAGTTAATTGTAATAATTCATTGCAGCTGCTTTCTAACTTAACCCTATCTATAATACATTTGTATTGGAAGCAAATTGAATGAGGTGTTCTGTTGTGGACATTTTTACCCGACTTTTGCAGGGTTGTGTTTTTCGAGAGTTTCTAATTCTTAGGCACGGACTGTAACTTAAACGGCTAGAATTAAATTCAATTAAATTGGTCTATGCTACAAGGAGTGAAATTAAGAAAGACCACTTTAGAAGTTTAAACAGTCGGGTAAAAAGTAAAATAGTTATTGAATTAAATTGAAATAAGTGTTGATTTAGAGATTAGGTTCGTTGTATAAAAACAGAAATGGCTCATAGATGAATAAAGAACATAGACCTATTGAATGAAAAACGTTGCATAGACTATCAAGATATGTTTTATGTAACGTTTTGTAATGTTTTTGTGTAATCCGTTTTTGGCCATAGCGTTTAAGTACTTAATTGTTTTGTTAGCAATAAGAAATTTTGTAAACGCTGTTGAATTACCTAATAAATAAATAAATAAACACTGAAATAAGCGTTTGTTTATAAAATAACTTTAAAAACAAGTAAACGTTTCTATAAATTGAAACCTAACGTTTTCAAAGGACTACACACTTGTGTAGATCCACGTAAATTCACAGAGAAACCGTTTCATTTTCATACCGACATTGTTCATAAACATAGGTTCACTGCTATGTGATTAAATAGACGCTTTGTCATGATAAGACTGTGGTCATTTGCAATGAATACATTGTCCCTGTTTAATGTTCGAGTTAGGATAGTCCTAAAACAACACTTCATTGCTTTTACTGCGGAGTGTGATAGCGGGCACCAGTTCCCTTATCAACATTATCACCTAGTTTAGAATTTAGAGCTGTTATTATACCGTTAAAGGAAATTTATCTTTCAGCGCGGTCGGTGATTTATTTAATAATAGATTGATATCAATGTATTAATTTGACTTTAGAATGAAGTGTTTTACATTTGTATAGGTTGTTTTTAGATACAACTAGATTTTGCCCGCAGCTTCGCCCGCAGTAGAGATCGATTTTTTTACAAATCCTACTTACTTTTCTTAGTTATATTTAGTTGCTTAAGACTTAACTAATTTACATGTATCATTTGATAGTGTGATTCAGAACTTGCAAATGAATTTTACTAACGCCATCTATTAACAACATCCGGAACTAAATATTTAGCAACTAACAAAATATTGATCTTCCCCTTGGGATGTTTTATCGCGGTAAAAAGTAGCCTACGTTACTCTCCACCCTCCTCACTATCTCCACACACAAAAACCATACCATATAACAGCTTCCTTGCGACGCGAAAGACGGTCAAACAAACAAACAAACAAACACACTTTCAAATTTATATAATTAAGTATGAATATAAGATGGAGTCGGTCTTAACGTGAATTTGTGGTGTCGGTGTGGTCTATGACCAGAAAACTCTTATAAAGTGGTTTAAGATGCCAATTAACTCCTTAAGACCATCACTTTCACATCAATGATGTCAATGGCGATTAGCGACCTATAACCATATACATTAACTGTAGGTAGTTATTAAATGATCTATGTAAAAATTTTCATACTTCGAAATTATATTTTAATGCTATTGCTAAGACAACAACCACGTTGAAAATCGTTAAAGCAAGAGGCTATTAAGAGATGTAACGAATGCTGAAACAAAGCAACATAATTTATTTATGTTCACAGCCTGTAGACAGCTTTGCGGCTTTGCAGTGCTCTGTATAAATCAGGCAAGAAAAATCAATGAGATGCAGGAGCTTAAGGGTATTCCAGACGGGATCAAAGGTGTGCGGGAAACAATCGAAACCGATTTTTATAATACAGTAGCGCAATTAGCTTGTATAATCCAAAATTTTAATATTCAGTTTCAATTTCAAATAACACAAAAAATTTATAACTCATATTGCAAAATAGTTTAATTTGTCAAGGTAAATAGAGACGGAATAGGAAGTTGTATAGACGGTTGTTAGTCGTCTACTCCATTGTGTGCGGTATCGTTATAAAGATCTTTCAAAAATAATATTGGTGGTTTGCGAAGATCATTTTGGGATTTGGGGATCCGTTTGCGAATTATTTGGCTTTAGGTTAATGTTGGAGGCAAGTGAAAAAAATCACGGCTGTAACATTTATAATGAATTTAAAAGGGAAACTATTACTACTAAGTTATGTAGAATAATAAATGATAAGAGTGCTCCACAGTTTTTTTTTTGGGTCGATGCCAGCAAACTTTACGCAGAACAGAATGAATTGCTCCCAACTGACCTCCAGTGGTCAGATGAGAAAATTCTCGTCTCAATTGACCACTGGTGTTGAGATTTGGTGGTCAGACGGTCCGGAGCGGAAATAAAAATTCATTATGTTATATGAACTGTATGTTACAGACCTTTATTTACGCTTGCCCGGTCTATACATGCGAGTAGGTACGCTTTAATTTTTCGCCCGCCGACAGGTGTCGCGTGGACGTTTTAAATTAAAAGAGTTTCCAACTTTTTGCGCTATTTTTTATTTCTCATTAATGAGGTCCCTCGTTTCATTTGTTCCGACACTGTATAAGTTATTTCATAATGGCCCCGATAATAAATATAACTAATGTTTGAAGAAGAATAAAATATTAAGAGAGTCAGCGGTGGTTATTATTTTATCATTTGACTTTTATTTAGCTAGTCTTGAGTCTATCATCTACATTCGGAGAAAGGGCGTGGGCAAGCGGTAGCGGTTCTAATTGAAGAATTTATTTTTAATTGTTAAAGTATATAGTCAATTTAATAATAAAGAGACACGCACCTATATAACAGGAGAGCTATATTTTTTTTCATATCATGACAAGAAGCCTCAAAATACGCCAAGGTAAATGATTTTATTTTTTCCTACTATCTTTCCAAAATGCTCGTGGATAGTTTTTAGTATTTTGGTGACAGTGTCGGATTGAAAAAACTATTTCTTCTTAGTCGGCAACGCATCGCTTAGTCGTAAACATTATAATGACTAGTGTTAGTAAAAACCATAGAATGGTAACCAGATCTAACTCCGAAACAGGTACGTCTACAATTGCAAACCTGGTCGCAGTGGCCCTTGGGATAACTGTCCCAAGTTCGATGTCCCAAATAATTATATTATTATAATGCCACAGAAGAGGTTACATAATCTCCTCTTTATTGCATAATGTTTTAACGCAGTGTGATGGGTATAAACTTTTACATCTCATCAATTCAATGTACATACTAAAATTCAAATACCATTAGGCGCGCTCTGAAATAAAAATGTCAAGAGGCATTTCGGCTACTTAACTCGGTATTATAAAACTTGAATCTTCGGTATTTCAAAGGAGGGAGAATGAATGACTCTATCCCTCATTATACGAAGTAAAATTATCTTAAACAGCGCAATTAAGATTACACTTCTGAAGTGGCCGTAATGACACTGTAGACAACCCATTTACAATACATATAAGGGCAGCTAGCTGCGAGCTTTATCTATTTTATGAAGCTGAAGTTTTTTTTTACATAAGATAAGTATAAGTTTACTTGCATCAAAACGTAATTATTTATGCGTATAGAATTCTCACATTTTGCAAGCATTTTAAATGAACTTGTTCAACCATAAATATAGTTATGGGGTTTAATTGACATAGTAGGTAATGGTGGCCACTCACGGTCAGTCCATCGCGTCAAATGGCGTGATATGCAGCCAAAATTTGATCGTGAATGTGAAAAACTGATGGCGTGATTTAAAAAAATTGTATGTCCAATCGCGCCAGTTTGACATATGTCGTTTGTCGTGGCTCCAAAAATGACGCGATGGAATAACCGTGAGTGACCACCATAATAGATACAATATCCAGGCACATTTGGTTTGGACTCGATGTAAACAAACTGTTGCCTAGCAACCACAAACAAACAGGTGCATGAAACTTTTTGTCGTAATAAAGTGCGTTTGAACTAAATCTTCAGTATAATATAATGTTAGTATTGAAAAAGACCACCCGGCAAGACCGGCAACCCGCGTTCCGTCCCACTCTTCATAAATTCGATCTTTCAAATTCTATATTATTTATTTTGCAATAGTTTAAAATACCATGGAATAGTTATGTATAAAATCGATATAGTCTGTTTTAAAATACATAAACGTAAATAAAATGTTATTCTGCTTTGTTAAATTTCTTATAAATAATTTTATATCCATGCATATTGAATGGAATGAAATATCTGTATAATCTTTATTTCGAAAAATAATGCTACGAAGTTGCAAAGCATGTAAGCACCATTGAAGCTGTGAGGTTTTCGTAGTCATTTCTACATAATTATTTATAGTCATAGGCAGGCAGAGCTTAAAACAATAATTTTGTGTAAAGAGTCGCTTCACGTCATTAAGGATGTGGGAGCGTGAGTTATTCAATGATGAAAATTGTTTTAAGATGTTGGTTTTTACCTTGTCATCACTTAGTGTGTTGTTGTTATATGTCAATAGTAAAATAATGAAGATGTCACAAACGTTATAATGATCATTTAGTTCTACTCTTATATCTAATAGTTATTTGCAAGCTAAACGTACCATAGAATTATAAAAGATAATAAAAGGAGAAAAATAATAAAATAAATATAGAGAAAGGAAAGCAAAATTATTATTTTTTAATGTAATGTAATGTTTATTTAATATACATGGGCTTTGTTATCTGCGTATTCCTACATCAGATGCATTGAAATTCTTCAGCTTGAGTATTGTAACTAAGTACTTACCATTTCAAATTGAAACAAAAAACACGTCAATGACAAATGTATTCAGGGTGACTGATCTTACGAGTGATAACCGATATTAAGAGTAGTGGTGACTCTACAAGCTTAGGGTACCTATCTATTCGAGCGCAGCAATTTCAAGCAAACAGTTTTCTAATAAAATTACACTATTCGCCTGGTGACTAATATAGGAACGATAATAATCTGAACTTTGCAAATTGCCCATTGTAAAATTTTGGATTACCATATTACATTTTTAGGCCCGCACCGCCTCAATGCACAAGCACCCTAAGTATTTTATGGTAATCGTATTGCTCGTTCCCAGAAACATTTGCTTGACGAAAAACATTGTTAAAGTTACCTAATATTGACCTTCTCTTAATTGACGATTGGCTGGCGTGTTTGACAAAGTTAATGGTTTTGTTTCTACTTCCAGCTTTTTTAGACAAACAGAACTCAATTTAGATTACAAACAGTAGATTTGCGGGGAAAATTCGATGACTGGGCCATTGTTCATGCCATACAGAAGTTACAGTTATGGCTTTTAGAATGCAGTTATAATATGTAATGTGTGGGTGTGAAATATTTACCTTTTATAACCTGATATTTAAAAAAATCTGCTCGTTTGTCAGATAAATACTTTTAAAACATTCATTATGAAAACATAGTAGTACATCAACACGTGTGTAATACATGTGTAACAAATCGTTAGCAGTTTTTAATAGGATATTAAGCTATTCTATCCTAATAGTTCATATACTGAAATCTCCAAAAAGTGCATTTGCTAAATGCAATTTATTTATTTATTGTAGAATGACAAAATAAAAAGTGTAGAAAAAGCAAAACAATTAAAAAAAATCACTCCAGATCAAAATATTCGTATCTGTAGATCCTCGCTGTAACCATTGCATGCAGGCTTGATGACTTTTAGCTTCTCGAATAAGCCGGATTCCGAAAGGATTATGGAAGCATGGAGCACGTATTCATACGTAGGCACATGTTACAGTACAGAGAATTTAAGAAGTGTAATGTGCCCATACATGTGTTGCTTTTGTAAACAGTACAAAGTAACACAAAGTAAAACAAGTAAAAATTATATCACTTTTTTGACTTTGTAATTTTTATGGAAACAGCTGGCAAACGAGCTGACGATCCATCTGACGGTAAGTGGCTGTCACCAAACACCAAAGCCATCACTGATGCTTTACCGGCTAAGAAAGAGAGAAGAATAAGAAAGAAAGTTTTTTTTATGGAAATAGCCGGCAAACGAGCTGACGATCCACTTGATGGTAAGTGCCTATCGTCGCCCATGGACATCAGCAACACCAAAGGCATCACTGATGCGTCGCCGGCCAAGAAAGAGAAAAGAAAAAGAAAGAAAGAACTGGCTCTCAAGCCCCCAGCCGGAACACGACGAGTCGTTTGGCGGCTGACTCATGCTCGAAGGTGGTAGCTATCCAGGCGAACCCCATAGAGAAATAATAATAGCAATAATGGTATTATTAATTAATAATTAAAATCAATATTACTAATATAATCCCTCGAGGGGCCCTACCACCAGCGGGCCAGATTTAGTCGCCTTTTACGACACCCATCTGGCGTGGGATTGGGGTTAGTATTCTAAGCCGCCCCAATACGGCTAAAAGTAGGTAAGTTTGTTAAATCGGCGAGATCTCGCGAGATCGAGATTGCCTTTCCGAGTTACCTTTCAAGAGTTGGAGGATTTATCATCGGAACCAAAACAATGTGTTAAATTGAACTCCATAGGGCAGAAGGAAATAGTTCTAATTCAACTTTCAAGATTTCACCTATGCATACTTTCCTAGTCTTAAACTAACGTACAAGCACAGAAGAAATAATAGTATTTATAATAAGTATTACAAGTTAAATAAAAGCTTTTAAAAGGACTATGACAGAATAAGATGTATGCGAATGACTAAGATTTCCTTTAGTATTTCTATGATATTGCTACATATTTCCATTAAACTACCATTAACATGAAATAAGTGAGGAGTAATTAATTTATAACGCATAATTGTATTTCTTTTAACGTAAGAACATTCCTTGCGTTGCGAAAAAATATTTCGAATTTTTCTATCATTTCCTTTGATACGTAATGAGTATTTTGCGTGCGAAGTAAAATAGATTGTGGGGTGGTGGTACATTTTTTGGTGGCAGGGCATAAATATACGCCGCGGCTTTTGTCATATTTACTTTGGGAATACCTTCACAAATATCGCTACGCAAGTACTGACTGAATACATGATGATTAAATATATTCATTACGGAAGTTTATGTCGCAGAGTATACAATATTATAAAAGTAATAATACATAATATATCACTTTATAAATATTAGCTCCTTCTATATCGGATAGTGATGTCAATGAAAGTTCATTCGTTCAAAAACTGTAAGATAGGAGAAAAAGTAGGGAATATTAAATTTAATTACTAAATTCGAAAGGTAAGTATAATATAAGCAGGTAACAGTTAAACTTCAATTTAGAAATAAAATAGATTGAAAATAAAATATTTTCATAGCAATTAAATTATTAACTTTATCACCAAACAAAGAGCTGCAGGCAATAAAAGCAAATTATACGACAATTAAAATTGTATTAAGCGAATTCATTTAAAAGCTTAAAAACTGCTACACAGCTTTGCAAGGTCCAACGCTTTTGCGCGAATAGTGGTTCACAGTTCTAAAGGATTATTGGAAATTTGTCAGAGCCGAGAGCTCAATAGAGCGAATTCGCAGTCATTAAAATATTTTATCGCGGTAGAGAGTAAACAAAACATAGGAAGAACTGGTTTGTTTTTTATACTCCATATTCAGTCATCTCTTGATCGATGGAGTTAATAAAATTAAATTATTTCTTTTTTATTCATTTTCAAAGCTTTATTTAAAATTTCAACTCCTTAGAACAAGAGGAAGTAGGTCTAATTAAACTCGGAAGATTTGACCCACATCAACTGTACAAGTTAATACGAGCGTTTAAAAAATAACTTTAATGAATATAAATATATAACATATTACGGAGATAATAACACGTAATTGAATACACATCTAATTTGGGACAAGGCTTGCAAAGCAATCCAAATTGTGCCTATTATGTTTCAAGATGTAATATGGATAGCGAGGATTACGTTTGACAATGCTGCTTGTCGTTTAGGTATCGTATAATCCAAAGAATATGAGGCGGGGGTCATTGTTGTATCTTAGTTTCACGGGACAGCAAACGAGGGTATTGTGTTGCAGCTATCGGTTTTCAACGCAATATTATCACAAAACTAGGAAGAAAGTTGATTGCGCTTTTGAATTGAACGAAAAATAGTCTGCTTTGCTAGGCCATTTCAAGTGCATTCAGTAAAAGGGTTTGGTCTGTAAATTCTCTCTATAAATAGGTTTGAATATTAATCGTTTGTGGATCTTTATGATCATCGACGTCCATGCATATTCAACATAGCTCAGCCAAGCAGGAAGTGGTGTTAACATGTCAACCAGCTTTTTTAACTTGCTCTTCGTTGCAACCGTTAAAACATTTTGTATTTTATTTGTTGTTGTCGTTCTGTGCAGACCGTTGTATTTTTTATACGAATATCCGTAAGCTTTCCTGAATTCTTTTTCAATTTTCATTTTGTATGCCAGTCATATTGAAATTGAAAATAAAATATTACTCTAGCGGAATTTGTGAGAATCGTCAAATGTGAATGTACATACCCAAACTTGGCTTAAACTCGACTTGAAACTTTGAACGAATGGCCCAATAGGGCATGGATCTCTCTCTTACTGAGAAGGTCTAGACTTTACTGAAGCACGCTGCTCTAATGAGAATTAGAGACTATTAGCCAACGCTAGGGATGAAAATTTTTATGCTGCCTGAAAGCCTCCAGCATGATATGCTATCTAATGACAAAAACCTGGACCGTTTGCTTTACATGGCCTTCAAAATAAGAACGTCCACAGCTTAACCTATAGCTGCGCTGAATAGATTTAATAACCAAATCTCCGGCTAAAACTTTAACTTAAATGTCAATTTCAGCTTCAACTTTCACTTCCAATTCAACTGCCACTTCAACTTCAACTTTCATTTCAAATACAACTTTAAATTTAACTTGACTCTACATATTTTTATAATAATTCGAATTTTTCGGCCTCATACATCCGAGACGGTAAATATTACAAGAAAACATGACTTTTTCACCCCGTTTCAAAAACCTCCTTTCAACATTACTTTCAATGTTAAAAGAAAGAAAACACGTACTTGCTCCACCGAAATAAAATAATGCGACTTTCCAATAAAAGATAATTTACTTGCTCTATCGCACGCTGAATATATTTCGGTAATACAAGCCTATTGACATTGTCGGCACGGATGCTGCGCTGCGCCATGCAAATGAAGACATGATGCCAGCGCGATGTTTATGTTCCGAGGTGGAAACACAAATGTAAGGTAATGTATTGCTGCCAAATGTCTATTCGTAGCCACACTTGAGATTAGACGCGAATGCTCAATCCGCAATTAATTTAAAATACACTCACGGTGATTCTTTGGTTGTTAATTAACTTCTTCAGAAATTAAACGTGTAGGTGAGTTTATTAGTAAGCACAATGCAATTAGGTCATTATCGCTCCTAAAGTAATTATTTCAGATACTAAAACAGTTTTTAAAGATTCAATACCTATAAATCATGATTACCGTAACCTGTTAAACAAATGGGACACCACATCAACATGAGACGTGTTCTCATGGCCATGGTTGACTGACATAGAATCATGTCGGGAATCAAGATATCTAGATGGATACGTCCTAATACCTATGACATGACTATTTCTTAATTACCTTATTGCACCCAATGCAAAAATAATGTTTTTTACCAAATCTACTACTTACCAGTTACTACTTTAGTGTATTCCTAATTCAGTTTACCAATTGGATTAAAAACAAAATACGCAAACAAGATTACAGCGACAGAAATTGGCAGCAATATTTCGAGCAGTAACTATGTAAGTTGCCGTAAACACGTTCAGCAAAGTCAATATCGGCTAATCCGACTTGCAAATAACCATGTGCGTTGTTGATACGGACCACCTTATTATCTGCTCCAGATTTAACAACCCATAACAACTTCGTTTTTAATTCGTTATTCGCAATTAACTTTCACATCGACTGAAAAAGTTTTCCGTAGTTGAATCTCCTTTGGATTACTTTTTTCAACTTTTAGCTTTAGGTAAATAATCTGTAGGTACATAATAAAACTGTAAGTGATAGATATCTGTACAAAGAAGATATTTCAGAAAATATATTTTTTTTTTACTTAAAATAAGTTAATGCTTGACCACAATCCCACCTGATGGTAAGTGGAGATGAGGTCCAATTTATTAACGCAATAGATCCTTTAAGAATTTGTAGCGGTCTGTTAGTCTGCGAGTTTGTGCCACTAATAAGATGCGATCATTAATGTTTTATTACGATTGGGGCAACATTAGGTAAATTTTACTTTAATCGGCTCTTAGGCTTTAGGTAAATCCTATAATCTTATCGAAATACACCATGTTAAAAATATAGATATGCCATTTAATCAAGCTATTTAAATCACATTAAAAAAACTATACAAACAAATAGTGTATCGGCTGAACACACCATAGTACAGTAACAGTAGCTCAGCTGCCATAAACGCCTTCAGCAAACTCGATGTCGTCTGATCGGATTACCTGCAAGTTGCCGCGAGCAATAATACCACGGTCCACTATTATCTGTTAGATTATAACAACTGATCCACGTTTACTAGCTTAGTACAACAAGACACATACATACAATTTTGTTCACACGTTATGCAATGTGTGCTTAATAAACTCATCATAAAATACTAACATTATAAAATATTGCTTGCTTTCAAAATAATAGTTTGAGACTCGAATAGATTAATACATATCTAATATATAAAATTCTCGTGTCACGCTTTTTTGAAGTTGATCTCCTCCGAAATGGCTCGACCGATTTTCGTGAATCTTTGCGTGCATATCGGCTAGGGTGGAGAATCGGACAACATCTATTTTTCATCCCCCTACCCCTAAATTTTTTTGGCAGAACAACGTTTGCTCGGTCAGCTAATATTGATATAGATTAAGCGAATTTATCGTATTTATCGGGATTTTTAGATTACTAGTTTAGCTTTCAGATAGGTATCATGATAGATCATCCCTAGATCATCCCTAGATATCATGGTGCAATTAAGTAACATTATAAGAAAATCTTAAATAATATAATTATAACTGATGAAAATAATGTTTTAACATAAAAATTGTTACGTTACTTTTTTTTTCTTTTACAATTTTATTATTTTATTATTTTAGTAACTTTTAATTTTTCTGGTAATGTATTTTTATTAAGATGGTATTTAAAACTGGTATTTATTTATTTATTTATTTATTTATTTATTTATTAAGTTGCACCAACAAGGAGTACACTATTACATACAATTGATTTTTTACAATTATTGATTTAAGCTAAGTGTCACCTCAATTACAGGTGCAAACCTCGAGAACATAAAAAGCGACATACAATACTTTTAATACATTTAAGTGGAACGTGCAAGAATACAACATTATTATAGAATAAATTATTTTGAACATTTGATAATATGTCAACAAATACTCTAAAACATCAAAATAACAAAGTCAACTCTATTATATACCAGAAAAATAAAAGCTAAGTAAAAACTAAAATAATCAAATAATTTTGTGATTATCATCAATAATTTAGAATAAAAAATTGTCAATATAAAAACATCAATTTTGGATAATACAATATAATCATAAAGAAAAATAAAATAAAATAAAATACAGATAAATTATAAATGCAGTTTCTAATCAATTAACTGAAACAATGATTTTTTAAATTTAATTAAAGGGTCGGAGAAAATATCTATAATAAGAGGCATTTCATGTTTGTTAGAACTGCATGAACTATTATGAGTTTTATTATGTATATTGTTGTAACTTCTCGACAGTCTGTTCAAGGGAGCATAATGTCCCAAATTTGAACGTGCTAATTTTTCAACAAACGGAGTATATTTAAGATACCTAGGCTTTTTCCTCGGAACAGCGATATTTAATCGAGATAAAAGATTAGGAGCGTCGATGTGACCGTTTATCAGTTTATACAGAAACATGTTGTCCAGCATTGTCCTACGGTGAAAGAGCGATTTCATATTGAAGTACTGCAACCGATCATCATATCTTGGCAATGTTTTGGCTAACTTGCAACTATATGACAAGTGCCACAGAAATCGTTTCTGTACGCTCTCTATACGTTTTCTGTATACGTCGTAGTTAGGATTCCAGACAACGCTACAATATTCCAAGCCACTGCGTACTAGTGCCGTGTAGATTAAAATTTTGGTGCTTGGATTTTTGAATTCCTTGCAGTTTCTTAAGACAAAGCCTAACAATTTAAATGCTTTTTTAACAATTGTATCAATGTGAATGTTGAATCGCAATCTGCTGTCCAAGATAATGCCCAAGTCCCTAATCTGTTCAACCTCATTGAGCGGTGTATCGTCAATATGGTATAATCTAGACACTGTGTTCCTCTTCCTTGTAAAGCGTACCACATGGCATTTGTCAATATTAAGGCACATGCCGTTCGATTCACACCACGAAACAAGATTATCTAAATCTTTTTGCAACAATAGTCCATCTTCTACAGAATTTACTGTCCTATAAAACTTTAAGTCGTCAGCAAACATGTTAAATTGAGAGTTTTGAAAACATTCGTCGATATCGTTAATGAAAACGCCGAAAAGCAACGGTCCCAGATGAGATCCTTGTGGTACACCGGAAGTAGCAGTAAAAGGTTGAGAGTTGTGTCCCCCCACCACAACAACAGACTGTCTATTTGTTAAATAGGACCAAAACCAGTTAAGAAGAGAGCCGGCAATGCCGTAGCTTGAAAGTTTTGTCAACAACATTTCGTGATTTACTTTGTCAAACGCTTTGCTAAA
The DNA here is from genome assembly GCA_911387775.1 of Thymelicus sylvestris. Lineage (NCBI taxonomy): Eukaryota > Metazoa > Arthropoda > Insecta > Lepidoptera > Hesperiidae > Thymelicus > Thymelicus sylvestris. Next base: position 8,909,989 of record OU426886.1, read on the forward strand.
ATCGGTGTATATTACGTCAATTGAGTCCCCATGATCAACACCTACACTCAGGTCCTCGACAAAAGATACAAGATTAGTCGCAGTGGAACGTGCTTTCATGAAGCCATGTTGTTGGGGTACAATGAAATGTTTTAGGTGCCAAGATAATATTGGGCAGAGTAATTTTTCAAATACTTTAGCAAAAACAGAAATGATTGATATGGGTCTATAATTATTTACCAAAGCTGAATTACTGCCCTTGTGCAAAGGTATAACAAGAGCTCGCTTCCAGACAGAAGGAAACACGCCAGAACTGAGTGACTTGTTAATTATAAGACAAAGTGGCAAGGATAATGCGCTAGCACATCTCATAGCAAATAAGGATGGTATACCGTCTGAGCCAGCTCCTTTAGTAGGATCAAGTCTTTTTAAGACCCTGTAGACTTGAGCTGTAGTTACTGATACGTTCATGAGTGAATTTGCGACCGGAGGTTTGTAGTACTTATCAGGGATGGACAATTTAACGGTGCTGTAGACAGAAGCGAAATGTGAGGCGAAGAGATCACAGATATCAGGACCAGTAGTGGCAGTTACAGTGTTGGATGACATGGTAGCTGGATAACTACAGCTATTTCCTCTTTTGTGTTTGAAAAAGCTCCAGAGTAATTTGGGATTAGATTTTAAAGATGATTCTAAACTTTGTATGTATGAGTTATAGTTTTTGTGTAGTAATTTTGTACATCTATCTCTGAGTAACTCGAAGGTTAATAAATCGCGAGGATTGTTGTATTTGCGGTATTTGATCCTATATTTTAACTTTTCATTGATAACCTTGATTAATCGGTTAGAAAACCAAATTGGAAATTTGTTAACGGTTCGTGGTTTGGACTTAGGTACATGTTTAACAATGATACGTTTAAGTATTTCATAAAAACGTGCGACCATGTCATCAACATTATCACATTCAGACAGTTCTTCGCGCCATGATATGTTATTAAGCTCAGTTATAATTTTAAGGTAGTCTGCTTTATGAAAGTGAAATCTGGATTCGGACGTGGTTTGGAGGTGTTCGTGACTGTCAAATCCAATACAGAACTCGATGGGGGGATGCAGTGGATCAATAACAGAAAGTGGGTCGACACAGACATTAATATGGGAGATTTCCTTTGTACTCATTATGAGATCCAACAGTTTATCTTGGCTATTCGCGCATGAGTTAAATTGTGCAAGGTTATTAAGAGCCATGAAATCGATAAGCAGACCATGGAGAAGACTGTTTGACGTTACAGGTGTCAATGAAAGATTGGTTGTCCGTCTCCAACACAGGTTACTCATATTAAAGTCACCTAGTACAATTGTGTCTCCGCTATGATTTTCTAGGATGCGACTGGAATTCATTATAAAGTGCTCGAGTATGTGTTTTTTAACAGGAGGGGGAATGTACACGCCACAAATATATAAATATTTAGGCTTTTTAAAGCTATCGTGAACTTCAATTTTGATCCATAGGTCCTCGCAATCGGAACCCTCATCGCATAAGCGGTGAGACTTGAAGCGTTTAGAAACTGCTATGAGAACGCCACCACCCATTTTTGTGTTATGGAACCCACCACTTTCACGGTCACGTCTATAAACCATGTAGCGGTCATCAAACAATTCATTGTCCGAGACACTGCTGTTCAGCCATGTTTCTGTAAAAACAATCACGTCGAAGTTACAACAAACAACATTGTTAAAGAGTTCAGTAGTTTTTGTTCTTAATCCTCTAACATTTTGGTAATAACAATTTATGGGGCCCATTAGTACAAAAACATATTTAACAAATTTAGCGCCCCTATGACAATTTATTTAGTAAATCTATATTTTTTATATGGATGTAGTTGGATTCGTCATCCTTGCGCATGTATATTCTCCCATCGCGCACCCAAACGAATTTATAATTAAGTTCTCGTGCTTTGGAACGCGCAGCGGCATGCAAACTTTTGTTTTCGGGCGAGAGGTGCTCTACTACGTATATCGCCGTCTTTTTGTCACCGCCAATACCTAGGTGGCTAGTGTTAAGTTTATCGTCCTTGTTGTTCCTATTAAACTTTCCGGTTGCAGCAAGAAACTCATCACGCAGGCGAGGGCTACTGAATTTGACAAGGACTGAGCGTGGGCGAGGGCTCGAGTTATTCATTTTAGCAAGGCGTGAGCAGTAGTGGATTTGACCCTCGTTAACGGGGCATTTGATAACTTTGCCCAACTGCACTACGGTGTTGATCAAGTTCTCTTGCTTGTTTTCAGGGATACACTGGATTTCAATGTTGGAGGAACGCGACTGTTGATCAATTTGGGCTAATCGTGACGACAATGACAAATTAATTGCCCGCAATGATTCTGTTTCACTTTTTAGACTCTCGATGCTGATGGCCTGCGCGGCGTGATTAGCCTTGATTTTCTCAAGCTCATCGTTAAAATGGGCCATCGAGGCTTCGACTGAGGAGACTGCATTTCGAACCTCCAAAAGTTGCGGGTTGAGCTGTAGATTGAATAGCTGTTGTAACTCTTCGCGGATGATGTCACGTATACTACTAGCCGATAGACACGAACAGTTTGCAGCGGTGGTGCGTGCCTTGCCTCGCTTTGTAACGTAATCAGGCTTCGGCGACGGGGGCGGGTTGCTACGAACTGGAGTGTTAGTGTTGTCGCTCTTACGTTCCTTACAGCGGCACTGTACGCAGATCCAGTTTGATTTTTGTTCTAGCGACATCTCGTTGTAGCCTTTCATACTAATGTTCACGCACGAGTGATGATAACTTGCGGAACAGCGTGTACAGAGTAGGACAGGAACATCCTTTGATTCACTCAGACAACCCGCGCATTCTTTGGCGGATTCCATTTTTATGTTGAAGTTTAGATGTTTTGTTGCCTTTCCTGGTCAATTAATGATGTTTAAAATTTCTAAAATAAATTTATTGAAGACCAGAAAAATTTTTCGATGAGCTGAGATTCGATCCAGGGGTCGTTGACGCGCGACGTAGTGCTTGAGACCACTACACCACGGCCGTCGGTATCTGAGGCGGCGAAATAGCTGTACTGTTTGTTGCAGTGCGTTTACGCACAATGCGAGTAAAGCAATTGACTATAATATAATGTAATGTTTAGCCCAAGCGCAGCAAATGATGAATCACCACAGGGTACACGTACGCACGGCACTGTTAACTTTTTTCACTACGAAGCAGTATTGAATCTTTGGATATTTACTCACTGATGATTATATTGGATAATTTGATTTATGGATATTAAAACTTATACTTTAATTGATTTAATGATATTAGTTTGACGTAAAAATAGGCACTTTTTAGGAAGCTTGAAATAAAACTATACGGAGCTCTGTAAAGTATGTGCGCTCGGCGCGAGAGCGAGAGCGAGAGCGTATCATACATCCTCATTAATTTAATTAACATGCAGTTTAATTTAATAAAACATTTCAGTCAGAGATCTACAGATGGCAAAACGAGCCGCTCCGTGAGTAATGCTTACACCCTGACGTATTTTTATACGTTTGACTGGTCTCTGTCAGCTTGTCAAGCCTCGTGATATACGAGAAGCAGCAGCCGAATCGAATTCGTCGATTAAACCCACGAAAACAATTCTGAAACAGCGATCTCATCTACACCAAATTATTTCACTGAATCAAACTCGCGAATCGGCAATGCTATTCATTAATTAAATTGGATTCTATTTATTGAACATTATTCAAACAGCTGTAGACTGTTGAGTTGAAAATTTCTCACTGACAGGTCGTGAGTTTAAATTCTGCTTGGCTTCTAATTATTCAAAAGTACATATACAGTAGGTAGGTACATAAGTAGGTACCTAATAATATCTACTACATATAGTACTATTTATTATCAGTTGGTTCGTTGCCGAATAACTATATTTGTATGGAAAGCTTCAAGAGTAATTTTAAATGTCCTGAAAAATGTATTTTTGTTGTTTTTATTGTTAAAAATGTAATTTTATTGTTCTTGAATAAAGTTGTTTCGTTTCCGTGAAATCAAATAAGTAATTCTTACTTTGATTCTGTAAGAAAATCCCAGGTGTTTCGACTCCCGTCAAACAAAACCTTGTCGTAAAACATCCGTTAAAGTTTATGCGTTCTTATAATCTCACCTCCGACGACGTGTGAAATATAAGACTGGAATAAACATAAAATCGGGTTGAATCGCTTTTTTATAACTCAGCAAATAATTCATTGTCGGAAAGCCGCCGCCCTATTCGCCGCGATCGGATCATAAACGTAAGCGGCCATATGAGAAACGTTTGCTGAAATAAGTCTACAAACTTATTTCTATTCCTGTAATAACTATTTTGATAAACTAAATAAATAGTCAACACCCAAAACTTATAAGCTATTGTATATGTATAGTGTATTATAACAGTGATGTCTATATTACGATCATGCACATTAGGTTATTATTGCTGTTTCTCTTGTCATGCCGATTAATATACGGAGGAGCGACAGTGATAGAGTGAATCTATCACTGTCGCTCTGACAAGTTGTCAGAGCGCTCTGACAACTTGACACTGATAAAGTTTTCTGAAATACTATAACATAGGGTTCTTAAATAAGTACTTAAAAGAGATGTATTTTTTATCTAACTATACTTAACAAATTCGATTACTTATTAAGTTGTTGTAAGCTATGTTTTTTCATTAATTTTTATTAAAAATAACTAAGTAAGTATCATATGCATCGATAGTGACTTGCAAAAACGATGTAAGTACTTTTATCCTCGGAGTGTCTTGTGTGTTAGAAGTTACAATAGTAAACATTATAATTATTATGATGGTGACAAGAGTTATAAATTGACGGCACCGTATTTTTATGGTTCTAATCCCTTTTACTAAAATTAATCCTACAGCAATTTTTAGACCATAACACAAGTAAAGCAGTATTCTTATCAGGTAGGACTACGTACTAAGTAACTCCAAAGCATAATATTATTCGGCTTATCAAATATAACTAGGTCAAGCGAAAAGTAAATCAAGTTTACCATTCGCTAAACCACACAGGTAGAAGCTTTCATAAAATTAATATCTCCCCGAAGCGCATAGGTAAACGGAACTTCTAAATACGAGGTAACTTTCTGAAGACATGAAACTAGACAAATTTAATATTCTTGCCGTATGTACCTACTTATCTAGTTCAATGCATGACTTTCTTGGAAAACTTCATTCGCAAAACGTAATCTTGCTATGTAGCTGATATGGTAACACAAAACAATGTACAACTTTTAATGTGTGTAACTTTAATTAGACTTTGTTTGTACCTAATATTAATTACACTTACAGCTTTTTTGTTTGCAATGGATTAAAGAATATACAGATAATACTCGTTTTGACATTTAGGTACTTGTGTATAGAATATGATTTTTTAATGTATTGAGGATAGCTAACGTGCTTGCAGTGTAATCACCCCCTACCGCCCTTGAATATCTGTGACAAACCTCAAATATGGCTGTTAGTTAGTGTAAGTTGTTAATAAGAATACTTATTAGTATTCTTAGTTACGTATAATTCCTAAATGAGAGGACTATTAGATGTTTAGTGTTAGTCCGGTTAATAAACATTGGCTATGATAAATTAATCCCAAGCTTAGTCCAACTAAAACCGACTTGTAATGGCTTATTAATAAATTATGTAGGTACTATTAGGTATCATTTAATTGGACAGTACAATATATAATTAATTACTTTTGCACTAACATTACTAGCTCCTGTTGATGAATCAGTTCATCATAGCCCTTGCAGAGTATATTTCATTATACAAATTGGGTGGAAATTAAAAAACGAAAAAACAACCAACTATTTTTTCTTGATCTTCCCTTAATTTAAGATACTATGTTGCTCAATAAAAATTGATCCTTATGTAGGAGGGTCCTTCATTCAGTTGGAATCATAAAAATACAGGATGTTATTTTTTCACATTTCACCGGTTCGATACCTCAAGCAGGTGAATTTTCAAAATCTTTGAATGCAGTTTTACTTAATTTTGAAAATAAAAGAACGTTGCCTTTCAGTATGCCATCAATATTCATGGTACTTTTCCTCCAACTACCGTTTTTAATTTTCATCCTGTATATTTTTGCGGAAAACCAATGTACAGATTGGCCTTATTTTGATATAATATTCCCTCAAAAAACTACGATTTGAAAAATGTTTAATTAAATAAAATGATCAATCACTTTTATTCCAATGGTTGTTATTACGATGTAACGTTGGCAAAACTTTTCATCCAAATAACTTTGTTACGAATCACGTTACTTCGTTAAATGAATCGATAGCTAGCTGCCACAAAACCGCCATAAAAAATATGGGTGATTCTTTTTTTATATTTATGAAAATTACGCGACGTCTAGAATAAATAGTACCTAGATAAAGGGCAAGGACGGGAAAGTTTCTAGAGCGTGACAAAACTGCTTGACGCAAGCGGGTGAAAGTATGCTAAGTTTTCGTACTCTTTGTAAAAATAAGACGATAAAAAAAGCAAAAGAAATACTTATAACTTATCCTTATTTTAGGTTTCAACTGACATTGGCCTTTTTTGTATTGACAAAAAAGATGTGAAAGAAAGAGAGACCCTTGCCTCAATAACGGACCATCAATGGGTTGAAGCCTCAAGTTTACGGACAACCTTTTAATTGGAGACTTAAATTTAATTTTACAAACTATCCGGTAAAATTAGAAATGACAATTATATTTATTTGACAGTGGTATTAATTTACAAAGACTAAATTCGTCTTCAACACTTTGAATAGAAATTATTAGAGACAGTAAAATTCCATCAAAGTGAAATGAAACATGTACTTTAAAGCACTCATTTGTAAGTGTCTGTAAAAGGTGAGTTAATCATAATGAGAAATACGACTGTAACGATGTGGTCTAGGCGGTTAAGTGTAAGTAACCATGTAAATATTGCAGAATGGTTAATTAAAGAAACAATTGGAGACAATATGTTATATTTTACTTGAAATAACTGCTTGTAACAAATCATTATAGTTAGTTGACACATTGCAGCATACAGGCATATCGTATACATAGCTTTGTTCTGTTCTGTACCACCATTTAGAAAGTTATGGAAATTAGTTCTGTTTAAAGCATAATATGATAGATGAGGGAAATGCCATATATTGCGTAATTTCAGAAGATACAGAACTCATTGGTGTTTAAAAGACCCAATGCTACAATTCAACGATCCGTGGCCCGATGTCAAGTGGGTCGAGTTATCTTGAAACACGCCGCAACATTTAAGTGTATGGTTGGTCATCAGTTACTGGACAACGTGCATAATAAACTCAAGCTTCAGGGGACTAACTTGTGCAGTGATTTGTGATAAGACTGCAGTCTACTCGTCAAGAAAGGGCAATGTATGATACGAATGACGGAACCTATGAACAGTCCACTACAGAACACGGTAGCCTCATAATAAAATTGTGGCATAGAGCATACTCCACCATACTGCTCCACTACGGATTTGGGTTGGTCACTAGATCAAACCAAGTCCAACTCCGAGAGGCCCTACCACCAGCGAGCCAGATTTAGTCGCTTCTTACGACACCCATCCGGCGTGGGATTTGGGTTAGTATTATGAGCTGCCCCACTATGGCTATGTGCCCTCCGAAATATGGAAACGCTCACAAAGGTTTCTCCTTGCTATATCCTGCCCGCCTGCGACTGCTATTACTATCTCAGTTGATAGGATTCAAATCAAATCAATTTATTGAGGATTGATACAATCGCCCGCCTACTAAACGCCCGTACCAAACCGTATCTGTTTAAACTACTGCTAAGGTGTTGCATTCAAATCAACAAAAACCTTATAATTATAAGTACTCGTATATACCTAAGAAGTACCTAGCTATAATTCCTCCATACATCTAAGTTTTGGAACCATTCGAACTTAATGCTACACGAAAATGTTAATGGTAAGCAAATATGGCATTAAAAGACAGTTAGAGCACGTTCTTAATTGCTTAGTCGTGTAAATCTTAATATTGAAAAGCCATTAAGCTTCTTGACCGGTAACCGCAATAACTTGCCTTCATTGCGGTTATGTAGTGCCCGTAATTACGTAAAAGTAAGGATATCATTAGCTAATTATTAACTAGTATCAATTTTTTTCCAACACTACATTTTACACCATTGACAAGACAACAGTAAATATCTTCGCTCTGTATAAGAATGAGGACATGAAATGTTTCCTAAGCTTTATTTGAAGTACCTAATATTATTGCGTTGCGTACCTAGCAACCTAGGAAGTGGTTACCTACACAATTAAACAATTGTTTTAAAAACATACGTTTTCAATCTCAGTTTCAAATAAGGTAGGATACAACTAAAACTAGAAATAACATTATAACCCTACACAGAGAATTCCCTATATCGTGAGGGACTAGTTAAAATACTAATCTAAACTTTACTAACAAAAAATAACCGACTTCAAAGTTACTCAAAAACTACCTACTTATCAGATCTCGTTCAAATTTATGTGGGACCACATGACAAGCACCTGCTTTCGATTAAAAAAAGAATCATCAAAATCGGTTCGCCTAGTCCAAAGTTCTGAGGTAACAAACATAAAAAGAAATACAGTCGAATTGAGAACCTCCCCTTTTTTTTGAAGTCGGTTAAAAAATATAAGATACCTTACTCCTTGCTGATTTCCCTGGGTATAAATAGCATCAGTATATTTTTATACACAAACTCTTAGTTTTGCAGAGTTTTTTCATTTCAACAAGATATTCGAAGACTGACGACCTCAAAATTTGTTCCACATCTAAAATCCAATTGAATTCTATTGAAAATTAGATTTCTTTCGTTGCGGGATATCGTGTATTGCGGTGTCCGCTAAAATTTGGCACGAGTTAGCTAACGGCCAAGTATTTTCTTTACTTAAAAGTCACGTTTTGCAGTGGTAAATTATAGACAGCTAGGATACTTTAAAAGGAAAAATCTAGAAAATTACAAATATTTCCCGATGACGTGGATAAATGTTTCTTCTCGCCTCGCGGGTTTTTATGATGTTCCATTTTTGTATTACCGCACCATCCACAATACGTGCAACACTATTGAGGAAGTGTGAGTACACAATATAATATTGAGCCTTTATTTATTGTTTAAGTGTGTGATAAAAACAGAATAAACGTTTCTGATATGAAAGTAGTTTTCTCAATTTTTATATTACTTAACTTCTTGACCGATTCCTACGCATACAAGCAATCGACCATGTAAATGTAGACTGTTTAAAATATTCCTGTTATTTGGATTATCCGCTATAATCACGCACACCTGGCAACATTAGTCTCCGAGGCCACGCCCATCAACTAATTGCCGCCTACTTGTTTACTCAGCTTACGCACCTCTATTAAAATACCTGTACTTATATTAACAGTTATACAACGTTCATACTGGCTTGTAAAGGAATAAATTACATCTTTTCTTCCGACTATCCAACTAATTGATACCGTTTACAACCTCCGCTGAAGTTAACCAATAAGTTTTGCACGCTAACAATTATACGGTGTGAAGTTACTCCGATATCGAATACTCTTTAATTTTATTATGTAACGGATAGTTTAGAAAAGTTATGGATCCTTTGACCTGAAAAGTTCTCAGTTTCGCCCTTTCGAAAGATATTACGAACATTTTAATTTTCTATTGTCTTAACTTTAACAGAATATAATAAATCCTTTGAAATATTTACTGTTTATTTGATCTTGATAAAAAATTAAAAAAACTGCGTAAAAAAACTAAAAAGAAAAAAATAAGCCCAGTAGTTTAGAATGTTGTTAAAAGTACCTAATACTGAACATTCTGAACGACTAAACCATAGAAGGATTAGGTAACAGTTGGGACCCATTGTTCAACCAATCAAATCTTTAGCATCTCACAGCCACCATATTTGTTTTTTTTTAATTTCACTTATCTAAGAACACCTGGGTTATCAAGACGAATCTAACGATATCTTAATTATGTAAATCAGAAGATACAAGGTAATTAAAAACATTAATTACATACTCGTCCATACAAGATTCTTGGCAGTCGGGTAATTAACCGTGAACATACGATAATACTATTATTAGAAATACTGACCTCAAAAAGGCTATTGTACCTACCTAATATCAACAGTAGCTATAAATAAACAGTATACTTATATTTGCCTCCATCATTTCAAAATTAAGGATAGGATAGGATAGTTACTCTGTGGTCGCATTGGTCATAATTATCCATTGAACCAATGAACATAAAAAAATCATAAAATACCTTTGACTGCAGCTTCGATGATATCAAGATTTCTCAAACTCAGTAGAACTGGGTACACCACCAAGCTCAATCTCAGAGCGCTTTGCGGTTGTTTATTCTCAGTCAAAAAGACTGCATACGTCCGAACGCGTAGCGGCGGACACTTAACAGCAAACGAACTCTGTACAAGTATGGTAGCATCGGTGAAACGCAGAGATCTCGCTCTATCGAACCTGACTCTCACTCCTATATCATTAAGATCACCTTTTAACACGCGACGGATATTCACTTTGTAAATGTTTGTTCTACCAGTTATGTTTACACTTTGCACTTTACCCGTGAATATGTACTTGGAAAGCAATACCGCACGCTTTAATGCAACCTTATTGTAGGTTACATTTGTGTTACAGCCTTCTTTATGTCTAAGTTGCTTGGTGTCTTTGACTAAATTTGCTGATAGAATTGAACTTAGAAATACGAATGTAGCTAGAGCGCGCATGGTGGAAAATAACTCCGTGGAATGGCTAGTTGCTGTTGACAAATAAAAGAGCAAGGTGTTACGATTGCGTAAATATTCGCGTAATCTGAGCCTAGATCAGGATCGGAACGTGCGCTCGGGCGCAGTCCGCGGTTGAGGCTGCCGCTAAGTGCACCCACGTACTCCAGAACATTCACCTACCCCACATACAGTGCCGGATTGAGCTGACTTAAACTATTCATAATACTTATCTAGGTTTAGAGATCTAAGTACATACAACACATTTACAAGTAGGTACATACAATACATTTTGACCGATAACATCGACAATTTGCCCCTATCTAACTTTTTCACCAGCACCCAGGGCTGACTGGTACAGAATGCCATTAAGCATTAAGTTTTTGCCGTTGTGTACCCTAGATTAAGGTATTGCAAAAATAAATAAATAAATGTGACGCTTTGCAACATCAATGATTCGGTTTTGATAAACAGAAAAGTAAACGATGATAATTATGTACGAACTACTCATTGATTTCCCGTAGTCCTACCGCTTGGTTCTATTGGTAGTGTTAGGGAAAAAATAATATGCACTAGTTCTACTTATAGTTTTATGGGTAATATTATTTATTCATGGTAGTAGAAGCAGCAAAAACTAAATTACCCGTGAAAATTTAATTAGGTACTACAAATAAGACCATGGGCAGTCCATAAATTAGATACTGTTACCAAACATTACCAAAATGTAAAAAAAAACTTGTAGTGATCGTCAAAATACCCTCTAAACATTGCACAGGTAGTTAATTGTATTGCATTGTAATAATATACAGATAGTCACAGCCGAATAAAAACAGAGAGCGGACAGTAGGTATAAATTTATAATCTGCTTTCCATCAACGATCTTCCCTAACGTTCCTAAACGTTGTTAAAGGTTTCTTGTCTAACATATTTCCGTTGGTTACACAGACCACATACTAACGTGTTGGATATCATAAAATTTTGTTAGGCTTTGGTTACAGTGCAACCTCGAAGTTGCAACACCTTGTTGACATCAACCAACACAACCAAAAGTACAACCTACGCAAAACTCAAACCTGAGTGAACCTACAACAATGGATTACTGTTTTGTAATCCTCGCCTCTATTGATAATCTGTATTTATTTAATTGATCATGGTTTTCAATATCCCACCTTCCTAATAAGTATTAAGTAACTTGATAGTAGATAAACTACAATAATAATCCTTGGTGTAATAAGTTATAACCCAACTAGGACTACAAAAGCAAAAGTAAATTATTTTTTCCTATTATACTTCCTTACATCAGCGGCTAAGCCCTAAAATCATTCTTGTTTACAATAAATTAAAGCTTATCAAAGCATTAGTAACTCGTGGTTTCTACTACTGAGGATACAAATAATAAGTTTGCAAGTGGAAACGTACATAAGTACTTAAACTTAGTTAACACAAAATTTATTGAATCAAACACGACATCATTACCATTTCAAACCTAAAAATGATGTACACTGTAACAAACACGAAAAACGTTAACTACACTGAATCATAAGTAAATTTTAATAAATAATCATTAAATTTTTTTTAGACCGCTAGTGGCAAAAATTTCTTGAGCGTTTCCGTGCTTCGGAGGGCACGTAAAGCCGTCGGTCCCGGTTGTTATCATAAGATAACAGTCGTTAAGCCATGTCGGAGGCCCTCGGGCGGTTTGAAAACTTTCGACACTCGGGTTGGCCACTAACCCCTCCACCAATCCGCACTGGAGCAGCGTGGTGGAGTACGCTCTAGGCCTCCTCAAGAGGAGAGACCCGTGCCCAGTAGTGGGCCATTAATGGGTTGAAGCCAAATTTTTTTTATCATAGAAATCTAGATTAATGTTCCAATAATGTTTCATAAACATTCGTGTACCTTTGTAAATTTATTTTAATAACTATGAAAATAATACAGTATTTCAGTTCACTTCGTGTTGATATGCAAGCAATTTACCCGTTGTAATTACCCGACGAAATTGTAAAGCTGGTAACACAGTCGTAATTTAGAAACTGAACAGGTGAAATAATCCCCGTGATTTGTTGCTGATTAGCTGTAATAATAAAATAATTTACCAACCATTATTTCAAACTAGTTACCAACTTCAATAAGTTGTCTAACTGACTTATATACCTATTGAGTGTCGCTTCGAAAAACTTACTTTCCTAATAAATGGTTTTCATGCAGCAAACCATTTTTTGTTATTACTCTTATTGTGAAACTATTCACAATTTTTTTCGAGAAATATTTAGTTTTTACTTGCCACTAAACAGCATAGACAAGCACGAGTCTTACAATGCACTTAGGATTTAGTGGAGTCTAGAAAACATGCATCTATGACCGGATCAAAAAGAAACAAAATACCTATATCTTAACAATCCGGCACTGACGATGTATTTACATACTGATTGGTCGCTGTAAATAACACCACGCACCTAGTAATAGAACACCAGGTGATTGAAAGGCAAGTTTATCTTCAACGCTATCTTGATTTGTAGTGTTAGCGACAAAATAACGTACGACTTTATTTCTTTATGTATAGAAGGAAAGCTGAGATCGAACAAGTTTATTTATAGTCTTACTTATTACTTCTTTATCCCTGACATATATTAATATCGATTTGTTTAATAAGAAATTATGGAGTCGCATTTGTGGCTTCTTACAATATTGTCGTTTACCATGATATTTGTAATACCTATAAGAGAATATCTAGAGGAGGCTTTGTGCAAATAGCCAACAAACCAGGCCCCTGCCATGTGTTACTAAATGGTCATCGTCATCCATGGAGTGAAGATGGATAAAACCACTGCCGTCCAAGAAAAAATAGAGAACACAGTTTTAACGACAACCTTTTCTGATTTCAGAACTGTGATACTCAAACCTAGTCCTACTATTATTTGTATTATTGTAAATATGTTTGTGTGTCCATCACGCCTAACCTTTGTATGGATTAAGATGAAAGACACACATATAGTCCATATCCAGAATAAGTAAATGGGGTAAATTGTGTATCGGTTGTATTATATGAAAATTTATTGCAGGAATAGTAAATAAGCAGAGAGAAAGCAGTTGACGATGGGCATTTTTCTCCTCTGTTGGTCACCAAGTTTTTTTAGTTAGTATTTTTCTATCCTTCTTCTTAGACCTTTAGTATTATCCAAAATATATATTATTTCATTCCTGGTATCTACTGAAATGTTTTGTATGGTATGTGGTAGGTATAGGGAGGGTAGAGTGCATTAAAAGCGTAACAGTAAATTCATTTAAAGACACTTTAACTAGCTGTCATTAATTTATTAATTTCTAGTGGACCCTATCTAAACACGCGGTAGCGTGTAAGCCAATTTTCTAGCTAACAGAATTGGCGAGCAGCACCGTGTGTAATATTACACGAACCATTTGGAGCCACTTTTGACCACCTCATAAATCAAAAACTATTCAACATAAAGCTGTCAAATTTGGCTCATTTATTAAGTCTTGCGAAATACATACGTCTTCCAAATTTCATAAACACATCTCAAACGGTTATTTAGATATTAACGTCCAAAAATCGAGAAATTTAACACTGACTGACCTATAGATCAAAACTATATCCAACTTCCAGGTGACCTAGAAAGTTAAAATTTGGCATGCAGATAGGTAGTCGGGTGAATACAAAGGAATAAATCTGAAAGTAGTAAATTTTTATCATTTTATGATAATTTTTCAAAAAACTGATTCTATTAGGAACACTTACTTATAACGCCTGAAATTTATGAACAGCAATCAAAATTGATGACAGGTGGTCATTATGTGGAATATTTAACGAGTGGAATACCACCCTTAATTTTTTTTAATCGAAACATATCAGTTTTAGTACTTTGTGAAGCTTTCAACGGGGGAAGATGTTCAGTGTCCCAAGTGCCTGTTGGAAGTGCATAGCAAAAGTACGTATTATTTACGTACAGATTAGTGAGACGTCAGTAGCCGTTATTTCCAGTGTATTGCATTGTTTCATTTTTAATGTGTGAAAAATTATTCTTCTCTTATCTTGTATGGCATGTACACCACTAAATTTTGTATTATTTCCGAAATTATACCAGTTTAAAGTGATTCGAAGTATTGTTTCCAAATATATTATGGCACGTTATCTTATCGAACACAAACTACTTATAACTAATAAGAGTATATTCGACTATCGTATTTATTATTATTATTACTACTACTATCGTATCGTATCGTATTTATTATTATTATAACAGACAGGGATTTAGTATTAATTATTATTTCAATATTTAGCGGACATGAATATTAGAAGATCATTACTTATAAATAATGAAGTAATAGGTATTTTGGACCACGGTGCACTAACTACGGATTTAGTTGAAGGGCACTATTACAGTTCATGTATAAGGTAACAAAATTAATCAGTAACGTTATGAATAAGTACCTACTAATAATTTCTGTACAAAAAGTAATGATATCCCATCAAAAACATGAATGTAAAGTAAAAGCCAATTTTAAAAAAAAGAATTGAGATCTAAATGGGTGCCAAGTTCTGTGTAGAAAAGCCTAAAATTTTAGTCACAAGAACATGTAATTCAAGCTTTACATTTGAATTGGCTAGTTTTCATTAGTTAATAGTTAATTTTAGAAAAGTAACATAGGATACTTAACTTAACAAAGATAATTATACAAATATAATATTATAGCCTAGATAGGTACGTGAAAACTAACCAAGTCAAATGTGGAGCTTGAATTACATGTTCTTGTGACTAAAATTTTAGGCTTTTCTACACAGAACTTGGCACCCATTTAGATCTCAATTCTTTTTTTTTAAATTGGCTTTTACTTTACATTCATGTTTTTGATGGGATTTATTAATTCAATAGAGCTTCCAAGAGAAATGCCATTGTCAGCTAACGCATAAGTTGAAATTGTAAATCTAATAATTAAAAGAAAGCCAAAGACTGTCATATAAAATCTACCTACGGTATAGCCAATCAAAGGCTAAAAAGAAAATAAAATTAATAATTCAATTTATCACACTAATGGCTGTTCGATACAGAAACCTTTTGTAGCGGTATTAAAGTTTACCGCCAGAATAAGTTTTTGTCTGCAAATGAGGCAGCGGCGGCGGAAAATTATTATCGCGTAGCGTAAGTAACCGGCGACATCAAAAATCAATTTGTTTCTTGTCTCTTGAACACGCTCTACCACTTTTTTTGCTCCCAAACAAATATCATTTAGATACTCTCACAGTATACCGTACGTCGCAAAGATAATTTCGGTTGGAACTTGGCTAATAGGTAATTTTAAAAATATCTTGAATAAAAAAAGCTATAAGAAAATAATAAATAAATTATTTATTTTTTACCACTGTGTCACACAGAGTAGACACAACAGACTGAAATTAAACACCTCTATTATAATTATACCTAAGTACTTATAATTTGGACAATATAGCGTTGAAAGTTAAAAGAAAACTCGGTAGGTGTTATTTCATTTCCACCTTTCCCAGACAAATAAAATCAGACAGAAAAAAACTATGTGAGTGTGTGTTTGTTTATTTTCATAATAAAATAGTGTTGATAATATTAGATATAAAATATTACATAAAGGTTCTTCGACTCAGTAACAAAATGATGTATAATATTTTGTTGATGTTTTAAACATAATGTAAGTTACCACATTTTGAAATCAGCGAAGAAAGATTTTAGCAACATTTCACAAAATGCATATGGGTCAATGTCCGCGCGAGGCTCGGGTCATTAAAATTAAAATTCGTCGTTCAAAAGCGGTCTAGTGGTGTTGCAATTAATATGAAAATCTCGGACAATATTTATGACACTGACACGAGCGAAATTATAGCCGAGTTTAATATTTACAGTCAGACCGTATTTTACAGGGCGAGCGGATTACGTGCGAATATAAACGTAACGCAACGTTATCCAAATTTAATAGTCGCTATTTGACACCTGATCATTTGCGTTTCGTAGAATGGTTCATTCCGAATGCAGTAATGGCCGCCATGTATTATTGCTGACAGCTCGTTTACTGGGTTTATTTGCTCGCTCAAGTAGCACCGAGGACCTGGTACTTGTATTAACGAGATAATATTACAGGAATGTCACGGAGGATCTTCTTGACATAAAATGCAGCTATTTTATATGTTCATGCATGTTGAATTATTGTTCGTAGGTGTTGTTACGCGTGTTGTGTTTTATCTGGTACGCTGCTCTTAACATTATGCACCACTGTGTCAACGTCAGATAGGTACATTGGAGACTTATCTTATGAACCAACGGAATATTCATAAGAAAGCATACTGCACATTTTATACTGCATATTAAATATTTCATTTCTATTCATTTCATTCATTTCTATTTCATTTCATTTCAGTGTCCTATTTTTAGATGGCCAGAAAGATTAAAAAAGGCTTATGTACGTTTTGCGTAATAATACACAGAAGATAATTTTACTTATTTTTGATGTGTAATAAATAAGTAGCGTCCTTCCCTTTATAAAAGATGTATACCTACTAACTAATAATAATACTTACGAATGGCTGCATCAACCTTCGAAAGATAAAAAAGTTAAATGGGCGTTCTGTTACGAAGGTAGTAAAATCGATTTGCCTGTGTTAGATTTGACCTATTCAAATCTAACACCTGCTACTCAACAACCTATGAATGATAATATATTCTTAATTTAAAGAACCAGGAAAACCAATTTCTAAAACAATAAAACGAGGTAAACTTGAAATTTATCAAATGCTCACAAAAACTAATTGCATTTTGGGTGTAGGAGCTATTTGTAAACGAACGGCGTAGGAGTCAGGCGTTTTTGAAACCAAGCGAGGCCGAGAGCGGATTACTCATAGACAATAAGCGATAAACAAGTATCCATTTTCCTATACGTGTACACTACTATGAAAATAAAAACCAACTTCCTATGATAAACCGAGACCGATATTGTAAGCTATCACTTTCCACAGACTTTGCAAAGTCAAGAGCTTCTATAACACTCGTAAATATATTCTGCATCATACGTAAAAACATATCGAGTAAAAGCGTATGAAAGCTTGTTGGCTGAAGGCAAATTTGCTCAACACTCAGCCACATCCGCTCTACTCAGGAAACTTCCAAAGTAATATTATAAAACTATCCATACCTACATATATTATTACACAAAGTTTCTTCGTCGAACACTTGAAGTATACAGCTCTTAATTAATTTGATTGATTATCATATTAATTTCCACATTAAAATATTTGGTGTCACTGGCAAAGCGAGTGTTCAGATCATACTAGATTAAAAATAAAATCTGGATTAGGTAGGTACCTATATTCAGCAAGCACTCAATGCGAAAAGTGGTGGAAGGATTTAGGACAAAACTGCGTGTCAGTCCAAACGCCGCGCCGTAGGGAAAGTCATAATGATAATGTTTGTTAAATTGTTACTAAAATTACAGGATAATATATACCGGTATGTAGGCCAGCAGACCACAACCATGATATACGATTACATTTAAACGATTCTTTCCCCTCGAATAATAACGCGTGAATAAACATAAAAGTAGTACAGTGACTGTAATTCCGCGGTTGAAATGTTCTAAATGATTGCCGTGGCTTTGCTTTCGTACCTACTAATTCCTGGGCAAGAATAAAATCTATGAGATCGCTCGTTGCAGTGCCATGAAAGATCGTAACTGTATAGCCTGTTGCGCCTTTTTATTACTTTTTCACGTTCAAGAGTATTTATACTGTTTTTATTAAAACTATTTTCACTTGGAAACAGTGAATAACAACAGTCTTTCCGAAATGGCAAAATCGTTAAAGTAAATAGCTTATTTTGGAAAAATATATTTTATGCTTCACTAGAAGTTTTAAA
Organism: Thymelicus sylvestris; assembly: GCA_911387775.1. Lineage (NCBI taxonomy): Eukaryota > Metazoa > Arthropoda > Insecta > Lepidoptera > Hesperiidae > Thymelicus > Thymelicus sylvestris. The sequence continues at coordinate 8,928,645 of OU426886.1, forward strand.
TGAACGCTTAAATAATTATGTATCTATCTACTTGGGATCCCATTAAGGACTTTCAGTGTCTCAAATAAATTGACCTACACAAAATAAGGCACCATAAACATCCAAGACCCGATCGTAGATTAAAGTGAACATAAAGGTGGAAAAAGATCCATCAATGGATCTTTATATTGGACGGGGAGGCACTTGCCGTTTCCCTCGATGTCTCGAAGGCCTTCGATTGGGTCTGGCACGCAAGTCTTTTAAGCAAGCTTTCATAATAAGGTATATCCTCTGGCCTTATCTGGTGGGTTAAGGACTTTCTGAGTGAACGATTTCTCCGTGTTGTCGTCAATGGTAGTTCATCGCAAACGTTGGCTACGAACACTGGAGTTCTTCAGGAGTCCGTTCTCTGCGCCACTCTATTCCTGATGGACATTAATGATCTGCTTCTGCCCGGTATTTATGGGTACGCAGATGACAGCACAGCACAGAGATCAGTCAGAAAGAGAGGCTATGTTGGATCGTCTGAATCTCGCACTCCAGGCAGTCTCCGATTGGAGCGATGCCAATCTTGTGAAATTCAAGACCACTAAAACGCAGCCGTGTCTGTTCACCGCAAAACGGAGCCCGTTCACCTTGGCTCCCACTTTCCGGAATGTATCCCTGGAATTCACCGAACGCCTACAGTTATTGGGAGTCGAAGTTTCCTCGAACCACAACTACCTATGGGCGGTTCATCGAATCCAAAGCTAAAGTGGCTGAAAGAAAACTCGGGGTCCTTGCAAAGGTGCGGCAGTACTTAACACAAAGGCAGATTTTAACACTGTATAAATGCTTAGGTTCGCTATGTGTGGATTACTGCAGTCACATTTAGACTGGTGCCGCCAAATTTCACCTTTCAGCCTTGGATTCGATGGAGAGGCCAACCAATAGGAAAAGGTAGAGGTAACAAAGGTAGAGATTACCAATTTGCAAAGCCTCGCATAAATGCGCAGAGTAGTCAGCCTCTCGGCATTCTACAGGATACATTTTGGAGAGTGTGCTCAGGAATTGCACTAATTAATTCCCCCATCTCCGTTCATCCATCGAACAACCTGTCGTACGGCAACTACGGCAAGCATCCATCCATACGTCGTGATTATCCCACCGCTGCGAATGACGCGATACGCCTCATCTTTCATAGTGCACGCCGCGAAGGACTGGAATAGCTTGCCTGCGTGGATGTTCCCATCCACCTACAATTTAGGTGTCTTCAAGAGAAGAATGAATAGGCATTTATTAAGTTAGTGCGTTCACCATCTTGGACTCCATCGCCACTTACATCAGGTGGGATTGTTGTCAAGCACTAACTTATTTCATGTAAAAAAACATTAAATACATCAGCGGTTTATAAATGATATAATGACTGAAACACACATGAGCTCAGAAAGTTCTTACTTCATGCTTTTACTCGTGTTACCAACAAAGTCAGCTGTCATGGGAATTTCATTTACAGCCGAACTTGAGGTAATACGCGTACATGTCACAAGTTTGGCTTAGTTTAATATTGCGTAATATAATTACGTCCCATGTAATACGGGACTACATAATGGATTTATTAATATAAATATGTGCTCTTATTCGTACTTATCTGACTGACAAATAATTTAATTAGTAGCCGTATTGGGGCGGCTTAGAATACTAACTTCACGCCTAAACACAGGTTGATGCTTTATAAGGCGCAAATTCGACCACACATGGAATACTGCTCCCACTTTTGGGCTGGAGCCCCAGCTAGCCAAGTGGATCCGTTCAATCGAATTCAACGGCGAGCTATTCGTCTTGTCGACGATCCCAAGCTTACAGACGGACTAGAATCGCTCGAGTTGAGGAGAGATGTAGGCTCTCTCTGCGTATTCTACCGTCTGTACAATGGGGAATGTTCTGAAGAACTATTTGGCTTGATACCTGCAGTTGGTTTTCGACACCGACCATCACGGGGTACCAGGGATCACCAACATCACCTGGATACCTGGCATTCGTCCACAGTTCGATTCTCACGTAATTTTCTACCTCGTACGTGTAAACTGTGGAACAAACTTCCTGCATCGGTGTTCCCTCTAAGCTATGAAATGGGGTCCTTCAAGAAGCGGGTCTATCGTCATTTTCTTGGCCGGCAACGCGTTGGTGACGCCCCCAGTGTTACTAATGTCCATGGGCGGCGGTGATCACTTACCATCAGGTGACCCGTCTGCTCGTTTGCCTGCTAAAAGCATTAAAAAAAAAACTAACCCCAATCCCACGCCGGATGGGTGTCGTAAGAGGCGACTCAATTCGGCCCGCTGGTGGTAGGGCCCCTCGAGGGATTATATTGGTAATATTGATACCATTATTACTATTATTATTTCTCTATGGATTTCGCTTGGATAGCTACCACCCTTGAGCATGAGTCAGCCGCCAAACCTCTCGTCGTGTTCCGGCTGGGGACTTGAGAGCCAATTCTTTCTTTTTCTTCTCTCTCTCTCTCTTGGCCGGCAACGCATCAGTGATGCCTTTAGTGTTGCTGATGTCCATGGGCGACGATAGCCACTTACCATCAGGTGGATCGTCAGCTCATTTGCCGGCTATTTCCATAAAAAAATTTAAACATAATAAAAAATAATCACAAAGTCACATCACCTACTACATATGTACTTAAACACGTGTTTCGAGTTCCTAGCGTATAAGTTTCATAATTATAAAGTTTGTTAAGACGGATGGATGAATAGGTGGGTGTCCCATTGCAGCTCGAATTAGATACTGATTTTAATGAAATTTTTCAGTATTTCGCGTACGCTTCAGAATAATATATCAGCTATAATTTACAAAACAAGTGTCTCAAGTAAATCTAGAATGTTCAGTCAGGTCAACCGTTACAAGAAAGATGATGTTATATAGTGCGATTGTTCCATAACAAATAAAAATAAGTGAAACGTCCAAGATAACATTATTTTATTAAACTATTTTATGTAGAAGCCATTATAAAACAGATATATAATAATTTGCTGTAGGTAATTGTATTATTTAAGCATGAATTACCCAAGTTATTTCGGTGAATAAATAAATCCCGGTAAGTTTCGATAAGATATTCGAACCTTTAATAGTATTATAACAAAGCTGCTCGTGTTTTAAAAGGCGTCTATTCAAGCCCGATCAAAAGCTAGCGGCGACGCTTCTAGATGACAGCCACTCTAGCCAGTGACAAAGGCAAATTGCTGGGTACAATCTTACAAAGACATTTAAGTATTATATTAAATTTCTTTGCAATCTTGGGGAATTCTAGAAGGAAACTATGCTAACAGCTAAACGCTTTGTTGCAAATGAGTTAGCCGACACAATGTTATCAGGGTACTGGTAGACAGTGGTCAATGCCGCAAAAATAACACTGAAGAAAGGGGAAATGACATAAAAAGTGGGTTTTCACACTACAGTCGAAATTTTTCCACCTTTTATTTATGTTTCACCCGTATGGGAACTCTTTTGTAATAACGCGATAACAAGCTGCGCTCAGATCAATGTAGCAATGGGATTAATAATATTAACGGTACGGGGTCATCCCATATAATTCTACTCATATTGGGGTGGCTTAGAATACTAACCCCAATCCCACGCTGGATGGGTCTCGTAAGAGGTGACTAAATCCGGCCCACTGGTGGTACTTCTTATCTATACAATATATCTACAATAATTTTGATCTTACAAGTTTTGATAGCATAGTTCGCCGTTATCTCCTTTAATCATGGCAGCTCCAAGCCACTGGCGACGTTTTAAAATGGCAGCAATTCTAGTCTAGTGACAAAGACTAATTTTCTTGGTTTTCATTTCGAAAACATTACTTAAGAAAGGTAATTCAAGACTGACATGGATCAACTTATATAAGTGGCCTTTTGGAAAGCACATTGGGTATATTTAAAGTTTTCATGTTTATTTTAAAGTAAGTACATAATTATAATGTTTTTTTTGAAGTTATACTTCTTTAGCGCTCTTACAAATGAGCAGCACGTTGCAGTTGACAGAGGCAACTGCAAACATCGACGCTTGCAGTCGACGCGCCGATAGCAGGCCAACTGCACGCTGACAGTAGTTCGACTGCAGACGCCGACATTTTAACTTAGTATAGGAGCCAGTTGCAAAATGGATACATAATCTGTTAAATGTAATTTGAGTTATTTTCATAATGCAATAAAATTTAATAAATCACTTACCAATAGTGTTTTGTTCATCCATGGATTTATTCTTAAAATCATGGGGCATGGGTGTTGTTGTGATGTGTTATACGTGTCGTCCATGCCACCCGCGACACAGGTAACCTACTGCGGCGGTATGAGTATGTAAGCGTTTATTTATTTATTTATTATTTTCGACGAATTTTCCGCACATCGTGGAAACAACATTATTTGATACGGTTTTTATAAAACATCTCCGTTCCGCTCTGATCCTCTCTGCTTTGGTTTGAACCGGCCCTTAATATATCAGACTCACGTGATAATTATCATCCTTCATCAACTTTACACATCACACACCCAAACCAATAATAAATTGGAAAATTTCCTAAAACAGATTATTTATTACTTTCATTATTATTTAAAAAAAATTCAGTGCTAACTTTTAATAATAACTTAATTAATAACTTACGTCTCAGGGTATTAACAGGTACTTACTCACAAAATATACGTTCGTCATTGATAAGAAGATACTTAGAAAAGTTTTGACGACTTGTCTTTCAATTGTTCACTTTACAGAATAATAGCTTAAAATTTTAAGTCCTCGGCTTTTATGAAGTCGACAGCGATAAGAAGGATTATGAAGGCTGAGGGGTCGAAAAGTTGATAAGCGAATAATAGGGGCAAGAAGAAAACTTGTGGAACCAGGCAACTTTAACGTTGCCGCAAGGTATAGCTCCTTTCATATAAATAAAAAGCAATGTCTAATTAATCATTTATTCATTAATATGAAGACAAAATAACAATGCCAAATTTATATAATATTTTGAAAATTACAAATCGTGCAGTTTATAACCTACTAAGATCTTACAAGAATTTAAATTTCGTAAAGATGGTGCGAGGACTTGAAACACCTTACAAGAATAATTATTTCATTAATTTAGGATACGTTTAACATCACAAACTTTTTAGTCATTGTTTTAATAATCATTTATATTCTAGACATTAAATTGAATATTAATCAGTTCATTATTTTTCTTGATTTTATTTTCTAATTTATTCACAAGTAAATCAATTCCAAATTGATTATTATAAAGCTTTGAAATCTTTCCCTATAACATATAGGTACCTACATTACCTACATACATAGGTACTACAGAAGAAAACCACTTATCTATTAGGTATATTAAAAAACAAACTCTGCAGGTATAACAAGAAGTCCTACAAGAAGAAGTGATTCATTATCTGAAAACTTTTACAATAATGGAAAACTGTATCGCAAACGGAAAATATTTTAAAAGTTATACTCAAACCAAGCTTACGAAAGACAAGTATACCTCTTTACTCATGGTTTTCAATGATGTATTTTGACAATGCATTGACAGTGCATGGATCGGATACATTTATTGGTTCACATTTTTTTCGAATATTGAACACAAATGACGGTATTCTGCTAAAATATTTTAGGCACAATATTGATATTGATTATTTTTAAGTATTTAAGACGTATGATGCAATAAGTCTTATTATTATTACTGAAGTATTTTAAACGTGAAGACATATTATGACATAAAGATATTCATAGAACCAAAACAATTATTTACCGTGTATTTTTTAAAGATTTTCAATTTTGATCATGAATATTTCCGTTAACAATTTAATGTATTCTCCTAAGGACAAACAACTTGAGCGAGATTATGTGGAGTGCATGGCCGTATACCGTGAGCAGTGAATGACATGTCGCGAGAGGGTGGGATGACGTCACGGCCACTGACGCGCAGTCTGTGAACGCAGCCCACGAACCCGGGGATTGAATGTGTTCCGGCTAACCTACGACATTAATATATTATAAATAAATGATATATAAAAACATACACATAAAAGGTGCGAGCACAATATGTTTCGCCCTGTCAACGAGTGCAGCGAGATTGCGACTACTATGATACCGATGGATTAAAAATGGCACAGAAAACCAAACTCAATAATTAATTATTGTATTTTAACCACGCAAGACCACTGACTTACAAGTCAGCAGTCGATATATTATTGAAAACTATTTGAATATGTTTTATGTACCTAATATTATAAAGTCACCAAAAGTGCTGCTATTTTTTCCTAATAGTTTTTTCGCTATTCTATCAGGAATGTGTGGTCCCAAGTTCCCAGTATCAAAATGACACTTACTTGAAATGGGACTTTATTGGCTTGGAATTTCTTAAGTATATGAAATTTGTACAACTCTAATAATGTTTCTATGTACTGGTGAATCAAATTACAGAAATAGAATTACTCAGAAAATATAATACACTTACTTTGTAACATTCTTAGGAGCTTGGCCAACATAAATGTAAGGATCGACATCCAATGAGCTCATCCTTCCCTGTGTGGTCCCTCGAGCTGTTGCTGATCCCAATTTCAACACTGCATCCTTCTTGTACCTTCTAGCAGAGATTTTAGACTTATCGTCAATTCTAACTTTTCCTGTACGTAATTCCAGAGGTCCATTGCCTGCGTCCCACTTTAGTATGGCTCTGTCGTGCGCAAAGCCAACCCACAAGTAATCTTTTACTCCAGATGCGCTTACTAAAGCTCCATTACCACACACAGCTGACACTTCAGCCCAAATATCAAACCGTTTCGCCGGCAGTCTGGTTCTAGCAACAATTCTAGCTTCACCATCAAACAATGGTACTGTATACAAATCGTTCTTGTCTCCTTCAAAGTAATCTTCATACACCGGATAATTATCCTCGACCTCATTGTTCGTTACCCACTGATCTTCTTCGGAATCTTCAAACAGAACGTCACTTTTGGGTTTGATTGGTTTACTACAACTTGATCTCGCATTGTTCGTCTCTAATATTGTACTGGGTGTGGTAGTAAGCATATTTTCTGTGAATTAATCAGCATAGGAAAAGTGAATACAGTTGTTAAACAAATAATAAACACGACTACATGTTGTGTGATTCTACATTTACATTAGTCTAGCCACTAGCGGTATCCTACTGGCGGGAGGATATCAACACACGAAAGTTCTGGCTCGGGGCTGTCTGGTTTGCCGCTATCGCTGGTGTCTACTGAAGCGTCGGTAAGGTGTAAAGAGTTTAAACTCTGGTACTTGTCGTGTTCAAGCGTCTCTACTGAATGGTTTTTGATTTTAGCTTCGTCTGATTTCAGCTTCACCGGGGTTTTACGTGAGGGAATCGAGCGATTGTCGGTTGAACGACTACCTCGGCGAACGTGAGGAGCCTCGTCTCCGCAGGGGCCGAAAGCTTGGACTACGATATCGGATTGAGTCCTGCAGGCGTGTGTTCGAAGATGACACGTGGAAATGTAAGTGCGTCCGTCACTGCCGCAGACGGAAGGCGCTTCGGTCGGAGGACATTCTGTTGCAGGGCACTCACATGTGGCTAACCCGCTGCGGACAACGCAGTACGCTCCGAAATAACACGTCATGCGTTCGCAGTTCGTTGCGGGCAGTTGGGTTGACTCCGCTTAAATAAATAAAAAAATTGTATTATAAACAGGTTAAAGTTCATATCAATAACAGATAGGTGTTATCATAATTACCTACTAAATTTGGCCTTTAATTCTGGTCTCTACCAACAGTTATGCTAACGATATTAGCAGTTGAACAAAGACTAACTAATTAAACGCTTATACTTACGATCAAAACATCCATTAGGTCCAAGTGTATGTTCATGGTTGGAGCACACCGTGCATTTCTGTCCCTGGATGCCGGACTTGCAGACACAGCGGCCAGTCATCTGCTCGCAATCTTCTCGAACAGAGCCAAAAGCCGAGCATCCACATGCTGAAGAAAAAATAATTTTTAATAAAATCTCTGTGTAATATTTACCTGCTACAAAATACAATATTTTCAATAGTATGAATTGGCAAAATACAACATTTTACGAAAATGTTAAGATAATAATATCACTTACGTATGCATCCAGTATGTCCCGTCCCAATACGCGGTAGCCCCCAGTACCCCGGCTCGCATCGATCACACTTGGGACCGCCAACACCCGGTCTACAAGTACACTGGCCAGTCTCGTCGCAAATCTCGGAGATCGAACCCAGTCTGTGGCAGCCACATTGGGAGGGACAACCCGCCCCACCTGGCCCTTTGGATGGCGTTACACCATCAGCGCAGCAACCATGCCATGACTCTTGGCAATCTTTCTTCTCTGCTACACCTTTTTCTAGAATAAATACCATTTTATTTAGTGCAGACATTGTTGCATCTTGCAAAAACAGGATACAAAAACGGGCTCAGTGACAAAAGCTTTTTAGGCGTTGGAAATAAACAGGACAGATTGCTACAACGAATGGCAATTATGGAAATAAAATTTAAATTATCGTTATTAATAACACATCCTACAAAAAGATGACTAATAATGATGAAAACCAAAAAAACTCTCGTCATATATTTTTATGAATCTGCTCAGCAAATGAACCTGATGGTAAATGGTCACTGTCGCCCATAGACATACAAGGCATACACCTCCCCCCTCGGTACGACCGTGTGCAACGGGAAACCCGCAGATTTTATTTACCTTTCCTACAGCATCTTGCAGCCTTGGCGGTATGATGGCAGTAGCTGCCTGCAGGACAGTCTTTCCGGTGGGGGCCACCGCCACAATCCAGGGGCAACCCAGCTGAATCCATTAGTGGTTCGTCATCCCCACACGGCCGGAACTTTACAAAATCACATATAAATATGGTAAAAACAAAGCGTCGCGTCTTAAAAATACACATTGACAAAAATCACTCATGACAACAAGGACTAATGGTGTCCACACAATAATACCAGAGGCAGACAGATCGGAGCCGGTGCAAAGTAATGTATGAAATACATCACACAGAGCGAAGGTGGAGTGTTACTTACTTCTAATCCTCTACACAGAGCCAGTGGTCGTAACCTCAGATCTTCCTGGCGCCTGCAAGCCTCCAGCTTCATGTGACACAGGGTGGGGTACAGCCTCATGTCGGAAGCGCAGACCGGAGCGGAGGTAACGGCAGCCGCGGCCGCAGCGCAGTCGAACAGACAAGCGCACCTTGGCTGCCCGTTTGCATCCACCTGGAAACAGAAGTAACCTGGATAAGTAAGAGAATGTATTTTTACTAATACTTGAATTGAACACAATCCCAAAGTTGAGTTTTGAGGATATCTCAACCCCTAACAACTGAAGGCAGTCCATACAATCCAAGGACACATTCCGAAAAGTAGGAGCCAAGGTGAGCGAGCTCCTTTGGCGATGAATAGACACGTCTGTGTTTTACAGTCGTTGAATCTCACAATTCATCTGATAGTTCCTTACGACAACTGGATAAATTAAGTTCCTTTTGTAAATGGTAAATAAAAATAATTAAGAAATTAATGATTATAATGATTAAGTTAATACGAACCGCACAGGTAGCTTCATACGCGCACTGTACCCTGGCGCAGACAGCCGTGCCCGCGGCCGGCTCGCTCGAGCTCTCCATCTCCTCAGAGCCGCGGATCTCATTCGCAACGTCACTAATTTTTATATACGTAGTTTTGTTTGAACCTGGAAATATGCAACTTAATTTTTGTCTCGCTGTACATGCTAAGTACGAAATTGCCGAAAATATTAGATAATTATTAAATTCTGCACAGATGCCTAATTCTTTTTGAGCGTTATTTGGATGATACAAAAAATATGATTATTGTATTATACTACGTCTAGGAAAAATTTTATGGATTCATGATTTGAGATGCGAGATTTATTTCAAGAACTAACTTACGCAAGAATTTACTTAGGTACAGTTATATAAATGTTTATAAATGTATTTAGATCAGCTACCTCCTTACCAATAGTAACATTATCTTCTGACGGGTGAGTGCATTCCCCGTAATATGCGAGTTGAGGTGGTATCTCTCCCCTGGCGCGCGCTTCGCACACAGCGTTGCGTAGAGCGCACTCGTGGGGGTAAGTTCGCTTGTTGTCAGCGCACACGGGCTCTCGTGGGGCACCGCTGCATGTGCCCCCGCAGGCACAGGCGCCCCGGGAACACCAGGTTCCTGTGGGGCACTGGATTCCACCGCAAGATTCTGGTGCGGACGGAAAAAAATTGGTTATATTTCCTGTGCAGATCTACTACTAAATCTTACCTGTACTTATCCAGGTAATTGTGATATCTTGAAGCCCCAAAATACTTACGTAACTTATCAGTATTAAAGTTCGGACTCCACAAAGTTGTTTTTTAGAATTACTCGAACAAATTATATTCAAATCATTTGGAGTTATTCATCATTCATTATGATGAGGACGTACAGTGCCGACCTTATTTGGAGAAACGAGGTCATGCCCATGCAATAATAGACAACTCTACCGTAAATGGGATGTTCTATTACACCATAGGGCTAGGTAACATAAGAATTAGTTAGTATTTTACCGCAGGACCCCATGTGTTTAACGTGGAGTCGCTTCTTCTCTCGGCAGGCTACGTCACGCAGAGCACAGACGCTGCTATAAGTTTTATTGTCATTACCGCAAACTTCTTCAGTTTCCTTTAGAAAAAAAAATACGTTGATGATTCCACATTAATTACATACAATCGTTGTGCATACTTGAAAATATGAAAGTTACTTACAGTTCCTTCTTCGCAATGCTTTGGGCATACACAGCTCGCTTCTGAAACACCATCGCTTTCACAAACAGCATAGAACTCACACTTTTTGTTTTCACATCCATCTGTAATATAGTGTCGGTATTTGTTAAGTATTAATTAAAGAAAACACTACATTTTAATGATGACTAAATTGTAGCAGAAGCAAAAAAAGGTGGGTATCGACAAAATACCCAAAACATTAAATGACTGAATAACATCCTCACTGCAGGGTCCATCGTAAAGCACTTGCACGTCTCGCCGGTGTCGACAGGCCTCCAGCTGGAGCTTGCAGCGGTTGCCGTAGGAGATGCCGTCGGAGCCGCAGACGGGCGCGAACTCGTTGGAGCAGCGTGGACAGCGGCAGACACCACGACCCCCTGACGCTACACACTCGCCGCCGTGCGGACACACGCGACCGGCGCATACGCCGTTTGATCCTTGGAAATGTTATGTGGGTTAGTGTACGACTTGACTTTTTTGCAACTATATTAACTGTACATTACTTTTTGTAACTTAAATTTTTATCTTTATTTATTAGAAAATATCCAGCCAGACCAATTCAAGAAAAAGTGTAAAAATCTGAGGTTCTCAGGTTTGTTTATTAAATGGTTTTATTTAGCTTGCCCTGTTTGTTCGGGTCAAATCTTGCAAGTAGAATTAAAACTACTTCTTTAATTTTATTTTCTTTACTTTAATACTTTTAGGGTTGGCTCCAGACGAGGGAACTCCTTAATGGTAAACAGCACGCTCACAATTTTGTTCCTATTATGGCACTATAGGTATAACCTATTTAGTTTTTAAATTATTCACTTGTTCTATTCGAAGTTCGACACGTATATCAAAGAGCGGCAGGATGGTGCCACCGCAAGCTTGTTTGCTATCCTCATTAGGTATATATAAAGTATGTAACACATGTAGGTAGTTTTATATGCGATGAATTGAGGATGAATGAATGATATTTACCACAAGCCCCGGCATGCACGACTTTGAGTTCTCTTCCCACGAGGCAGGCAGCACGTCTCAGTTCGCATTCGCTGTCATGCGTGCGACCGTCAGACCCACACACAGGTCTGAGGACTGGCTCGCAGGGAGGAGGGCATGCGCACACGGCCCCACTACCTTCTACCCGACACTCCGCACCGTGTCTGCATTCTACCTCGGCGCATGGGTTTACACCTGGACAAAATATGGACGTGTAAAGAAGACTTTATGCACCATACAATTGCAACAAAGGCGGGCTTAATGCATTAGAAGCATTCTCTCCCAGTGCGCCTTCGAATATGTTTTTATTTTTGCATTTTTTGAGGATTCACCCGTTTTTCCAGCATTTAGACCTTTATTCAATTAAATCTTAAATCGTTTCATAAAAACAGAGTTGTTATCTAACCTATTATTATTTTCATTTATAAGCTTTACTTTCACATGGTATGTGTTCAAAATAAAATTTCAGCTACTGCTGTATTCTGTGCTACTGCTCTTTATGCAAACTCTTTAGAACAAAAGCGAAAAAACTAAGAAAACAACTCCATCTCACCAGAACTACACTGCCCTTTGAAAATGATTCTCAATTGTTTCCTAGCGCGACAAGATTCCCGGTGCATCTGACACTCGTTGGAGTATGTTTTCCCGTCAGAAGCGCAGACAGGCGAGAACTCTAGTGGACAGGGCTCCGCACAGCGACACGACGGGGCTCGTCGCTCGTCTAACTGACACACTTCCGGGTCAGGGCAGGTCACTCCCGAACAGGGATCTGGTCACACAAATTTGTTTTCAATATGAGAGCCATTTGGTCGGGAAATCTGGGACATAACTTTAATAGATGAAAGAAATACTTGTTTGATGAAGTGCTTAATTCAGCATAAACTTTTTCCTCTGTCCATGAGCCTGCACCTTTTGGAAACGATTACAATTATACTATAGAAGCAGATATAACATTAATTATGTACGCGACATAATTTCATAAAAAATAACACACCAAGTCTAATTATATTATCTAAACCGTCTCTTGAAAATTTTCAACGTAAAACCTAGTTAGTAGAATTCAAGAAAATCCAAGAATTCCAAGTAATCACATCCGATAACCGTAGTTGGCTTCATCCCATTAGCTGCCCACCGGATCACAATGGCTTAGAAATTGAGGAGGCTTAGTCTATTTTTGTGATAATAGCTGATTTTTGGACGAAGGGACTTGAGAGCTTTTATTTTTCTTCTCTGTTTCATGGCCAGCATCCTGCATCAGGTATTTAATGTCGCTAATCGCTATCCATGGGCGACGGGAGAAACTTACGAGTACCTACTATCAGATGAATCGTCAGCTCGTTTGTTTTCTATTGTATTCTTTATTTTTATTTTTTTACAGCCTGAAGGACTGACGAAAAAGCAGACGGGCCACCTGATGGTAAGTGGTCACCGTCGCCTATGGACATGAGCAATACCAGAGGAATCGCCAATGCATCGCCGGCTTTTTACACCTTATTCAAAAAAAACCTACTTGCTGAATAAATACTCACCACATTTGCCGAAATATTTGAAAGTTATATTGTTATTTGACTCGCAGGCAGCTCGTCGCATTTCACATTCCCCTGGATAATCCCTAGCGTCGCTGGCACACAGTGGTCGGGACCCTTCATGGTCTCCGTAGCTGGGGCACGAGGTTGGACACTCGCAGTTGTAAGCCTTCCCGTCTGCTGTCGGACGGCACTGCTCCCCAGGACCGCAAGAAACTCCAACGCAGGGATCCGGTACGTCTACCACAACGGTTTAATACTCAAAGGCACATCAAAAGACTGCAACAAACATTGTTTCCCACGGACATTGTTGTCAAGGGGTCATCCATAAATTACGGCACACGTTAAGGGGAGGGGGGGGGGGGGGTTGGGTCGATGTAATGTGACAAGGGGTGGGATGGGTCCTAAGGTTCGTGACGTCAAAGTGAGTCGTGATTTCAAAGTCGAATGGTAAATATAAGAAAACAATTTTAATTTAATAATTTCTAGGTGTAAAATTTCATAATATGTGACGTCACACTAGGGGGGAAGTTCTCACAAATGTGACCAGCTGTGACAAGGACGGGGGGAGGGATCATGAAGTCATGAAATTACTGTGACGTAATTTATGGATGGCCCCAAGCAGTGTCGAGTAATGGACTCCTAATTCCTAAATCTGTAGTGAAAACGGTAGCAGGTAGTTTTGGACCTTTATAAATTTTAGGACCCCTTATAATTTTTAGGTAATGAAAAAATCTTAATTTTACAAAGAATTAAAATTTGCTCACCACTAGGAAACAAATAGCAACCGTACGCAGTCGTGACCAACAAACACGCCAACGTCGCATGGATAGTCAGCATCGCCCGATGACTGCCTCTTGTGACTCGTACTTCTGCCATCACACATCGTACTGCATTCGACTTTCCTTCAAGAAAAACCTAACTATACTAAGTAAACTAAATCCTAAGTACTACCCTCTATAACTAGCCCAGAACTTAATAACTCATCTATAGTAATATAATAAAGCTGAAGAGTTTGTTTGGAACTGCAACTATAATTTTAAAAATTATTTTTGTGTATGATATCTACATTCATGAGGAAGTATCATTATACCTAATTCCTTTAGAAAAGAAGTTGCTTCAGGGGTCCGATTATTAGGACTCATACCCTTAGCGAAGCGAGAGTGCTGCTTTTTACCCGACTGCGCGACGCAAAGGAGGGTTGTGTTTATCAGTCTAAGTATGTATGTGTGTTCCTATGTGGGGTTGTAGAGACCAAACGGGTTGACCAATTTTCATGATTCTTATGTCAATCGATTCTTCTTAATCTTGCGACTGTCACTAAAGACATAACAATAATTGAAATTCAGCACAGGGACAACCAGACGCCATATTGTCTAAATTAAAAATTCGACACTACATCAAAAGGGCGATAGTTGAATACTTATTCAAAAATGATTTTTGAGGTTCCCTTCATCATTTTTCAGTGTGACAGTTTAGAATATAATATAACGATTTCATGTTGGTTAAACAACCATTCTCGTTAATTTAGGTACTACTTAACTCCCGTAATGAAATGACAACATTACACATACAAAAGAATTCAATGAATTCTAACCTTAGAATAATAACGCCAAAAAGTGTAAAAAAAACCGACAGCGTTCACAGCGTAAAAAAAACTAAAAAGAAAAAACAAACCCAGTAGTTCAGAACAAGGCGATTCAGGAGGTCCAAGGAGGTTCAGTTGTGAACAAGGCGCGCTGACGCAGCTCACGATTTAGGTTTGGGATCCCTGCCAGTAGACTCGGCACACGGTCATCAAAAGGACAGATAGGGGACGGAAATGAAGAAGTACAGGATCATTAAATTTAATCTTTGAAATCATTAAACGTAAGTACCTAATTACCTAGATATCTATATCTAATTGTAAAGTAAAGTAATTGATACTTTTAATTATGAATTAATTACGTATAAGCTAAAAAAAATCAAACAAACAAAATACTCTTACACTAGGGAACAAAGAAAAATAATTTATAAAACTAGACAAAAGGCGGCCTTATCGCTACACAGCGATCTCTACCAGGCAACCTTTGGGTAGAATTTTTGCAATCGAGATAAAATATTATGGTATTAATTAAATTAATATTTTGATTAGAATAGCACCATAAAAGTTATTGTTTTCCTAAGTGAAATAATCTACGTAAGTTTTACAGTCTACAGTCATGTGTACCTAAGTTAAGTTTTCTAGTTTAAAATTAACCTTATGATGAACATGAATAGCACTTTTATGCTGGTCTTCAATCGATAACACCACTAACGTGTTTACATTGAGGACTTTATAAGTGTATGCGTTAAATTTAATTATCCGAAACCATAACTTTACTAAAATATTTAAACACCAACTTACCGGTCTCATCAATGTATACTCCCTAAACGAACTGTAGTTGATTAGATAGGCTAGAAAATAAAAACAACACAATATACTACACTGAAAGTAAAGATAAACGTTTAAAACAGAATGACTTTCCACGGGAACTATAGCTCCTACACTGAATGAAGCTGTGGGTGGACATTCAACAGAACGTTGCGAGACCTGCGCACTAGGCGCTTTATTCGGCCTTAAACAAGTATTCTATTCTATCCTTTGAGTCTAGTATTTTCATAATAATTGTCTGCGGTTTATCCACCTAATCAGTAATTAAATAACAATTACAATAGTTTATATAAATAGACGCTCCCACTCATCCATGTGGAATATGAATCTGGCACTGAAATTGGCATTAGGACTTGGCATGGAATTAAGTACCTAAAATTAAAAATCACACATTTAGGCCCTGTGAACTGTGAGCAAAAATTGTCACAGAAATATCTGCACTAACCCGGAACGCGAACTTGGAGTCATCACTGGATTGACTTAGCCGGATTTAGCCTAATTAGGGCATACCCTCAGATTATAAAACAAAAAGGGTCCAATTTAAAATTAATATAAAGCTTGTAACTTATTTAAAACCATTCTTCAGGAGACAGACCTTTTAAATGAGATAGCATATTTTACACTAAGTAGGTACCTATGCAATTTCATCATTGATTAAATTATTGGAGGAGGAGCTACATGTCAAACTCTGTCTCTTAACTTCTGGAGATATACGAATATCCGTGGCGAATAAATAAAAAAAGCGTTGGCAACAGAAAACTATTCCAATTGGTCTTTACAAATAAATACAAGTTATAAATTTATATAAAAAATAAATATAATTTTGATATATGAATACAAGTTGCGATTTTCATTAGTTCATTACTAATGACCACTTGTAGGGAAATAGCATTCAAAACACGTCCTAAAATTTCATTGACCCTCACTGAAGTAGGTACATCAGGTAACGAGGGCAATGGGTCACCGGCCACCGCAAGTACCTACTTAATGTGAACTTAGTAGACGGAACGTAGGGCAGTTTGCTTTTACCAGACTAAAAAATGATCGCATTGAAGCAAACACTAGTCTGTCCCAGGGGCGTAGCTACCGCCGTATCAGCCGTATCAATTATACGGGGCCCCAGCGTATAGGGGCCCCCACTAACATCCCCAAAAAAAAAGCTCGCCAGCAGCCTACGACCGCTACAGTTTGACAGCTGACATTGAGGGGGCCCCACAACAAATATTGATATGGGGCCTCCTTAAGGCTAGCTACGCCACTGGTCTGTCCCTCTCTAGTACCAATACCAAATCTGTCTCGACTCTCGAGTCTGATGAGAAATCACATGGGTAATCTCAGGTATTTCTCAAATGGGTGTATATAGTTTAAAATATACAGTGAGTATGCAGTTGTTTACGGCCAATACGTAGGTAGGTACACATAAAAGCAGAGCGGACCGCGTTGCATAGTAGCCTGAATGCCCCACATATGATAATATAATCTAAATTTTACTAACAAAAAATAACCGACTTCAAATTCTCAAAAACTACTTGTCAGATCTCGTTCAAATTTATGTGGGACCACATGACAAGCACCAGCTTTCTATTAAAAAAAGAAAATCATCGAAATCGGTTGACGTGATATTGAGTTATTCGTCAATTTGTCGCGCACATCTTAACACAAATTTACGACCTATGTAGTTTTCTCTTAGATGCCATTGTCAGATCTCAATAAAATTTATGTGGGACCACATGACAGCCATCAGCTTTCGATTAAAAAAAGAATCATCAAAATCGGTTCGCCCAGTCCAAAGTTCTGAGGTAACAAACATAAAAACAAAAAAAAAAAAAAAAAAACAGTCGAATTGAGAACCTCCTCCTTTTTTTGAAGTCGGTTAAAAATATTCCTATTGGCCAGACCACAGAGCACTGGGTCAGACAAGTCCAACATCCAACAATCAAACGGACATCGTTTTTGCAATGCGTCACGCATTCCAGCGTTATGACCACATTACTTGACGACAACTTGTCGCTAGGACGCAGAAAAACGGGTCGTACTCGTTTCCACAAAAAAAATATTACCAGACACAACCAGACAATACGGAAGTAAGAGGCAAGAGGCCAAGAGGCCCTTTATTTTGTCTTCGCCGCAATAATGCGTGAACAGGTAACGAACGACCAAAGACATCATGTCTGCGGTAACGACGCTGTGGGCGTCGCGTTCACGTGTAGGTCTTTGATGTTGGAGAAATTAATGTGTTCTGCATGTAATATTTTTAAACTTCTGTTCACTTAGTATTTCTATTCTCAGCAATGCTCCGACGTGTTATTACGTCCCAAGGTCGCAAAACGTCTTTTTCGCATGACGTCCTACTCGCAGATCGTGGGATCATTTACGAATGGGATGTTTTACAATTAAATCGCTCCTAAATCTGAATTACCATACAAACACAACTTATATAAGTATATGTACAGAATAATAAAACATAATATAGTATAGGTACATATATAGTATAGGTACAGAATAATAAAACATAATAACTTTAATAATATGTTTATTATCATGGTATACACCATTATGATGCTTTGACTCTTATTACACTCACTGCATGTAACAGAGAATAAGACTTTACATAATGTATAAAAATAGGACTGTAAGAGCCCTGCCAGGACCCTGAAATGCATGTAATGAGAAATGAATTACAAATCAAACACTCTTTCCTGCCCACTGCTAAAATGCAATGACAAAATTTATGTGCCCTTTATAAGCTATACAATGTTTTCAATTGCACATGATTTTAATTATATGCAAATCTACTAACAGTTAATCTTTGTACATTCTATTAACTATTTATATCACTTGCGTTTCTGACAAATTAAATACCCTTATTAAAATTGTGGTTTCGAATAAATAGTAAATCAAGTTAGCAGATAAAAATACACTATTTAACCGGTAAAATTGGCAACAAAATTGAAACAATATAAAAATTAATGGTATTCATCTATAAATCTGTACATAAATTAATCAGCAGACTCAGTAATAAATAAATTTACTAATACAGTCTCACTTACAAAACACAATAGTTATTCAATGTCTCAGGTCGAAATCGATGCGCTTCGCTTATCACATAGATAAAAACACAGCACTATTTGTCACTTACACTTTACGGTTAAACCAGCGTCCACGGAAAGAGATCTCTACCGGCTATTTACAAATTAAATGATTACACAACTATATTTACAAGGAGCGTCTTTAAGAACATTATATACTAAGTTGGTGGCGCACGTCGATCGTAATCCCTTCTGTACACCTCCCGCTCATAATCTCGTTCGGCGTACGCATACTCCGGTTGTTGGCCGTACCCGCGCCAGTCGTCAGGGTACGACCGCACCGGCGGGAACCCCATGCTGCTGGCCATCGCTGCGCTGTCGTAGTACGCATTGTACGGACCACCCATCGCAGCATACGCTCCAAATCTGAAAAGAGATTTTAGTATAATTTTAACGTTTGGTTACTTGTTCATTGGTTAAGTCGATAGGAATTTGGATAAGGTTGGGTGTGAATCCAGGTGACAACTTAGGTGACAAGTACGTAAAAACTCCAATAGTTTATTCAGTACTGTAGAGCATAGATCGAAAATATCTCATTTGTTTTGATACTATTGTTGACCTTCAGTATACTATTGAACTACAACCAGGGCCGTAGCTACCGCCGTATCAGCCGTATCAATTATATGGGGCCCCCAAGCGTATAAGGGCCCCCACTACCACTCCCAAAAAAAGCTCGCCAGCAGTCTACGACCGCTACAGTTGGCACTCCTTTTATATTTGACATCAGCTGACGTTGAGGGTGCCCCACAACACAACAAATATTGACATGGGGCCTCCTTAGGTTTACTTAAGCCACTGACTTTAACATCCACAATGACCATTAACTAATTCCATCAATTACTACAGAAAATAGAATATACAACAAATATCCGATCTATTTATTCATAGCATTATTAAAATACATAATAGTAAACGGAATAAAGTTTATAATCATGACTGCGTCATTAGTTAAATGCGAAAGATAAGGTAGTAGGCAGTTGTTCATTTTCCAAGGTTATTTTCCGTTTCATAGTTCAAAGGCGTATGTCTATATTTTTTACGGAGGAAAGACGGTAAAAAAGTACCTGACGTTATCAAGATTTAATTATATCCATTGGACCTTTGTCATTGTAGGTGAAAAGTATAGTTGCCTGCACAAAACACGATGCACTTACACTGTTCTGCAACGCAAAGCAAAACAATCAACTCAGAATTGTCAACCCACTGCTGGGCTTGGGGTCTCCTCTCACAATTTGAGGCCATAGCCTGCCACACTGACCAAGTGCAGATTGGTAGACTTCAAACAGATCTTTTCAGAATATGGTTAGCAAAAGCTACTGTCATGTTAGTGATGTACAGGTATTTCCCCTTTGTTTTAATAAAAACCGTTTAAAAGCAAATTAAATTTTTCAGATCACTTCAGTTTTATTTGAAATACTATGTCAATACCAGTGGGTGATTAAAAAAAAAATCATACCGTCTCTTGTCGTGATTCCGTGGGTTGCGATCCCCGCGGTACTGCCTGGGACCGGGGTACGCGGGCGGCGTCCAGGCGGGGTGTGCGGGGTGCGTGGGGTGTGCGGGGTGCGCGGGGTGCACTGCGTGGTCCAGCCCGTGCGGCGGCGCGTAGGGCCCGCGTGGCCGCGGCCCGCCGCCCCCGCTGTCCCGCCGCGTCCGAGACCTGTCCCGGTCCCGGTCCCGCTCCCGCTCGCGATCCCGATCCCGCTCCCGGTCCCGGTCACGATCCCGGTCCCGGTCCCGATCTCGATCCCGTTCCCGCTCCGGACGACTCCGCTCTCTGTACATCAAATCGTCCCGCTTCAGGCTCCCATCCCTATCCTTGCGATCCTTGTTTTTGTGTTTATGTCTGTCAATATGGAAGCGAGATGGTGGTGAGCGGGGGCGGTTAGCGAGTTAATGGCGGTGAATTTTGCGAAATGAAAATGAAAATATAGCAAATAAATACGAAAATTGTATCAATATTAAAAGCCATGGTTAGTTAATGGTTATGCGGAGGGTGTGATTTTACCTTTCGTGTCGTTTGTTTTCATTTGCCTCAGGATCGCATTCGCCTTCCTCTAGTTTCCTCTTAATCCCAGATGTGTGTGGAATCTTATCACTAGTTTTATTCGATTTTTCTTTATTAAGTTTAGGCTTCTTCTCCTTCCTTTCGTCGTTTTCATCATGCTTCTGGTCCTTCTTATGCTTGAGATGATTATTAGAGTTAACATTATTTTTGTTATTTGTCTGCAATTCATTTACATTGTTTTACTATAGGAAAAAAAGTAAGTAAAAAAATTAAAAAAATATCAACATAACAATAGTTAATACCTTAACATTTTCCTTATGTTTTCGGTCCCTCTGTTTCGCTTCGGTATTTTTCTTAAGCCCATATTTGTACAATTTGTACAGCTGTTTCGCGTCAAAATTCGTAAATTTCGACACAAAATACCACAGATTGCTTCTCCATTCGACTTTTTTTTCTGGATCGGGATATTCGTCTAGACATATATCTATTTGATTTCCGATTTGCGTGAGACAAGTTCGCGTCCGAGTCACCTGTTCAGATTCTGATAGGGTCTGATCAGGATTATCGAGAGCACGTAATGCTTTCTTGACTGGTCTCATTTTTTCTTTGCACTGTAAAATAGAATTTTGCTATAATTTTTTGAAGTTCAAACTATAAAACAAAAGTTAACTCCGTATATTAAAATGAAAGTTTAAGAAAGCAACTAAACAATATTATACCTCTTCAAAAACTGTAGGATCCAGGTCGCCTAACACTTCTAAAGCTCTTGGCTCATTGTTGGCAGTAAAATGCATGGGCCCAGCCGGTTTTTTGCGACTCCTCGCTTTGTCGCCCTTTGTTCTATCCTTCCCCTCTTTCCTTGACCGTTTTTTGTCTTTTTCCTTTTTATCGTTTGAAGTTTCATCATGAGTTGAAAAATCTGTTTTATTCTGTAAATAATGAGTATTTAATATAATAAATCAGGCACTAGCACGTATTGATTTTGCGTAAAATATCGTACTTAAAATATAGGTACAGAGGATTAATTCTGCTATGATTTCAAAAATTACTAGAACAATAAAAGGAAAATAAATACAGTAGTTTTCTTTTAATTATTGATATGGTGGTTTATTCATCAGGATTTTGTTACTTTTAGTTATAAATTGCGCTAGAATAAAAATGATCTGGCTTAAGAGAAGGTATTTAAAATAATTAAGTTTAAAATATCTAATTGACATACAATTGTGACAATGTCCAATAAATTAAAATAAATTGCGCAACCAGATGCGATGTTGTTACAGGAAATTAAAAGCACTTTATGAATTAAATAATCTTGTTGCAACAAACCTTATCAGTCTTCTCGTTTTTAGAACCCTTATTAACTTTCTTACTTTCATCACCTGATGTAGCATCTTCTTCCACAGTATCCTTTGTAACAGGTTCCTTGGCACCTCTCTTCATTCGAGGCTTTCTCTGTTTCTGCTTCCCATTCTTCTGATCTAACAATTTTTTTATAAGTTTTAGCAAATATTCTGCTCTCGATTGTAAATGCTTGGCTTGAGGCTTTTTGTCCTCATTTGTGAGTATTTTGTCCCCAATTTCAAAGGATGAATCCATTTTAATGGCTTCCCAGGACCCCATGCCATATTGGTAAATGCCAGCTAACAGTTTGGAGTCTTCTGCCACTCCCCATTCTACGTCAAAATTAGCAGGCCTCGTCCTAGAAAAACACTCATATCAGTCAATGTCACATTTAATTAAACGTCACAATAATGACTGTCAAAATCACTATTGAAGCTAAAATAAGTACTATTATGTCTTCTGTGGCTAAACTCCAATGTTAATAAATTTGATTTCTAGGTAATAAGGACTGTTTAGTTTTAATTGGTTCAAAAAAAAATAATTTGAATAAGCTGCTTCAAAGTTATTTAATTTTTTACAGGAAACCATCTGTGTCTGATAGAAACAATTTAGACAAAAAAATTGGATACACAGGATATTGAAAAAGGCCGTCAATACTTTACCTAAAATCTAATTGCCATTTCAGTCTTTCTTCTTTTGTATCTGGAAGGAAGTCATCGAGAGGCGCTAGTTCGTCGAGGCAGGCCCCTAGCGTCTTGGCGTTCACCGGCACTCCTCCGAGCTTGAAGGTCTTTCTTGCATTCTTGCGACCTTCAGTTTGTTCATCTAAAGTCGATACAAATGAGAACAAACTGTGAAATTTGAACTTTTTATAGTACTTGAACTTTTAAAAGTATTTATGTGAAATGTTTATTTAATTGATAATGTATGCATAATATATATGAATCTACTTATAGATATTAATCTTAATTAATTTTGTACGCCAATTATTGGCAGAATAAGCGAACTATGTCTTAATGTAACCATCTTTATGTACCTTATTTCACAAATAAAATATTGGATTGATTGATTAAATCTGATTTACCATATATTAAACATTTATTTATACATACTGTTTTCAGTTGTATCGTTGAGCACAGCTCTACATCTCTCCTGAAGTATCTCTCCCAATTTCTTAAGCTCGGGCATTGGTTTTTCTTGGAGCTCGGCATCGCAAGCTATACTATCGAGGTGCTTTAAGGGTGCCGAAAACCTCTTGAAACTTTTCACAAATCTCCGTATCTATGAACAATTATTTTATAATGACAGTACATTTTAATTAAACGATAGTTAAAACGAGGTCTTATAAAAATATCTATATTTTCAACCAAAAAATTAGAATATATGGAATTTTGAATGATAAGTTTGAGATAACTGTGTTTTCTTGTCTTAGTGCGTTACAGTACAATAGCTAGTGGATTAAGGCTTTGGTACCAGTCTGTTCTATGATATCAGTTTATTTGCTTTATCTACTTTCATTTAAGATATTCAAACATAAGCCACACCTCTTGATCAGTGAATCCTTTGATCTTCTCGCGGTGCGAGGCGGGCGGGCGACCGCGCTTGCGAGGCCGGTCGTCGTCAGCGCTGACGTCAGCGTCGGACGCGTCGCTCTCGTCGCCCTCCGCCCCCTCACCCTCACCGCCCTCACCACCCTCCGCCGAGCCGCGACCTCGCCGCTTTCTACCACCTTCTGGATGAGACAAGTGGCATTACATAATACAATAATCTTTATCGTACACTAAAAATTAGGAAACAAAAAAAAATGTAACAATAACAGTGTCGGGAAACAAATAGAGCAGACAAGGCAGTGTAGAACTAAGAGCAACTGAATATTAATTACAAAATATTTTTTTCACAAATTTTAAAATTAATGCAGTTATTGTGAGATAAAAATAATGTTCGAAACAAATAGATCTATATTGATAAAAATTCTTTCATATATTCTCAATAACCGAAGATGTAGCAACTTACTGTCATCATTTTGTTGTAAATTCTTTCTTCTTGGCGGTAAGTACAGATCTTCCATTTCTTTAGTCTTCTCCTGTTCTGCAATAGTCTTTCTCACGTTTTCAGGGATAATATCGTCCTGGGAACCAACAAATTTGGTATCATATTTACACCTTACTTATATATTTCTTGTGAAACAACTCCATCTTCTTTATTAATTACGTACCCAATCTTTATTATCCTCTTCACCATCTTTCTTCACTTCCATTACAGCCTTCTCCTCGTCAAATGCAAAGCTAGCCACTTTAAATGCAGAGAGTAACTCGTCGCCCACCATCGATGGCCCTTCATCTCTGGTCTCGGCGCGTTGCAAGATTTCATCAATGTCACACTAAAAAGCATTGACGTGTATATCATTACGATCTAAATTCATATCCATATCACAATAAAGAATAGAATTTTATTAAATGTAAAGGGTCAAGTAAGAGACGCTTTCCTTTTTACACAAAATCTTAACTGTATAGGAGTCTTAAGATTTCGAAAAATGTTTAATTTCTTTTTTTTCTGTTAAGATAAATTTATATTGGTTACTAGGTGTCCCAGCGAACTTTGTACCGCCTAACAAATCAATGTCATATTACTTTTAACTAAATGGTGTATGTGTGTGCATCTCCCTCTCCCTCTCAGATATAGTCAAAACAAATGACAACCGACAAAAAAAAAATGACAACGGACAAAACAAATGACAACAGACAAAACAAATGAAAACCGTCAAAACAAATGACAACCGACAAATGACGTCATATGTTTTGACAGCTGTCATTTGTTCTCATATTTAGTTTTGTTATTTTTCTTATGTTCTGGTTATTATCGCATACACAAAATTTAACTAATTAATTCTCTTACCACTGGTTCCTCGTCATTCTCATCATCATCTTTAAACAATTCCTCTGCGCCAAACTTTAAGATGGCATTTAGGTCTTCTTTATTAAATGGATTATTTGCAGTTGTCCCAGACGAATCTCTTTTATTAAGTACAGTTTTCCCTGTGGTGTCCATGCGTTGAATTACTAAATGATCTAACACCATTTTTCGTTTCGCCCTTTCTACAATATCTTCTTCCACAGACCTGGCAGTTACCAACCGATATATGTTGACCTATTGAAAGGAATATTATTGCTATCAAATAAAATATATTTAATCTTTAATCCATTGTATCAGTAAATCAGCAAATGCCAATCGACATAATAAATAAAAAATTATAAAAACTTTACTTATCCCATGGACTTATTTCATTTGACTGAGATAAAGAGTGGTACAAACCATAAATGAACCAATAAATAAATCCAAGCTTAATATGATTCAATTACCTGATTCTTTTGTCCAATGCGGTGAGCACGTGCCTGGGCTTGCAAATCATTCTGAGGATTCCAATCAGAATCAAAAATGATGACTGTATCAGCTGTCGCCAAGTTGATACCCAAGCCACCTGCTCTTGTGGACAATAAGAAGCAGAAGTCTGTGGAACCTTCAGCATTGAAATGATCGAGGGCTTGCTTTCTCAACTCCCCCTTTATACTGCCATCTAGGCGTTGGAAGGGGAAATGCTTCCTTTGTAAATACTCCGCTATTATGTCCAACATTCTCACCATTTGGGAAAATATTAGAACTCTGTGACCTGTTTCTTTTAGCCTACATAACAATTTGTCAAGTAACAGCAGCTTTCCCGATCCTCTTAGGAGTTTCTGAAAAATTTGAAAAAGGATTAAATCATAGATAAAAAGACGAATATTTCCTTTTATATTTTTTTTTATTGAATTTTTCTGTACCTCTACGGCATCAGTGGTGGCAAGTGACGCCCGTGATTCAAAATCTTCAGGTTTCGTTAACAACGCATGATTACAACACTTTTTCAGTTCTATAACAATATTGATAAACGAATTAATGGAACCTTTTACACCTTTCCGCAATGCGCTATAATTTTTTGTAAGAATCCATTTGTAATATTGTTTTTGTATTGAGGTCATTTCTACCCTCAAAATCTGCTCAACTTTTGCAGGCAATGATTTTTCTACATCTTTCTTTTGCCTTCTCAAAATAAAAGGCTCCAATTGCTTGTGTAATTTTTCATAACCTTTGGTTGCTGCATCTTCATGATCTTTCTCAAATTCTTCCCAGGATTCAAACCTAAAATTATTATTATTAAATATATACAACAATGAAACAAAAAGCAATTTTAATAATGTATATGAAAACTTAGGAAATACTTCATTTATCAAGCACAAATAATATTTATATAAAAATAAGTCTTACTTGTAAGGCATAATAAAGTGTAATAGAGCCCATAGTTCTTTTAGAGAATTCTGTAAAGGTGTGCCTGTAACTAATAACCTATGGTTCGTATCAAATTCCTTCAGATTCTTGTATAGCAGAGAATCATCATTTTTTAGTCTGTGAGCTTCATCAACTAGGAGGCAAGCCCAACTGAAAGATCCCAGAATTTGTTTATCTTTCAGTAATATTTCATAAGTGGTAAGAATAGCATTAAATTTTAATCTTTTTGAGCTAGCAAAACTCCATTCATATTGCTGGATCTGCAAACAATATTTAAATTTGCTTAAGTCAATAATCAAGGTTCTTATGAAGTATTATGTGCATAAATTAAAAATGTGCATAATATAATTTTACTTACAATGCGTCTGCTCACCACATCGCCAATGTATGTGACAACATTTATATCTGGTGCCCATTGAGTAAATTCTCTTTGCCATGCTGTCATTGTACTCAGAGGAACAACACAAAGGAATGGTCCATATAATTGTTGAGATTTGAAGAGATAGTATAAGAAGCATATAGTCTAAAAAATAAGTTTCAGTAAATAAATCACACATTCCAATTATTTTTCATTTAACACTTCCTGATATAGTTTCAGAAAAATATCAATATATGTTCTTAATCACCTGAATAGTTTTACCTAAACCCATTTCATCAGCAAGAATGACAGAGTTGTCTTTACACCAGGAATGTATAAGCCAGTTTAATCCATCCATCTGATAATCTCTTAGTATGAAAGACTGCAACAGAAATTTATGATTTTTATAGTAATGTTTGTGACAATAAAAAATTATATAACTCCAATACATTTTTCATATAATACCTGATCTTTGCCCATATATTCAGGCTGCTCTTTTACTTGGTGGAACTTGGGTCGCCTTCTCAATACTGGACAGTGCCGAGATGGTGTCGTTTTTGCAGCTTCCCTAGCCTTAAATTGTTCGACTTGTTCTGGCCACCTTTTCTCAATTAATGATGAATCTTCCCAAGTGGCATCAGCATATGGTAGAGATTCCCATTTGCAAAAGTACTCATGAGCAGTTCCACCTCCTTCTAACTCTCGTGACTGCTCAGCTTAAAAAATATAATTAATAATATGAAAAGAAAGTTGGCATAAAAATGCAAGTATTAATTTAATTTGCATAATTACCAAATATCCTTTCAACATTGTTGTAGGTTTTGACCAACTCTTGTTGCAGCTCACTCTGGCATTCATAGTAGTCAATGTCTTCAGGGCCAGCTTGCTTTCTCCACCACGATAATTCTGATTCTTTCTTCATGAAGTTTTCTAATTTTTTAAGTCCCTTTACTTTTTGTTCATTAAGTGTCTTCTCAGACTCCCAAGTGTTATGTATGTGTGACCATCCTTTCCATTTAATCAGGTACTGTGGTTCCGTTGAATCTTCATCATCAGGATTGCATCCCTCATTAGGATCCCCATGCTCCTCTATGTAGTAAATGGTAGTCACATTGCCAGTGACTGTATAATGACAAGAAGATATTAGCTAAAATTCAATACTACAATTGCACCATAATGCTTTGTACATTAATTCAGTTGACCTGTATTTTACCAGCAGACTTAAAATTACTAAAATCTTAACTCATCAACAATCTAAATTTTACCAAATTAAATAACCAACTTCAAAGAAGTAGAAAAAACAGACATCTAAATTGCTATTTATGTAACCTGTAACATTTTGAAGAGTTACCTCAATTTTATACAAAGGAGAACCCCGATTTCCGGCTACGAATTATATGTGTTCTGTGGTAGGCATAAGAAAAGACAAGAGTAAACTATATACCAAAAAATTCGTCTTATTTACTAGATAAACACGTTTAAATCTGAGCCTCATCTGCATTTGCTAAATGAACAAAATAATACAAAAAAGTTTTCATAGTATTTACCTCATTACAAACGATTTTATAATCGATTAAATCAATTACATATATCGATTTGGGGACTTAATATTATATTTTATGAATAATTTATTATTCATTGTAAGTACAAGATTAATTCCTTTTTTCCTTTTTTACATGTTTTCTTATTCATTGTATAAGTAAACTATGTAGTATATTTATAATTACCATTAAATCGTTACGCTAATTAAAAGACAATTCTAGTATTTTGACATCGATTTCGAGACATTTGAATCGATTGACAACAAAGATCTCTGTTGTAATCTAACCTATCTAATGTCATTTTGGTTACCATAGCAATTATAAATAACACCATTGTCAATAATCTTGCATCTTTTGTGTATTTTTACTATTAAATTAATATTTTCATCGTATTTGCAGTCCTATTTACTATTGAAACATATCGAAACGCACACAGTTATTTTAATTTTCTATTGCATTCGCTTTCGTACTAGTGTTTTGGTGAATGTGTTTTCGCTATAACTTCTGGATTTGTTGTTGTTTTTTAAACAACTATTGCATGAATATTGGACTCCGAGATCGCCTGTTTTGTGACTGACCTTTTTCTGAACACTGGATGACGTATCCTATATACCTCTAGAAGAACAGGAACCTCAGGAAGAACAGGTAGGATGCAGACGTTGCAGTACCCATACAATACGTATACCTACTGCACAATTTCTAGACGAAATATTAATATAATATTATGATGTGATGATAACTAATAAAATCCCTTTAAAACATGAAATAGCTTTTATTAATAATAATATTCACCCACCTACTTGGTTTCAACCATTACCTACTGTTTAAGTAGTTTTATTTTGTTAGTGTTTATATGTAACTTTAATTTTTATTGCGTCTTATGATCATAATTATTCCTAATACTGTCAATATTAGAGTAGGTGTTTGGTTTGAGGTAGTAAGTCCCTAGTAACAGGCATAATATATTGCTGTGAGTGACATGAGTGTGACATAACCATATTTAGGTGGAAATTCTAGGATTTCATTAGTTGGCCATTGCTAGCAGACGTGAAAATTGGAGAAATTAAAGCTTTTACAATGATCTAATTGACCACCAATTTTCATTCTTGTCTAATCTGGGCCGGTGTATCTATGGAAAATGGGGTTCTCCTTTTAATTACTAACAAATCATAAGTACCTCCTTTCTTTCCCTGTCGACATCCAAGAACCTTTTCTATTGTCTCACTGTGATCCTCTGGTTCTTGTTCAGCATCCGCTTCATCCGCTCTGTCCTCTAAAAGATCTGAAGAATCTGTTTGTTCGTCACTAGCTTCTTTATAGCTCACTGCAGCCCCAGTTCGTCTTGTAGCGGCACGACTGTAATCATACAAACTCGTATACTGTAACATTATGTGTTTGTATGTCATGTTAAATCAAGGTGTTATGCTGGCCTATTGCTATTGTATTTCTCCATTCTACTTGCAAAACAATGAAAGTAAATAAATTAGACAGATAATGTAGTCACAGTTTCATAATTTGATCATTTGTAGATTTTTAATTTTTTATTGCTTTCTCTGTATATTCTAAAAAAATATTCAAATCCAGGATCCTTGCAGAATATTGATATTCAGAAATTGTGTGGACTACAGAGGTATAATCTCACACAAGGATAAGTTTTTGAAGTGAAAACTTCTTTAGTGTAGGGGGGTGACTTGAAATTTTATGAAACGAAACTGTCCAGTAACAAGAGACAAACACATAAATTCTAAAGAGAGATAGGAAGCATTGTACAGGGGTAGGGTAGGGGAGTGAGGGGTAGGGGAGCGGAGCGGAGCGGGACGGAGCGGAGTGAAGTTGATTAGTGAAACCTACATTTATCATCTTCCCGAAATTTTACATTCGTCTCGTTATCTTGAAAACAAAAATTCTGAAGGTTTCACTTCTACCACGTGTGAATTGCACACATTTTAATTTTATCGTAATGTAAAGTTTTTCCAGCTTTTTTTGAATCTCCACATCTCACATTACCTCTTTCCGTCTTCATCAGATGCTTCGGTACTTTCTTCTTCATCACTAGTAAACCGTCTTCTCCTTGCTGGTTTTTTTTTTCTGAGAGGTACACTTCTTTGGCCTGGTCGCTTTGAGGGTGGAGGTGGGGAACCTTTAAGGTCACTATCACTATCCGAGGTATCAGAGTTCCAAGAGTCACTAAAAGTACATTATAAAGTACATTGTGTAAAAATTGTAACAAAATAGAGACATAATTACAGAAAATCCCCAAATGGCAATGGCAATGCTTAACTAACGCCCCAATTCAGAGTCACTTAACGGTTTTTTAAATGGCTCCTTAATACAGAATCACAAAAATTCACTCTCAAAGTCAGTTTACGGATAATTAAAGTTAATTATACAAATACCTTTACTTGATTATTTAATGTTGATTAACTTTGAAATTTTTGAATTTCAAGTCAAATCAACCACTCGATAAGTTTCCTATGATAAGTACCTATCGATAAGTTTATTTGACGTTGGTCTGCACTAGGGTCACTTAAAGTTGACAATATGACTCCGAGATGAACCGATACTTAACATATTTAATGTCAATTCGTTATGGACTACTTACGACTAAATAAACAAACCGTTCTGAGTTGGGGCGATACTGAAATTATTCTTACCTCTTTTTTCTACTTTTCCGATGATGACTTCTGCCTTTCTCACTCGAGTCACTATCAGCAAGTTTAAGCCGATCTGGTTCCTTACGGGAGCGAGCTGATCTTCTTATCCCATATATGTCAGGGTTATCTTCCCAAAGATCAGATTTAACCTTAACATGATTACTTCTAGACTTAGATTTTCTAATTGTCTCCTCATCAGAAGAGTCTTTATCTGTGTGATGATCTGATTTAGATGAATTTGGATTACTATTTTTTGGAGAAGACTTTGTATCATCACTTAGGCGTGATCTATCATTTGATGACTTTTCCGAGCCTGACCTTCCTGATCCAGAACCAGAAGAGCTGGAGCCACTGTCACTGATAATAAAATGGAAAGAATATGTCAATATATATTTTTAATTATATAAATTATTATCGCAATGTAATATACAAAATATACATATTAAAAAGTTAATTAATATGTTTAGAATACATATTCTGTAAAAATTCACCTATCACTGCCAGATCCCGACCCACTTGAGTCAGTCTTATCCCCTTTGTCGCTCATTGAGTCGTTTCCAGATTCATCCATGGAACCCTTCTGAAATATATAATATTTGTAAAAAATGACACAGACAAACATGAACATATACCGTTAAAGAGTATAACACATTGGTAGACGTAGAAATAATTTTAAATAATAAAAAACTAGTGGACCTACTTAATGCAATTTGGAAAAATTTATATTAATTTTAGTTTTAGTTAATTTAAATTTATCCATGCATTTGCATGATCTCCAGTGTCCAGCTAATGAATATTTTTCATATTCCACAAGGCCTACTGTTTAATTACATGGTGATTTAATGGTACACAAGACATAAAAGCAAATCAAAAAGAGAGAGATTTTAATAGTAAGTGTCAATTACACACTTAATGCTGGAAGGCGCATTCAAAATAAATTCACACAAATAATATAAATAATAAACTGAAATAATATTAACAAATATTATTGTTTTTATTGCCATTGAAGACTATTAAACTACTTTTAATTTTAAACAAGATAATAAAAAGGTGCTACAAACAAAACCCTTTGAAGTCATAGTATTCCATCATAGTAAAAAGTGAAAAAAAAATAAGTCCTCTAAATTTAATGCTTTCTAAACATTAATTATTCCTACAAATGCCCATTAGATCAATGAATATAACAAAAAATATTAATATTCTTTATAAATAAACAACATAACCTCAAAACTACATTGTTTAGGATCTAAAATGTATATTTTTTAAAGAAATATCTAGTAAATTATGGCCCCAAAAAACCCAAAGAAAGCAACCAACATTTTGTCGATTTAAACAAGTCCCAAATTCTTATTTGTGATGAAAATACAATAACATAACCTCTAAGATTCCTCTGTAGCTGGGCACTAAGTAGAGAGACCTATTTTCAAACCCAAATTGCAAAAATGGGTCCATTTCCAAAATCACTTCAACATGCATATTTATAAAGATTACGTAACAAAGAGTTATTGAAATCACTTTCTTGCGTGGAACAATTAACTTTTCATACATAAAAACATGAAAAATCATTGTAAACAATCGCAGAAAACGATTTATTCAGATTTACGTCTTAAAAATTCACCCTCTTGTAGGGCCACACCCATCACTTCTAGAACATTCTCCTACAAATCAAAACCCGAAAATAATAATTAGAACAAAAAATACACAAAAACATTGCATGTAAAGCTTTAAAAACACTTACCATGAGCATTTTGATGAAAATTCAATGAATACGCCGTTACATAAATAATTGCAGGTTAAAAATTAGGTAAAGATATTATATTCATTTGAAAAAAACATTAGAAATCACTTGATTAAACATTTTTCGTAATAAATTTATGATAAGCCGATAAAATTGTAAAATCTATTTTGCAGCAAAATCTTGTCAAACGACGCCATTTTGTCGTCGCATGAATTCTGGTGACGATGGAAATAAAAAATCAGTAATTTCTCTAATACAAATCTAGTTCAAAGAAGTTAGACACTATTATCAAGCACTAAAAATTAAAAAATGAAACTTATGAGCCGTCGGAAATACTTCGTTCTATACTGGA
The DNA here is from genome assembly GCA_911387775.1 of Thymelicus sylvestris. NCBI lineage: Eukaryota > Metazoa > Arthropoda > Insecta > Lepidoptera > Hesperiidae > Thymelicus > Thymelicus sylvestris. The sequence continues at coordinate 8,961,768 of OU426886.1, forward strand.
AATGATGTGAGCACCGCACACTACCAGCGAAACTCGAACGCGACAGCCATATTGCCACTGCCACTGCTCTGATACCATGCCTGACGTAAAATACAGGAAAAATTACTCAACAGTGTAGCCAGTTTTTAATATTCTTCTACGTAATTTCCGCTTATCAAGATACAATTATATACATCAAAATATGGATAGAACTAAGTTTAATGCACTTTCACCGCAATGTCTGTATTTTTTATTTTATTTAATACTCAATATTAAATTATTGTGATGTTAGTTTCAAATAAATTGTGAATTACAGTTCAACAACTCAACAACTTAATGCGGGCTACACACCTTCAGTTTTAACTGTGCGATTTAACTGTACAGTCGAACTGTACAGTTAAATCGTTAGGTGTGTAGAACAAAAACTGTACAGTTCAACTGTACAGTTAAATCGCACAGTTAAAACTGAAGGTGTGTAGCCCGCATAAAACACGGTATTTACGTTATGCCGGTCACTCACATTCGCGCGAATACGCGAACCCACAATGTGGGACGACCTTCGCGAATAATTATGCGAAGCTTTCGTTTGAGGCATTCGGGGTTTTCCAAGCTGTGTCGGTTTTTTGTCGCACATCAAAGCGCGCGAACCTCGAACCTTCGTGTAGTCTCCCACACATTCGTGCGACCAGTTGCGCGCACGATTAAAAACTCTTAATTTTTCGTGGGTCGTGGCGTCTAATCGTACTACCATATTTTATTTTCTGTGTTGAAAATGGATTTGAATAACAACAACATAATAACAACAGCAAGATTGAACATTCGTGAACAAACTGTAGGAGGAAGCGGAAATGGGCTTGTACACTCATATGCGAACGCATTTGCCTGACTGCCCTTCACATATTATGTGCAAACATTCGTAAAAATGTCAAACATTTGCGCGTATGTGAGTGACCGGGGTTACGGTAATGCGTGGCTACATCATTATGGTACAAATAATATTCGTATTCGAGTTTTTCCGCTAGAAGTTATGTTCGGTTTAGAGACGTATTAAGTAGTTAACTAAATTTTAATTAAATTTTAAGTAAATAATTTTTAGTGCGCGTCCAAACGTAATAATATAGTAAAGCTCTTTAGTTCATACAATTTTTTATGTTCGGTTGAGACGTATTAAGTAGTTAACTAAATTTTAAGTAAATTTTAAGTGATTAATTTTTAGTTTGCGTTCACTGCGTCCACACGTAATATTAGTAAAGCTCTTTAGTTCATACAATTCTTCAACAACCTACTTAATTACTTAATCATTTTACTAAATTTTTACTAAAAAGTGCCTTTCCAAAAATTCCAAACGTGTTATAATTTTCATAATGAGAACTAGCTTTATGCAGCGAGTATCGGTATATAGCCGCAGCGGGTTATCCTTCTCCCTGGTAAAGAAGTATCTGTATCTTCTGTGCTTCTAATATATAAAATTCTCGTGTCATGCTTTTTTGAAGTTGAACTCCTCCGAAACCGCTCAACTGATTTTCGTGAATCTTTGCGTGCATATCGGCTAGGGTGGAGAATCAGACAACATCTATTTTTCATCCCCCTACCCCTAAAATTTTTTTGGCAGAACAACGCTTGCCCGGTCAGCTAGTAATGTATATGAAAGTATGTATACACTGCAGAATTTGGAAGATAATAATAATTATTATAACGAGGGTAAGGAGTATGAAAAATAGAAAACAAAAACAAAAAGAATACTGATTAGGTACGTCTGGAAATAATGGACTTTGTTTTGTCTTTTAAAAGAACTAACCAACTATAGTCCGTTCAAAGTTATTTTACTTCTGGCTATTAAACTTAATACCAACTGGTTAACCTTATGCCGGTCACTCACATTCGCGCGAATAGGCGAACCCACAAGTGTGGGACGACCTTCGCGAATGATTATGCGAAGTTTTCGAGGCATTCGGGGTTTTCCAAGCCGTGTCGGTTTTTTGTCGCACATCAAAGCGCGCGGACCTCGAACCTTCGTGTAGTCTCCCACACATTCGTGCGACCAGTTGCGCACACGACTAAAAAGGTGATGTATACGTATCTCTTAATTTTTCGTGGTTTGTGCCGTTCGTGGCGTCTAATCGGACTACCATTTATTTTCTGTATTTAAAATGGATTTGAATGACAACAACATAATAACAACAGAATTTTTTTTTTTTTTTTTTTTTTATTTATTTACCAATGAAGACTTACAAAAAAAACAGATTTAATTTCTGCCAAACTGTAAGCCAGTTTGTCGGCAGTTTACAATACAGTTCTCGTGGTCTTACATAATATTAAACTATTTTGCAACTTAATTTATAATACTTAATTAAATAATTTATAATATCATAGTAGGCATGATGACAGTAAGTAAATATCACTAAGATTATGTAAGTATTTATTATTGAAACCCTATTAATGGATTACAAAACACGCATTTATCGTACTTAATATATTTTTTCCAACAATATAGAACAGCATTTCAGAATCTGTCATCATGCCCATTACACTGCAAGTGATACGTGTGTGTGTGTCTACTACTAGAATAATCAACAAATTGAATACTTACAATCATTCGTAGCAGTCACAAACACCCGTACCACCGACTAATTTCATGGACACATAGACAGGTAGTGTTTGCGGAGAATGCTTTTTAATTGCGACTTAGACAAGTTTTCGTTAATTATATCTGCTACTTCATTATAAAGTGTTGGAGTTAACCATTGTCTTGTACGCCGGCCATAATAATTATTAACTTTAGGTACTATGAATTTCTTTTTTTGTGTATGTTGACGTTTTGGTCGGTTGTACACTCTGGGTCTTTTATATGCTGGTATTCTATACTGTTCTATAATGATCGTAGATTTCACTTTTTGATCTACTGGGAGGACTTTACACATTTTAAACAATTTCTGATAATCGTTTTCTAACGCTTTCCTAGCTTTAACGTCGATCAATATTTTTAATAATCTAATTTGCAATGTTTTTATTTTATTTAGATAAGTTGGGAAAGTGAGACCATAGGTACCAAGTCCGTAGCTTATGATTGCCTCTGCAAGTGCATAGTATAGCATGTAAAGAATACCTCGATTCACAAAATGTCTTACGTAATTTAATTTACCTAATACTGAACGTAGCCTATTGCATACTAATTCAACATGTAAGTCCCAAGTGAAACGACTGTCTTTAACTAAACCAAGGTATTTATACTTGGTCACACACTCCAATTCATCGCAGTTGCAGTTATTATTTACCTGATTAGTATGTAAACATTGGTATGAATGCCCTTTAATCGTAATATTTATCAATTTTGCACTGTGATTGTAGGGGGATGCTATAACCATGTATTTTGTTTTAGCTAGGTTTATTAGGATACCATTGTCGTGTGACCACTTTATTAGGTTATTAAGATCCTGTTGCAATTTAGCTTGTATCTGATCGCTATCCTTCCCACTGCACACCAGGCAAGTGTCATCAGCGTACATATAAATCCTACAGGTCTTGATGACATTGACAATACTATTAACATGCATTATATATCCAACTGGGCCAAAGACCGACCCAGTCGGCACTCCATATTTGACCAACCCCAGCTTACTGTCCACACCACTAACACGTACTGCAATTTTTCTATTTTCGAGGTATATTCGGAACCAATCATTTACAGGGCCACTAATGCCACACTCATCCATCGCCTGCAATAAGCCGCAGTGGTTGAGGGTATCGAAGGCTTTTTTAAAATCTATAAATAACGCCATAACTATACATTTATTGTTTAATGCATTATTAACATCATCCGAAAATTCAGCTAATGCTGTCGCTGTGCTCTTGTTAGGCCTGAACCCATGTTGCAATGGTGTTAAAATTGTATGTTCCTCAAGAAAACTTCCCATTTGTTTGACAATTACTTTTTCTAAAATTTTATTTATTACACTTAAGATAGCTATTGGTCTGTAATTCGCGTAGTCTTTGTGTGATCCCTGTTTAAAAATTGGTCTAATAATTGCGGTTTTTAATGGATCAGGATATATTCCCCGTTGAATACAATTATTAATGAAAGTAGCTAAAATTGGACTAATATGTTCTTTAACTAATTTTAAATCTCGTACCCTGATACCATCGATACCCGGCGACTTATTGCAGCTCAAATTGTCTATTATTTTACTGACATCCATCCCACTAACTTTCTTGTATCGAAAACTAACGTTACTCTTTGTTACATAACTTTCCCTCTCATAGAAATAGTTCTGACATATATGTTTTGATTTTAAATGCTCAATTTCATCCGTAAAAGTAATACAAAAGTTATTACATACTTGTTCCAACGTAATTTTATCGTTTAAGAGATATTTTTGTATAATATTATCGGTGGATAATGATGATCTACCTAGCCAGCTATTCAGGCAACTCCACAACTTACGCATATCTCCGTTACAATCCTTGATATTTCGTCGCCGTTGTGTATTTTTAGAAACATTTATTACTCTCTGCACTTTATTTCTATATTCGGTATACTCCAATCTTAGCACATGAGAATTTGGGTTAGATTTCCACTTTTTAAAAAGCTGATCTTTGTGTTCAATCATTAAGAATGATTGAACATTCGTGAACAAAGTGTAGGAGGAAGCGGAAATGGGCTTGTATACTCATATGCGAAACCATTTGCCTGACCGCCCTTCACATATGTGCAAACATTCGTAAAAATGTCAAACATTTGCGCGCATGTTGTGAGTGACCGGGGTTAGGCCGCGCGGCCGGCTCCATACGTTGGTGCCAACGCTGGCCCCGATGCTACTCGTCCAACGTATGGATCTAGGAAATAGTATTGGCGCCAACGTTGGGGCGAGCGTTGGTAGTTGGCCAGTGCGTGTCGGTTTTAACAAAGGAATCTGCCTCCAACGTTCGCGAATTGGCGATTGACTCAGTCCTGTAGCAACACGCAACGAGTGCACATGTTGATCGAGAATGGAATCTTCGTCCACAATAACGTCACCCGCGTGGAGAATTGAAAAAGTTATTGAGTTTTTAGAACTTTATCAGGCACAGCCATATATGGAACACGTCAAGAAAGGATCATAAAAATAATAATCTAAATTTTACTAACAAAAAATAACCGACTTTAAAGTTACTCAAAAACTATTTGTCATATCTCGTTCAAAATGTGGGACCACATGACAAGCACCTGCTTTCAATTAAAAAAGAATCATCGTAATCGGTTGGCGCGATATTGATTTATTCGTACATTTGTCGCGCACATACTTAATACAAAAAGACTTATAATATGGTTTTCTCAATGTACACTGAGCTGTGCAAACAGTCGGAGGTAAGTCGCGGACGTGACCTTGAGGCGTTCGGATGTCCGAGAGCTATCTGGCGCGCTGGATGTTTTTGTCCGCCGAAAACGTCCGTGGACGGTATTTCATAGTATGCACGGGGTGCGGGACGCGTCCATGCGTCAGAAGGACGCGGACTACCCGAGAGCTTGCATGTCGTGTACGTATCTAAGTAAAAAAGTACGAATGAATTATCAAGTGTGTTCGCAACAGGGAATTACTGTATAATTATAAATTAAAGGATAACAAACATTCTTCAAAAAACAAGAAGTTTGAGAGGAAATAGCTAAAATATCCTTTCTTTATTTATGTCATGGACCCAAACGCTTCTTTTTATTTTCTTTCTGAGTGGACAACATATAGACAATTATTCGAGAAAATCGTCCTCACTTTTACTACTCGACATGTTTCTTCGTCTACAGTTCTTTGTGGAATAGGAGTTGGGACGCGTCCGCAAGCCACGTCTGAAAGACTGTGCACAATAATCAGCTGCGTCCGTCAGCCGCGTCCGTCAGCCGCGTCCGATAGTATGTTTTCAACTTACTACGAGGAAAAAATAATAACAGGTAACACTATTTTTCCTACCTGTCATGGCCGCTACCCGTCGACAAACATACTTAAATGGGATTAGAGGGACATTTTCAGCTTTTTCCTTTTTACAAAAATTACGCACTGATAGAACATTTTTTCTACCACTACATTGTATCCTTTTTGGCATGATAGAAATTAAAAATTAATAACACAAAAGAAAAATCCAAGAATATTGACAGCAAGTAATGCCAATCTAGTGGGAAGATACAATCATAGAGGCCAGAGGCAGTGTTACCAACTCTTAAAAAATATTTACCCCTAAAACTAACTCAAAAACCCCTAAAATCGGCCAAATTTCTTGAAAATCCCCTAAAATTTTTTTTTTGGAAGAATAGTAAATATTAATAAAAAATATATGTTTATTTATAAATTATGCATGTATTTCTATGCCTTTAGTAAAATGAATTGTAATATAAAATACAGTGATAATAATAAACTTTTTGTTTCTTCATTCATTGCCATGTGGTTCATTAATTGGACTGATAAATTCTTAGTAATAAATCAATTCCTAGTACAATATCGATTTATTTTATAAGGTAAATTCACAAATACTCATTTTTGGATTTCTCTTTTTCCAGATTGCAGATTAATCTATCCTATTTTTAAATGCCAAAAGTCCCAGTCTCCTTTGATTGGCTAATTTGTTCCAGGGCCTCTTACATCTTTATTTTGATCAATAAATAACAAATATGAAGTGTCACAAAAAAACCCCTAAAAATAACCCTAAACATATTAGACCCCTAAAAAATCCCATTTTACATATTTACCCCCTAAATTTGGGGGGAAAACCCCTAAGTTGGTAACCCTGGTCAGAGGGTACAATGACAGGTGTCAGAGGTAAAATATCTTTGAACGCACTATAATTTGTAAGACCCGCCATGGCCATAGACATAATACTACTAGACTAGGCAAGGTATCTGAGCATATGTAAGTGAAACCGTCACGCTGCGAAGAAAGGCAGGAGGTAAACCTATCCTTGTCTTACTTACGAGTTACGCGAGTCTCCTTGGTCTCTTTCTCTTTCTAATAGCGTGACGCAAAGAAGGCCCGCTTGTCTAGTCTAGTATGTATGTAATGTATATGACCATGGCCTAGCCGCCATAATCCTGTATGCCGCGGACACGTCAGTGTTGCCAAGTTAGCCACTTTTTGGCTAGATCTGGCTACTTTTAAGATTTCTTTAGCCAAAAATGTAAAAAATTCTTGGCTATATATTTTAACCACAATTTTAGCAACTTTTGACTTGACAAGCATGGAGTACCTATTGAGGTAGAAGGAGGGCCATCTGATATGAAGGGAAAATGGAAAAAGTGTCCAGCTGTTTACAGAAAATAGAAGTTCCAATAATGGCCACTTCAGAATGGCGCCAGTGTGTAACAAATAGATATAATTATGAACATAGCTGCTGTAGACGGAGTGAAGTTTGCTAAGTTATGCCACCCGTAATGAATGGCGCTAGTGTCTGCCAAATAGATATTTGAACATAGGTGATGTAGATCGCACCGCAGCGTCACCCATAATTGGACGCGTTTTTACGGACGCTTTTCTTAAAGAGAGATGGCCTTCTTTCTCTTTATCCACGGAAGAGAGACCTACCCATAGATATATACTCTGGCTAGATCGACGAATTTGTAGAGGTACCTGACGTTCGATGACGTCATAACCTGGAGTTCATTTATCTACTGTGTCCGTGATAACTATAGTCCGGGGACATACTACCATTCGATGCATTTGATTATGATTTTTTTATAATGATATAAAAACATCTACGATGAATATTATAGGTACCGTAATTGTGTGGTAGTTTGCAACACTGCGCCAAAAATCAATGCAATTTTTCAGAGTGGCGATTATAGTCATCGGGGATTAATTTGTGAAGATTGTGGTCGTCGTAGGTACTCGTCGTTTTTGTTTGTGTTGCATAAAAGGTGGTGTTGTACTGTTGTCGACAATTAATCAGTGATAGTCGTGTTAACTTCTAATACGCACATAATATTTGAAAATCAGAGGTGCGTGCCAGGATTTGAACCCGGGCCCCTTCGTTCGGGAGACCAACGTTCTAACCGCTAGGCTATCACTGCTCTTAGTCAACTTAAATCAAATCAAATGTTTTTATTAAAAATTGGTTTGGTTTACAAAAACTTTTTGAAAGTCATGCAAGCTACGCCAATGATTCAACAAGGCCCTACTGTGAGAAGGCCCGGGAGAAGAAGCAGCAAGTAATTTCCAGGGTTTTTTTTCCTGCTCACAGTTACAGATAGCACTTATCTTTTACTACAATCTATATTTATAAAACTCATGTCCAAGCAGACTTGTTTTTCAAATAATCATCTAATTTGTAATATCCTTTCTTCTTATAAATGCGTTTTAAAGAATGAGTTTTAAATTTAAAATAAGGCATTTCGGTAATTTTAGATGGAATTTTATTATAAATCTTTACACATGTACCCATGAACAAGCCACCAGTCATAGTCTAAAAGGTAAAAACAGTTTAAACCTTGTTCCTCGTATTAATGTTGTGGATGTCACTCTTCTTATGAAAGAAGAATTAAAGTGGAGAATAATAACATAATAGTTAATACTGTACATTTAATATTACTCATTACATTTCATTATTATAAAGCTGGAATGTACAATCTTCACAATTTTGCTCTTAATGCAATATTTTGAATTTGTTAATTTTCAAGAAATTTTAATAACACGTATTAATAAAATATATTTTTTACCTACAGAAAACATTTTGAATAACCATATCAAAATAAGACAATCTTTCTAAGTATTGTTATGGACCACGGAACCTTGTGCGGAAGGACGGAACCCTGAATTCTGCGAACATTCGCGGCATTCCTTTGTGGCTATTGTTATCGCGGGCGAATGACCTTCGGTCCTTTTATGTCTGTCCTTGAATGCTGTGTTTATGAGTGTGTTTTGTTGTTTGTCTGGATTAGTGCGGAACATTCTCGAAAACCCGCGAACTGAGTTCGGCCAAGTATAAAAGGACGCGAATTAGTCGCCGTGATTCATTCCAGTTCGGGATTCCGGTTGGGAATCGCGAAGCGATAACAGCGATACGAGCGATAAGTAAGGGAGTCAGGGTTAAGACTCCAGGTCGGGACGATACGTATCCAGGGCGAAAGTAAGAGTGGTGTTATGCGTTCGTGAGTGAGTGAGTGACTCTTACGTGGTGGTTAGTGTTAGTTCATAGTTTTGTACAACCTTCTTTCGTGTAATAAAGTCTCATCGATATCAGTCACTGGTATCCTTTACGAACCCACCCACGGGTAGGACGTAACAGTATGTAAGTGTGGAAACCCTATAATTATGAAGGACAACCTCAATCCGGCCTGTAATTCGTTCGAATGGTTCTTTAGGGACTCCAGGTTATGACGTCATCTACGTATCGTCGTCTACGTTTTATCGAAATCGAACATCAGGTACCTCTCCAAAGTCGTCGATCCAGCTAGAGTATATATCTATGGACCTACCTGATACCTCAATACTCCATGTCTCATCTGCCATGTTGACAAACTAATAAACACAGATTATTTATGATGAGTGTGTTTTTTTTTATGGAAATAGCTGGCAAACGACCTGACGATCCACCTGATGGTAAGTGGCTATCGTCGCCCATGGACATCAGCAACACCAAAGGCACTACCGATGCGTTGCCGGCCAAGAAAAACAGAAGAAAAAGAAAGAAAGAACTGGCTCTCAAGCCCCCAGCCGGAACACGACGAGTCGTTTGGTGGCTGACTCATGCTCAAGGGTGGTAGCTATCCAGGCGAACCCCATGGAGAAATAATAATAGTAATAATGGTATTAATTAATAATTAAAATCAATATTACTAATATAATCCCTCGAGGGGTCCTACCACCGGCGGGCCGGTTTTAGTTTAGTGGTAAAGACAAAACATAGTACTAAATAAGCACTAAATTCTATACTAGGAATATTTAAATAAAAATAAGCAAACATGTGCTTCCTAAAATACCACTGGAATTTTTAGCGATCTGAATTACACTTTATTGCGTTGAAGCAAGGTTGCTATTTATTTAAATTATTTTTCGGAATTTTTTTTAGTGCGCCTTCTGTACTTATTTATAAGTAGGTACTATTGTTTTTTCTGTGGTATACCTTCAAAAAAATGCGATCATTCCACAAGGAAGAAAGCTGGATGAGCCCACAAGTCAATAATATCGTCGATAAAATTAGGTATATTCCAGTTCCATTAAAGTTCTTGACTTCTCGGTGACAGCTTGCCGTACTACATCTATAGTCTATGGTGTGAAATATGCTCCATAATAAAACGTAGTGATTAAGTACTCTGTGCTTTGTGTGTACACTAAATGGGATTATAGGGACTTTTTCAGCTTTTTCCTTTTTACAAAAATTACGCACTGATAGAACATTTTTTCTACCACTACTTTGTATCCTTTTTGGCATGATAGAAATGAAAAATTATTAACACAAAAGAAAAATCCAAGAATATTGACAGCAGGTAATGCCAATCTAGTGGGAAGGTACAGTGACAGGTGTCAGAGGTAAAATAACTTTGAACGCATGTATGACCCTACGTTCCACTAGACGATCACAACGATCACGCTCACGACCGCGGTTTTTCCTGTTCCACTAGCTTGTGAGCGTTACAATCATACACACAAGTGGAACGGGCACTTCGACCCACCTCGTGAGGTGGGTTGTTTTGAGCGTGCCGTGAACTGCCGTGAGCGAAATTAATGACGTCATCAATGACGTTTTCACCGCGACCATGACGACCGTGGTCGCCATGTGGAACGCGTTTTGATCGTTGTGAGCGATGTGAGCGTCTACTGGAACGCAGCCTGAGTCTCATGTCAATGTCACTGCATTGATTGGTTTGGTTGGTATCAGTGTTGCCAGATGGGGCTATTTCCGTTACCGAGCCATTTACGTGATTTACGGTAAACGGCGGTAAACGCGGCTACACGTAGCCAAGGGGTAAACTGTAGATCGAGCACGAATATAAATTTGCGAGAAAGTATTCGTATGGTTAACGTAAGCAATTTGTATGGCATTTTTTCAAAAGGGGCAGGCAGGAGTATATTGTGTTCTGTGGGGCAGGCTATTCGAGAAAAAATTATCTGGCAACATTGGTTGGTATTTGGTTTTAATTTTATTTATTTAAGTGGTGTGGCATTAGTTTTTCAAAAATCAAAATCAATCAGTCATCGTTCATGTAATAACAATGATTTATATATATCTTTAATAGAAAACTGCCTTTTTTATTGACATGAGGAAAACTATATCATCAATTTTATGATATTAGAAGATGTAGCAATACGCTCTACCTATCATACGCTGTTCTGTGTTACAAAAATCAATAATGTCTAGCCTAGTGGATTTACCGGAAGAAATTCTCATTATCATCATCAAACGCCTAGATATCAAGTCACTCTACAACTTATTCCAGACATGTGGAAGATTGAAAGATATTATACTGATGCAAGGTGTGCTCAAGAAATGCAACTTATCCTGCAACACTTTAGCTTCATCGAAATCATTGCAGCTGGATATGATTAAGGGCATCTCCGGGCATCTCCAAGAGTTGAATGTTTGTGGAGTGTTAAATTTGAGAAAAAGTGTACTATTACCTGCTCTCAAGAAGATGAAATGCTTGAAAACTCTTGATGTATCATTTACTCCAATTAATATATTAGATATGTTGATTATCTACCCACATTGTCCAACCATAAAAAACTTAACTATAGATTTTTCTGATGACATAAAAATAGAAGGCAAAAATTTGGATGATTGTCAGGAAGTGTTTAAAAATTTTACGAATGTTCATTTTGTTCTGCTTAGAAGGCTTTCGAATTCATACCAGTATATATTAGAAAAATCATCTTTAGAAACACTCAAGTTAACATTGCTAGAGTATGGAGGTAGATATGAGTCTACTGGTGCTACAATTTGTCCATTTAAACACTTATGCATATTTATGGTGAATAGTGACTACTTACATTCATCTCGGGGCACTTGGAGTGAGATTGTGCCTCTGATTAAAATGGAGAACATTGAGTACATAATTTTTGAGTATAATGCTTCATATTCTGTATGTGCATCACCACTTTTACTGAATTTTTTCTCTGAGAATTACAAAACTATATCATCTTTCAGTTTTGATAAGGACAAATACTTGTATGGCACTGTAGCCATAATGATATGGGATAAGAAAAGTACTGTGTTTGACGAAACATTTTTTCTTAATTTAAAAGAAAGGATAAGAAAAATACTTATATGTAAAATTACAGATACAAGTGAACAATTCCTGCCGTCGGTTGTTGACAGTTCAAATTATGACTGGTTTCATATACATCAAATGGGACCTCCTAAAAAGGCAATAGCAGCAGAACCCCTGTTTAAAAAAATAAGAAAAGCTGGTACTGAAGAAATTCTGGATTACGATGGAATATTTAATGAACATGAGAATATCAAGTTAAATGTACATTTTATAGGCCCTATAATTGTAACTCTGTCATCAAGAAACAATTTTCTAAGTAAAATAACATATTTAAGTTTAACTAGTTCACTTATACGCTATAGTAATGAATTTTTCAATGTTCTATTCAGATCTTGTAGTAAGCTAATTACACTAAATATACAAGCTCCGTCATTATCATCTTGCCATTCATCTATTGCACGGTCCATTCCTTTAACTCAATCATTAAAGAACATAAGGTTAGTAGATGAAAGAATAGATTATAAGACATTATTTTCGTCTTTTACTCAATGTAGAACTTTAGAAAATATTTGTATAATTGACATTTCAACTGAACTAAATGATTTAGCAGATTTAACGGCCCTGTATAATCAATGTGTGAATTTGTACAATCTATACATACAAGCCTTAATAACAAAATGTACTACAGTAAGAATGTTGTCTCTGCACAAGACATTTCTTAAAAATTGTCCTGAACATTATGTAAACTTTAATTTAGAATATTATAATCAAAAAACTATTTCAGAATATAATCCGTATTTGAATGTATTTCAGCTAGATCCAATAAAACCAGTGTAACTTAGAAAATATTTTTTTATTACCCTTACACATAAAAAGGTGAATAATTATTTTTGAGTTGGTCGAGACCATTGTCTCAGGGAAATCATAGTAAATGATAATGAAAGTATTCCTAGCACCGCACTTCCACCACAAGCGTATGTCAAGACTCCTCTGTAGTATTGGGGGCACTTTATTGCATCTTCACATTTACTGAAAAGATAAGAAAATAGGTAATGTGTTTTTATTTGCCTGATTAAATAGGTAGGATATATGTCAAGATAAGCATTGCACTGAGCGGGCATAGAATTAATATACATAATAATATCACTAAAAAATAAAACAGATTGATAGTTATAAAGAAAGAGTAGTGTTTTATACTCGTAGATATACGAACTCGAAGAGTACAGTTTCAACGAATAGCGGCCGACCACTGTGGACTGCATTATGCTAGTCTAGTCCAGTGAGGATTGGTGGAGGGGTTAGTGGTTAACCCAAATAATCCAAATATACTAGCTGCCCTGACAGACTTCGTTCTGTCAAAAGATTTTTTTTGAGATGTAAGCCATCCTATCTTTCAAGTTGGATCAAACTGTAGGTACACGGTGTGCGAATTTGATTGAAATCGGTTAAGTAGTTTAGGAGTCCATCGCGGACAAACAACGTGACACGTAATTTATATATATTAAGATTATGAAGATATTAAGATTGCCAATAGCCAGCAGTAGCGGATTAAATGTCTACAGCGCCCTAGGCAATCAGTTCAACGGGGCCCCTAACGGTCAACGCCCTATTATCAGAGCCGATGTTAGGGGGGAGGGGCGGGGCGGTGGGGCTTGGGCGCGCACAAGGCCTTTGCCGCCTCCAAAAGCGTTTGGAGGGGCGCCACTTTCGGGGTGAGAAGCAAAAAGAAAGGAAAAATAAAATTATAATAATAACGCTTCACACATATAGGCCCACATTAGGATTCCCTGTGTCGTGGGTGCCATTGACAACACACTAGACAAGGACATTCACACCCAGACTGAGAATAGAAATTCAAACCCATCATTCTTTCCGCCTCGCTGGGAATCGAACCCAGGACCCTCGGTGCGGCGATCCGGCGCGGCGGCGCCGGCGTGGTAACCATTGCGCCACATGGGTCGTCTTATTAAACGTTCCCATCGGTTCAGTAAAAAAATTTTCGAGCAAAAAAGCTCGATTTTTATTTTCTTATGTGGGTGCCAAAATATTCTTGCCTAGGGCATAAGTACTATTATTTCTTCTGTGCTAGGTCGTCAGTGGCTCTAACGCCGGCACTGACTACATAATATCAACCTCAGATGAAAATCATCTGAGTTATCAACATATTTCACTACATTTCGAAATTGGCACCATATAAAAAAAGGTCTTATCTACTGTCGCCCGTTTTTTGATGTGCGATTTTTTAACTTCGCGCCCCTAAGAATATTTCTAATTTGCCTTAGGATCCTTAGTCAGGTCTGTCATTGAAAGACGGTAGGTTAGGCACTTACCTAGTATTTAGATGATGAGTAGTATTTAAGTAGATGTTGAACGTCAAAATGGTCGAGTCCCATAAAAAGAGTGTTACAACTTTAACCTATCTCTGTATCGGTGTGTCTGTGTATATGTACGTCTGTGGCCAAGGCCGTCTTTAACGTATTGGAGGCCCTGGGCATATTAGAATAATGGGGCCCTTATGACTTTGACAGAACAATATTTTTAACCGACTTCAAAAAAGGAGGACTTAATCAATTCGACTGTATTTTTTATGTTTGTAACCTCAGAATTTTCGACTGGGTGAACCAATTCTGATGATTCTTTTTTTAATCGAAAGCTGATGCTTGGTGGTCTCACTAATTAAATTTGAGCTAGATCTGACGATTTTGAGTTATTTTGTAGTCGGTTATTTTTTCTTGGTAAAATTCAGATTATTACTTTAGAATAAAAAAGTAGATAAGCAAGCTTCTAGATTTATTTTTATTGATTTATCTAAGCATGCTGAAATCGGAAAGATTCATTTTTGGGCGAGAATAGAGTAGCTTCATGCATGCAAAAGCTAATAAGCAAATTGGTATTGTATTCACTAATTTAGGTTTGTTTTATCCGAATTAAAAAAGGTTTTACGGTAATAAATATCGGTTATCGTTTAGTGATCTGGTAGGAACCAGGGGACCCCCTCGATCACGGGGCCCTGGGCACGTGCCCAGTATGCCCAGTGGGAAAGAGGGGTCTGTCTGTGGCATCATAGCTCCCAAACTGATTAACCGATTTTGATCTAGTTTTTTTTGTTGAAAGGTGACTTAATCGAGTGTTCTTAGCTATTTTAAGTGTAATAAATACTGTCCGTTTTTTTTTAATTTTAATACAAGATTATTTCTACGGTTAAAAAAAAACATGGTAGGCTTTATGATTCAGATGTCCAAGGGTAGTTAGGTAGGTACCTATGTCAAGAAAACATGTTTTAATGTAATGGTTCCAAATGAGTGGGATTCCAATAACACTTACTAATTTTCTATCGCTACAACGGCAATTCCAGTAACTAACTTATCGGCGAAGGTAACGATGGAATATATAGAAGCTCCTTGATGGGAGTGAGGTCCTATTAAATCCGCAGTTATGCATAAACTCGACACGAGGGTAATTGAACTTCCAGCACCTGAAAATTTAATATTAAAGATGAGGTAATTGAAGGTTCAAATAGGTACAAAACTAATTGTTTTTATAGTTTAAGAATCACTAAAATAAATACTTAAAGGGTAATATTAAATACCTACTCACAGCTGATAATGGAGTAAGTACAGGCCCATCAGTGACCACTAGTGGCAAAAATTGTTCATGCTTCGGAGGGCACGTAAATCCGCAGTACCTATGGCGGCGTTTAAACCTGGTTTGGCCACTAACCCCTTCACCACTGTAGCAGCGTGTTGGAGTATGCTCTAGACCTCCTCAAGACTAGGTACCGTACCGTAGTAGGCCTTTGAGGGAAAGAGCTTAACTCAATTGCCTCTTCCGTGAGCGAGCAGATAAGTATAGTTCAGCTAATTAACAATGTATTAAACCTAACAATAAATATAAAGTTTAGACCAAACCAATGAGAGCAGCGACTAAATATATCTGTAATACACTGGCTTCTGGGTCGATCGCCAGTGCTATCCAAAGACAGCTTAATAGACTTAAAGAACTCCCAACAAAATATGCCACCTGAAAAAAACAACACTAATCTGAATGTACGCCTAGAAAAGCAGGGTAGGCTTTAGTAGCTAGTCTCTAAGCGGATTGCGAAAAAAAAAAATTGTAAAAACTATTTTGTCCATCGTAGGGCACGTAAAGTTAAATAACTTCATAGAGAATGAAAAATATTTCTAAGTGTGTGTATGTTAACATTGTTAACAGACCTGGTTCCCACAGCTACTGATTTTGCTTTTAAGAATCAACGAAAAGAACAATGATGACAAATATAAAACTAGGGGAACGCTGGCTACTAGTTCTGATCCCTCTGTCTGATTTACTGACAGGCGCTCCTCAAGGAACAGTGGCACGTAGACAAGACTCAACGCCCAGTACAGCCGGGAAAACACGTACCTAAAACAATAGTTGAGATTGGGATACATAATCTACATCTACATATATAAAACAACTAGCTGTTGCCCGCGGCTTCGCACGCGGAAATTATGCTTATCATATTTCTACCCCTTACAGAAGAAAATTTAAAAATACGTTCATTTATGTATGTACATTCATGTTCATTGAAGTACTTATATTTAGGAATTTACATACTGAAACCTACGATACAATCACAGATTATTCCTCCGGGAGCTGGTTTTGAATAATAAACAACATTAACATTATTTTTTTTTCTTATTCATGAAAAATTTTGAAAAACTCGAAATCATGTATTTCATCAATTAAAGGAGGAACGTTTGTTGCAAATTTAAAGCAAATCATTGATATTTTAAAAATATTCCATACAAAGTTTCATGTTGTTTCCGGGGAAAACTTTTAATTTTTTCGTGACGAAAAGTTTTCTAAAATATGACCCAAAGTATACCTAAGGAACAACTTAACAAATTTCCGTCGAATCAGTTCAAGGGTTTTCATGTGATGCCCGGACAGACAAACAGATAGACAGGCAGACAATAATTTTAAACAGTAAAAAATATCTTTAAAACGGTTCTATTCAAGATTTCATGTCCATCCGTCCAAGAGTTACATATCTCTCTTCCTCTCCCACTCCCTGTCCCTCTCCCTCTTCCTGTCCCACTCTCTCTTCTTCTCCCGCTCCCTGTCCCTCTCCCTCTGCCTTCTTCCTATCCCACTCTGAAGGAGAGATCCTTCTCCCGCTTCATGTCCCTCTCTCACTCCCTCTCCCACTCCCTGCTCCCTCCCTCTTCCGCTCCGTCTCCTGCTTCCTCTTCCGATCCCAGTCCCTTTCTCGCTTCCTGTCCCCATCTCCTCCCCCTCCCGTCCGTAAAGTTCTCTACACTAAATTTTTGCTTCTCACTATAAGCTTCCATATTAATTTTCACATTACTAAGTTTAAAAATGACGTAGTTTCTTAAATATTTACAACCCCTTAGTTTACCCCTTATGGGGATAAATTTTGAAAAAGCCGTGATACAGTTATTTTTTGTGTATTTAAGCTAATATACATATTTTCACCCTTCTTACTTCGAAACTGACGAAGTTGCCATACTAACTTGCATACGCTTATTTAACTGTTTAGGGGTTGATTTTCCAAAAAACAACTTTTAAATTTTAATCTGGATTCTATGGATCTGGATTTATATGAATTCTCATGTTTTTAACTTCAAAAATGATGACGTTGCGTACAAAGTTTCATGCTTCAAATTAACCATTTAAGGGATGATTTTCCAAAAAAAAAACGTGTTAAAATTAAGTTCTGTTCACAACTATAAACTTACATAAAAATTTTCATATTTATAACTCTAAAACTGACGAAGCTGATTTATGCGTAAACGACTTCCAACCCCTGTTTTTAGGGGATGAATTTCGAGAAAACAGTGATAGATACAGTTATTTTTTGTGTCTAACTGTAAGCTTAAATACAAAATTTCACCCTTCTTACCCCAAAACCTATGAAGTTGCCATACTAACTTGCACACTCTTATTTAACCCTTTAGTTAGGGGATGACTTTCCAAAAAAACATAATACTTCCAAATTTAGTTTCTACTCTGGAGATAATATATAAATTTTCATGTTTTTAACTTTAAAAATTACGAAGTTGCGTACTAAATTAAATTCGCTACATTAACCTTTAAGGGATGATTTTCCAAAAAATGTGGTAATATTAAATTTTGTTCATAACTGTAAACTTACATAAAAAAAAATCATATTTATAACTCTAAAACTGACAAAGCTGATGTATATGTAAATGACGTCCAACCCCTATTTTTAGGGGATGAATTTCGAGAAAACAGTGATACAGTTATTTTTTGTGTCTAACTATAAGCTTATATACAAAATTTCACCCTTCTTAATTTAAAACTGACGAAGTTGCCATACTAATTTGCACAGTCTTATTAAACCCTTTAGGGGATGACATTCCAAAAAAACGTAATACTTCCAAATTTCGTTTCTAATCTGGAGCTAAAATATAAAAATTTCATGTTTTTAACTTTAAAAATGATGAAGTTGTATACTAAATAAAATCCACTAAATTAACCCTTTAAGGGATGATTTTCCGAAAAAAATTGTTAAAGTTAACTTTTGTTTATTACTATAAACTTACATTAAAAAAATCATATTTATAACTCTAAAACTGGCGAAGTTGATTTGTATGTAGTTGACTACCAACCCCTATTTTTAGGGGATGAATTTCGAGAAAACAGTGATACAGTTATTTTTCGTGTCTAACTATAAGCTTATAAACAAATTTTCACCCTTCTTTCTACAAAACTGACGAAGTTGCCATACTAACTTTCGCCATCTTAATTAACCCTTTAGGGGATGATTTTCCAAAAAAGCGCATGACTTTTAAATTTTGTTTCTAATCTTGAACTAATACATAAATTTTCATGTTTTTTACTTCAAAAATGACGAAGTTGCCTACTAAGTTCCATTCAGTAAATTAACCCTTTAAGGGATGATTTTCCAAAAAAATATATTAAAGTTAATTTTTCTTTATTACTATAAACTTGCATAAAAAATTTCAAATTTATAACTCTAAAACTGACGAAGTTGGTTTGTATGAAAATGACCTCAAACCCGTATTTTTACCCCTTAGGGGATGAATTTCCAAAAATCCGTTCTTAGCTGACGTCTCCTTAGCATAAGCTATCTCCTTGCCAAATTTCATCGTAATCGGTTCGGTAGTTTCTGAGATTTTTTGTTTAATCAGTGTATCTCTTTTCAATTTTATATATATAGATAAAAAATCTACCTATGTACGTCATAGACTTTGAAACCATCCAACCCTCAGATAAGTTACTCTGAGATCCAACCGAATGTGCTCCAAACCGGTTTCATTTGAAAAGCAATTTAATGCGAAGATCAACTACTTACTGTACTTACTCTAATTCTCGATCTTGTGAACGCTTAATAGATATTAATTTAATTTAATTCACATTTAAATATTTTTACGGTAATCTTAGAAAATACCACAGAAACATTACTTTTATGTAATACTTACAGCATACTAGCTTGGTACAATAGGGGCATCCTCAAAAAGTACATAATTTTTGACTTGGCTGTGATCCTTACAGATATATTTTCATCAGCTTCCACAGTCCCGTTGCATGGTACTTGAATGACAGACTTTTCCTCTTTCAAAGGGTTAAGTTTAAAGAAAATATGAAACATTATAAACGCCATTACACCAAATCCTGATATAATAAGTGATACATCCTGAAAATAAATAGGCATGATAATATAGTAACGGTAATTTTCAAAAGGCATTTTACGGTTTGCCTGAGCAGGAACTGTTATCACATCGGCAGACTGGCTCACAAAGTTGTTTCAAGCAACTTGGTTTTAAGCACTGTAGCAAGGCGATGGTGAATCATTTGAGAAGTTAGGGACACCATCCAATTTTAACTTCATGTTTAATCTGTTTGTGTAGCACTAGCACCCTGCTGAACAACGAACAGGGCTATGGCAGTCCGCTTTTTCACCGACTTCAAAAATACGAGGAGGTTCTCGTTCTATTTTTTTTAAACGTTTATTACCTCAAAACGTCGTCGATTGGACTGATTTGGAATTTTTGGAACGAAGTTCCTTATCGCGCGTTGCGAAAGGGGGCTAGGCGGAAAATTTGGTAACGACACTTTTTGCCGGTAACGACACTTTTTGCCGTCGTAATTTTTTTACATAGAAAGCAAGCCAGAGTACTAGGATGCAAAAACATGCAACAAGCTGCATGTTTTTGCTATCCTAGTACTGACTGCAAGGAACTTCGTTCCATCCGGGTGTCCCTTGACACCTCTCAAGTTTTTTTATTTTATTTGAAAATATATACTTCAGATGTAAGCGATTTTTAAATACTCGTATGTTTAGCGATAATTTTTGTTAACGCTACTTCGTTGAAGTCGGTTACTTCAATTAGATTTTTTTAATATCGGTGGCTTTGTACCTTTTGGCTATTTGAAAGTAGTTTAATTGCTAAACACCATTTTGCTCGTAGGATATTATAATTATTATTATTGTCGTAGGTACTAGGTACGTCATCGAAGAAGATTATTAGATAGTGAAAACATACCCGAAATTTGTAATCATCAGCTGGTCCAATAAAGGTGCTGTAATTAGTTGCTCTCAGTACAGTCCACGTGATAAAATAAACCATAAGGCTGGATATAACAGAAGCCATATATCTGCAAGCAATACAACACTGGATTTGGAGAATAACTTGCTATTTAGAGAAAATTGTTATTTTCTCTAGCTATGCATTAGGTAAGAATATAATGATTAAGAAGTTAGACTGGTCAGAGTGGTAAGCTCTCATAGATTAGGTCAAGCTAGGCATCCGCAATAATCAGGAGTGTTGCTCTACTGTGGGTAGACAACAAGTCAAAATCATATGCCATAATCATGCCAGTCCATTAAAACATTCGTATATGCACAGCATCATGTGAGAAGTGGGTGAGATTGTGATTGTAATCAAACAATACCTTTTGATGGAACAAAAAATATGCACGTTTTATTATATTTTAATCGATGCTTACAACAAACTATATCACTCTACCTCTCCTTTTGCTCTCATCTACTATGCCCCATTACTCATACTTATACTATGTCCATCTATTCGAAACTCCACTTCATTTTATTCTACTCCAGTATACTTTAACACATCTTACAGGCATAAGTACTAATTATTATTTAAATATGTTACCTATTAATAACAATTTTGTAAAGTTACCTTATAGAAGTTAATTCGGCACGTGTGTGCAGATTGTCCGTTATAACAGGTATCATAGCCAAATGTGATATTTGAACGATGGCCCATCCAATTTGGAAGAAGACTATGAGAACTGCGTAGTAGAAGGGCATCCACCAGGTGAGGTACACAGCGTCGTCGGAAACCCAGCAAGACCAGCATCGTATGAATAGTAGAGGGAACGTACAGGTTACGATAATGCTACCTGCAAATTTAAGGCTCTCAATTTTATAAAAAAAATACACTTAGATACTTATTAATAAAAGAAGTATCTTTGTCAAATGATTTCACTTAAAACGGTACAGTAAATCTACGTTGTTTTTCAGTGCACATAATTTTTTCAGTGACACTACCAGTACAACGAGGTCATACATAGGACAACGGGAAAATAAAGGTATTTCGTGAAATACAGTCCACATTGCTAAAAGCGCTACATGCTTAAACCCCTGCATTTATTTCCTTGGTCACGGTAAACGTATCATCTACATTTAGCTCGCCATGTGAGACCTCTGCCTCGCCTGCAGATCCTACAGGGACAGCAAGTCGTCAAGTAAGATATTTATTGTTGGAATGTGTGCAGTGTACGTACCTGTCAAGTGCCATATTTTTTTGGTGCTGTACTTATCAGCAAGAACTCCTACCATCGGTGTCGCTAATGCATCTACTACTTGACCTGGAAATAAAAGAAACCACTCAGTTTAGTGTAATTAAAATAAATATTTCGCAATATGTAGGTATATTCGGTTCTGGCAGGTATGGTCTGTAAACAAAAGCAGCGAAAGTTTAAATCAAGTTGAAATCAGAGGATGGATAGGACTTGTTTGATTTCACAGTGAAGTTAGGTTTTACAGTAATAGCAGTAAATAATTAATTAAAAATTTTGACCAAAGTGCAATGCTTTCTGTTTTCTTTATTGGGACGGCTTGGAATACTAACCACACTCCCATGCCGGGACACTATACTATATTACTATCTTAAAAGGGACAGAAGCCAGCCTGCTTGTTGGTAAGGCTTTACGTAGGAATAATAACATTATCAATATTATTACGATATTAAGTAAGTCAGCCGCCGAAGGACTCATCGTGTTCTGGCTGGGGGCTTGAGAGCAATTTTTTCTTTATTTTTCTTTCTCTTTCTTAGCTGGAAACGCATCAGTGATGCTATTGGTATCGCTGATGTCCATGTGCGAAGATAGCCATTTAACATCAGATGGATCAACACTTTCTATAAAAAGGTTACAGCAGAACTTCATCCATCCATCCATCAGCCCTTTGAGGTCCACTGCTGGACATAGGCCTCCCCTAATCTACGCCACTCAGACCGCACTCAGACAGCAAAACTTACCTAGCAATAACATGGCCCCAGCCACCGCTGCTCTCATGTGCAGCACAGCTTGGAAGAACAGCATCATGTAGGAGAACCACATAGCTGCACATAGGTCGTTGTAAATGTGTCCCAAGCCGAACAAAACGTTCTGGTTCACGCGCCACCATCTTCGTTTTCTGCATGGAATGCTGGAAAAACAAGCTTTTCTGTCAATTCCAGGTGTACATTGTGAAGACAATGGCGACAAATCAATTTTCCTTTAATAACCAGGGTAATTTCGAAGGTATATGATGATCAAGTTCTCTATAATTGCTTACCAAAAGCCCCAATATAATGAACTATATTATAATTTTGACGTGTTTCGGTTACAAAGTTTGAGAGTGTATTAGATAATTCCTACTTCGATGGAGATGCTTCAGTGGTCTTCCTATTGTCATGAATGTCCACGGGCATTGGTGACCATGATAATTGTTGCAGACGGTTATTCACTATTTAGATTATACTAACAAAAAATAACCGACTTCAAAGTTACTCAAAATCTACTTGTCAGATCTCGTTCAAATTTATCTGGGACCACATGACAAGCACCTGCTTTTGATTAAAAAAAGAATCATCGAAATCGGTTGGCGTGATATTGAGTTATTAATAAAACAGTCGAATTGAGAACCTCCTCCTTTTTTTGAAGTCGGTTAAAAAACAGTCTAAATAAAACACTAAAACAAACAAAAACTAAAACAAAACTTTTTCTTTTACTATCTTCTATTTTGCTTGACTTGATAAGATAATACCGGTTGGTATCAAACAAGCGAAAAATCGGTTAGGAAATCCGTGAAGTTTCGAAGAACTGAATTGAAATGGTTTGTTAATGACGTGGCATAGTTAATATCGCCGTTCGAAGGGTTAGAAATTTGAAATTTGAATGATGAGTTTGAATTTCTGTTGTCGGTCTGGGTGTGTGTTTATTCTTGTCTGTGTGTGTAGTCCATGACACCCACAACACAGATAATCTTAAAATGGGGCTATGAGTGTGTAGCGTCTAATTTACAAGTATGTATGAATGAGAAGTATATGAACATAATTATATAATGGACAGGAAGTAGGAACCAGCGATTTATAAGACTATGAACACTACCACACCTTTTTACCGACCGATCACAATAAACTACTTGATTTGATTTGAACTTTACGGGAGAATAATTTATATTGAACTTTCTTGCATATTATTTATTATTATTATTACAACAGTAATAAATAATTGGTAAAAGACAAAACTGATTATTTTAACTAGCTGCAAACCCATGGACAAAATAAAGACAGTCTCAATTATACTACTTACAATATAAATTGAAAATATTGTTTCAATATAAATAAAACAATCACAACAAAAACATCGCAACATTCCTTTGGTGTTGCTGATGTCCATGGGTAACGATAGCCACTTCCATCAGGTGGATCGTCAGCTCGTTTGCCGGCTATTTCCATAAAAAATAAAGTAAAGAAAATTATAAAGGGAGCTTTAATTCTGACAAGCAGCTATTACTTCCGGGTAAAGACGTTTTTGCATTATTATTAACTAACCGACGAAAGAACGGAGGAGGTTCTCAATTCGACGCGTATTTTTTTTTATGTATGATCACGCAGCAATCGGCACAGGGTGGTCCGATTTGGATGATTCTTTTTTTATTGGATAGGGTATGTCCTGAAGTTGGTCCCATATTTTTTTGAAAATTTTATTCCTACCTTAAAGGTACGACAATAGGGAATGATTGATTATTCACCCGTTTTTTACCCAGAATTTTTACACGTTAACCCCAATAACTTTGTACTGGATGATCCGATTTCGATGATTCTTTTTTTATTGAATAGTGTATACCTTGAAGTTACTCTTGTTTAAATTTCGAAACAAAATTTTACCCCTATAGGTACGAAAATAGGGGATGATTGATATTTCACCTACTACATTTTTACCTGGTAACTGAATCTATAATTCATAAAATCAATAATTTATTATTAATTATAAGTATTATAGCAACTAAAAATAATTAAATAATAATTATAATTATAATAATAATAATTAAAAATAATTTTGAGGCGGTGCCAAACCAATGAAAAAAGAAACGACGAAAAGATGCGCGCCGCGCTGCTGCTGCCGTGTGCATCGCATGCCGCTGCCCTCATAATAATTATGAACTTTATGTAATTAATTTTGGTTGTTTGTTTGGCACGGTCTCAAAATTATTTATTTACTGTTAATTTCGGATCTTTATTTATAATACTAAATGGTTTATTTTATTTTTTGCTTTTCAGTTTTTTTTTCGTTGGTTTTATTTTTTGTTAAAAAGTAATTATAACTGATCTATTTACTAAGCAACAATTTTCAGAACAATATACTTATATCTTAAATATTATTCAATATCTTAAAGTGTACCTAGTGAATATTTTAGTGAGCACATCAATCAATAAGAACATCTCCGTAGAACATAGTAGAACATATCTGTAGAACTATAGCCAACAGTTAGTCTGCGGAAGTTGATAATATCATCTCATTCATCTCTACTCTACATAATATATGCTCGTATTGCTCCTCAGTCCTCACACAATTTTATTATTCTATCCATACGCAAATCTTACAGAAACCTTTGAACATCAATACTTAAGAGGTTGTCACGTATGCGTACCTGGTCTATAATAAATAGTAAATTTACTGAAACGCTTATTAACCCATACTATCATTAAAACCATCAGATATTTAGGTTTTAACGTGAATACGTTTTAAAATTTGCATACATGTGCGTACTTGAGGGCAATCCAAAAAATCGCTGATAACTGGCATAGTTTTGTGTCGGATAGCTAAAAAATACGTATACAAGTGTCTAAGGTTAAGCCCAGTAATTTAAAAGTGTTTGTTTCTTCTATATTTAACCATTTTGTGATTTGTGTCACACTAATTTACATTAAGTACTTACCTACATTAATCGGTAAGCACATACAACTGATTTTTCAATGGATAATCGAATTGTATTTTTTATTTTATTAAATGGAGACTTCAACAATAACAAACAACAATTATTTTTTATTGTTCATCAGTTTCGACACAAAAAACTTCTATGATATGACTATAAATTACTTCTACTGCACTACTTCTATGACTTCTATGATAAAGAAAGAATAGGTATAAATAATAAAATTATTTGTTTAACTAATTTAATCTAACATCAATGAAGCAAATGAAATGCATATGCCCCGCCCCGTCTAAAGTTACATTTTCGAGAGGGACTAAGAAAAGGAAACCTTTAACAAGGACGACAATTTTCATTTTATGCCCCACTTAGTGATCGTAGATTGGATAAATGGTAAATTGTTTCCGATGCGATGCATCGATGGTAAGTTCAACATCTTTAAGATCTAAAAATTACCTTAATTCAATTTGAGGTGGGAAGCCCTCTTCGTCTTCCATTTCCGTATCTTCATTAACTTTAGTAGCCCCATATTTTGCGTTCATTTTTTAATTAAAGCTAATTGAATTTCGAATTCGTATCGGAGTAAATTCCACACCGTTCGATCAAAATAGACACAATAAATATTTATCGACTACCAAAAATAGTTTATTCACTGAACTATCACTGTCTACACGTGTGCTAAGAAGGCTGCCCTCCGAACTTGTGTTCAATTCCACCGGCTTATCCTGACAAACGTACATATGAGAGTAGCGTTGATGTTCTTAATAGGCAATCATGATTGCACTTTCAGTACTCACCAAAACATTGCGATTGTTACTCTAGTTACTATGTATTTTACTCCACGGATAAACAAATGGTATTAATTTGTATTTGTTAGTAAAATATAGCAATGTCACACGAATATGATCTTATTTAAATATTTCGTGCATTGCATGAAATGATATTGTGGCGTGAATAAATATTATAGCGTGAACTTATGTAAATAGTTTCAGTATTTGTAGTAGCAGTAGGCAAATACCAATCTATTTTGCAAAGTATTTTACGATAAGAGTTACTGTTCAAAGCGTTGATTTTAAACGACGTGTTTGTAATGCAATATAATGCAATAAACAGTCTTCTATCTATATATTAGCGTTTTAAAGTCCACTGCTGGACATTGAGATAAAGTTCTTCCAACCGCTCCTGGGCCTTCTAAATCCAGCGGCTTCGCGCTGTGTTCTTTAGTCCTCAGTCCTAGGAATCCACCTGCAGGGTGGAGGTAACATTATTAAACATAATTAAAACGTTTCACATTAAAAAACCGGGCAAGTGCGTGTCAGGCCACGCGCAATGTAGAGTTCCGAAGTAGTAAGTTTATCGACTATTACTCACTAACTTACTTATGCTAACATAGCCGTGATAGTTTTTCCTTGTAAATTCATCATATAACCTATTTTTGAGAATTTTTGCACTTGTCCAACTCCAACCGTTTAGTCAGCAAGGGGGGGACACTTGACTCTAACCAAAATTAGCACTTTAAAGCCAAATGTTTCCCAAACGGACCCCTAAATCCACAAATGGTCTTACCCATAATATTTATATATACAGATACAGATACAGATTGATATACAGACGGACGAACATGACGAAATGATAAGGGTTCCGAATTTACTTCGGAACCTAAAAATAATCCTAAAAATCGAGGAATTGTCATGCAACTCAAAACATGCCAGGATTTGTAAATAGTTTCCACATGTAGGTTTAGTGGAAGAAATACCAACACGTCCCAGTTTTACAATACAATTAAGGTACCTATACAATCTGTTATTTATTTACTTAATAATAAAGGTGGCCTGTAATATTATAAGGTTGGCATTGTTACATGAAGCTAAGCCTACCTCAGTTAGATATGATTCAGGTCAATAAACTTTCAGAGGGCTTCCGTCGGTATTAGGTTTCCTACGTATTGCTAACACTCGCTTGCCTGCGGTATAATTTATATAATACATAGTTCAATTGATTGACATTATATATTTTTTATTATTTGGTTATAATGTAGCAATCGGGAAGTTTAAGCCCTTGTATGTATGTATTGTATTTATATATCAATTGATTACCTACTCAAAACCTTGACCCATTTTTTATGAGTCAACCTTGAATGACAATGAAGAAACCTAATACGTTGTTAGTCTCAAAAGTAAATGATATTAAGTGACTCCATTGAAGTACTTAGCAACTATTCATGAACATGGATTGGTGGTATGATGGACAACGTGTCCGTTATTGAAATTTTAAAGTTTTAACCCTAAAATACTGTATGACTGTAAATATATTTCACTGCCATCTAGTAATATTCAGCGGAACTGTCGTAGTTTCTTACTATTCATTTTAGTTACGGTATGACTGAAGTTGTGTAGAGATGTCATTGACATCAATGGAGTTGTAGTAAACTAGAAACAGATGGAGCCTCCAACCACTATTTAAATGTAATTATTTTGTGACTACGATAAATTCTGATACTATAGATACAATTAAGTTTTCCATAGCGAAGTGGCTATCGAAAACCTTTTTCACCGAACATTAATGTAATGTGGTTTTTACAATTGAGCCATAACAAACGCATATTTGAAACGTTTTTTTCATAATGAAATGTCTAACAGCCCTTTAAAGTCATATGCTGGAAATAAGCATTCCCTGATTGGTACCTTTCTGACCAACCCTAGTCCTCTGAATCCAGCGGCTTCCCGATGCCTTCTTTGCCATTGCATTGCTTACTTCATTGCACAAAATCCAGAAAAACTTTAATTAACACCCAGGTGACATTAAAATTATGCTTACCTATAGGAAAAACAGCCAAAAATATTGGCTTTTTAAAAGGCTGTCCTTTGAGGAATGAAGGAAATGAAAGTTCCTACTTTATAATTAAGGTTACAAAGCGTATATTTCGAGTAACCGTTACACTGGTGGCTGTTAGAAGCCGATGTACGTGACGATAGCAACTGGCCTAACGACATGACACGGGTAGCCTAGAAATAGCCAGGTGTACGTTTTGCTTCTATCTAGATTGTCTGTGAACTTCACATTTTTAAGACCATGAGAATACATGAAATTTACATAATCTCGGTCACTGCTTCCTACCGAACTGTTTGCAGCTTTGCCTTAAATTTTATAGATGCAATCATATTCTTGTAGAATATACGCTCAGTTACATACGCTCTACATTCAGATACAATTATCTTATTGTATTGTTTTATTATGTTAATAGTGATTTACCTACCTGTATTGCAATTCACAGAACGTGGTCAAAACTGTCTTCAATTTTTGTGACAAATTTCTTGGTTGATTATTGTTAAGAGTTTAAATATCTAGTATTAACATTTTTGTGGCTCTAACTGGCCTCTTTTTTAAATAGGATGATATCCTAAGACACTTATTTTTAGAAATATTTTTATTTATTTATATATATTTTTTTTAGGTCCGTGTTTATATATAGTTGTATTGGCCCATCTTAACCCTTCGGCAACCAATGCAAAAGGCAGCAGCGGCAGTTAAATGTCGTGTAACTATATTTCAAAGGATGAACGGTCATAACTTTTAACAAAGGCATCATGGACCATATATTTTGATTTCTGAAAGCGGCATGAAATTTTAATACTGATTTTGATGTCGACGAAATATAATACAATAGTCGAGTGGGCCCATTGTCCGGCTACATGGCATTCCATTTAAAAATAGGTTGATCACGAATAACACGAGCGGTCACAATCGATTGCACAACCGAATGCCCTATAGCCTAGGAGTTGAAACTATTCTTTTTTCAAATGGTCTCCTAGAAATGTATTTTATGAAGATAAAAATTTATAAAAAATAATTATTATTCAAGCAAGAAGAGGGAATCCTCGAGCTGGATAGATTACTTTTTGAATAACTAACTTTTTTGCAAGAAAATTTTCGTTATAATCATGAGTGAGTTATTGTAAGGCTTAGGAGTAGTAGTAAAAAATCATTTTAACCCATAACTATCCCACTGCTACGAGTACTAGGATATTTTTTTGTACCGACGCAACGTTAGTGATAATATAATCTAAATTTTACTAACAAAAAATAACCGACTTCAAATTCTCAAAAACTACTTGTCAGATCTCGTTCAAATTTATGTGGGACTACATGACAAGCACCTGCTTTCGATTAAAAAAAGAATCATCAAAATCGGTTGGCGTGATATTGAGTTATTCGTCAATTTGTCGCGCACATCTTAACACAAATTTACGACTTATGTGGTTTTCTAATGGATGCCATTGTCAGATCTCAATAAAATTTATATGGGACCACATGACAGCCACCAGCTTTCGATTAAAAAAAGAATCATCAAAATCGGTTCGCCCAGTCCAAAGTTCTGAGGTAACAAACATAAAAAAAAAAAAAAAAAAAAAAAAAAATACAGTCGAATTGAGAACCTCCTCCTTTTTTTGAAGTCGGTTAAAAAATAACCGACTTCAAAGTCTCAAAAACTACATAGTTGTCAAATCTCGTTCAAATTTATGTGAGACCACATGACAAGTGCCTGCTTTCGATTAAAAAAAGAATCATTGAAATCGGTTGGCGTGATATTGAGTTATTCGTCAATTTGTCGCGCACATCTTAACACAAATTTACGACTTATGTGGTTTTCTCATGGATGCCATTGTCAGATCTCAATAAAATTTATGTGGGACCACATGACAGCTACCAGCTTTCGATTAAAAAAAAATCATCAAAATCGGTTCGCCCAGTCCAAAGTTCTGAGGTAACAAACATAAAAAAAAAAAAAAAAAAAAAAAATACAGTCGAATTGAGAACCTCCTCCTTTTTTGAAGTCGGTTAAAAATAAATTTAATTACATACTTAGTATCTAAATATAACAATAAATTAAACATAAGTACATTTCTGGGCGAATTATAATCATAACTAAGAAAATGCCTGGTTATCGCAACTAAAGTACCTAAAAATCTAAGTACCTACTTCTTATTGAGCATGACATTTTACCTACCCATACTAAATAACTAAAGTCCGGTTTACACGTATTAAGTAGTTAAGTAAATAACTAAATTTCAACTAAATTAGTAAATTAATCCTTTTTGTTCTTTAATCTGAAGAAGAATAATTCTTTAATTTTGTTCTTACGATCCGCGTGGTGCAAGCTTAATGGTGAGTGGTCAGTGGTGAGTGGTGAGTGGTGAGTGGTGAGTGGTGAGTGGTGAGTGGTGAGTGGTGAGTGGTGAGTGGTGAGTGGTGAGTGGTGAGTGGTGAGTGGTGAGTGGTGAGTGGTGAGTGGTGAGTGGTGAGTGGTGAGTGGTGAGTGGTGAGTGGTGAGTGGTGAGTGGTGAGTGGTGAGTGGTGAGTGGTGAGTGGTGAGTGGTGAGTGGTGAGTGGTGAGTGGTGAGTGGTGAGTGGTGAGTGGTGAGTGGTGAGTGGTGAGTGGTGAGTGGTGAGTGGTGAGTGGTGAGTGGTGAGTGGTGAGTGGTGACCATACCGGATCCCTGTGCCAAGGGTCCTGGATACTACACAGGCGGAAATTTGATCGATGGAATTTCTGTTCTCGGTCTGGATGTTGTCCATGGAACCCACGACTTCTATCCTAGTGTGGCGATATGAGTGTGTAGCGTTATTATTAATGTTAAACTAATTAACAAGGCAAGTTAGTTAAGGTCTTGAAAAAATTATGAAAAAACAAAAAACCCGACTGCGTATAAAATTAAAAAAAAACAAGCTCAGTAGTTAAGAATGTTGTTAAAAGTAATACACAATTGAAGGATAAAGTACAGTCGGTATTTTGATACCCCATTCAATAGGTTTTGAGAAAAAAAATTTGAAGACAATATTGCGCTAAAAATCAGCCATTTTTTTCACTTTTGATATACCCAGTGTAGACGAATCTAACGGCACCTCTCAAGCTGAAATCGATCAAGCCGTTTAGGCTACAGAGCGTGCCAAAGAAATATACATACATACTCGAGAAACATAACCTTTCTTTTGTCGCAGTCGGGTAAATAGAGATGTGTTGTGTCCAACTAACTAATGAACAAGGCAAGTACACTAAATAAAGACCTATAAAAAAGAGATGTTCGAACGGCGCCTTCGACTCTCGCGCTACGCCGAATGCTGCAGGCTGCAGGCTGCAGTGTGCAGTGTGATTTATGGTCCAATCGCTCCTCGCCCAGACACCGCGGTCCGCTGCAGTCATGATAATTAAATCTCCCATTAATTAATCACGAGCCATTTATAGGAATTAACGATTTCCATAAGATTATTTTATTGAGCAGTATTAAAATAGAGCGATATTTTTGTCAATGTTTTCTAATTTCTTGTAGGCATAATAGGTTCAATATAGAAATAAATATAAATACACGGTTCGATCTAGGCCTCCTCAAGAGGAGAGACCCGTGCCCAGTAGTGGGCCATTAATGGGTTGAAGCCAGCCAGCCACACGGTTCGAGAGTAACTTCAGTGTAAATATGTGATCCTTATTTACTCTATTGTTTTTCAATTAATATCCTATTAATTAAAAAGATGTGAAAGTTAGTTTCTGAGGATGTATGGAACCACAGCACATCTAATAATTAGTATTAGGTGTTCTGTGTATGGAACTATGGACGTTTGTTATCTACATTCATGAAAATACCACTGAATGGATTTTTATTTTATTTGGAAATTAACCACAGAGGTAGACCATGATGTGGAATAACAAATAGGAAATTCATAACGTCGGAAAACGCGAGCAAAGCCACGACCAGAGCACTAATTGTGGCCAGAGCACTAATTGTGAAAATAAAGTAAGATTGTAATAAATTAGGTACTTAAAGGTTAGACTAGACATAGGATAAGCTAAAAATAAGCTCGAGCACTTGAATTGACCGTTCCTACGAAAGACAATAATTGGGTAATTAGGTATACCTATTAGTGACCGCTAAAACAAGCAATATACCTGCCTTATTCTCGACACAGCAAGCCTTTGCAGTTGTTTACTAAATTTATTCAATTTTTCTTGCTAAGAATAATATTGAAAAAGCCAGCAATGCAACACCAGTTGAAGAACATTTATGAAAAACTAGTTTTTGAGTAACCCGATAACATAACGGTCAGGAAACACCTCAAAGGGAATCTCATTGCAAAGTTCGTACCTACTTACATCACTTACATAGCAAAAGGGATTGGGAAAATCGGATCGTGTTGGATCGCCACGAATCCAATTAATGTGGATGAAACTTCATTCTTCGGCATTTGGGTCGATGATAGAAGGATAACTCCTAATCTTAAACCACATTTTTTGATTAGTAGTTTTGCTTGTGCTGACATCCATCTTCAAACGTAAAGGTCATTTACATTTTTAATTAGGTCGCGCAATCAATATTCAACGGTTTTATTTAGCTTGCCCTGTTCGTTGTTTATTTGTATGTATTTGTTTGAATCAAATCTTGCAAGCTTAATTAGATCTACTTCCACTTAAACTAAGGAGTTGGAATTTTACGTATTGCTTAAGTTCTGATGACAATAGATACATTTGTGTGATAAGCATGACCTGATACTACACACAGGTTTGGCTGCAGCCGAGGGAACTCCTTACTAGTTAACAGCACAGTCCCAATTTTTTTTTCTTTAGTATCTACATTGACACTTTATAACCATGTATTTAGTTTCTTAAAGTGTTTACTTGTTTGAGATAAAAAAGTTTCAATATATTAGTAGAAAAGAGGTACTTACTATTACATTTTATTTTACGTTCAAGATACTCTGCTTCATGCTTTAAAGTTTAAACAGAGTTCTACTCGTATTCGTGTTAACCATTCTTTGAAAACACTTTCACGCCTTTAGTTTTCAGCATCTCAAGAATTATGAAGTGACCTACTCGTACATGCTAGGACTAAGACCTTACATTTTAAATATATTGCTATACTTATACATTGCTATACATATATAAGGAACCTTACATTTTAAATAAATTGCTACACATACATAAGGGCTTATAAATTGCGTTGTAATAGTAGAGATCGTCGACTTTAAAAATGATGGTGTGATAAGGGTGGGGATCCACGTATGCGGACAGAAGCAGATCGGAGCAAAGTTGTTTTGTAATTAACCATTCCTATCCGTTTTATTGGAGACTGGTCTGAAGTTGTCGGCCCAAAGAAACGTACAAAATGCTCACACTGTGTGACTTTTGTGACGTCCAAATTACGTAATAGGATTCATTGTGAACCAGACGGACAGGGTACAATTAAAGTATTAAGACATCAGTAACAATTAAACCCATGAACAAATATTAATTAGTAACATGTAAAGGCCAGAAATCAAAACTAGGAGTCCTGCTTAAGAGACAGAGTGACTTATAATTGGGTTACCAGTTATATAGAGTCATATTAGATATTTAAGGTAGGTTTTAGATTTCAAAAAAGTAATAATGTGTTTTGCTAGACTTACATACTGCCGTCCTCAAACTAAAAGGCGGTTAAGTGACAAAAACAGTTTTTGAGGTAGAGCCAAAAAACGCAGGATTATTTTGAAATCGTGCTAGTGATTCTCTATAAAACAATTGTTAATGTTGTCATACTATGTCAAACTCAAAAGATATATATTTTTTTTGAACTTAAATATTACTAAAGGTCAAAAAAATATCAAAACTGTTAATAAAGTAAAAATTTACCAGATGAAATTTAGCCGCCTTTTAGCTTGAGGACGGCAGCATACGCCCCAAGTCAGAGTCACTAACGGTTACTTAAATTGTTCCTTAGTACAGAATTTGTGTGGTGATTCTTTACTAAGGAGCGATTTAAGTAACCGTTAGTGACTCTGAGTTGGGGGCTTAGGTAACATTTTTTGTAATACTTTGCTAAAACTGCAACATAAAAAGCGTTTGGCTAGAATCCAAAATCTATCCCTGATTCATTTTTAAAAACCATTAGGTCCGTATTTTATTTCAGATCAGTCGGTCATTTGTTTTATCGGACATCGGGCGATCAGCCCAAAGCCGCTTACCTATAAAATGGAAGTGTAATGGTTTGTTTGCATTTTATGTAGGTTCAAATCCAATTTAATTATAATTCCTACGGAATTTATTCGCTTCATGTACGGAATAATTCCGTACAATTGACTAGTCAACATCCTTACATCCTTACGTTATAACTTAGCTTATCTAAGTAACTTGGCTGAAAAATGTTATTTAAAACAATATTTATGTGTCCATCTAAAACTTATGTGGCCAAATAAAAATAATATAAATAAATTCAGTGAAATTGCAAGTTCAACAATAAAGGGCGCGATGGGAACAAATGGTATGTCGTAAGTGGGATGTTTGATAAAAATAATAAAAAGTTATAATATCTAAGTATTGTAAATAGTACCTATACCTATTTAAATGATATGGCTCAGGCGGGAATCGAACCCTTCGCTTCGCTCTAAGTGCTATTATGTAATATTATGTCTTCTGTGCTTTAGGCTACGGGGTCATCAGTGTCCAATAATATCACAGTACTCTATAAACTAAACTTTCTATTCTATATAATCTAAATTTACTAACAATAATCTAAATTTTACTAACAAAAAATAACCGACTTCAAATTCTCAAAAACTACTTGTCAGATCTCGTTCAAATTTATGTGGGACTACATGACAAGCACCTGCTTTCGATTAAAAAAAGAATCATCGAAATCGGTTGGCGTGATATTGAGTTATTCGTCAATTTGTCGCGCACATCTTAACACAAATTTACGACTTATGTGGTTTTCTAATGGATGCCATTGTCAGATCTCAATAAAATTTATGTGGGACCACATGACAGCCACCAGCTTTCGATTAAAAAAAGAATCATCAAAATCGGTTGGCGTGATATTGAGGTATTTGTTTATTTGTCGCGCTTACTTAATACAAACTTAAGACTCATATGGTTTTATCATGGATGCCATTGTTAGATCTCAATAAAATTTATATGGGACCACATGACAGCCACCAGCTTTCGATTAAAACAAGAATCATCAAAATCGGTTCGCCCAGTCCAAAGTTCTGAGGTAACGAACATAAAAAAACAGTCGAATTGAGAACCTCCTCCTTTTTTTGAAGTCGGTTTATTAAACATAATTTTTGGTACAAATACAGCAGAGCCTCAATTAAAATTTAAACGGACTAATTGTTGTCATACCGAATTCGGATAATCGAAAATCAGAATACTTAATCGAATGTATGAAGAAAAACACTTTTCGCACACGACAGATTAAATCATAATGCATAATTAGGTAATTATTAAAAACAACAAAAATAAATTAAAGTTTATCAAATCAATGTTTATTAAAAACATACACCGTGTTCCTGACGTTGTGAACAAACTTCGGCCTGATATTCAGCCCATTAAATTGGTCATCTTTCGTTATGGATTCATTATTGATTTTTTTTTATTTTTTTTATTTTTCATTTTCATACAAACTAAATACTTGAACGTAAATTGCCTAATGTGTAATCTCTTTACGCAAGCTGGCAACGTCGCATTATGATTGATATGAAACTTTGACATGAGTAAACTTTTCTTGACGTTAACAATAATTATTTCTCATCGACTTCGTTCTGTGCGGCCAGTGATCTTTTGAAAACCAAATAGGTAATAATACGGGTTCAAAAAGTTTTACCATGTTTGTTTACTTTAAGGCCCATTTAGACGGAGACTTTCTAGTATCTATCGTACACTACTATCACTAGTAATAATCGCCATAACATTATCGTATCAGGGTGAATATCAGAAACGTGCATTTTTTTTCAACTTTGGTGGCGAAATTTTCTCTTCAGTTTACGTGAAAAATGAGGACCTGGTATAAGAATAGAAAGTCTAAGCTATAAGAACCTTCAAGAGGTCTGAGAATATCTCGATAACTTTTTGAGATATTTAAGTTCAAAGTTTAGTGTGGCCACCAGAATTGATAATCGCCCACCAAAATCGAAAGTACCCACCAAAATTGAAAATCAGTGACACCAAAATTGGATTTTTCTGTCACAAAAGCTCTAAAATCAATAAAATAAAGCTCAAAGTGGCTAATATCACGAATTCTCGGGAATTATCAATAACTTTCATCGTTTTATAAAACTCTATTGTTAAAAAAATATAGATATTATTATTTAAAATCTATCAATCCATCAGCCCTTGGTGGACACAGATCTCCCCTAACTTGCGCCACTCTGACCAGTCCTGTGCCTTCTGAATCCAGAGGGTGCCTGCTGTCTTCTTTAGGTCGTCAGTCCACCTGGTTGGGGAGCTTCCAATGCGCCTTTTTCCAAGACGTGGGTGCCATTCGAGAACCTCTTCCCAATGGTCATCGGTCCTTCGAATTATGTGGCTAGCCCATTGCCACTTCAGCCGGCGTACTCGATGAGCTATGTCGATTATTCTTGTTCGTCTACGTCATTTCTGATTTGATCACGTACAGAAATATCGAGCTTAGCCCTCTCCATCCGCTTTTTCTCTCTCTGTCCGCTTTGTGACTTTGAGTATATGAATAAGGCCAATAATAATAAAGCACGACGTCTCGGAGCCGTATGTCATCACTGGCAACACACACTGCTTGAACACCTTCAACTTCAGGCACTGAGATAGTGTTTTGGACGACAAGATATGACGCAGTTTCCCGAACGCAGCCCATTCGAGTTGAATTCTACGAGTGACTTATTTCTCGAAGTTGGACGTAGGTACATGATATGGACATTGGACATGATTTTCGTCTTGTCCATGTTCATCTTAAGACACACCGATTGTGGCGCTGTTCAAGTCCCCTATAATTTTACCAAGTTCCTCAAGGGATCTTGCCAGATAGACTATATCATCGGCATATCGCAAGTGTGTGATGTCACTATTGACCACGATGATACCACGTTGTTTTCATTCCATCAGCTTGAACACGTCTTCTAACGCAGCAGTGAACAGTTAAGGAGATATGACGTTCCCTTGCCTGACACCTCTCTGCAGTTGTATAGGGTTCGTAGCTGTGTCGTATACACTGACGGAAATGGTACCTGATGATTACAAACACTTCAACACCTCGATATGAGAGTTAGGTACCGATACCGATAGAATCAAAGGCTTTCTCATAGTATACATAAGCAACACATAACAACAGATTATACTCCCTGGTCTTTTGTATAATCTGCCTCAGTATGTCTATATTATGGTCTATGGTTCTGTAGCCTTTCGGAATCCTGCTTGTTCGGGAGGCTGGAAGTCGTCAAACCTGCCTCGCAAACGGCTTACAAACGTGGTTCAGAAATGCAATGGGCCTTTATAGTTCTTCAAAAGGGCTTTTTCGCCCTTCTTGAAGAACAGAGTCACCACAGTTCTGCTGCACGCTTCCGGGGCAGTTCCAGTATTGATGACGGAAACGAACAGCTATTGGAGCGTCATTAGTAGAGGTTTCCCATCAGCTCTTAGAAGCTATTGTGAATCCGTCATTTTCCGGAGCCTTGTTCTTTTTAAGCTGTTTGAGAGCCTCTCTTATCTTATACAGGCGGCGTCCGGGATATCCTGTGTGTAGTGTCGGGTCAGTTTAGCTTGATTGTTATTGTCCTCGCAGGCAGCTGGAGCTTGAGAGGAGGCATACGACCATCTCTCAGAACTTCAGATTTCGACGAAAACATGGTTCTGGACTCGGTCTTCAACCTCGTAAGCTGACTTTGCCCAATAGACAGATCCCTGGCGAACACTTTGAAGCTCTAGTTTCGCTGAAGTGGCTCGTTTTAAGTTTTGGTCATGCATAAACGCCACCAAATCCACCAAAATTGAGCCACCAAACTCGGACCCTGCATAAAAAAAATCTTTAAAAATAGGGATCTTAAGATAAAATTAAATTTATATAACTGTTTTATGCGTAATCCAAATCACTACCTATATTGTGTAGCTTAATATAAAAGCACTTTAAAATAAACAGCAAATCGATCCACCAAAAATTGAACAATTCTTGTCCCCCTGTGCCACCCAAGCGGGTACTTTTGTTTTGGCGGGAAGTCATAGCTCTAATCACATACCCGTTACACTCAAACGTTACCAGACAACTATGCCCTGCGAAATAATAAAACTTAAATGATCGCATACGCAAGAAAGTTCATGTTTTAGTAAGTTGAACAAGTGCACCCAAGATTTTGGTTTTTTCTTGGACAAACTTTGATCGAGTATCCTGTGATGCTACATAACATTTTATAATATAGTTTAGTTATTTTTAGATAGTGTGTCTTATGTGTATACTAACGAAATTATATATTTTTTATTTTAACTTCAGTTGTCACTGTGGTGAATGAAATTATATCAAAAAATGGAGCTGGGACATACCACCAAACTTGAATTTTAAGGCATTTTTTTTACCCTGATTTTTTATTTACACATATATTTAAAAAAACAATGTGGCCCCAATTAAAAGAAGTTACGTAGTTTACTATATAAAAAAATCAGAAACATTCTATCATTTTACACCTCGATTCTCAACGTGGACACGTAAAATTTGCCGATTTGATATTCACCCATCAAATGTTTACATACAGTAAATAACTAAATTCTCACCTACGATTATCTCATATGACATTCGTAACTTATCGATCAAGGCGATAATTTCCTACGTCTATTTAGGTACACATTGTACGTAAGATTACTTACGACAATCTCGTCTTGTATTCGACTTACATTTTTCAAATTCATACGTGTATCATACAAGATGGTTGAAAACGTTTTGAGTGCGAGATTTGACATTGGAGTTAAGTTTACAATCAATATTCCATTGCGAGGAAATTGTCGTCAAATAGCGAGAGGTGTAAATGTAAGAAAGATTTTTTTATTAATTCAATCGTGGCTTCTTCGAGACGATAAGCTCTCCGTCTAAATGGGCCTTTATTGACAAGTCAAGCCAATCATGACATGACATTTAAAATGAAACAAGTATAGTTTGAATGATTATGACCGTACTAAGCGGCAACATAGCACAAATAAAGACCCTTTTACAATGTACACCCATATCAAATGGAATTACCAATAACTTAAAAACTAAGCTTTATAATGCACTAGTACCTGTATAAGATAGATATGTTTAGTAAATGCTATAGAATCATTTGGTAAAGTTTGTGCACAACCTCAAAAAAACCCTGTATACAGAGTGGATTTTTGAGACGGGTCAGTAAGGGCAGGTACCTTAACCGTTATAGTTACAGGAAAACGTTCCTAGGAGACTATCCATAACTTTTTAAGATATTCTGAACTGCATTCACAGATTTTTGAGAAAATGTACGGTAAGCGAAAAAAGTGCTAAAATCAAAAAAAAAAAAAAAATTATGCCTATCGATCCCGCTTCGTATGGGGATCAAAATACTCTATGGGACCATTTAAGGTATGACTACTAGAAATGTCAGAAAACGCTAAAAACATTTTCCATACATTTTGTACTGAAAAACGATAAATCAACTCGTAATATTCTTTATTGCCAAATAATCCTATTTCTTACTGCGATTAAAATATTCTTTGAGGCGTACTGAAATTTAAATACAAAAACTACCTTAAATGGTCCCATAGAGTATTTTGATCCCCATACGAAGCAGGATCGATAGGCATAAAAATATATTTTTTTGGATTTTAGCACTTTTTTAGCTTACCGTACATTTTCTCAAAAATCTGTGAATGCAGTTCAGAATCTCTTAAAAAGTTATGGATAGTCTTCTAGGAACGATTTCCTGTAACTATAACGGTTAAGGTACCTGCCCTTACTGACCCGTCTCAAAAATCCACCCTGTATAACTAAAATACTGTAACCTGAAAGGGTTAAAGTATTTGGTCATTGTCATTTGACGTGACTTATTTTATTTGATCGGGGTTTATAGTCCGGATAATCGCGAATCCGTATAACTGAATCCCGGATAATTGAGGTTCCATTGTAGTGGTAAGAAAGTAGTCTAGAAATCTTCACTTTCACAGCAGTACCTACGGCAGCGAGCCTTACGGCATTGTGAAAAAGGCCCGTGGCTGGCATTGGGTTGTTCAACCCAAAATTGTCTACGTGCGTGACAGTTAATTGGTTTAATGTTCTAATTATTCTTTTATTTTATTACACTAGCGTTATAGCAGCTTGTACATACCTAAAATGTGTCTAAAAGGCTTTAACACGCGAAGTGGAGACTAATTTTTTTTTGAGCATTTTGCTTGAGCCTAGCTTGATTAGCTCTCTGGTTGGAAGATTTGTTCTCTGCAGTGTCTTCTAAGGGAGTTGTAATCAATTTAACATATCGCACCTTTGGTGGTACAAGGGCACATCTTACAAAAATCGTAAAATGACAAAAATTAACCAAAAAATATTTTACAACCTGCAAAGTACATGGCCATATTCACAAATAAATGGGTCGTATCTCATGCAAAGAACAAACACTTTGAAGCAATACAAAGACGAATAATACGACTCGGAATGCAAAAAAAAAACAACTTTAAAATGGCTCTCCTGTAAAATTACAAAAGTGCAGTTGAGCCCTTGTACCACCAAAGGTGCGATATGCCTTTTTCATAGCCATACGTGTCGTATCATCTAGTTGGCCAAAGGATACATCTAGATTCTAAAAAGACAATTGTGCAGATGAAGTAAGTAAGATGGATCCCATATCTAACAGCGTGTAGCGAAGAGTCCGCCATTATGAATGGTTATCTTACTGAAGTCCTTTTCTTATAATGTAGTGGATGCAGTGACTAAATTATATTTCGATTAAAATTTTGTATTATAAATCATTATAGTATAATATTACGAGACACTATTAGTTACTATCCTTATATAATAGAGACTTCTGTGTCTTCCTTATCCTATAAATGACATATTCGTATGTAAGTCTAGTAATGCAATGAGATAAAATTTGTTGGGGTAATTTAAAAGATTCAACCGAGTCGCCCGTATACGTAATCTTATACTTGTATATAATCCCAGCGGACTTGAATTATGTATATGAAATGTACCGCTACCGTATAGAGGTACCTGCTGATAGGAACTAGATCACGTTATACCTACGTAAATGTATCTCCATTCTCCGTGGCGTGGGAAATCATCTTTTATAACTATTATTAGATAACAATAAACGACAGAGATACGAATGTGGTTTAATTTGTACATGACTATAAGAATACGTGAGCGCTAAGTACGTGTTTCATTATTTCTACCCAGGAAGCCAAACACTAAATTTCATAGAGGAAACTTCAAAATCGGCGAAATTCTAATTTTGCTTTTTTTCTGTTTACTAATACATATCTAGTGCAGAGGTAAAATAGCTTTTTATTAGATAAGTATTAGGTTAGTTAATAGACGGCACTGTGTGAAACTCTGTATCTCCGTAACTCTAATTTACTCAGTTATACCACAATATAGGAATCTAATATTGTGGTTATATCGTACATACTAGCGCTCTACCCACGGTTTAGCTGGCGTTTTAGGGGACAGTAAGTACCCAGTACCCTATATCTTATAACAAATCATGGTCTAGCAGTATGCTAAATTTCATGAAAATACAATTAAGAAAGAGTAACAAACATCCATCTTTCACATTAAATTGATACGTATACAGATAATATTAGTAAGATTAATACAACTTAGCGTGAAGAATAAACTAAATTTATGTTAATTAATAACTGACAAAATAGCTGACAATGAATGATAGGTGGTCAGTGTCACCTATTGACCCCCTAACTCCAAAGGCAGCCGAAACCGTCCAAAAAGAAGCGGTAGACTCGCTTTTCACAAGAATGATATTAATCATTTAGTTGCTTAATAACAGCCATAACTTAAACTATTTAATACGAGTTAAAGTGGCATTAATGAATAGAAGATTTTAAACTTAACTCATCGTGGACTGAACACATTTTACTATAATACGAGTACTCACGATATTTATTTTGTATTCCGATATTTCGACCCAGTTGCATGGATCGTGGTCACGGATGAACTGCGGTGGCGCGGAGAAACTTTTGACAGGATGACAGGTGACACTTGACATTAGTACATAAGTCTATCAACTTTCCGTCTAGTTCGTTTTTGCGTTTTGCTAACAATATTACGACATACTACACTCACCACATCTTGTCGCACCACACTTTGCACTTTTTGATTTTGGGATTTGCATAGACTAACCACTGGATTCCATGTTTGAGCTAATTTAAATCCATCCTCCCTATTAAAGTTTTTGGGGTGTTTTTTAATCTCGATGGCCTCTCGTACTAGCCGTGGGATGTAATGGCGTTCCATGGAGATTACCTGCGGGCTATGTAGCTCAATCCAGTGATTAGTCCCCGATTCAAGCAGATGTTCTGCTACGGCTGATTTCTTCCTTTCATCTTTCTTGACCGCTGTAATATGCTCTTTTATGCGCTGCGATATTGACCGTTTTGTTTGCCCAATGTAACAACTACCGCAGCTGCAGTTGACCTTGTATACCCCTGGGCACTGATAAGGTATCCTGTCCTTGGGTGAGCGTAAAAAGGCTGCAACTTTCTTACATGGCGTGAAAAAGGTTTTTATTCTGTATTTTCTATTTAATATCCTACCAATTTTATCAGTTACGCCCTTACCACGGCTAGTACGAGAGGCCATCGAGATTAAAAAACACCCCAAAAACTTTAATAGGGAGGATGGATTTAAATTAGCTCAAACATGGAATCCAGTGGTTAGTCTATGCAAATCCCAAAATCAAAAAGTGCAAAGTGTGGTGCGACAAGATGTGGTGAGTGTAGTATGTCGTAATATTGTTAACAAAACGCAAAAACGAACTAGACGGAAAGTTGATAGACTTATGTACTAATGTCAAGTGTCACCTGTCATCCTGTCAAAAGTTTCTCCGCGCCACCGCAGTTCATCCGTGACCACGATCCATGCAACTGGGTCGAAATATCGGAATACAAAATAAATATCGTGAGTACTCGTATTATAGTAAAATTAATGAATAGAAAATTAATTTAAAGATCGAGTCGACATCAATTTGATTTCAAAACGAGAACCACGAGGTGGCTGGCTAGTGGGCTGTGTAGTGAGCTTGCTTGCATTAAGGTTGTTTAAATCCTATACACCATTCATTATGATTTATGTGACAACTACACAACACTACACCGTCGACAAATCTTGTCGTATTATTAAAATGACACCTACGCATTTAAGCGTATTGTGGGTAGACTCTTTTTCTCCCTTGTTGTGAGCCCACAACGAGTCAGGTACAATTTTGTAACTAACTTGATTTTTAAAGTGAAACTTTTATTACATCGTCTGACCGTGTAGTGTATAGACTATTTATTTATTTTATTTCAATTTTATTTTACTCATTTGTGCCAGTGCTCCACGCTATTTTGATTGTTTCAATAAATTAAGATTAAAAACGCAATTTTAATACCCTAAATCGAATAATTTTCAAATTTTTTTTAGTTAAATGCCTACAAACCGAAAAAAGTTTCACTTGCATCGTGGTTACTTTTATGAAACACACTTTATGTTTTTTTGCTATACCT
Organism: Thymelicus sylvestris; assembly: GCA_911387775.1. NCBI lineage: Eukaryota > Metazoa > Arthropoda > Insecta > Lepidoptera > Hesperiidae > Thymelicus > Thymelicus sylvestris. The sequence continues at coordinate 9,005,892 of OU426886.1, forward strand.
CATAAATATATATTTATAGATATTATTTGCTGTTCTTTACGATTGAGTCTAGAAGAAGTCATGCAAGTGTCTATCCACTAAGCACCGATACGAGTATATCTTCATGTGTGCATACAGTATTAAATAAAATATGTATAAACAAATAAAAACCAAACACCTCTTGCTCCAAAGAGCTTTATAAGCCTGTTACAACAGCTATGCTACAAGGTCCTACTGAATCTATAATATAGTCATATATGTAGAAACGATCCATTTATACTTTATAGCTGGTTTTATCTCTCAGACCTATATTTATTTTATAATCCAAACATGGCCCACTTTCAACGCTTGTGGCAATTTTATAAGTCTCCACATGTTTTATATTTGTATCTCGTGTTTTCAAACTAGACATCACATGATTTTTTTTATTTTGAACATATTAGTTATTTCAAACAAGTTTGTTTTCACATGTCACTCTACACGTATTAAAAATAAAATTTATGAAATGGAATAAGAAATTTAGCATCAGATTACATTTAAAAAATCTTTGCATTATTTTAAAAAAGCTAGGTATGTTCAACGTTAATTAGTTTAAATTCAATTCACACATGTATTCATTCCATCATGGGGTTATATTTGGGTCATACCTCCAGGGTTCACCCATGTGTGTACCAGAACCTTGGTAGTTGCACGTGAGTTATATGTGTCGCCATCTGTTATTATACTATAACAATAGACAATAACATCTGGAATATCAGTTACGAGTAATAGCGTAAGTTTGTTAATAATTATTTTTAGACGAACACACCGACCACGCGATGTTAAGTAGTTTCCTATAAATGTACCTACATCTAGAACAATTTTTTGTGCACATTGTCAGTCAAGAAAGAAACCATAAACCTACTTAGTTATTCAATGAAAAAGATTTGATTGATATGTATAGGTATACTTATGTTCATAAATTCAAATACACATATTGTGCGAATGTGACTTCAATCAGGCTGTTCGAAAAGTTACACGATCAATAACAGACGCATTAACGATTTAATCTCGATTGTTATTATTCCTGCAAGTAATAATTATACAAGAATACCCGTCCAACATTTTTAAAATATTTATAAATACACCTTTATACTTGAAGATACTTTTACTGGATTGCCTATAAATTCACCGAAATAAGGCATGCTAAGTGCTAAGTGGGAAAGTTGTGAATTATTGCTCAAATTAAGACGTAACTCATGGTGCATCCTCTAAGTTTTCATCGTCATTTAAACAGTGGAGGTTTGTTAGACATTCCACAATACCGTGCTGGATTTACCTGGCCGCTAGAACTGCTAGAAGTGCGGAGACAATGGGTAACCGCTTGTTATCAGCTGCGGCTAGGAATTCTCTAGCGTAGTATAAGGGGACAACAATGGTACTTTCATCGGGCTATATTCTTATTCTTGTTGCATTAATTAAACTTATTTGTACTGAATTTATTTTATTTCTGTGAAAACCTTTGTATAGGTATTTAAAGAATTTAGGTATTAAATTGTAAATGATCGTTGTCTGAAAGATATTTGAGAAAGCTTATCAAACGCTACTAGCATTTGAAAGGCATTTGATTTTCTGGAAGCGCATCGCTTCCTAGATTATTGAATAAATAAATTAAGTATAGAAAGGTATAGAAGACACGTAATCAATTACAGATAGTATTCTAAGTATGTAACTTAAGTGTAAATGGGTAGGCAACTATTATATTAATTACTGATGATAAATCCGATGTACAACTCACAATTTACTTCTAAACATTTGAATACTAATTATTCCATCTATTTACATAAATCAGTGCGCTCGGGCTATCTAATTAATGTGAACTAAAAATATATTGCGCACATATTGTATTATCAGGTTTAAATTTGCAAGTTTAATTTTAGTTCCATTTTGTTTTTATTCTATTTCTGTTTTAAAAAACAATAAGGGAAAAAATATGTATATTTAAAGCTGCTATTGATATTCAGCGCTGGATATTATTTTTATTGGATTAATTTATTACCTTACGTATACATCAATTTCTATCTTCATACCTATTAGATTTAGACCGTAGTTGCCATCTGCCAATACTAATAAATAAAACTGTAAAGATTAAAATTAAATCATTACACCTGAATTATTTTATATTAACGTTAGAGAAGCCTGCTTTGGGTTTCTATTGTATTTACCTAGCTAGAAGAAATTGATATGTAAACTCTAAATATTGATACAGTTGTTGTATGCATTCGAATATAAGAAGCGCTTTTTAACGGGGTAAAGTTCGCGTGACGCGATTTGTATTCTAGGGGAGTACAGCAATATTCCCCAAGTTTTATTTTACGATATTGACGTTAGCCGTGTTAACAACTTTGGAACGAAACTAGCTGGGAAGTATAACAAAAACTCTATTGTTTGTAGCAACATGTTTTTTTAGTGTTATGGAAAAATCGGGTTTCCGGATTGCTGCTGTAAATCTTTGATATTACAAAAATAGTGCATAACTTTTGAATAAGTATCAGATATGTAAATAGATACGGCATATATTTATGGTTAGTTTAGTCCAATGTTTTCAACTTCTTGTTCCTGCTTTTTTGGAATTTTTTTGAATCGTTATAGAATGTGAGAAAAAATGATAGAGTCAAAGAGAAAACAATTTTGGAATCGTGATAGAGTGTGAGAAAAAAAATCCCACTAGTTCTACGATAAGACTAACGAGTAGAACTAGTCGGAATGAACCTTTTTTATATGTAGTAGAGCCTTCTGTCGGTAATGGGTCATCAGTTCACTCACCATCTGTTCAAAGATATCTTCGGCTTGGTCGGCTTTGGGGGACTTTGACATCTCAATGGTAACAAGTAAAAAATGTTTATTATTGGCATTGAAGTATAATATCATAGAAGAGACATCTCGAACAAAATGTGTGTTCCCGCCGAGAAGTTCTATTATCAAAATTGAGCCCCCGTTCTCCTTTCAAAATCGAACGAATCCATTGGAAATGCAGCCGCGCGGCTTCAATTCATTGGAACATACATTGTGTTCGCGGTGTCTGTTCTATACGCTAGTAATAATACTTCAATGATTATTGGCTCTATTTTTCTGTATATATTTTTATTGTATATTCACATTTACAATCCATGCTCCACATTCCAGGGTGTACCATTAACAATAAAAAAGGCAAAAAACCTATTAATGTTTTGATATAAAGGTTTACAAATATTATCTAAGATATTAAGGTTCACAATTTTTTTTTTGACTCTCAGTCAATCCTCAAAAATATTCACGAGTAGAACTGTTTTCGTAAATAAATAAATCGTTGTAGGTAAACTACATTTTAGTAACTGCTTTAAAATCAAAAGGTTATTAGGCATAACTTGTTATCAGCTATCGTAGCCTCCGTTGCTAGTTTATAATCCTTTAAATTGTTATTGCAATGCCACCTTAACATATGGAGTCCGGTAACAAAATCAAATTGAAACTGTATCTAAAGTGGTCATTATTGTTGAATATAATATCATAGTTTATTGCAATGGGTCTCTGAGTAGCGAAAGTGTCACAATACGGACGTTCATGTATTACATAAATAAATAATTCATTCTTTCGCACTCCATTCGCAATGGGTACGATTAATTACAAAGCCTAATTCATATTACACAATTATATTATTGGATATTAAATAAATATGCACATGAACAAACATACAATTAGGTATATATCCTGTGTTTCAGGTCCGTGTATATACATACTTAGTGACTGTTAATTTATGTAATTACATAAGGGACAACCCAATAAAAAAATAAAGGAAGTGCGGCGTATTTTGAATGCAGGTTATTTAGAATACTCAATTGACTCTTCTAGTGAAGCTCATATCATGGCTAGGGCATTCATAATAATATAATATGAAAGAATAAATGTTGGGTCTTAGGTCTTCCTTATATCATATCGCCTTTATAACAGCCTTTACAGGCAGTGTTAGTGTGAGCAAGTGTGTAGTATAAGGACTTGACCGTTTTATTTCCTCTCCGCCCGTTATCCGCTAATAGGGCGTGGAAGTGATATTTTATATCATAGCCAGGACGTCATTATCCGCTCAGCGAAACCGACTCACTTGAGACGGTCGCGCCAACACCGCCGACTAACTCACAGGTATCAGCATAATCTATTCAAGAGCCCATTGGAAAAGGTGAATACCTATACTGTCACCATATTCTATCCATAGGACAGAATAAGAGGTGATTAAGTCTAAAAAATATTAATACACGCGATGGTTTTGTGTTTTTGATAAAAAGACTTCAGTTTCAAAATATAGATTTTCCGAGGTAACCTTAAATAGATATGTATATTATTTGCGTACCAAAATTAATATTGAATTGAGTTATTTATAAACCATTATTAAATCAGAAATAACAATAAAATCAAAGGTAGGTACATGATCTAGTAATCTAAGTAATCTGAATAATTATCTTTGTGATAGCTCGTTACTCTATAACCGCTACTTATATTAATCTTAACAGCTTCATAAATACGAATGCTAGAAATATTGTTATCATTGTACGCTTAAGTGCTAATCAATAGGCTTAGTTTAAGTGCTAGTTGCACAGCAGGTGCTTGAACTGCATTCCTGAACGCTAGAAAAACTGGATTCGAAGCCAGCTCCTGTGGCTGAGACCGGTGCTACGTCGAGATTAGATGGATATATTGATATAGAATTTATTTTACTGTCGACCCTATCTGGGAATCGTGGAGCACTCTGACGACTGCATACAAATATGGCTTAAATATTATTACTATTTTACAAGATGTTTAATTGTATCGTAAAACGAGGAACTACCTCGTACCTACCTACATGCTTTTTAAATATGGTCATTTGCATCGGGTATCCTTTAAGAGTATTTGTGTTTTGTTTAACAGGATATCAAAGCCAGGTAGTTTAATACGGCGATGTCCACTTGAATCCATTACAAGGATTCATCAATGGATCAATTTCCCTAGTTTTTCAATAGACAGACTATAATGTTTCTATGTTTTTTAAGGATAAACAAATATTAATTAAAATATGTTTTCTTGTATTTACTGAAATTTAAAAAGTTATATTTTTTATGACTAACAAAGAAGTTTTAGTTCATTTTGCTATTGAACTTTGGAAATCAATGTCACTCAGGAAATAACATTGTTCAAGTAATACGTAGAAATGGATCACTGTCGCACGTAAGAGGATGAAACTCCAATAAGATACTAGGTAGGTATGAGGTGTAAAATCTAATATATAAAATTATCGTGTCACGCTTTTTGAAGTTGAACTCCTCTGAAACGGCTCGACCGATTTTCGTGAATCTTTGCGTGCATATCGGCTAGGGTGGAGAATCGGACAAAATCTATTTTTCATCCCCCTACCCCTAAATTTTTTTTGGTAGAACACCGTTTGCCCGGTCAGCTAGTATTGGTTGAATAGAGCAACCTCCTTCACCAGACCGGACGATTGCCTCGTTCATTATTCAGCAAGGAACACTACGAATAGGGAAGGTCAGCTTTGACACAAATGCACAAAAGTGTATGAACGATTTACACTCACACTGCATCCATCACGTTTTCGTACATATCTATCCAATCCTAGTCATGACCATTGCGACTCATAAGGTAATAAATAGGTTTAGAATGTCTATAATGAAGCCTTGCCTTGTTTTTTTTCTATTATGTACCAGGACAATAACTTATTTTGTCATTGAACTCGAGCAAAAAATATATTTTTTATTTCGACGACCTACGGCCCAGTCAACACCCCTGGGGTCACTGTACTCAATCGTATATTAGCGTAATTAATTGCTAATTTGTAACGCGCTAGTGGTTGACCATCAAGGGGCAACACGCGCTTAATCCACTTCATTACGTGATAACCAGCCCGAACTGTTTCACGCTAAATACATTTTACGATTCCAAATACGTAGAATGACGCGCTACATCGGCTATGAATCATGCAATGACGCAGAATAAAACAAAATCTTTTTCATGAAAATTCGACATTCGTTGACAAGCCATCCTATGGTAAGCAACCGCCCCCATCTGTCCGTAAACCCATGCATCCGAAGTTTAGTAACTTCTGACAAGCAATGTTTTCAAACGTGTCCGAAAAGTATGTGATAACACTTGATAATAATTGTTGCTGAGTAACATTGTTCACTACTTGAAAAAAGTAAATTTGGTAACATATGAAATCCCACGAGAAACATTTTCATGTAAAATGTTGCCCAGACGAGACCATAATATGGCTCTACATAAAAAAGTTATCAGATCTCATGTAGAGCCAAGCTTCTAACTCTATACGCCCTAACTACATATACAAGATATCAATGAAATCTGAAGTGTAAAGCTTAGCACGCATTACGACTTTTCACCACGCGATTTTTTCCGTAAAATTCTGTGAGATATGGAAATTGTATGAAGCTGCACGCACTTGCGAAAAGAAAATCGTGTTTGTCAAGTATGTAGTGCGCGATTTAAAAATCGTCAGAAAAAAAATCGCGGCAGTAAAATTCGCAATGCGTGCTTACCCTAAGAGCTATGCAATTGAAACTTTATATTGTTTAATAAGTCCACTGTTCACATCATCATCATTATACATCCCGCAATTTTTTCCTAACCCAAGTTATGAGGGTTCAAAAGATCGACAAAGCGCTTCGAGAAAAGGGAGGTAGTGCCCTCGACTTGGCGGAAGCACGACCGTGCTCCCAGACAGAATATTTCGAGTCTGAAGGACGTTAAATACGAGTTTTAACACAATGGTCCAGAATGGTAGTTACTCTTTCTTAATATTTGTAGTGTGCTATACAACAACTGGCTACAAGCCGCAAATGTTATCAAATGTTATGCAAAATGTCAACTAAAAGATAACTAAAAGTAAATAGGGTATGGATGAACTACGAAGTATTAATTTTATTAATGCGTTGCCTGCTAAACAAGGAACGTTTCCTTGTTAGCAGTTGATTCTAAGAAGAACGTGGTTATTTGCGAGGTAAACAAAAATTATCACATGGATACTGTCGTTACTAGCTCCAGGACTTGTTTTTCGTCAATGTTCATTACTTTACTCAATTCTTGAGTACATTGAAACTTTACCAGTTGCTGTTAGTTTAGGCTCAAGGATTGATGAAACCTTAACATCTTATTAAGTAGGTAATTAAACATTAGAGCAGAGTACTTACTACCACCACAGAAGAAATAATAGTACTTATCTACCACCAATGTTCTATCTTTATTTTATAAAAAAAAATCTCCATTGCACTCTACATCCTACCAATATCTTTTTCGTTAACAATAACAAAAAGTATATCTACAAGCCGTTATTCAATAATGAAGTACAATTAGTGTAAAGCAGATTCAATTAATGAAATATACGGATCGACAGACATATCGATATGATGTTGATTTGTGTTTATTTAATTTGCACCAATGTGTACGTCGAAGATGTTGATAAACACTCTAAATCCCCATTTTGGTAGTTGCGGACTCGTAAAGTAGTAAACTACGCAAGACTAAGCAAACAGTTTAATTTAAACGTGTTAGCTTTGAGCTCACAATATTAACAGTTAACACGGAGGTAACTTTAGCTCTCGGCCGCTGTCGGAGTGACGTAATGTTGGAGTATGTATTTGTGCTGGCCACGATTCTTACAATATACGAACGTACGTAAGTGAATGAGTCAAAATAGGAATAGGAAAAATCCAATAAATATATGATGAGGCAGTGTTGATCACTGCGTACACTGACAAACATACGTTAAAACCGTTTCAAAGTAGATTTTTAGGAGGAGGTGTTACATGGCATTACTCAAGTCTGTTTAATTTTCTATGGCAGGTTCGCTTATAAGCTGCTTAGTATATTAAGTTCTCGCTTCTCGCTTGTCGTAAGTCTAGTGCTTTAAACCGTCAGCAGTTAGCTGTTTAACTCCTTAACTCCGACATACTGGTGCATATACGAGCAGCTTAAAAGTTTGCTTTGTGCAATTTATTAAAGTTTATTCTTTTTAAGAAAAAAATCTACATGAGAACGCCTAGTCTATACTATACACATCTGTTGTTGATTTTAAATTTAAGTACTGGACAGCATTCAGCATTCAAACATTTTATTAACACACTGAAATTAAATTACGAAAAATCTTGATCATAACATAAAATGAGTTACACAAATTATTTTTATATTCTAATTTCCAGTGTAAAAAATAGAAACATTTTAGTTAATTTAGGTTTGAGTTTCATGCTTGTTACCTATTACATAGAAAACTTTCGCTATCTGCGCAAATACTAGTGGGAACAACCCTCTAAGTGGCATGTTAAAAGTTAATGACCCTACGTGACGTGGTCTAGAATATTTTTGTAATATTTCTTTGAAATACATAACGTTGTTCATTTCAAATTTATTAACCTAATTGTCAGAAGCTCATGGCCTTTTCATATTGTCCATTATACTCGTACGTTTAATTCCTTATTCAATAATAAACAATTTTTTTGTTATTTTCCGTAACGAGTTTGCATTTCAATTGAACATTCAGAAAATTCCAACATTGCCTAGATGTAGGCAACGAACTATTTTGGTGTATAACAGTGAATTTTAGCACTTATTCTATTAATTTCATAAAAAATGGGTATATTTTTTCCGTTACGTTGATAATAATTATTACTTTTTTACAGTAACCGTTTATTTGCACTCTACATCGAAGTGCCAGTCGCTTGAATTATTGAAAGGACGCGCGCGTCTAATCTAAAACATGTTTTGAATTTTATTTCGTGTTTTATATAGTCAACAGTAATCATAAATAAATGATCCTTGAGAATATTTTGACGTCGACTGCTCAGTAATAATTTCTCAACAGAATACGTTCTAAACATAATTTTAGTTCTTTAGATCAACATGTTTTTCTTTCGTTTATATTTCCTGAATTTAGTTTTCCCACTTCAAAGCGGTTTTCTATTAATGGTAACTACGTTTTCCAAGACGAGGGCACTACCTACCTTTTCTTGAAGCGCTTCATCGTTTTTTTGAACTCTCATAACTTGGTTTTGGATTATACCAGGTACACAAAATTCGAGGAATAAATAAATAAATAACGCTTCACACTCATAGCCCCACACTAGGATTCCCTGTGTCGTGGGTGCCATGAACAACACACTAGACAAGGATATTCACACCCAGACCGAGAACGGAAATTCAAACTCATCATTTAAATTTCCGCCTCGCTGGGAATCGAACCCAGGACCCTCGGTGCGGCGATCCGGCATGGAAACCTTTGCGCCACACTGGTCGTCAATGACGTCAATAGTAGACTTATTAAACATGTATTCAATTGCATAGCTCTTATACTTTAGATTTTATTGATATCTAAAGAATCCCGATTTCGTCACTCACTGATGATCATTCAAATTAATTCGTATTTCCTGAAGTCCTAGAAAGCTGGGATTTGGTATGTGAGCATACATTTGTTACACAAAAAATTCAAAAACTTGGAACTTTTACCCCCAACCCCTTAAACTACGGGATGGAACTTTATATGAGACATTCGTAAATTTTTATGGTAGAGGTCTGAAAATTTATGTAGGGACTCTTTGTTATATAATAAATAATAAAATATATATTTCAGGATTTTTAGTAAATCACCCCCACTTTTTAAATTGGGGGATGGAAGTTTGTATGAGTTGTCGTTGTCATAAGCAACTTACAAAAAAAAGTGAAATCCCACCAAAAACATTTTCATGTAGAATGTTGCCCAGACGGCTCTACATCAAGGCTATACATGGGTCAATTTCAACAAACACGGATTTTGCCTAATTACAGTGGCGAATTTAAATTTGCTGTTTTTGATAAAATTTTTTGGCTTAAATAATAGGTAAATATTAGTACTACTTAATCATATACTAGAGATCGAAAAAAAATTATTAGTTCATGAGATATTTCCATTTGAAATTATCAAATGCCACCGAAATTATTAAAGGACCACCGGAATTAAAATCCGAGCCACCGAAATTGATTAAATTTAAACCTGCTGTTTCTAATACATTTTATTTGGCATAAATAATATGTAAATAGTAATAACAATTAGTCACATAGTAGAGATCGAAAAAAAAATTATTAGTTCCGGAGATATTTTCAAATTACATTATCAAATGCCACCAAAATTAGGACCACTGGAATTAGAATCTAATCCACCGAAATTGATTATGCCAATGAGGAATAATAAAGGCAAGATCATCTAATACTTTAAAAATACATTTTGAAGAGTAGGTGTCTAGATGAACAGACTTTTTTTAGCGGTGATTAGACACGCTTGTGTTTCTGTGGCCTATTAGACCAGTGCCGATAGCTTCAAAAACGGTAAAAAGTGAAAAAAAATATATAGTAGGATGAAACCCATTGCAAAAGGAAGAGGATATAACAAAAATTAAAGGAAAAATAATTTACGGGCGATCTAAGGTCGGGAGGGAGGATGGGGGGTTTAAGGGTAAAAAACGGCTTATCTCGATTTCCAGCAAAACTACAAGTCAAAATTTATGTGAAAAATTCAAATAACCAAGTTTTTGGTTTTTTATTTTTATCTTTTACAAAAAAAAATTTTTCGCGAAGTTTAGTGAAATATTACCGTTGTATGTCCTTAACATACTGTAATATTTTTGATTTAAAATATTTCTTTTTTCACCTTATTTTGACTTAACATCGAAAAAGCAACCTAATTTTCAATCGAAAATTCTCACGTCAAAATATCTATTTAAAAAAAAAATCGGTGATATTTTTTTTCGTTGGAATCTCTACTTTCTAATGGTATATAAAAAAACTATAAACTACTAACGACTACTACTCCTACTAACTACTAACTATAAATTACTATGGTAAATGTTCTCCGAAAATGCAATGAAACGACAACTATTATCGCATGTTTTTTGCAATCTTTATGTTTTTGTAATTGTTTTGTCTAACAAAGTAACATGAAATCTTACGTTTTTCGATTAATTAAAGTGTAAATTTTGATAAATAGCTCAAAATTGTACACAATGAATGACAAAAAAAACTTAAAACTTGAATCCGAAATTTTTTTGCGAAAATAGTTGTCGTTTCATTTTCACCAAATTTCGTGAAAAAATTTTTTTTTGTAAAAGATAAAATAAAAAACCAAAAACTTGATTATTTGAATTTTTCACATAAATTTTGAGGTTACGTAAAAAAAGTGTAAATAAAAAAGTTGTAGATCTTTTTATTACTTGTAACATTGCTATTTAACTTTTTTCTACAGGACTTGTAGTTTTGCCGAAAATTGAGATAAACTATTTTTTACCCTTAAACCCCGCCCTCCCCCACTTCCCGAGCTCAGATCGTCCTTAAATTATTTTTCCGTTAATTTATATTCTCTTCCTTTTGCAATGGGTTTCATCCTACGATTATTTTTTTTCGTTTCAAAAATTATCGGCACTGGTCTATACACGTCCTTATGCGCTTTGATTTGCCACCGGAACCACCGAGATTAGGCCACCGGACTTAGAATTAGAGTCAAAACTTGAATTTTAAAGAACACCGTTATTCTCAGGTTAACTTTTATTTCACAATTATGGCCAAAAACCTTTAATGGAAGCCTCCATAAAATTTCTTGATAATCTGCTTTGTAGTTTTACTAATATACATGACATCGGAATTGGATGATTTGGTATTCCTGCGCCACCGCAGTGAGTACTTACGTGTTTGGCAGGAAAATTACGCAGCCAGTCGGTCATCCTAATACGCAATTTGCAAGAGCACAACTGAACGGTGCGGGGAGAGCCAGTAAGGTGTCTTCGAAATCGTTTCGTAACAAGATATGAAGTGTACAAAATGCGCCACCGGTATTGCTTTTTTTTGTAGGACATTTTTAAAAGATGTTTTAAGAGCTGTTGCACTATCTTAAATTACTCCGCAAATATATATTAGTTGTGTTATTTAATGTATTTCTAAAAAATATTCCTTTTTAATAAAATTTATTTACCAAAAAAAATTAAATTTATAAAATATGTAAATAAATGGAGGTCGGACAGTACACCGAAATTAGATTTTAGGTCTTAGATATTTTTTTATTAAGAATCTATGTATTAAATACATCTGAATACTTTGCTATCATGTAGATCACTATTTAAACTACCTATATAAAATTATACATAATTGTAGTTTACATCCACACATAAATTTTCAACATCGCCGTCTCAAAAATGCACTTGGGAAATTCACCCACATCAAAAAGTTATCAGATCTCAAGGCCTATCTTCACAAACGCTCATGGATTTGGGTTTTAGTTCTTTTCATTACGTAACGGCTAAGCCACATATTTTGACTAAGGTGTAGCGTTTGTGAAGATAGGACTTGTACGTATAGTCAGGGCGTGTAGAGTTAGAAGTTTAGCTCTACATGAGATCTGATAACTCTTTGATCGTCTCGTCTGGGTAACATTTTACATGAAAATGTTTTTGGTGGGATTATATAGCCACATATCATATATCATAGACGTGTTGGCGACCAAGAGGAAAAACATTTGGTGTCTTGTTTCTTATTTAAAAATAGTTAATATGTAAAAAACTTAGAAACTAAAAGTTTGTAGTTGTCCGCCACTCGATACAGTTGAATTCGATGTTTTACGTGGAGGTAGATCGGTTGTCTTATTGATATTTTCTCCTTTGGAAAATCAGAAAGTGCTCTGTATATTTTATCAAAGTTCTCGCGCAATAATAATATTATGAATTAGCTTTGTTTCCATCGCCTTGCACTCTCGCTCGCTAACGATCCATGTAGCCCATAAAAGTTAATGCAAGCTATCACTTTGTATGTTTGCTTAATGCATTCAACGTAATTCAGTGGAAAATATGCACATCCTTATTGGCAAGTGGTTAAATAGAAGAAATTTAAAATATGGAAAGTAAAAATTATAATCCTACTCCTACTAATATATGATAGTACCTACTATTATTTATTCTGTGCTAATAGTAGTATAGTATTGGGCATTCTGCCCCACTTGTTCGCTCAGGCGTCTGCCTTCGCGTCGTGGGGCAGAATGCCCAATAAGATTTCTGGTAATGTGGGACAGAAAGCTTCATTAAAATTTCATAATTAGAAATGCAAAATAACTGTTTGTTGTTGTAAAGAACGCGGTTTCAGCTGAGAAAGGAAACAAAACAATATGTAAAAATTATTTATTCATAGTTATAATATTAATGTTAATTACAGGTTACAATCATTTGATATAAATGTAGGATGGTCCTCACACAGTTCATCCACCGAGTGCACCAAAGATTGAAGCTTACGCCATTGCGGTGTATCGTCTTGAGTCTGGAATTTTATCCGTACTAGCGCTTTCTTCCAGAGCTCTTGTGCATCAGTATTGCGCGCATCGTTGGTTTGGTAGACTTTCAAATCGATAAGGTAGTCCCCCGTTGTGTTGATCGCCCGACGTTCGTTGCCGTTTGCAACTCTGTTGACGAAGTACGTGGACAGCACGCGCGATGGAGGATCTTTGGATTTGCCGCCATCACGAGTAAGATTGAAGATGTCCACAGTCTTCCCTTTCTTTCTGTAACAAACATAAATAACCCGTATAAGTATAAAATTACTTACTGATGGTGTCGGTTTTCAAAATCATTACGAAAAATAACACAATAAATACAAAAATTGTATTAATTTACATACTGCATGGTCATGTAAATAAAATGTTGTTACTTGTAAATGAGAGTAACAATTTAATTATATTAAGAATCAATATAGTCTATCTCAAAAGTCAAGTTTACCGAAGAATAAATAAATTTTTACTCTGCAATCATAAGATTAGTGAAATATATTAAAATAAATCATGAACAAGAATAAATATAAACTTGATCGACATTTGCAGCAATAACCAGTGCCTATTACTGGTTATTTCAAAATAAATAAAAAAATATCTCCCATAATTTATATATCATAAACTATTTCAGTAACAGAAAGTGAATGTGTGTAATAAAAAATCAACTACTGACCGCAACGCCACATAAATATATCGAACGTAAGTACAAAATTTGAAATATTATAATTTAAATATAACGAGTAGATGTAAATTTAGTATGATTACCTTATAATGGCAGGCGATTTCTTCGTAGATTTACGCTTGCTTGTAGGAGTAGAATGTTTCCGCAGGAGCTCGGCACTGTGTTCAACATCTGTAGAGTTGCTGCGTTGATCGCACTCAGAGTCCGACCTGTAAATTGTTAAATTTTAATTAGATATTATTACTTGAAATACCTATGCTGAAAAAGGATTAAATGTTAAGTTAATGTTTATCTACTTGGAATGAACTAGTAATAATAAAACTATTAACTCGCACTTATAATTAATCTATTGACGATTATAACAATTATGAGTAAATTAAGTTAGTGAAAAATGTCAAAGTATTTGGCTACATGTTGTATCTGAAATATAAATTGGTTGAAGTAAAATATGAAAATTAATAAAAATTATAAAGACTTACATTTTAAATGGCAGCCACTTGAAGTATAATTACCAATACAACCACTGTTTGGATGGACTGAACTGCAGAGTGGAGGCACTCGGCGCTGGTTGCACTGTAGTCGTTGTAGGAGTACTTTGTTCCTATCCGAGGCTCGAATTTGATGTACCGAGCTCCGAAAACGTTAGCTTATAAGTCAGAAAAGACATGTAAATTTGGTAAAATGAAATGTAAGTGTGTTTAATAAAAATAATACACAAATTAGACATTTCTTATTTGTACGTATTACATTTGTACAAAAATGATAACTAAGAATGTTCTAGAATCATTATTTGCTAACGCAACACAAAGACTTAGGGCTACCAAAATAATTGTCATACATGTTACATACTATGTATAGACTGATGATCCCATTTTTATATAAAAATATGTGGAAGTGACATCCATAACCAAATTAGCTGCGTAGTAATAAAAATTCGTATTGCTGAATAACACTTTTAAATAGGTGTGCAATAATCACAAGTATTGTGTTGAGAAATATGATATTTTTGTTAGGGTTGACAAACGATATAAATTTAAAACATTCCAACTTAAATTGTAAAAATAAAAATATATGATTAAAAGGACTTGTTATTTACGTTTCATTGGGTCTTTTGTATTCTAGTTTAGGTAATTACATATCGAGAAAATATTGAATAATCCGGTAAATTAACAGACCATTAGCACTCTTAAATAAATATTCTATACCTATTTTTAACGTAGATAACTTTGTATGTAATAATTAAGTAATAAATACAACATTTTGTTCCAGTAAATAGGTAATAATAATACATAATTATTTGCATTTGGATGTCAACCCTGATCGAAATGAAAAATCTTGCAAAATACCGTTAAGTAATGCAACCGGATGGAACACGACACTTTTGTTTTGACAAAACACAATAGGTAATGGTACTATTTGCACGCAAAATGTGTATTTTAATTTAAATTTAATTCGATTACTGAGTACAAGTTATAGGTATATATTAATGGTAAAATCGATAGCAAAATTATTATAAGGTAATTATTATGTTAAATATTATAGTCTATTATATTTCATTCAAGTTTTGTTGTCATTATCAGTATTATTATAATAATTTTGTGTTTTTTTTTATTTCAGACCATCACTTATTATGAACTGTGAGGCAGCAGAGGTGCTGGTTTGAAGCAAATATTTTATTTGTTGACTAAATTTGCAGGTATAGAAATACCTACTTAATGAGGGAATGCTAATACTTTGGACATAATTAACAGAGACGACATTATTTTATTGTGAATATTGGGTATGTATTTAGTTGTTATTTCATATTACTATGATAGTTTTCATTATTTTTATCTGATTGAAAGAAAGAAATTATCCATTCTATGATGAATGACAAAGTGGCTTCTAATAATATTATTATCTGCTCGCCCTGCTCGTGGGCTAAGTATTAATTGTTGGTTCGATCTCCACAATAAAATAATATTAATGTTCTTAGATCTATTCTATTACAAAATCAATTGTAGATGTGTCTTAGTGATTATTTTTGTATCTGTTGTTAAAGATTTATTCCCGTAACAAAATAATTAAAAGTGTATTAAAATTATTATTTAATATGTGTTATTAAATTATGATCGTATCTTATTCCAGAGCACGTCACTTTGATGAGAGATTGAGAGATGCAATTGAAGATGTGAAGTTTTGAAGACCTACGGCAGTAATTGGTAATAAAGTCTGATATACTTAGCAGCTAACTCAATATTTCTGAATTATATAATAATTTTATTGTTATTGTGATTCTAAAAATGCCATTCTGTTCGGTTTGCAACATTGATGTGAATTCACGCTGTTGGATTAGCCATTTGCGAAGTAACAGACATAAAAATAATAGTACTATTCGTATCAATGACAACGTTGAAATTATACATTCCTGCTTCAAAGGACGTATTACAAGTTATCGGATTACTACAACTAAACCCGAAGCAAATATTTACCCAGAATGTTTCTTAAAAAATATTCATGATCAAGTTAAATCTTTAATAGATAGCTCGCTTCAAAAACATTATTCTGTTAAAATAAATTTTGAATATTTCGGAGTCTTTTTAATGCTGAAGAATGATCTACAAGAGTTGAAATCTTTTGCGACAAAAAATTTTATCATTCATTTAAATTACAGTTTCAAGTCCACCTATGAAAAAGTTATAATAATATTATTAAAAAAAATTGAAGAGTTTCAAGAAAGAGATAGTGGATGGACGTTTTTAAATAATTCACATTTAGAAATTAATATTAACAAATATCAACCTCTTAGTGGATCACGATTTATAGATTTACCGAAATATATAAAGAGTAAGAAAGCGTGTTTGAATATTCAAAACGATGACAGGTATTGTTTTTTGTGGTGTGTAGTTGCTGCTTTGTATCCAAGTACTCGGCATCCTGAGAGAGTCACGTCATATCCTCATTTTCGTGATGTCTTGAACTTAAATGATATTTCATTTCCAATCACTTTTTCAGATATAAACATTTTTGAAAGAAACAATCCTTTTTTGAATATTTATATTTACGGGTTAAGAGGTAGTAAGACTATAACGGGTCCTCTGTATAAACCCGATAAAATCTATCATAAATCCAAAATAATTCACCTACTATTTTTAGAAAATGGTAATTCATCTCATTATTGCCTCATTAAAGATCTACCTCGTCTCGTTAAAAGTCAAATAACTAAGCATCACGGCAAGCTATACTTTTGCGAAACCTGTTTAGTGTTTTTTCCTAGTGAAGATCAATTTGATAGTCATTTGTGTGGAGGGGTTGCTACTATTCTGCCTGAAAAAGGTTCATATTTACAATTTAAAAATTATAATAGAAAACAAGACGTTCCATTCACTATCTATGCCGATTTCGAAACATTACTTGAACCAATTTCCAACCATGAATCTGATACCACAAATACCTTTCGCTTACAACGACACATTCCTTCAGCTTTTGCGTATAATATTGTTTCATCGTGCAATGACAATTTCAATGAATTTAAAACGTATCGTGGAATTGATTGTGTTTCCAAATTTATAGATTTTCTTACTGAAGACATTAAGAGAATTTACAATATATTGACTCAAAATGTCTCGATTATATTTTCAGAAAAAGACGTTATTGATTTTAAAAAAGCTAGGAAATGTCACATATGTGAAAATCTGTTATGGAATAATAAAGTCAGAGATCATTGTCATATTACTGGTCGATACCGTGGTGCAGCCCATCGACATTGTAATTTACAATATAAGATACCAATGTTCATACCCATATTTTTTCATAATTTGTCAGGATACGACTGTCACTTATTTATTAAAAAATTAGGCGAAACGCCTGGCAAATTAAATATCATACCTAAAAGCAAAGAAAAATATATTTCATTTTCAAAATTTATGCATATCAACGATAACGATTATGTACAGATTAGATTTTTAGATTCATTTCATTTCTTAGGCACTAGTTTAGATAAACTGTCGAAAACTATGCAAACTGAGGATTTTATTAATTTGCGCTATCATTTCCCTGATAATCATCAGTTTCAACTACTTACACGAAAAGGCATTTATCCCTACGATTATGTAAGCAATTGGAAATGTTATGAAGAAAAAACATTACCAGCGAAACATTTATTTTTCAATTCGATAAGCAATGAACATATTTCACAGGAGGACTATGACCACGCTAAATTGGTATGGCACAAATTTAACATAAAGACATTGGGTGAATATACTGATTTGTATTTAAAGACTGACGTACTTTTACTTACCGACATATTTGAAAATTTTCGAAAAACTTGTAAGTTGCATTATAAGCTCGATCCTGCGTTTTATATTACTGCACCTAGTTTATCATTTGATGCAATGCTTTTAAAAACAGGAGTTAAATTAGAACTCTTAACAGACTTGTCTATGGTACGAATGATTCAGAGCGGTATTAGGGGAGGTTTATGTATGTGTTCTCATCGCTATGCAAAAGCTAATAATAAATATATGCCTTCGTGTGATGCTACAAAACCTTCCTGTTTCATAACTTATTTGGACTGTAACAATCTTTACGGCTATAGTATGGGTCAATATTTACCTCACTCAGGTTTTCGATTTTTAAATCAAAACGAAATAGATCAGATAGATATAGTAAATATCAGCGACAACGCAGAATGGGGTTTTATACTAGAAGTAGATATTTTGTATCCTGAAACCTTACATATATTACACAACGATTTACCTTTTTGTGCTGAAAAATGCATACCGCCAGGGGGCAAAACAGAAAAACTTATTTCAAATCTTTACAATAAGTATAACTATGTGATTCATTATGTTCATTTAAAGAAATGTATTGAACATGGGTTAAAATTACGTAAAATACACAGAGCCATTACGTTTCGACAAAGTGCTTATTTGAAGGAATATATCGAATTAAATACGCAACTACGACAAAACGCAAAAAGTGTATTTGAACAGGATTTTTTCAAATTATTAAACAACAGCGTTTTTGGGAAAACATTAGAAAATACCGAAAAAAGAGTGAGTGTTCATTTAATTAACTCTTGGAATAGCACAAATAATAAAACAAAAAAAACTACCTGTGCTGAAAAACTCGTAAGCAATCCTTATTTTCATAGTGCATCAGTTTTATCGGAAAACTTAGTTGCAATACAAATGAACCCCGATCATTTCATTTTGGATAAACCAATTTATATAGGTTTTACTGTTTTAGAGCTATCCAAATCACATATGTATCATTTTCATTATAATATAGTTAAACCTTTTTATGGCGACAGAGTAAGATTATGCTACACCGATACGGATTCTTTTGTTTATTCAATATACACAGAAGATTTCTACAAAGACTTAAAATGTAATTTTTTAGAGTACTTTGATACTAGTAACTATACCGTACAAAATGAATTCATGATACCTCAGATTAATAAAAAAGTGCCAGGATTGTTTAAGGATGAAATGGGAGGCAAACTTATTACTGAATTTGTTGGCTTGCGGTCCAAGTTATATTCATTAAAAACTATGAATAATGTAATTAAAAAAGCAAAAGGAATTAAATCCTGCGTGGTACGTGATTTAACTATAGATGATTACCAGAATGTATTATTTAATAGAGATGTTATCCATCGAAAAAATATCTTATTTAAATCAATTAAGCATGAAATATTTACACAAAGTGTGAATAAAATAGCACTATCAAGTAATGATGATAAACGTGTTATATCAAATTGCAATGTTGCAACCCGAGCGTGGGGGCATTCTTCAATTTTAAAAGGATCTTTCAATCCTAAATATTGATATTCGTAATTGGTTTTAATGGGCATGTAAATATAATTTATTTTATATTACTATAATAATATGTAGAGATTATGTAAATGTTCTTAGTAAAATATGTACTTAGGTAAATATAAAAAATAATAAAGTTAATAAACATTTCTGTAATTGATTTTGTAATAACTATAAGTAACCTATGATTTGTATTCAGTTAGTGTCCATGTTTCATTACAACTTAAAAATGTACATAAATAAGATTGTAAATTATAGAATTTATTAGTAAGTTTTTATGTAATATTATATACTTATAAATAAACAACCTTTGTTAAATATAAACTTTGTTTTATTGATCTATTTAAACTAATAATATTATAGTTTTTTTTTACCGAAGGTGGCTACCTATGTCTTTAGAAGGATTTCCTTGATATTTTTTTTGTATTTTATTCTTAATACCTAAATATTTAGCTTTTACAATTCATGACAATAACTTATACTTGCGTAATAATAATAATGCTCCGGAATGGTAGGTATTATTGATACACGCAACATGTTATAACATGTTACAGTTCATCGCACTTTATGAGAAGGTATAATATATTTATGCAGACTTGCAGTTTACAATTCATACTAAATTATTTTAATATATTGAACTATAAAACTATATCTGAAAGAGTGATTTTCAAACAACTAATCCATATCCTTGATTGAATGCTAAGTTAACAATTTTGGATTGATTTGAATATATACAGTTGATAGTTAGTTTATTTTTTATTATTTACGGAATATTAATAGAATTGAGAAGTTGTTTTTACAGTATTATACCTAGTACTTGTGTTATTATAATAATTATGTGCACGGTAAGTAAAGTACCTATTTGAATCTGATATAATATTCGTGATTTTTGTGTGTGCACATCAGATTTGAAAATGGATAATTATTTTTGTTTCAGGTATCTGATTCAGAGATTGTGTTTAGCCAGTATGCTCAGGATCCTTACGAAGGATTTTCCGAGCTGAATCGCTGGGAACCCGAACAATACAAACTAACGAAAGAGAAAAAGTCCAAGCAACGTCGCCGAGAAACTTTGAAAAAACATAACGCTACACAATCTTTTGTAATGAGCCGATTACAACGACGAGGCATTAGGTTAATAAAAATTTCTGTTACTGATCTCTGCAGCAACAATTCTCAAACAAGCTGCAGCGATAGTGAAAGTGAGAACGTTGTGATAAGTGCGCAGTACATTGTTAAGGATGCCATGGATAGTGTTATGGACGATACAGAATCGCTAGTTAAGAAAATATCGAAATCTTTAATAGACAATGATTTTTAATAAAGATACTATTGTTATTGTAAGTTATTATTTTATTATGTTTAAAAAATAAAAATGCATTTTTACTGAAGAAATTATTTTTATTTATAAAACCAAAACAAAACATTTTAGTGCCACCCTAAATGCTTTTTTATACATAACACATTTTTTAAAGCACAATGATTTGTGTGTACATTACAATTTAAATTGTTATCACAGAATTTTTTATGTAATTCAAACATGTTAGGACACTGGTCTTCACCAAGATCTGACACTTCACAATTTTCGCAAATGTTTTTTATCCACGTAACCTTCTCCAAACCTTTCACTAAGATATTTTTGTTTTCTAGATAGGGAACGATTATACGATGAAATTCTCTATAGTCAATATGTCCTTCGTTCCAATGAATACCTCTATTGTTTTCCAGCCACTTTACTTGTCTTTTTTCATCAGTTGTTAAATATTTGAATAAATATGGGGGTTTTATTAAGAATAATTGCGTATAATCACGTGTTGCGAACGCTAATTCTTTTACTATAAAATTATTGTACTGATCTTTAAATCCTTGAATATCCACTATGATGGTATCCTGCTTCATGATAATTTTTTTACAGTATTACTCAGTGGCTTATATTCAATTATACAGTCGTTTAATATAAGACAGTACGCGCCGGTTTGATCTGGTATATCAGAATCACTTTCAATTTCCACTCTAACGTCCACAACCGGACCTGTCTTCAAATTGTCTACTTGTCTAGAGCAGTCGACAACAAATAACGGCGCTAAATCTTTAAATTGTTTCTCACTCAACAAGGGCTCTGGACGACGACCATAATATGACTGTTGAAATCTAACATATTGTTCGTATAATAAGGCAATGTTGTTGTTTGCGAAGTTAACGTTTAGGTTCTCATAAGGGAAGTATGTTGAATTGAGATAGACTCTAACGCTGCGAAGAAGACAGTGATCGAACTGAGACATGTCAGAACTTGCATTATTTTTTCTATTTGTTTGTAGACCAATAATAATATATCTTGGTTTTTCTATTTGTGACGAAGTTTTAATTGCCCAAGTATGTTTTGTAGTTTTAGGTAAAGCTGGATATTCATACAGATCCCAATTTCTAAATATCATTTGAAGCGGTTTATCTCTTTCTAACAGTTTCAAAAAATTAAGCTTTTCTTTGTCAGATATTTTAATGTGTGGTACACGCCAAATAATTTTATTTATTTGAACGTCTTCTACAAATTCACCGGTATTGAGTTTCACAGCATTCAAGTTTGTGTTACTTCTTAGTAATATTAGTTCGTGTCTACTATTTATCACAACTTTTTTAAAATCTTCTGCAAAGCCCATTATGTTACAGAGTGGTATAGAAGCAGAAAATTTACCTCCATTTTTTATACCATCAATATTCCACCCCCAAGAATAAGCTATCTTAGATTCACTTTCGTTCATTGATATTAAAGATTTCATGGTGGTCGTAACGCCTGCATTCTTTATTTTATCAATCTCCACTCCGTTTAGCTCATACCTTATATCTTGAAATAAGTACAATAAAGCGTTATTTGTAAATTGAACACTGGTGACAGGATCCTTAGAATCTCGTTTTTTAACGATAACATTCCCTTCCAAATACAAGGTGCTTGCTGCTGGTAGTACATATAAATCCTGTTGATTGATTGGTATGCGGATTTCATCATTTCTATTAAAACTAGTAATGTAGGGTTTGTAAGAATGATATTCAATTCCTTCCACACTATTGTCGTAAGACGGAGTCGATAAAACGTCTAAAATATTCATTTTAATAAGCCGATCGCTTTTAAGAATGCCTTATTGCTTTTCGTTAATTTTATTTTCTTTTTATTACGACTTCTTGTATGATTGATTTCTTGAGTCAAACTGATACGTGTAGTTGGTTGTTGCGTATATTTATTATAGTCAATCATTTCTTCTTCTAAGATGTAAATACAGCTGTACCTCTTCACCACGTAAATTTATTAAATGATTATTTATATCTAAAAGTCTAATATTAATGCAGCTTATGTTGCTCTGGTTAATGGGGAAGTAAATTGCGTTTTTAGGTATTTCTATAATCCTATATCCAGGTGGTACGTTTAGTGCAAATTCATGAATAATATGACTTGATTCGCCGTTTATGTATGAGCCGCTTACGATATCACATTCAACCCTGATCACGGTTGTTGGTAAAATGTTTACTGGAAACTGTGACACATGCCATTTATTTGCTTTCAATATTTGTTTTTTAAACCCTAACAAGTTTCTAAAGGTATTTTCCTCAGAAAAATTAATATCTTTTGTACAGTACAAAGTTGCTTTCAATGTGTTGTTATTACACTGTAGATTGATTGATGCATCCTTTATTTCAGATTTTAAATAATCATTGATATCTTGTAATTCATAAGTCCCTTCAGGGATTTCAATAACTTCATTAGATCCATAGAATAACTTATTATTAGTTTTATCAATATTCGGAATGGAATTAAATGTTGAGATATGCAATAAAGCACATTCATACTGTCCATCTAATTGCAGAGTGTTTGGATAGTACGTGGATAAACTTGACGAATTTCCTGTTATCGACAAAGTGAGTGACATATTGCAAATGGTGAAAATAAAAGAATGATACATATTTTATACATTTTTATTCCAAAATTGCCATAGATATTTTAAGCATAAATGACCACAATTAACTGTATTAAATGACTGATATCTTGTGTAGTTATAACAAACATTACAATTCTTAAAATACCGAATTATTTCTTTAGGCGGTTTCAGATCGCCAAAACTATCAAAATATTCACAATAGTCATATATTTTAACATAAGCCACCCAATGCGTCCCCTTGTTCTTAGACTCATCCAAATTAACAATACCACATTCGATCTCCTTTGGTGTTCTTGGTAATTGATCTCGCATAAAAACTCCTCTGAAGTGGGGGATGTCATATGCGTACTTTATTATATCTATATTACTTAGAGGACGATTAGGTAGCTTACAATTCAGTTTTTTGAGGGCTTTATAAATAATCCGTGACCATTTCTGTGCGGTTTAATGTATAGACCCTTGCCTAATACTACACCTTCCATAGCTTTGTTATGTCGTTGTGTTTCTTGCAAATTTTTCTGAGCGGATTTGTAATCATTAATGGTTTTCGCAATGCCAGCTGCACCGCCAGCTAAGGTCCCTAATGCCGATAAACCAGCAAATATTGGAATCAAAGGTAGAATACCTCCAGTTTTTGGTATGGGTATTACACGTGGTATTCGAATTTTCTTTTTATTTGGAAATACTTTTTTAGCTGCTAAATAAGCAGCGTCGATTAAAGATTTACTATCATTGTGTTGAAATTTCTTGATTTTTGATCTTATTTTAGATACAAAATTTTTAAACGTTTTGACGCCAGCACCGGTTTTAAGTTTGGCTTTCATAACTTTACTCACTAACCATGAACTTAGTTTTTCGCCTTTGCAAGCATCTTTTGACTTAATGCGTTGTTTTGCCATATTTAGAAGTTGTAAATCTGCTTTATGACGATTAGGTAGGTCTGTATGTTTTGCATATGCTATGTCGTGTTGCATACAAGCGTCGTCTAGCTTATTCACCCCTCTATCACCCCGTAGTAAACGTTTCTGAAGTTTTGTGCCAGGTCCACAGTAATTATAACCAGGCAAATGAAGTTCAAACGGTAAATTATTAATGATACTATTAACTAGACCACCTCCTTGCATCGCCAAAGTTGCAATGAAACAAATACGACTAAACTTCTTATTTAATAACAATTTTAGCCTTGAATTGCAGTTTTCTCAATCCAACTATTTTCATCATTGCTTAAACCTAACCATTTCACAAACAGCTTATTTCCTTTCTTTTTTATAACTTTTTCAATCAAATAAGCATCAGGATATTTAGTCTTTTGCAACTCGTGTTCGTAAAATGTTCCCAATATAGTTTGCTTACGTTGATCTTCTAAGTGATACGTAACTGGAACTGTGTTATTAATATTTTTTATCGTAAATAGTTCAGTTGACCAATTTGGAGTATACCCTTTCTCAAAATGCTGTTTGTATTTACTTATTCGAACATAGTCACCGACTTTAAACTTTGGTCCTGTCCTTGATGATATATATTTGTGGGTTTTTTTAATATTTTGTTTAATTAGAGGTTCCTTAGATTTATCTACATCGATTGGTTTACAATTGATAGTACGATGTTTCGTATTATTGTATTTTTTTAAGACAACTTCTAGTAATCCTAACCACCGATAACTTCCATTTAAACTAAAATATTTATATAATTTATTTTTGATAGTTTTAATTAATCGTTCGACAATCGAAGCCTTTTTGGTAGAAAAAGTTGAATAATGGTTTATATTGTTTGTCTTCATGAGATTCCGAAATACGTTATTATAAAATTCTGTCCCTAGATCAGTTTGCAAATTAATCGGTTTTCGATGACTATTGTATAATATAGATTCGAATGCATTGGTAACACAAATTTTATTTTTTGATTTGATTGGCACCGCCCAAGCGTATTTAGAAAAGCAGTCAATCACAATTAAAATGTAGTTGAAACCTTTATTAAACTTTGTTAAATTTTGCATGTCTATCAGATCGGCTTGCCATAAGTCATCTATTCCCTTTAGAATAACAGGTCTTCGAAGAAAATTTCTTCGTGCTTGTTTGTGTATTTCGTTAACTATTTGTTGTTTCATCATTACGAAGATTTCTTAAGTAATTTATCAATTTCTGATTTGGTATAAAACTTATCTTCCAAATGAGCCAAAACGTCTGATATCTTTGCTTTTATAGTAGCTTGAACAAAATTTTGAATATATGTCATGGTTTGTAAACGCAATGTCTCATTCAGTTTATGTAATTCTTTTATCAAATTATCCTGAAAATTATCAACATAATCCTTATTCACAGCATCGTCTGCTTCTATGGGTAATTTAATTCCTCTAAGTCTTGACGATTTTAAATCAAACTCTCCGTTTTCTGTTTTTGTTAAAGCGTTATCATAAACGTCAAATAGTTCTGACAAACGCATTCTTTTATGAATATAGTGCCCGAATTTATCCACATTCATGTTGAAAGTGTACTTTATTCGAAGGTTAGTAGTGTAATGAAAAAACATCCATCATCAGCAAACATTTATTTACTTATTTATAATTTTACTTTCACGCAATTCTTCAATAATTGATATAATTTCATTGTCTAATCCAGTATTGCCAGCATCTCGAGACGCAATTAATAATTTCAACCTCTCCACCAATTCATTTGGATCATCCCAATACACATAATCTATGTTTGTTTTCCATGTTTTCATTAAAGGTAGACCTTTTCCTTTGTGTTGTGTTTGAAGTTTAAATAGGGGTTTTACAATTTGTAAATATTTTTGTCCTTTATTACTCTTTATTGGTTTACTTGGATCACAGTCCCGTCGATGTGCATTGGTGTCAAGTAACATTGATTTATAATTTTGCATATCATTGTCTGTGACTAAACTTAAATCAACGTCTTTTTTTAGCAGCAACTGTTTTATACCTGGTGTACTATGATATTTGCGTCCAGCTACTGTGATATAATCATCACCAATTGCTACGCTAGCTGAACCTAACATTAATTTTCCGTTTTCTATTCTGACGCCAAATGGAATATCTTCTAATGCTTCTGATGATACTGACCAGGATGATGTATCGCGGTCTGATTTGCTTTCTTCTATTGATTGATATGAATAATCACTTTCGGTGTCAGATTGAGATTCGTCTGGATCGATGACTTTTCCAGTGTTAATTTTAGGGGTAACATTTTCTTCAATAATGCTTTTTATGGATGGTGTTTTAGTTTTTTCGTCGTCTATAGTAGGAAGGAGAGAATGATTATTTGCGTTTGCAATTAAGTTGAGAGGTTTAGTCACAGGCTTGAAAACTGTCTCCAATGCTTGCTTATTATCGATGTCAATATTCCTCATAATTTTTACTTTTTTCTTTACAGCTGCTGCAGCCTTCACAATTTTTCTTTTCATTGATTGTTCCATAATGACAGCAAGATAGTGATCGATTGAGCGTCGTATAAAGAATAACGATTTCATAAAAGTAATTTATTTAAATATTTTTTGTTTCAATCAAACACCACAAAAGTGTCAAATTTATTTCTGTAACATCCTTTATTTTTAGAACAATCTTTATTAATTACAACATAATTAAAGGGTTCTTTCCAAATTTCTGAACACATTTCGCGGAATTCAGTCCATGTCATATCTGTGTTAACATGCTCCTCATAAACGTGTTTTAAATTTATTTCGTCTTGCTTAAAAAGGATAATCAAGTTCGCATTGTCTCTAACTAACTGTTTAGGAATTTTACTATACGTTTGTTTCAGATAAAAAGCATCAATATTTTTGTGTCTTCCCATCGCAAAGTAATCACGCATATTATTTTGATTTTCACAAGCAACATCATCAAAAATAATAATTGAATTTGGTTTTGCGTCCTGAACCCTTAATACTTCCTCATTTCCCTGATATTTATGAAGCGAAATAACAGGTATAAGATTTAAAACATTTTCTAAAAATATGTACTTCGGTTGTTGTAAAGTTTTCGAATAAATATAAACATTTTGAAATCTCAATCCATTTTCATGTAAAAGGAGACCAATTAACAAATTTGTTTTTCCACAATTGGAGGGCCCGCATATGATGCATCGTATTGAATTAGGCAATAATTCGCCATGACGAGAATCAGCCTTACAAACTTCCTCACAGATTGTGTTAAAACTCAGCGATTGTGGTTGTTTTACAAATTTCATGATTTGAGTGGACGGTAGTTTGATTGATAATGAGTAATTATACTCATCACATTAACATTTATTAGCGTATGTAGTAAGTAGACTGAATATCTCATCCATCGACAACGCGGTATAACGCTTTACTACCAGAAACAGTGTCAGGCATTCTGTTCCACGTGGAGGAGGCGTATAGAAGAGTGAAACAGTGGAAAAAATGTACCTATAAGCCCTAATTACCAGAAATCTTATTGGGCATTCTGCCCCACGACGCGAAGGCAGACGCCTGAGCGAACAAGTGGGGCAGAATGCCCAATACTATACTACTGCTAATATTATGGTGTGAAAGCTTGTATGAATGTTTGTTTTTTTTATGGAAATAGCCGGCAAACGAGCTGACGATCCACCTGATGGTAAGTGGCTATCGTCGCCCATGGACATCAGCAACACCAAAGGCATCACTGATGCGTTGCCGGTCAAGAAAGAGAGAAAAAAAAGAAAGAAAGAATTGGCTCTCAAGCCCCCAGCCGGAACACGATGAGTCGTTTGGCGGCTGACTCATGCTCGAGGGTGGTAGACCAGGCGAACCCCATGGAGAAATAATAATAGCAATAATGGTATTAATTAATAATTAAAATCAATTATTATTAATATAATCCCTCGAGGGGCCCTACCACCAGCGGGCCGGATTTAGTCGCCTTTTACGACACCCATCCGGCGTGGGATTGGGGTTAGTATTCTAAGCCGCCCCAATACGGCTAAAAATACGGTTTGTTTCTCTTTCACATAAAAAGTACTAAAACGAATTTTGCATATAGGTAGACCATGATGTAAAATGAGACATACGGTATTTATTCTACCGGAAAACACGGGCAAAGCGCTAGTAATTAATATTTTTTGTTTTGGGGGGAGGTACCTACTGTGAGAAATGCAAACTATCTTGAATTTGCTGTTGCATCAAAGCGTCCTAGTTACGCCCGCTGGTAATGGCCGAAATAACCAATTGTTTGATTAACCGGTGTAATGCATCAAGCCATTCGATTTACCGTCTATTGGGGTCTCGAACGGTAGATAATTTGTAGCGAAGTCCGACCGATACGATCTTATAATCATCCAGCTGTTATACTCTTGATAATGTAACTATTTAAAACTATATCGCTGGTGAACATTACGTTGTCTTTACGCTATATCTTTTTTTAAGGTACGATACAAAGAAATTTTCGACACTCGAAACATTCGATTAATATGGCTAATAAAAGATAGCAATTGCTATGTCTATATAGTAGGGACCTATTGCTGCAAATTTTATTTTTGTATCAAATATAATAATAAGATTTTAATTGTCTGTCATATCTGATTTTATTTACAGTCGATTGTATACGAAAGATAAATTAGTCTGTAAACACGGTTTAATTATTTATATTTTAAAACGAGATATGATCCAAAAAATGGCTTGCTTGCTGCAAAGTAGGTACGCTATAAAAAGTTAAGATAAAGTACGGCTAAATATGCAACTTTTATATAGTCATTTAACTGAAACACTTTTTTATGTGCGAACAAATATTTATTTTTACTTGATCTTGAAAAATTTTTTCTCAATCATAAGCCACAGGATCATTATCATTTGGCACGCTACTGTCATGTCTTCCTGTCGTAATGAGTTTCGGTAAAGGGCATGGTTCTTTGTCCTCGTTTTAGAACTAGTATTCTTTGTAAAGAGTAAGAGCTGCATACAAAATATATACGGGTGTCCCAAAAGTAGTAGTTTAGTGTGTCCCCCTCCTACCTGAATTGTATGTGTTGGACATGTGAAAAAGTTCACGGCAGTAGTATATAGCCGATGAATTTCAAAAGAAAACTATAAGCCCCACATTGCACGTGGCCTGAAACGCATTTGGCCAGTAATATTAGTGTCATTGCTTGTGAACCATAGCTGGTGCTTGCACGTAGCACTTTTATGAGTGTATAAATAAAGGGAAAATATTCGGCGAGAAATCAAAAATAACTACATACGAATGAATACCTTCAATATATGAAAATATGTATTGTACATACAAAACAGAAGTTAAACAAAGCAATCGTCCTTGCTGTAGTCTGTAGAGCTTTGTGCAATTAAACTATTATACTACATGTTTCAGCTTCGTCTGCTCCGTATTATGAAGCGAGTTTGTGTATGTTTGGAACTTAGTTTTGGTAAAACATATAGAAGGTTTTAAACCTACCTTTTAAATAAATAGTCAGGTACAATCGGCCGCAGAAGCAGCTTAACATTTTAGTACCTTGTCACATTACATTTCTTGAATTTGTCATAGATGTTGCTAGGAAACCGTCGAAATAGTTACTATTACAAATTACTATAATGTTAAGCTACTTCTGAGGCCGACTGTACTATATAAATTATATTGACGTTAAATCGACCTAATATTATATTGACCATTGGGGTTGCTCAGTTTGCACAACATCAAACAATTTTAATGTCCTGTTTTGATACGGAGAGTAAACAACAGTAAATGTTGTATGATAAACGACACATTTGGCAAACCCCGTTTAAAATTAAACAATTGGATGCATTAATGCGTTCGTGACCGCACCCCGACGCGCAGGAATGAAACTGATAAATTATTTACAAACATTGCACACATCTGTCAATTAACTGCAATTTCTGCAAGTCATGCACGGACTATTGTTTGAAAGCTAGGTATAGTTATTAGAGTGAGACGAGGGTCTTAAGTAAACTAGTACATTATCTAAACTAATACTGTAAAGAGTAAAGTCTAGATTTTTGTTTGTTGAAGTGAAAATTTTTTTTGGCCCCGTTGAGCGATTTTTAGTAGGGAAAAACTTATGACTTCGGACATGCTCGTGACGTATTTGTACTTGCAGTCTTGCACCCAGTGAACGAATATACTATTAGTTAATTGCTTGCACCAGACTAACGACGCGCAGTATAGCGGTCTATGTATATTGTATGTACTATGTACATTGTACATGTATACACATAGGTATAAATACACTATTACATTGTATATACTCGACTATATTGTTCACAGACATTGTGATATTGTTTGACTTTTTGGGTGGGTCTTGTGACTTTGCGTCACCGAGCATAAGATAATGTTGACCATTTGATAAGTTTATTTGTGTATATTGTGCATTATTTTAACTGTGCTTTCGATAATCATAATTCGAATTGATTAATATTGAAGAATCACTGCAGTACAACAGTGAGTACTCAATATGCTTATAATATATTTGTGTAGAAAATTAATGACAAAAACAAAGCATAATATTGTTTAATATTTCCAACATTGTAATAGATATTTGCGTTGAAAAACTTAATAGGTATGTATTATCATTATATCAAGTTTTCACTTCTGACGGCGGTCCTTATTATTTAACCACCTATTTTTTCGTTACTTAAATAAAATTGTCTCTTATTTTTTATTTGTACATTTCTGTTACATCAGTTTTTCAGGAAGCCTTACTTTTTTAATCAGTGCAAAAAAATATCAAAGCAACAATATAAGAACAGTTCTTTAGAGAACTTTGCACACCCTTTCAATATTTTAATAGTTTATTCAATGAACTAGTTACGAAATTTACCTATGATAAAATATAATTCTGACACGATTATGTTCAGGAGTATGTTAAATACTTACTTTAATAAACACTTGTATACAAAACTATGTAGGTATGTACATTTATGTATGGCATGTCTGTGCCTAAATTTAAATGGAAACTGGAACCTTCAAAGGGTCGTATAATATATTAGGCCTGTTCAGTTTCAAACGACAATTATATAGAACTATTTGGAATACAATACTAGTTCAAGTATCTGAGATGTACAAGTATTTAGACCTATTACAAAGTGAAATTCCTATTTCAAGTAGTTTGAACATTTTGTCTATTATTCGAGATAGCCAGGTTTGAATTTGTGCGCAAATGCGCAAATGCTAAAATTAGCACTTTTATCTACTGCTGATATTTTTTTATGTGAAAAATGATAAAGGAAAAAAAAAGCGAAAACGGAAGCGGGTGATTTCTGGCTCCCAGCACTACAACCGAAACACATAAAAAGTTTTTTCACAGAAAATATTACAGTGCCAACGATATGACGTTGGTGTTAACAGCAACTGCACCCACATTACAATAAATTGGAGCCTTTAATCGCCGCCTATGAGAAACTATAGCGCACTTATGGAAGGCATGCGTCATTCAAAAGTAATCGCCCATAATGAGCTAAATATATCGGAAGCGGTCATTTGGAAGTGACCAAAAAATGTAAGTGGTAAAAAATCTCGAGCACTTTAAAGGTACGTTAAGTACTTTCCTGGTTGTAATCGTAAATCAGTTAGGTAATGACGGATTCTTTTCATGGCAGGCATTAGATTAACGTCGTTGAATACGCTACACTATAGGCCTCCTAAATTATTACAAGACAAGGACCCTGTAGAACGCTAATGATTTGAAACAAGCCGTTAATCATTTGAAACAAAGCAAATGAAACGGGTATTATCTCATATCTAATCGTGTTTCGAGCATTCGCTGGCAAACATCGACGCCGAAATGCCACGCAGTAATGTTTGCTATCCGTCAATGATATTGCATGAGTATCCCATAAATTGACAAGTGCGCTGTCGATGGCTGTCGATAACGGGACGGACGTCAGGGATGAAAAATGTAGTCGCGGCAGCTCGATGCAGCGCACTGCAGACGGCTGCTTTGCTAAATATTGCCAGATGCATCCAACCGATATAATATACTAGAGATAATACGGTTTACCATTCACATACACCTTGAGTTTGTACTGGGATTCACGTTGTTTGGAATAGGAATAACCTATGTGTGATTTGTTTCCCATCCGTAAGAATGTATCCAATTTTGAAAAACTTTTATTAAATAGGCTAATTTGCAATTTTATTATTCCGCACCTTAAGCTGAGTATGGATATTTTTACACTATTAAGTTATGACGTGTTATTCAGTATTTAACGCGACTCTTTCCTTTTAATACCTAGGTAGATCTTAAGTTCATTCTTATTAGATGATACAATTACGATCTAAAAACTGAAGACCGCGTCATGTGAATAATATTAATGCACGTTTTCCATTTATAAGCTTTTAAAAATCGTCAGAAAAAATCCGCAATGCGTGCTTACCCTTACTTTTTTATTTTCCAATAGTTTCAAGAACCACTGTGTAATAGTCTGCCATGCTGGTTGGGTCGTTTGCAGTTTAGTCACTTCAAAATTACTAGTAGGATACCGGGCGTGTGGTATTACGCTAAAAAAGAAATATTTTGTTCAGGATAGCTTACTAATAGACTTCATAAAGGTAGCATATCATATTATATGAAAATTTAAAATTAATATAATTATACATTTTGTAATTTTATTTCATTGAAACATTATTTTCTAATTAATACCCTTTAATTTAAATATCTGAATATTGATGGAATATTTAATTTGAGATTTACCATGATTTACCTTATTTTAATTTTCAATGTATTGCAAAGCAAAGTTATCTTTTTTAAAAGCGAGAAGCTTTAATCCCATTGTTTAATTTCTCCCAAGTATTGGTGCAATATTTGACAGCAGCTCTTGCATCGATCGCATGAATAATAGCATAAATTTTCGCTAACGGGCAAATGTCAGGGGATGAAAAATGCAGTCGACAGCGCGGCCGTGTCAATGCGACTGATTGCAGGATCCACCGCAAATCGATACTACTTCGTTTATATGTACATTCGTTATCCTCTATACCCTCTTCGAACCCCACATCATCCTATTAGCCATTGGTTAACTAGTTACATTGAGGCTTTAACTAGTTTGTTGAAAATTTACTTGTTTTTGTACTTAGCTGGAGGGATTGTTCCCGTACACGGCCAAGGGTTTAAAAGTGTTTGAATATAATATCAGTGTTTCATTTGCAAGGTATAATTTTTATTTCACAAGCCGTTCAGTCCGGATCAAATAAATTCTAATAATAATAAACAATAAATTCTATTTAGCATAATTTAGCACATCCCTCTCTATGTATTTGCTTTGACTGATTTGCGAGTCATTTCCACATACATCCGATATTTATGATTCGCTTTTTAATAACGATTCGGTTGTATTTAGGCCGAAAAATACTACCTAATATTATAAATGCAAAAGTTTATTTTTGAGGCTGTATGTTTGTTACTCTTTCACGCAAAAACTGCTGAACGGATTTTCATGAAATTCACCACACAGATAGACCATGATCTGGAATAACATATAAGGCACTTATTATGCCAGAAAACGCGGGTAAATCCTTGGACAGAGCGCTAGTAATTAATATACATCGATTAAAACAGATTACAGTTTTGATTGTTCATAATGACGGATTCGTATTTTTATGACGTGTTCGTCATTTTCAAAATTCGTCAATGTGTGAATAAGTGGCGTTTAGCCTTAACGCCCCCAACTCAGAGTCACTATCGGTTACTTTAATGGCTCCTTAGTAAATAATCACCATATAAATTCTGTACTAAGGAGCGATTTAAGTAGCCGTTAGTGACTGTAAGTTGGGGCGTAAGACTGTTAACTTCATCTCAGTTAAGACTAAAGGCCGTTCAGCGTAACAGTGAATGCCTATTTAGACAGCGTATAACCGTCCAAGTAGGTCGTAAATACAGATATACCCGATACAAGAAGTGTATTGTAAGTGGAGGGTGCGGGTAGCCTTTGAAGGTAGTGTTGGCTGTGGCCAAGTCTGAAAATTGCATCTGAGTTTTTGAAGAACAAAAAAGATATCTGGTGCGGGTACAAGGCGAATTTGGATTGGAGGCTTGAGCAGGTACACTCACGGCAGTAAGGTTAGTACACCCTATTACAATTAAGGGCTAAAGTCTTTATGTTTTAATGTGCCTGCAACACCCACAATAGAACCCGATGGAGACGTAACACGAGGGCTGCAATTTTCCAGAACAGCAAGTATCCACGTGCATCAATATCATCATAAATTCCACGATAGCTCTACTAAGAGTGAACGCTTATGACAGAGTCTTTTCATGTTGCAGTTGATAAAATACGCCTGATGATAAAATAAAGTAATATTGATCCTTACAAATCATGATTGGTCTTGGATTGCGGCGAGATTTATTCAATTTGAAGGCTTGTTTTATGTAGAAGCGTGGATTGTTGCATAATTCATATTGACACGTTGACACAATTGATTTTGCCCTTTTTCATGTAATCCTTTTTCTCCCTAAAATTACTCAGTGATTCAGTGTCAAGCAAATAAGTGCCTAATACGCGTCAGCAAAGGATAGATAAGGATAAATTGAGTTAGGAACGGTTTGCCGTGCAAGTTTGGCATTTTTACACCAGCGAATAAAAACAAGGTCGTAGGTTGTACGGATAATGCCAGTTTGGTGCGGCCAGTAAACTAAGTATACAGAATAGCGTTCAATGGCGTACAAATGATCAGTCGCTGTGCCGGCCGCTGGTAATGAATTACCGAGCCATTGCTTGCTTGCAAAATCTACTCGGCTCGCGTCGTATCCGTAAGTAACGAGGTTAGCTCTCCCCGGAGCTCTACTCGTGTCGTGACTCCCGGTGCCTTCGGGAGCGTTCATGGGTATCTTCTAAAATGAACGATATAAATCAAGCTGGCTATAACGGGTTTTATTGGCATGAAATACTGGGAAAGTAAAGGAATTACATTTAATTCGTTTTAAACCAATGAACCATATTAGCCGCGGACTCCATCCCCAAATGTTTTGCAGTAATGGCGAATCGGAAAGTGAAGTCGTAAAGTAGGTCGTTGAAGTATGAGTGAGAGCATTTTTATAGACAATTTTATGGCTCTATCCGCACTATCCCTACTATAAACGCCGAATTAGACTCGCAGGGGCGTCTAGTGGAACAGTGGGTGGTGATGCAAAAATAAATGTTGTTATTTCACGCGAACTGGATTCGAAGAGATTTCATTACTTACGTTCGCAACATTTTATGTACCTAATATGCATATTGGTCTAGGGAGTTAAGATGTAGGTTTCTAATCTCATTCGTTTATTTAAACTTGGGTTTAATAATGGAGACATTTGGAATTTAACCCAATAGCGCACTACACGCCCAGCATCTTGTAAGCAATACTTTTCTGAATTCCTGATATTTTCATAACGTAAAAGGTTTTAGGCAGATAGATATGCATTCTTGTCACAGTTATTACATTTTTATGTAAAGCAAGAAGTTTAAAAACGTCTTTATCTGTAAAGATATAGATGTAAGTGTCGACGTTAAAAGAAATCGTAATCGACTTTTTCCCGGCACAATCTGCACCCCGTTGGGAGCTTCTCGGTAATGTATCTGCTCTGTTCCGGCTCCATAGAGGCTATTCCGTAATTCATGAGCAGTGCTGATTTCACTTGCCCAATCCTTTGCTATATATTTTAGATATCCCGGAGTTATTCGAGAATTTATATAGGGGAATGTGGGGGGACACCGGATAGTTAAGAAAGAAACACCATAAATTCGTTAAAATGTTATATATTTCAAAAATCAACAACACTTCTCCAAGAACATAAGTATGACATTACTTTACCAAAAAATATCCGAAATCAATGAAGATAAAAAGAAGTAGAAATTTATTTTAATAAAAAAACATAAATCCGGATTCACCCCATATGTATGGGTAAAACCGGATACCCATAGTAACGTAGTAATTTTAGTCAACGGGGTGAATAAGGATTTTTTTATGCCTTAGTAAACAGGCAAACAAGCAGACGGGTCACCTGATGTTAAGTGATCACCGCCGTCCATGGACATTAGCAGCACTAAGGGCGTCACTAATGCGTTGCCGGCCTCGAAGAAAACAATAGACCTGCTTCTTGAAGGACTCCATGTCAAAGCTTAGTAGGAACACCGATGCAGGAAATGTTTAAGATTTTAGGTAAATAAACAGACATAACCTATTCAATAACTGGGGGTATGACACCGGATATCCGATATCACCCCGTCCGGTCGTACCCCACAGATGCCACTTTTAAAATACTACTTGCAAAAAATTTATTCTTAGACTCACAGCAACAATTAATGCAGTTTTTTTAGCATAAATAACCAAGATATTATAAAAAGAATGTTACATTATGA
The DNA here is from genome assembly GCA_911387775.1 of Thymelicus sylvestris. Lineage (NCBI taxonomy): Eukaryota > Metazoa > Arthropoda > Insecta > Lepidoptera > Hesperiidae > Thymelicus > Thymelicus sylvestris. Next base: position 9,042,924 of record OU426886.1, read on the forward strand.
TTGTACATGGCCAAAACAAATGAGATTACGTCAAAAATTACAAAATATTAGATAACTTACCAATTTTTTATATTTTGTAGAGTACAAGCACGCGATGAAATTCTATCGTGTCCGCCATTTGCAAGCAAACTGTGCGAGTGTTCCCAAATAACTGTTGACTATTTAGAACGAGATAGATATATGCCTACTAGTAAAATAGCAACTATCTGTTTTTACCCCCTGTCCGGTTTCCCCCCACATTCCCCTAACTATGCTACGGATAACTAAGGATATAAAAATATTAAATGGCATCTGCGCAGAATAATATTAAGTGATAGTAAGTGGTCAATGGTCATCCTTTATTTACTATTCCTAAAACAGCAACTGAAAACTTTCTAAATGTTGTAACCTACCGAGTAAAGTAGTTGTTTGCGCAAGTACCATTTTGGCTAGGCTATAATGTATTGAGCACGCAAAAAAGCAGATGATTCTGATGATGGTAAATGATAACCGCTAATTTTATTATGAACCATAATACAAGGTGCGTTGACATGATAATCAAGAAGGAAGTTACAGATCAGTCTCTCGAAGGATCCCATCATAGCATCCCAGTTAAAGTACATTTCTTTAGAACATTCCCAGTTATAATTAGAACTACTGTTCTACTTATACTGTTCTAATTGTACTACTGTACACAATCCACTCCAACATAATTTCATTGATTCTTTGTAGTCAAATGGTACACCAAGACTAGAGCAGCATGCCCTGTATTCAGAGTTATTTAAATCTCTTTTATACATAACTAACTAAAGATTCCCAAACAGCAAAAGTAGAAAACTTCGACGATAAAAACATTAACTTTGAATGAAATCGTAATTGAACTTCGAACTCCAATTTTCTCCAAACCCAAGTCAATCCAGAGCTATTCCGTAATGCATGTGCTCCAGTTCCGAGGTGCTGAATTATCAGTTGGCCGCCTTGGCCGGCCGCGGCAGTCTGCCGGTGACAGGGAGTAATAGAAAGATTCTGAGGTCACTACTCCTTGCAGAAAGTCATTATTTTTTGAAATGGTCTATAAACATACCTTTTCAAGGGCATCCGACGTAAAATATAAAGACGTTACGTTATTTTGTATAAATTGCTAACTTTCAGAATATTATCTAGTTATTACAGTCGAGTATGTATTACTAAACGCTCATATTATGCTCGTCTCAATTCTTTTGTTCTAGCCTTTTCCGATGATAAATCAGGAATTAGATCTGAAAAACACTATATGTATAGAAAATAATTTATAAATTTTCAAATAGGTTAGTTCTATACGCTGTTATGAAACTGCCTGCCGGTTATTACCATGATGCAACCAATCCGTAACTATTATAAACAAATTACATAGTCTATTTTCTACTAACAATTTCTTTATTGCTTGGTAGAATACCAAAGTATGGAAAGTATAAAATTACGTTACATTGTCGCGTCCACAGAACATCTAATAATTAGTTTAGGTGTTCTGTGGTCGCGTCTGAGAACTAGCAGAAGGACCAGTTAGTACCAGTTTGGCATACAAATAATTTATTTTCTTTATTATGTACTTATATACTGTATTATGTACAGCATACCTGATTGCTATAATTGACTAAATATAATTATAATAATTTAACGAATTGAGCATTTAATTTAAAGCCGCATTTTGACAATTGTCTGTTACAATAGTTATATTGTAACCGTAAATATTAATTCATTTATCGTCTATGTTTAACTTGTATTCTGTACTTGGCAAAAACAAGAATACAAATAGCTTCATTATCATCTCAACCTATCTAATGTTCCACGGTTTAATAATTTTAATATATAAATTAAATGACATTGCAAGGCCCTTGAAGAGTCTCATGCTGTGCTAACCTTTTGTCAACATCTTATGTAATAATATGCGTAATTTAATAATCTACTGATTATGATTATGGTTCAGGTTTCCTCTTAAATATGAGATTCAAAAGTTTCACCGCCGCCGTAGTCCGATTTTACGGACTCCTTTATTTAACATGACAAAATATTTGAAATTATTGTAGCTTTTACTTGACACTTTCCTTTTAACCAAAGGTAACTAAGAACTAATTTCTAATCCGCACATACTAGAAACACATACATATAATCAATCTTACAAACATGTTCAAGGATTCAAACGCGATCTGAGAAACCTGAATTCACATCATTTGGGTGTCACTTTAAACAGCATTTCATTTTAAAAATAAACCTACTTTTTTCCGTAAAATTGTGTGCACACGAGCCTCAGTGGCATAGAAGTGTGTCCGTATGCCGTACGCCACTCCAGTCCGGTATTTATGTTATCGGAGTGTTTGAGCGATGCCCGAACAGCCGTTGATCGATCTACTAGTGCTATCAGTGCAAACAAATTGAAAATTTATTAGTCGGAAGCCGAGCGCCGGTCGTTATGATAGTTGCTCAATATGCCGACTAGGTATGGAAATCTAGTTAACTGTCACGTCACGACGACGCTGCCCAAATCTCCAAAATACTCTCTTGCTCTCTGAGATAATGATAATCGGTGACCATAAAAACGTATGTGTTCGAAGGCCACATTAGAGATCGTGGGAGTTTTTGGTAATGGTTTTGCATTCGGAGTTATTGTAACCTATTTCATAATGTGTAGTGTGTAGGTTTGAGAAGCATAAATAAATATTATGGAGGTAATTTATATACTAAGTGAGAACGGTTTTGACCCATACAAGATCTGATCCATACAGACAGCGTAAATAAACATATCGTCCTCATTTTGGAAGTAAATAAATATAAGCAAATACGCTAAACAATTTACTTTTTGATTTGACCCATACAAACATGGTAAACTAAATAAATGCGTTTAAAAACACATAACATCCTCCTTTTTTCAGTCAGTAAATACGACTACATACATGCATATAATATAAAAAGTTCACTTTGAATATGAACCCAATTATAACCGCTGTAATTAACCTGAAACGATCAAAATTAACTTATCACAATAAGCACGCCTAAAACGCTACATAACATTTTTTAACTCTAAAAGGTAAATACCATCATCATTATCTTATCTCTGGAAACGTTCGTTGCTTGATCCCCATCCGAGTTTCACCTCAAGAAAGCCATAGCACCCAATTTATGTGTTGAACTGCCACGATAAGTATGACAAAGTGCCATTCGTTTGTCCTCCACACCAACCACGTTTATCCGAGTCACTTACATAACATTTAAGTGTTATGCTGTTACACTTCATCTTATCAGATGTATGGAATCCATCTACACCTTCTTATACGAACTCGTTAAACATAAAATAGTCTGGCGCAAACTACCGGTGCTTTTCGTCGAATACATTTTGAATTTGTTTTTTGCTTTTTTCAGAAAATTGGACTAAACAACTTCATATTTTCAATTATTTCTTGCTTGGCAGGATATGTAAACAAAAAACGGAATGGTTCACAGTTTGCGGGTCTTGTGATTAGGTAGCAGTACCAATAAGCTATTATTTTTGAGCCCTTTGAAACGTATAAAAAGTTAAAAGATCGTATACATTTTAAAATGATCAGATCAGTAAAATTCCCCTTCAATAACTAGATAATGGCTGATGATCTTCAAACAGCCCAACAACTTGATAACTGACGGAGATATGAGGTAACAACTTTAAAAAAATTAAATCAAATTTAGAAAGTCCTCCTTGTTTTGAAATTAGTTAAAAATGAATTAATTTAAAGTTAAAACACTTCATTAACATGGACTTTAGGTCTTTAGAACTTGTTGAATACTAACATTTTTGTTATTTGATTAGCTGACCCGGTAAACTTGTACCGCCTAACAACTCCCCCTCTCCCTCTCCCTCTCCCTCTCCCTCTCCCTCTCCCTCTCCCTCTCCCTCTCCCTCTCCCTCTCCCTCTCCCTCTCCCTCTCCCTCTAGCGAAGTTCCCTGAAGGTCCACAAAATATATTTCAAGATCAAAATTAGCCAAATCAGTCCAGCCATTTTCAAGTTTTAGCGAGACAAACGAATAGCAATTGATTTTTATATAGTTATATGTATGTAGTTATGTTAAAATAGGCGTATTGTCTCAAATGAACTGGCAGTGCAACAATAACCTTTTATTTTGCATTAATGTGTTTACAAGCCACCATTATAACTTTGTCACGTAACCAAAGCTTTTACCGAGTCATGCAATTTCGTTATTAACTTTTGGATAGGCAAGCCGTGATAGTCATTTCGTCACAATGTTCAGCTTAAGTTTAGAATATGTATAATCACTAGTCAGTATAGTATATGTAGTGTATTGCAATCCGAACGTGCAATAAGTTTTACGATGTTAACTAATTTATCATTTTGGTAGAGATGACTCAATAAGACATTCCTAAGTATGAAATCTATCTGGCCATTTATTTAAATTAAGTGAATAAAATATCATTTATCAAGTGAAGACAGATTGGGCTCTCTCACAATACCTACATATCAGGGATAGGGGCCCTAGTCTGCCAAGTGTTATTTTGCTTTTTGCAGACATCAAACATCTTTGAGAAGAACAAGGAAAACTCTTACTCGTAGGTGTGAAAATTTTCCTCATGATATTTTCCTTCGCTGGAGCCTTAGAATAATAATAAACGCTGGAGCAAACTAATTGTAAGTGATAATAAATCTAATACGCTAATGACATTGAAAGATTTTAACGATGGAAGTATGTAAGAAAACTCAATAACAAATATCATCGCCGGCGCAAGTAGTTTTTAAACCTTATAATCACAGTTATCTCGACAGCTCATTCCATTTGTCGTGGCCTTATTATGATGTTCTTTTTAAATTGTTGGCGCTTTGCCCTTCTACCAAAAATCCAATTAACATTTGAGCGCAGTTAGGAAACACTTTGATTACTTACATTAAAGTTATTAATATTTTTTACACCTACCCTAATCAATTAGACTTAGGTAATGACTTATTGATAGTTATTAAGAGTAGAATAAGTAAATGTGCTTGATAGGTTGTTGCTTATAAATTTCAATAAACTATTAAGGTATATTTTTTTTAATCTTGACATGTGATAATATTAGCATATATAGGAAGACACCTTTCATTAATTTATGGGGCCAGCTTCTGATCAAAAACGTAGCCATATCATGGAAACAATTAATTGTGTTCATATCTTTTTTCTTGTGTTTAGATTTTTGACTATTGCAAAATTCATAAAAAAATCAGTGTAGGTATCGCATCGCAGGGCACATTAGCAGCTGTATGAGATGACTTGACTTTTACCTGTTATTAGATGGCCGCTATGTCATATCGGAGGTTAATATAGTTTTTATGTATAGTAGGTTAATATACCCGACTACCCATCTGTAGGAGCAGCGCGAACAACGTTTCCGACCTACACAACTGACCTGCGCTCTGTTAGTAATTAATAGATTGAGGCCAAATAACAAGTATGTAATACTTGATATACCATTCACATTATTTTATCTTAAACAACATAGATTACAGATATTGGAATTAATTTCAAAATTTAAGCAGTCACGTCAATTTTGATAAGTAGATGCAAATTGTGATTGAATGTATCAAGTACTTCTATTTCAAATGGCAAAGTAAGGTGAGTAATAAATCGACGTCAGGGACCGACGCGGGTACCAACCGGCACAGGACTCTGCTGAGTCAACCGCAATTTATCCACCCACCAGTACTTATGTGCCCACATTTCGCAATTGAGCTGATTGTTTAGTTGTTTTGCTCGCCTATAATCAACATAAATTATTCGTGTCTCCTGTCAAATCGGACATCTTTCCAGTTTCCAGAAGATAAAGATTGTTTGTTTTTCTGTTTAGCCTTGAATAGGAATGCTGACTATAATTTTGCTCACAGGTATGGTAGGATGTAATGAGTTCCTTCTTTCCTTGAGTGTGTGCTTGCCACAATTGTGGTGCATCCTGCTGAAGAATTGATGAGGCAATGGCATCATTTTCCTCTTGTAGGAGGGTTCCACGGCCCTCTTACCACGGTACCTACTCATTGTAGCAAGATGTTTGTTGAAAAGCCAGTAATAATACAGGTGATACCTTTATTAATTTGACACATACTCGTAAGATAATGGTTTATACATAGATTATGCTTCTTATTATGCTCGTAATTTATATTATCATAATAAACTTGTTTTAACTAAACAATAGGATCTAATATTCATATAGCGGTATGATTTCTATAAATAAATTAAATAGTGCGTCATTAAAAAACAAACATATTCATATTTAAATAAAAAGCAAAACATCGCCGGCAGGCAAACTAGCTGCAGATGAAATCACATGATAATTTACATGGTTTATTATTCACAATTCCTTCTTTGCAAATCCACGACAACGTGGAATGTAAATTCTGTTTTGAATTTGTTATGAATGATGTACGGGAGCAGCGAATGCAGCTGGTTGTTACATAATTTAATGCTATATATTTCTTTAAGGAAACTATACGAAATGTTAAGAATACTAGTGATGGCCGATAGGTTTTTCATCTCAATGTTTCGTTCTCTATATTTAATGTATAATAAGAACTAAATGTAATTCGTTGCGATGGCTTGAGAGCCAGTTCTTTTCTTTTTGAAGTTATAAATCTTTAGGCGCGTTATGAAATAAATGGAAAAAATGATGAGAGTGATTTGTTTGTCTTCTCGTTTACCGTCTAGTTACATAAAAAGTTTTTAAGGAAATTTATAAATAAATTATATGTGAATTATTTAAAATGTGCACTGGATAAAGTATTGCTTTCGTATTCTTTTTTGCCCTCCATTAGAGAATATTTATTTACAGTATACCTTCGTCATTGTGCCCCCAAGCAGACACTGAAAAGACAGGCGCATATAAATTAAAATAAAGGGTTACTTTTTCCATTTCATATAAAGACTTAAAAATGTTAACCATTTAATTTATTACTCTTTTGGATAAAGTATTGTATAATATTTTAATACTACATTGTAGAATAGTGTATTTTACATTTTACTAGCTGTCCGGACAGACTGCGTTCTGTCAAAAGTTTTTTATTTTGAGATGTAAGCTATCCTATCTTTCAAGTTGGAACAAACTGCATACGGTGTGCTTAGATTAACATCGGTTCAGTAGTTTAGGAGTCCATCGCAGACAAACAACGTTACACGTAATTTATATGTATTAAGATTTAACTTTACATTGGATGTACTTTAAATTTTACACAAGTTGACCGTCAACGGCAATGTAATCTTGAATTTACTTGCTTACGACAAATTTCTTGCAAAGATAACGGGTGTCTTAAGTGGCTAACCAGATAACTATAATGTCCTCTTGCCATTATTTATGCTAAGCGGGATATTAATTTACATAATGGTCTTTAAGCAAGCGCAACAATGGCCGGTTTTACAACAAGACTAGGATTGTAAGTTTACCATACGTTTTCACACATAGGGCTCAATACACAATACACATATCTTAATGTATTTATTTTTTGAGTTATAAGCAAGGTAGTTTAATTTGGTTATTTTTGTGTTATTAAAATTTTGTTTAAAAAAATTGATAATATAAAAAATAAAACAATGTAAAGATACTACCAGATACGTGATTTATTAATAAAAGTTTAGCATCGTGGATATTAGCATTATTTTTTGAAAAACGTTATAGGTGATTAGTAGTAACGTAAACGCTCCTATTACCGCCAGTTTAAGCTGACTATGGATGAACTTCAGAAAATTAGATATACGCCGTTATGCTAGGACAGGCGTTTTAATTTATTCTTTATCATAATTAAATATTCTATGACATTCAGTACTTAAATTTAGTATTAAATGACACAATATTTAATAAATAATAATTTAATCTGAAATAGCGGCTGCTTCTATTACCGACCGATGGGATGATGTTGTTTCTATTACCGTTTTTCATGTTTCTATTACCGACCACTGAAAAAGGAACACATTCTCCATACTATTAAATAATAAAAAAACAAAATAAATATTTATTAAGTTGGTATAAAATATTTGAGATCAATAATTACTATTAAAAACTGAGCTTTCTTCTTAATAATGTAGTTAAAGTACATATTATTAAAAACACTATCTACTGAAATTTTATAAGATGGAGGTTAATATCTTGAAACAAGGTTTAGTTATTCCAATCCGTTGGAGTTACACATTTTGCCATCAAATCGCATCATCAGACCCTGAGATAGTCTATGATGTAGGTACTAGTTTTGCAAAAATAAAGTTATTGGCAAAATTTCTTAAAAACGGTTCCGATTCTCCTATTCAAGAGTTACACATTTTGTCTCCAAGGGACATCATCAGACCATATAATGGTCAATGATGTACTGATTTTGCTGTGTACATATTTACCAACAACAAAATATACCTTTTAACACGGTTCAATTATTTCAATCCGTTGAGGAGTTACATATTTCGTCTCCAATTCACATCATTACACCCTGAGATGTCAACGAACCGTTGAGGTGTTCCACTCTATATGTCCAGAACCCATCATAAGATCCTCACCATGATGTTAATGAGACCACCCTGAAGCAATCCCCTATTTAATACCGTTTAAACCATCCAAATTGGTCGAACATAAGAAAAAAAAAACATATACGACGAATTGATAACCTCCTCCTTTTTTGAAGTCGGTTAAAAACTTATGTGTGGCCTATAGAACATTTATGAACACAGGAACTTATAGCAGGCTTATCAGCATTTTAACTACAGTACGCTACATACCTACAATAAGAGACTTTTATAAATAAGACCGTATGGGTCGGTAATAGAATTAAGTATGAAGATTCTATTACCGACCAAAAAAGAAACAATAATAGGCAAAAATCCATAAGACAAAATATATGGCGTTAATTGATCCAATATGTAATACACTCTTTAGAATCAAACAAGTTAAAAAAAAACATGTAAAATTATGTATTAAAAGAAATAAAAGCTAAAATACCAACTATTGTAAAACATCTAATACCGCCATGGGGCGGTAATAGAAGCGACTTATAAAAATTATGTTTCTATTACCGCTCCAATGTAAAATTCGATTTAAACGACAAGCCATGGCCAGAACGGTAGTATTAGATGTTAATCTAAAAAACCAATGTATTATTTATTATAGTTACATATTTACATGCACGTATACACATTTTATTTGTTATTAAGTTAGTATTAGTCTACTTTGCAACAATCCGCGTTTAACATGTATGATGGTATATACTTTAAAACATGCGTGGCACCTCCCTCCCTCCCACAACGGAAACATGCACTACAATAATTAAACGTATATACCAACATACATACCAGCACCAACACGTGTTTCGCCCCGAAACGGAGCATCATCAGGGTAAGTTGACTCTAAGTTGAGTCAACTTACCCTGATGATGCTCCGTTTCGGGGCGAAACACGTGTTGGTGCTGGTATGTATGTTGGTATATACGTTTAATTATTGTAGTGCATGTTTCCGTTGTGGGAGGGAGGGAGGTGCCACGCATGTTTTAAAGTATATACCATCATACATGTTAAACGCGGATTGTTGCAAAGTAGACTAATACTAACTTAATAACAATGGATTTCCGCAAAGTAACGCCTGATACTATTAACTACATTTTATTTGTGTTAATTTCTCTTAAGTAATAACGAGGTGTTCTTATGTAGTTGGGAGCACAACACTATGACACAAAAGTCCGTTGCGGCCGCGTCTCAATTATTGGCTATTTACTCTGTTTGCTGATTATTTACGCACACAAACTTTATTATTTTTGTTTCTCAATATACATACCTAAAATATTTTTAGGCTACAACTTTCATGGAATCTATAACATGCCTTAAAATAGTGATTAAAAAAACTGGCGGTAATAGGATACAAATTTTGGGAGGCGGTAATAGGCGCGTTTACGTTAGTAGTCCTTAGTGTTTGTCACATTCATGGACACCTTAAGTATACAACTGTCGCGGCTCGTTGACTTTGAATTGCCGAACTGCTCGCGACTATTGTCTCTCCTATATCCTGACATTACTAGCCACTCGACTTGCACATTTATTTGTTTAGCGTTCAAATGTCATCCCGAAGATTTCTTTGTATTTAAAAGTTATTAACTTTGTTCCTGATTGGGTATATTTGGAGAATCGGTAGACCGAACAAAAACAAACAAAAACCAAACCCAATTATTTTCATTCGTACACAAATTGCATATTTACACCAGTCGAGTTCTGCACGAATTGTTACTAAACGCAATAGCCATAAAAATTGACGATATCTTCCGTCTTTTATAATTTCGCACAGGCATAGCGGAGGCTTGTTAGCTTTTACGAGGAGCTTTAATATCCCTAACCTGCTCACTGCGGCAATATTGGCGGAAGGGCCGATCGGCGGGTGAACGGAACTTTCCCTTGCAAAAAGCTTTCGAATCAGAACCGGGATTTGGATTCCATGTACGGTAAACATGCAATATCAGTCTGCTATACGTAATATAAAGTTTTTGTTATTATCAGCACGCAATTTGTTAATTATTGACTTCTTGTAATACGGTATTGTTACGTTCTGAGAGAGCAGTCTCTTTGTTTTATTGGGTACCCGCTCCAAAATAAAATTTCACAAATATTTATTAGCCGTCTCATTTTCGTCCATTTTATCTATTTAAAAACAGTTTTTCTAGTAATAATAAAAAGAAAAATTTATATTTACTTACTAAAATAGTGGAATAAAAACATCAAACAGAATAAGTATTTATAGGAACTTTAATATCCTTTTCTGCGGGCGTAACTAAATCCATTTTCCAGAGTTAAATATGGTTTGAAAGAGATTTTAATCAAGCATAAAGCACTAAGAATATTGAATATTACTTAAACAACTTAAATATTAAAACCAGCCAAGTGCGTATTTGCCAAGTTTATCTATCCACTACTCTCATTTAGCTGGCATGGCCGCATGGGTGATGACTCTTCCCAAAATTTGCATCCCATTGTATTCTTGAGAGACATTTTCATCGATATCCCACACTACTGGGTAGACGAGAAAAAAAATGTCTCCATTTGTACTGCAGAGTAGAAAAAAAAATTTAAAGCTTTTATTCTACGACTTTGTAGTTTTAATAAATACGTAGTAAAAAGTTAAATGTTCATGCCAAATAAGAGCTTTCTAGCACTAAGGGTCTCTGCGCTTTGCTGCGGACGGAAAGACGCTTTACATTAGAATATTACTATTATACCTACTTATTTACGATCTGAAATATGTCACACACTAAAAATACACAATAATATCAATAAATGAATAATCCATTTTACTTTTGGCTATTGGATATTGAACTTAATATTGCTCGTACTTCGTAGTAACGCAACGCTAGTTTCCTCACCATGTTCAAGGTACGTAGTTAGTTAAACACTGACTATGAATAGCATTGACTTGTAGCTATTAACATCTTGTTATTCATCAACCTATGTGACCTCTACAAACAACTCAATCAAAACGGCACCTCGCTTAGCTGACATAGGGTTGTCAACCATTGGAAAATTATATACGAAACTTTAAATTTTAAACTTACCAACACGGACCATTTGGGAAAACAACTAAATTATATCACCAAATTGTAACCAATATAACAACAGTACTCAAAACAGCTATTACGTAAATATTTATTTTCTCTGCGTCAATTTTATTTTTACATAAAATAACTATTTTACTCACAAGATCATAGCTTACATATTATGTACTTGTCTTGTTTCTTTAGATTTTGTTACCGAATATATTGGCAACTCGCAACCCTACGTAGCACGAGGATGATTGAGTGAATGGACGCAAAATAAGATTATAATTTACGTATTGATGATTTTGATGAATATAATAACATTTATTATTTTACTCAGAATGAAATTAATGATATACACTTATGTTTAAGTCTGACATTAGGTTTTGGACTTTACATCGAAAAAGTTGCAAGGATTGATTTACAACATTTTTGTTGGTGGTAGCACTTCTATATGGTTCAGGTTATTATAATAAATCTGATATTATAATTTACAGGTTACAATATTTAATTCTCACAATTAAGTAGTATGAGTCTGAACGGACAATTTTTTTAAATATGGTAATTTGTTTAATGTTAAATTCGCAAACGCACAAAAAGGACGATAAAGTTAATGAGATATTTTCAACCTCAGATCTGAGTTTTCAACTGAATAATAATTTATATTTTTTCTTTGACTTTATCCTTATGCATATTATTTTTCATACAAACTTTTTTTTATGCCTTAAGCAGGCAAACGAGCAGACGGGTCACCTGATGGTAAGTGATCACTGCCGCCCATGGACATTAGCAAAATTAACTTGCTTCTATTTTCTCTTTCACCTCTTTCTAATTAAAACCCTTAGTGCTCAGACGTTACACAAAAAACCCTTTTCACAATTTCATGCTTGTAGGTTCCCTGTTAAGCTGTGCGTTTTTTGTCAGTTAATACCTGGTATTATGTCGATAGATATCTGAGAACTAATTGTTATGTCATAGATAAGCACTTAGTTTTAGTTCAAATCTCGAAAGAGCAACCACAGATAAGCTACAGAAACTTTGCGAATCATCCCAAGTTGGTCAGAGCGGTGCGCATTCATTTGGATGCTTGGCGACTTTATCTCAAACTTTCTAAGAACTTAACCATACTCCCTGACTTATATTAAGTAATAACTAACTACGAATAAAATGACAAAATATAAAATCATGTCCAAATTTAAATCTATTTGCATCACATTCAGAGCATACTACGTGATAATTTTTAACCGACTTCAAAAAAAGGAGGAGGTTCTCAATTCGACTGTATTTTTTTTTATGTTTGTTACCTCAGAACTTTGGACTGGGCGAACCGATTTTGATGATTCTTTTTTTAATCGAAAGCTGGTGGCTGTCATGTGGTCCCATTTTTATTGAGATCTGACAATGGCATCCATGAGAAAACCATATAAGTCTTAAATCTATTGTATTAAGTATATGCGCGACAAATGGACGAATAACTCAATATCACGTTAACCGATTTCGATGATTCTTTTTATAATTGTAAGCAGTTGCTTGTGATGTGGTCCCACATAAATTTGAACGAGATCTGACAAGTAGTTTTTGAGTAACTTTGAAGTCGGTTATTTTTTGTTAGTAAAATTTATTTTGTATCCAGTATGTAAATCCGTAGTATCCAATATCGTATAAATTATTTTTAATCTCTGTATATTTAACCTATATCTTATGTTAAGAATATGTAATGATATTTGAGTTATTTGGCAACTGCAAATATTACAAGGTAGGAAAATTAATTCTGCACTTCTGCAACCTTGAATAAAAAATAAGGCGCGCTTCCTACTCCCATAAATCTATGAAGAGCTCAGAACAAAGGTTCAGTACATCACATTTGGAATGTGCTGCGTGTAAGCACTTATAATATTACTTAATTAATATTCATAAAACTAACACGAACAATCCGCGTTCGATGAATTGCATATGAATTCTCTATGGTTTGTGGTAGCTCATACATTTTATAGCGTGCTCCGAGGAAACCGCTCATTGTTAAGGTTTGTCGGCATCCATATGAAATGTATCCACGTCGTATGCTAAACGCATAGAGTGTAGAAAATAATATAATAAACATGAACGTAACGGATCGTGAGCAATCTGCGATTATGATGAAAAGTGGCGCAAGAATAGCTCAAGTTAAATGAAATGGCTAATGTTCAAAAATATATACTTTGCGTGAAATATTGTAATTTTCATTTTCAGTCCACGGTAATGATCCACTTAGCCTAAATGAGGTTGATGTAATCCATCCATCAGACTAACGGTTCATAAAAATGACCGCATGAACAGCATCTTAGCAGCGGTCATCATGCAATAATGTGGCCTAGTTGTGTTGATTTGCTCAAATTGGTCGTACTTAAAGACTATTTGTTTGACCTAGTATGGACTCTACTATAGTAATCTTTGGATTGCTTACTTTTATTCTTTATTATAATCTTATTATCTTGAATCCGTACTGCCATAGTTTACTATAAGAAGCTATGAATTCAATTAATTTGAAAAAGTGTTGCTGTTAAACTCCATCCCAAATTCATCGGTTAAGGTTTCTAAAGTTTTAGCCTAACCTTAGGAACGAGGAAAAACTGTTTATTTAATAAAACAAAATCTGGTTGATACAATTTTTCAAGTAACCAAATCATTAACTTTCACAGTCAGAAGTTTGCAACTAGGTTTGGAATTCCTTCTTGCCTCTCTATTTCCAGAACTCTTGATTTTCTTGCTCCAACGCCCAAAATTTATTTATGAATGAACTTTCAATTGATCGAAATACATTCACTTGATTGTGTTTTTATTTTTCCGCTAAAAGATTTTGAAAACATTTTGCAAAGTTATAACATACGAGTAATCGCCCTCGCTTTGCTTCGGTTTTCTTATTTTTTACACCTGGGGTTGCATTATTGGAGTTTTATTAAGGATCCCTAATTTTTTTTTGAAAATATAATATAGCCTATGTTACTCGGGGATAGTGTAGCTTTCCAACAGTGAAAGAATTTTTCAAATCGGTTCAGTAGTTTCGGAGCCTATGCAATGCAAAGAAAAAATCAAATCTTTCCTCTTTATATATTAGTATAGAAGTATAGATTAAGGTATTGCTTAATATGTTATAAGTAGTCAAATCAAAGACCTCTTTGGGTTTGTGTAAAATTTTTGAAGATTTAATTTTTGAAGTGCGTCTGTGTTATCAAAAAATACAAAGCCTGATCTTCGTCTGCACAGTGCAACAGATGATGTTTACGAGATCTGATTATCATTAAGGGACGAGCCTTTACTGCAGCTGGCATTAAGGTTACTTCCACGGTCGTCTGGTCAAGTTAAAGTGATGGAGTTAATTATGCTACTGATAAACAAGTCGGAGCCTGTGCACTTTCGTGCTAATTAAGCCATCTGGTATCTGCTCACCTGTCTTGCTTCGACCACTAATCGAGGACTACGTAATGGATTGAATGGAGCTTCTAGGATTACAGTACTTAATAGTACTCCACGTACCGAGAACAACAAGGTGCATTCAGCATTTAAGAGATAAGAACCCAACGCGAGATGTTTATTTAATGATAATAAATTAAGTACATTATGTAAATAACAAAATTCTTGCCCATTTTAAATATAATTTCCAGGCCATGCTCTTTAATGCTTATTTTTTTAAGCAAACCTGTCTGTTAAACTTGAAAGCATAACACTATATTAAGTTTTGATTGTTATGAAAAAATAAGTACCTAATAGGACGGTAGTAGGTACATTTTTATAGACAAACAAAAAGCACGTCTTCATTTTTTTCACGTAATGATAAATCAATCAATTAACGCGGCGGATCAAAAATTTATGTAATGTGTATGAAAATGTGTGGTAATCTATAATTTCATACTATTTCTTAGCGTGGAAAACATAAGATAAACTATAATAAACTTCATTTAATTAGTCTCCATTCTAAATGACCTTCTAAGTTCGTAGATGTGTCTCTTGAGGTTATGGGCAAGAGTTAGGTCTTAGGGAAAGTTCCAATAGATTGTCTCCTTGTCTCACAAAACTTTGAATTTCAGCAATGTTTTAATGTGTACTTGATGATGGAATTGAGTTTTCGAACAGTCCTTCCATTGGACTTCTATAAGTTCCTAGAGTGAAAAAATGTTATTAATAACAACGGAAAACACAATTAATTTTTTTTAAATATAACCACTCAATTAAGTACTACGTATACGTTGTGATTTTTTTAAAAATCATAACATTAATCAATTTGGAAGATTGTTTGATAAAAATTTTGTATGTATGTAATATAGGTATGTATAGCTGGGAAGCATAAGTCTGAGTGCGTTAAAACTTTTTTAACATGATAGCCTAGCTATTATTTACTACTTATTTACCATTATTCGGATAAGCAAGGTCCTTCGAGCGCTCCACTGAGACTGTATAAAACATAATATTATCGTTATTTTACCAAAGTATGTCGTGTTAAAATGAACCGTTTTCTTACAAATCTGAAAATCACGGTTTTATACAAAATCGAACACAAAACAGTAAAAGAGTGGACATTAAAGGTTAAACGTAATCTGATCGCCTCAACAATGCTCTAAGGAGCAGTAATGGCGCATTGCTGCCAATTTTTTGTTCTTTTCTACGCATCTATACTTAAACTCTCATTTAATTAGAAGCCATTACTAAACTTTAAATATACTGGTTTGAATATTTTTCCTGAGTAAATAAAGGTTCAAAATAGCAATAACAATTAAAATACTTATCAGATTGGAACTAATTGAAAGAAATCACTTTATCTTTAAGTCTAGGCTCTACGTTTTGGAAGGTGGGTACTACACTACAATGTGTAATTATATTAAGCTAAGTTTGTATGTTAAAGATACTTACCATCTTGATAATAGCTTCAAAACGAACATGACTTGGATACTTGTAGCTCTTGTATACTAAAAAAATAATGATACACGTATAATCAATATACTCATAGCAACTGTTCTAAGGATAAGCAATTAAATCAACTTATAAACTCAAAACAAACAAAGAAGAAGAACATTCTGGAGAATAAATAAATCAAGATAGGAAGATATTGAAAGCGAGTAAGTTATTGAGTTTGAATGTAGAAAGCTGCAAGCTTAAATAGACCTTTGTCGAAATGTTGGGTAGGCATGTGTTGTGTACATAATTAAAATAGGAGTATAATGTATATAATAATAATATTAAATAATTCTTGACAAAAAATGACCTACTTCAAAATTAATGATAACTCAAAAACTACTCGTCAGATCTCGCTCAATTAAGGGAACACATGAAAAGCACCAGCTTTCAATTAAAAAAAGAATTATAAATATCGCTTCACCCAGTCGAAGGTTCTGAGGTAACAAACATAAAAAATGGTTGTCTGTAAAGTCGGTATACGGACGGAGATTTAACGTGACAACGTCTGTTCGTGGTATAAGTTTTTGGATCATAGAATTAAATGAAAATCACAATTTTAAATTCATAATTCACTGACATAATTCGTTGACGCCAGAAACGCTGGCGTAGAAGAGAGACGCAAGGCGCGTGCCGGTCGAGCGAGCCTCTCTCTTTAATGCTGCGCGTGCATGGTAACGTTCCGGCAAATCTTACACAGTATTCGTAAATGACACCTGAGTAAACCAATTTATAGACGTTATCACGTCAAAAATACAGTCGAATTGAATACCTCTCCTTTTCTGAAGTTGGTTTAAAACTGATGCGAATAAATTAAAGTAGAAAACATAACATTGCATCAGTTTAAACTTTAAACATTCACGTAACTTTTTACCCCGAAACCTATTGTATGCCAATAACGCGTTTGTCAGCTCAAAAGCAGGTTTAAAGAAATTGAAAGCTACAAAAGCGTCGCAAAGTTTCAAAATCAGATCGGTAAGCACTTACGAATCAGTAGAAAAGTTTAAAACCGCAGCGCTTAAGGGTCTTTGGCAAGTTTTTACTTTTAGCCGTTTCCAATGAGTCACGTTGAAAAGATGAGTAATTATTCCCACAAGAGACAAAACGTGGCAACTGCGGCGCCGCTACTGACTCAGGTTCATTGACTAAGATCTCTCTTTTGATACTTTCACAAATCAACAATGGCGGCGAAACGTTAGTAAAAATAAAATAGATCTTTTACTGTTTTATAGGGAACCATTAATCTTCTATTTAATAAGAAGTAAATAATAAAATGAATAAAAATGCAATAAACGCTACTCGATGATTAAACTTCAAAGCTAATAACTTTTTATAGTTTCCTTGCAATGTATCCCTGACATTAAAAAAAATATTTTAATATTTCTTCTGTACGATTCAACACCGTATTAATTGGCATAGGATAAACTATGATAACCTTGCAAATAAAATACAAATTAATTAATTAAAAAAGATATAATTATTTAGATAGATATATAGAAAGATATCTCTTTATTTTTTGCACACCATATATTATACAATCGTACAAGGATAAAAGTTAAATTGGAAGTACCTACAAAGCAGCAGGCGGTTTTATCGCTACATAGCGATTTCTTCCAGGCAACCTAGAAGATGTTTATTACAGAATTATTATAAAACGTAAAGAAATATGCAGCTCGTATTTGAACAGTGCGGTGAAAAAAAACGAAACCAACCCTTCTCGTATCTACGAGGCGGTGGACCGCAAACCCCGTTTTTCCAAACCAGATTCTCGTCCAATCGCCGCCGATATTGCTCCCTTTTTATGATTCTGATCAGCCCGCTCTTCGGAAACTAATTGAAGATAACAAACTTGTTTTTTACCGTCTCAAACTGCGCCTTTTTCTTTAACGATCGAGCTTCCGATATAGTTTTCTCATGGGTTTTTATCTCTTGTTTTGATACTGTAATTAATTTTACTACATTGCCCTCAGGGTGAGATAAGTATGTCGTTCCTATTTGTCATCTTAAATTAAAATTTAAAAAACCCTCGACAATTTTATTAATACTAAACATAGCTAAGAATACTCTATTAAGTCCCCTTTCATACAAAAAAAATATCAAAATCGGTTCATCCGTTTGGGAACATTATGATGCCACAGACAGACATACAGATAGATACACAGACACGTCAAATTTATATGTATGTTTCTGAGATTGGGCAATTGGTTAATAATTAGGAAAGAATGTAAAGTCTAATTTGTCCGCACCGTCCGCGTCCGCGCGCCAGACGCATCGCGTTTGTATGAAATCATATATAAGAGTCCGATGCGGATGACATAGTATGTGTCCGCATCAGTATAAGAGAATATTCTTATGCCCACTATTATTTTGGTAAGAGAAAAAATAAAAATTAAGAGTGTTCGTCTTCCGATGCCTGCAACAATATGTGTCGGGACTTTTCAAGGAAGTTAAAATAGTGAAAATGCTCTTCATAACGCCTGAAATGGAGAAAGATAGCCGTGCTTTGCAATGCCTAAGCCGCCAATGGGTTGAAAGTAAGAATTATTTGTTATTAAATTTTCAGGTCTTATATGTATTTGGATAAAAAAATCAAGGGCCTTGTCTAAATAGCTAGCATTCATTGCTAGATACCGGCAGCAGTACGCTATAATTTTCAAATTACCATACATGGTGAAGGCCATTACCATTTTATTGATTGGTTAGCAACCATGGTTATTATTTCACGAAACTATCAGTCGAAATTAATATGAATGTTTTATCAAACAGATACTGGGTTCTATCTAGCAGATATTACATAAATAATTTAGTACCTATTATTGAACGGGTTTACGTAATATTGTCGCGACCGGTGTCAAGTTTGTGCCGGCAATCATTTCTATCTCTTATGTCATATACCACAGTTTGTATTTATTAAGGAAGTTGTTTAGTAAGGAAGGATGTGGTCACTGAATATATTGTATAATTTGTATTTGTATGTCTGTGGTAATGTGTACCGAGCTGCTAAAAGCTTGAGGGGTGTTCAAAAATGTAAAAAAAAAATACTAAATATAGTTATCGATGCCTGCCTATATGTTTTATACATACGTAATATAATTATTTTGCAAGTAAATTAATTATGCGGCCAAAGTTAAATACCATAGGATTTACGAATAATACTCATCATACGTACTACCTATATTAGGTTAGGTTGGTACCTAAATAATTTTAGAATAGCTGAATTAAAGTTCTTGTAAAGTGGTAAACAGTTACATATATACTCGTGTGTTTAATATAAAAAATTGACTTAAAATACACTGTACAGTTAAGTTTATACTGTTTGGACCCAGGATTTTATCGACAACATAAAAATCTTTATCGGTTTCTCAATGAACCTCTTTGTCAGCGTAAAAAATAGCATCTTAAATATAAATCTGTGTTCAAAGCAATCAAACAGCAAAATAGAAGACAACAAAGATTTTATTTTAATGTTACAGTTTTCAATCATATTTATTTATTTATTTTGCTTCTCTGACGTATTGTGGTTATGGCTTCAACAACAACAGGTCTCTCCTCTTGGGGAGGTCTAGAGCATACTCCACCACGCTGCTCCAGTGCGGATTGGTGGAGGGCTTAGTGGCCAACCTAAGTTTCGGAAGTTTTCAAACAGCCCGAGGGCATAGTGGTTATAGATAAAATTAACTTTACTTTTTTGTAAATACTTGAAAAAAGAGCAGACGAGCCACCTCGAACCCTACCGAAGTCTGTAACACTAACACCAAATGCATCACCGATTGCCGGTCAAAAATGAAGTGGGGCACTTACCTAATTTTATTTAATCAAATGTTAACTTACCAATTTAGACTATGTGAAATACTTATATGTAATGAATTTATATTTATATTACCTATATTTATTATTACATTCTTAAAACTTCCTTAAAATTATTTATTACGTATAACATAAAAATATACTAGTTCACGTTTAAAGGGTTTTTTAATTAAATAACTCATTACCCATTCTCTGCCAAACCCTAATACTTGACTGACTAGGTATTATTTGAAAGGAAAGTGGCACAGGTCAAGAAGCCCCCTGGAGCTTACCTTCATATAAATAGCCTTCCTTACAAGCTGGCGTAAAATACTCGGAGTAAATGTGACTGCGGTGATTTCAGGAGCTGAATAAAAATGATTAAGAAATATGTATGTATTGTGCAATGTCCAGCCACAATATACTTTACATTTCATTTTTCCAACATAATAAGGTGTCTTTCAGGAATGAATCCTTTGCTAAATTTGTCTTTAATGTAGTCGAAATTTGGGAAGGTAGGTACATAACTTCAAAGTATTTTTTTTTATTAAAATTACGATTAAACTCAGTCATCTGTAATTAAGTGGACGTTTGAAATTTATTATTTATTTAATAATTTATGCACACATACATAGATACAGTACAGATAAAACATAAAGTAAGGTTGGTACAAAGGTACATACTGCTTATTTCTTATGAAATATCTTCCAGCAGACCTGAGACTGGAGAGCGGTATCTTTAGATGGCAGAAAGACTGTGTACACAAAATACATTAAAAAAGAACTACACTGCTAATACTTATTTCCAGTGTTACGTTAGTGTTTATACGTGTACTTTCTTTCTTCTTTCTTGGCAGATCGGCATCAATAATGCTTTTGGTGTTACTAATATTTGTCGGCTTCATATTAACACTTTAATAATTCCGACTTCAAGGTTAAAGTTATACAGCTCCGGGCCATATGCTATGTGCATTAAAATTTTTAACAATTTGCCAGACGAAATAAGATTAATAAAAAATGACATAAAATTTTCAACCCAATTAAAACAATATTTAATTAAAAAGTGTTATTATAACCTAAATGAATACTTAGAAAAACGACAATAATGTATAGATATAAAACAGATTGGTCTGCTCCCACTATGTTGCAATACCCTAATAGGGTTCATATCGATGCAAGAAAACGTATTTGCTGTAAGTAGCCAAAACCCAACTTTTCACCAGAGCCAAAAAACTTTTAAAAAATTAGAAAAAAAATCATATCTTTTTAATTATCAGTGACAGAAACATGAATTTTGGAACAAAGTTTTGTTAAAAAAATACTCATGAATGGCAATGAAAATATTTTTGTTAAAGTTATTAGCAGTAGGCTTTTCACTACTTACAGCAATTGACTTTTCATTTTAAAACCTGAAGAACGTCGTAAGTATGTTAGTGACTTCTATGGAGATAGCTAAGTTTCGTATATTTCCAAACATTTAAAACGCTGTACTTGGAATATTTAATTAATTACGTACTATTGAAGAGATGTAAGACTAACTCAAAAAAAATACTAATACCACTTAATTGTTATAAATAAAGAATTGTTTGAATGTGTGGTACAAATAAAATGCTGTAAGTTTATTATTTTGTTTATTATTATTACATAAAAATGTAACCACAATACTACTGTAAGTAGGGATAAAAGGAAGCGCGGGCTAAAATTTGTCGGCGTAACCAATTTCGTTGTAAGTAAAATGTCACAAAACAATGCCTTAAATGTTAAATTTTTATACAATTCCTACCTTAAAAAAATTATTTTTTCTTATTTTCTAAGTATTTATAACTCGCTAGAATGAAGTAACAAGGAATATATTTTTAAAAGCATCACTAGAAAAGTGTTGTAACCTTATGGCAAACTTAAATTACAGACTGAAAGAATGTTGTAAGTAATCTTGTATTTAATTCGCACCCCAAAAGAATGCTGTAAGTAATCTTTTCACATGTTAGTTTCATTCCATAAGAATGCTGTGAGTTACATCAGATGTTTAATAATAAACCGCTCTTTTGCTGTAAGTAAAACAGTGTTAAAACACCGTTTTTTTAGTGACTTACAGCAAATTAAATATGTAAACTTTTCAAAATTATACCCTTTTTTCGAAATTTTTGTCGTCGTAGCGATATGCGACCCAGACCATTCGACGCAGAAAAAAAATCTAAATCTAGCAGTGTATTCAGTCTACTTACGCCATTCTTGCTACTTACAGCAAATACGTTTTCTTACGTCGATATGTGCCTCTAAAATTCTATGTAATAACTACCATCTATGTAACCACTATGATTGCAGTATTGAGTATTGAGTATTGAAAACATATTTCAGTATTTCACAGCGAAGTTTACAGTGTACTCGTAGATACATAGACTTGGCCAGGAATACATATGACGGCGAGCGACCTCTTTGGTCTGTCATACGAGAAGTCATGAAGAAAAACCAAATGTTTAGAATAAGGAATGTGTCAATCTATTTAGAACAATATGTGTGGGACATTCTATGGGATTCGAGGAGTGATCACGGACTAGTACAGATTGTTATTGATGTGAACGTTAGGACAACTGGAAATATATCATAGAGCAAAGTAAAAGGAATATTATTGAATAACCAACACCGTAGAATACCCTTTTCTGCGTCACATACATTTTTAAACAACTCCTTTACAGTTAACCCCATTGCCATTAATTCAAAATACCGTTATTGAATACTAAATTAGTTATATTTATCTCACAATTCAACAGCTCGGCTTTAATTATTGATTCGAGCTGTCAGTTGGAGCGGCTACTGGCTTCTATTATTACGAAATGTAAGCACATTTCGTTTAGCAAAATTTATTGCCGCTGTGTGAAAAGCATTTGGAAATTCGTCGTGAAACAGTTGCAAAAACAAAGTGAAATTAATTTTATGTATTACTGTAGGTACCAGGCTATGATGGTCACTTTGCCAACCATTTGGTTTTGCATCCCACACTACGCACGAATCCAGTGCGTTTTGACTTTTAACTTTAAACAAAACGACCAATTATATTATTAGGTATGTATGCTTGTAATGTAATGTAAACATTGAATAACAATATTGAAAATGTGATAGTTTTAATGGATATGTAGGTTTGAACAATTAACTAGTTTAAATTTAAAAATAAAAATTAAACCCGCCTGCTTAAAAAAGCACCATGATATTAACTATGCCTTTTTGTAATCCTCATGGCAATTTCTTTAATTTGATACCAATATTGCATTATTCGATTTATTTTTATTTTTTGATTCTTTAAACAATGGCATCTCACAGCCATGGTGATTTTTTATTATTTCACTTATCTAAAAACACTTGGGTTATCAAGAAGAATCTAGCGATATCTTAACTATTTAAATCCGTTCAGCGGTTTGGAAGATACAAGGTGATAAAGAATATTACATGCATTCATACAAATATACACACATACCTACATACAAGATACGCGCAAAAAACAATCCTTTCTGGCAGTCGGGTAAAAACAGACTGGGAACAAACTGAGAAAACTCCTTTAATACGTATCTTTATATACTATAGGATACTATAGGACTATTTCACAAGTGGCGTGGAAACAAACAGTAATAAAATATACACCACAAATGACCAAGGCCCGAGAATAAACATTGATCTGACACATAAATATCAGAAACCACAGAGGATCGTCATCGGCGTTCTCAAAAGTTTACACTGGTGGAGTTAATTCCTTTCATTCTACACAAGACATTACCACAGAATAAATAATAATACTTGACATTACTCCACTAGGGATTAATAAAATAAATTAGATTAATTTCTTTATAACTTTTGACTTCACATTAGGAAATGTTTTCAATAAATATTGCAAAGATTTGAATTATTGTAATTTATTGAATTAACTTTATTATTATTATTATCTTGAAAAATTAAGAAATTATAATTTTTTTGCGACTTACAATAAAATTGTAGGAAAAAGGAATGTTTTTTGTGCTTGGTGGAATGATCCTTCTGTTTTTAGTTTTTTGTGCGTGAATATTTCTGTAATCTGTACATCTTTACTGCATCATTTAAATAAATAAATAATTGATTAAAAACCTCAACTATCACGTCTTTGTTCGAAATCTAAACGGAGAACCATCGCTCGAGGCAGTAATACTGGGTTATAGAGTCATCCGAATGCCAGTTTATGTTATTAAAGTAGTAATTCAGTGATGCAAAGAAGTAAAAGCGTTAGGGCACAGATTATATAATTAATCTCTTTAGATATCTTTAGTTTCTAAGTTAATTATGACATTAATTTCAAGGTTTGCATAAAAATTACTTGTTATGTTAATTTATCAATTCCAAGGATTATTTATTTATTTATTTATTCTTTATTGAACCTTACACAAGTAATGGAATAAAAGGCGGACTTAATGCTAAAAGCATTCTCTGCCAGTCAACCTTAATATTATTATTATTAATTTCCAAGTAAACATTTAATCAGTTCGCTATAAATTGTATTTTCCAAGATGAAAATTAGACACTCACTTCGTTCCTGACTTCTTTATGTAACTAATGGACTAACTAATGAATGTAGTGCTAAAGGCATCACTGACTCGTTGTCGACCAAAAAGGAAGCGGGGTATGTAGGTTAGATTATTGGCCCGCGAACATTGCGATCAAAACACATAAGTAAGAATTTAAAAATTTACTTACAAAAAATACAAACCCAGTAAGGTCAGATTATTTATCAACATTGACAAATACTCGTACATGACCCAGTATTCAATTTCGATATTCAGGTGACAGAAAACAAGATTATTTCATCGAATGGATATGGATAGCTGCTCTAGTTTTGCAATTTGCAATTAAAAACTTACTCTTCGAGTTTAAATAAAACTGCAATCGACATAATATTTCAGACTCGAAATCGATCGGACTAATTTTAAAATTAACACTTTACATACAAACTGACTTGATACATATAAATAACGGAGTTAAAAACCGGTGTGTTGGTCGGTCTACTATTACTAGTTAACTTTTCCACATTGACTTAGTAGTCAACGTAGCAGTTTTCTTTTTCATTAAGTTATTTTTATGTACGATTATCGTGATTTTTTTATTTCGAAATAAATTATTAAGCTGGCAGTTTAATAATTTTCAGGAGTCTGCGCACTATACCGTACGATACCTACTAAGCAATGATAGCAGGAAACATAAGAGTTTTGACAAGTGCGGGTTCATAAATCAGAAAATGGTTTTATAACACCTAACAATCCAAATCAATAATAATGGACGAGAAAAAAACACCTTAGTGCAGGGAGGGTAAGGGTACCTTTATTTTTAAAATACATATTTTATTTTACCACTTTGTCGGCGTGTAAATATAATAATCATGCTAAACTACAGCTTTTTAGTACTTTTAGTCTTTGAGGTAAACTACGGACTGTCGGACGGATATAGTGAAACGATAAGGGTTCCTAGTTTATGAAGAAACCCTAAGAACCAAATCTAATTTTGTATAGCTTATCCTGGACTATTCTTGATGAACGTTTAAGAGATAATATAGGACATTAGTCTATTAAATATCTTTCCATACAAACGTTAAATAAGTTATTTCATACAAACCATTAAATACGTCTTCACTGAAAGTAGAAGCTAAAGTAATGTTATACAGTACTCTACATGAATCGCTAATTCAACGTAATGCCGCGGCCGGTAACGCGGTAAGTTTGTAAGTTTAAGTTTCGTAAGTATCGCGATAAGTGATCTATTTCTAAGAAGGCCGGCGCCAAACGGTACCTATTTCAAACAAAACATAGCTGTAACTAGTTAAGATCTAACAGTTGATTAGTTCTGTACTATTTGTAGAGGCGTCTGGCTCCAAGGGGACAATTGAGAATCTTATCGCGCTCTCAGCACTCACTAACATTATATTATTACTATAAAGGTGTTTCATAATAGCGCTTTCATATGACTGGGTATTTGGATTGTTTAATGTGGCAATTGTATGCAATAATTGGTACAGAGGCTATAAGACACCACATAAACGGCATCGTTGATTACTTCCATAAGGCAAATACAATAAGTTTGAAAGGACGCCATCAACTCTATAAAAACGAAAAACGGAAATAGATATCTATCCAAGCGATATTCAACCGGAAAAAGTAGGCGATAAAGTACATTCTTCTATAAATTCTTTATTATAGTTCTTTATATAAGACCACGAACAGTGATGCTACCAAAGTGTTGCGGTGTCCATGGGCGACGCGACGGTTGCCACTTACCATCAGGTGGATCGTCAGCTCGTTTGCCGGCTATTTCCATAAAAAAAAACAAGACAACCATCCATCAATCTAACACACCTATCTACTCATTCGATCATGTAACTAACGTGTAATTTTCACTAGTGTGCCTTAAATCCGACGCAGACTGTAGATACGGAGAATGTTTCTTCGGCCAAGGTTGGGCGGTAAGCGGCACGCGCTTTGGCTGTTGTGTCAATCATTTCACAAACCTTGGCGATTGACATGTACACACATTCATCGGAAATCAATTATTTAGCATTTTTACATAATTCTCGATATAAATGAATGTATAATAACTTTATTTCTCAAATACATAGATCAAATACATTTTATATGTATGCAGTAAGTTGATTTTTTAAATAGTGCGGCGGATATTACATATAGTATGTGATGCACAGACCCTACACTAAGAAAACTTGTGTTATAGGAGTCTGCAAATAGTTGCCTCATTTAGTTTGCACCCGCGACTTCGCACGAAAACGAAATCACAAACGCATATAGACGTCTCAATAATTCATTTTCACAAAATTTCACATTACTGTTAGGGTATCTTTTTTCTCTATAGTATAATATTTATCTTACATTTGTAGACATAAAATGGTGCTGATGGCAGATAATTAACAAACTCTGTGGTTTGTTTGACGGCTGACTCTAGTAAGCGGGTGGAGGTGACGCCTAGCAGGCTTCCGGAAAAATTATTTTGTAAATATGTATTCGCTTGAGATCCAGGTGGCTCCCCGTATTTTCCTGATAGTTTATGAGAATATAGTAGAGTAGAGGTTAGAAATCCCAAATAACCTGGGAATTTTCCCCAACGAGGGCGGGTATCCTTATGAGATTTATGATAACAAAACTTAAGTAGGCAAAAAAGACAGCAGAAGAGAAGGCAGAGCAATATTCACGGCCTTTATTCATGTGTACTTTTCCAGTTTAATATTTAACAGATACCTTACACAAAAAACTTTGTCACTTAAACGATAAAAGTTTTTCATCGTTCTCAACTTATTCTTTCAGTTTTGCGCCGAATATTGAAAAAAAAGTTACAAAGATTTTTTAGCGATCCTAAACAACTAAAACCAATTTTACTCGAACGGTATTTTGTTGTAACATTTTTCGACTATTGAATCAGACCGTTTATGCAGATGGAGTTCGAGTTATGAACTTATGAATAAACGTTTTAGATTCGTCTGTAATCATGTGGTGTGCGGGTGGCGGGCGTCGGCTGGGCGGTTCTAGCGACCCGCGCGCTACGGAAGCGTCTAACTGCCGCGACCGACGACTCCACCATTCCTATGTAAATCCCTCCGGGGAACCCGACGACGGATAATAGAGGCGCAATTTGCATGTCTCCTTGCCCTTTGTGGCTGCTAAACTGACACTCTGTACTGCCGTACTGCTCGCCAGCGAAATGGGTATCGCCTATCTAGGAGAGCCTAACACCGCCACATGAATAACAAACGCTCACTAATAGACAATGGTTATTGAACAAGGCAGAGTGATTTGACATTCATTGAACCTGTAAGAGCGGTCTCGATGGCGAGGCAGTACGTGGAGTGACGTGGATTGAATAATTTACGTGACGACGGTGTAGATAACACGAAACGTTTCGTCTATCACATTAAAATTCGATTCACTGCTCTGTTCCAAAGTAATTAATTTCGTGCAAGTATCTTTATCGAGTGTATCATAGTACACACGGCTCAACTCTCCAAATGTCGTGATTGTGTTTGTCGATAATTAAGATAAGTAAATAATTTACACGGATGTCGAACTTGTAGCTCCAATATTATCGGTAATTACGGTTAATTACTTTCATGTACGTTAAGTAAACCGTGAGTAAGAAAAGCAGAAAGTTTTTCTAATCACGACGTTGAAGACAAACCAGATCTTATACCGGCCTTTACGAGTAGGTTCATGGAATCAATTATAAGTTTTTTTCTGCGGTGTGTTGGCATCCTGTGGCCCGCTCTTGTCCGCTGCATCCTGTTTCTACTTACAGATCGACTCCAATTTCAAGCTTGAAGCTGCTACATGACATAGTCTTAATTACAAAATAATTTATCCGTAATTTGAAACTTTCATTATAAATAAGAAGCCCTTTATTTTAATATAATAGTTAGATGTATCGTCTTATAGGTGAGAAAATATCCTACATAAATGTACTCTATAATGTCATATTTTTTATTTTTCTGCTAACGAATCAAATTAAAAACTCCGTCAAGATTATAAACAGGATACTCTTTTGGACACTTCAGGATTTTCTTATAAACCACAAAAAACAAGTTCTTGTCCACAGATGAATCTAAAATATAGGTAGGTATAGGTAAATATTACTGGTCTTGTGAGTCTTGAGACTGTAAAGACTAATCTTTAATGTTCCTATATAGCCTAGGCCAGTGGTTATCAACCTTTTTTTCATGGGGGCCACAAATACTTATTAGTCATAGGGTCGCGGGCCGCAGAAAATACAATAAAAAAATTGGTTATAATTTGTTAGGTCTTCGCGAATGTTACAAATTAAATTAAACAACTGAATGGATTCATCGCGTGTATTTTAATTTAATGTGTGATTTCTTGACGTTTCACATTATTTGCAGTATCCGTGGTCACAAGCAGTTGTTTAATTCAAACTGTTAATAAAAAAATAATACCAGCTGGGCCGTAGGTTGAGTATAGCTGGCCTAGGCCAAACTAGTTTGACCTGAAATCAGGTCTTCTAGCAACTTACAAACAATGCGACCCGCACGCAAACATTAATTTTATCTGGAAGCTTAATACAAAAGTAATGCAGCATTTTGTTAATTATGCGGGCCATTACTAAAATGCTGGGCTTTGCTACATTAATTTCCTAAAGTCTGAAAGGTAATTTTAGTTATGTTACACATTTATTGGAGATCGTAGTCACCTCACCTTTGATCAAATAAATTTGGCTAACTCTCGTTTTCTCGTCCGTTTCGATTTGACGTTTTCAATCGGAGAGAACAGCTAATGAGCTAAGGCTAATAAAGTGTGTTAATAATGATGACCTATGATGGTGACAGTGATGATGATATCAATGAAGAAAAACACCGTAGAGTAAGCTCTATGCAATTCACTAACTGACGTGCGGATGGAAGAGGACAAGACATGAGCGTGTGTGCTCGTATAGGTATTCAAAAATATATAATATGCATGTGTGCCAAACTAGCATGCTAGTTTTTATCATGTGTATCTGAGGCCCAAATCAAATCGTGAATGTCAACCAACACTCGTTAATTTCGAGTTGTCAACATTCTAACTGAATTGAAATGAAAAAGCCCACTTTAACAGCCGTAAATCTTTTGAACGTTGCTACTGTTGATTGTATATGTAAGTCCATACGTGTTTTACTATAATACGATTACTAGGAATACTAGTTATGATTATTGAGAGTGAGGAGGGAGTGGGTAAGGATTACGCTTCTACAGGCCACAGCGCGAGCGACCAAGACACACTGAATTTCTAGGAATCGTATTCAGGGATACATATGTTTGTAATATATTTATCTTAAACAACCAGTATTAAAGTGAAATGTGCACAATCAAAGATTCGATTGTAATTTTTTTGTACGATACGAGACATTTATTTAACCGTCACAGACGTCGGTGGATAGTTCTTTGAAAATTTGATATTGATAGTGCTACAAATCGTATTTTGTCAATATAGTACGTTGATGACATATTAAGTAGTCCTACCAGTCCTTTTTGAAGTCACAGCCTCAATACTTCTTCTCCTAAATTTAGTTTTTATCACTACTCCTTAAGACTGACATGAAGCGTCTCATCTAAAAGAGTAGCTCGGTTGTCTTAGCGCTTGCCAATTCGCAATCTCTGCCAAATCCCACTTATACATAAGAAATCCGGCCGTAAATCGTATTATTATTGACAGAAATCCGTCCCTTGCCCTCGTAAAGTTGAAATTGTTACGTGGTATAGCAAATAAACGAAAATAGAGAACGATGACGTGATACTGTCGCTTCGTACTGTCGTGCCGAGGGCCGCCTGACAGTATTTTATGAGTGTTTCGGTGATGACTTCAAAATGTTTTTATTATTTACAGTCCATGTATCGTAAGCAATGAATAAATCGTTCTTAAAACCTAGAGCAGTTTATTAGGATTATAATTTGAAAGAACCGGCACCGCGGCGTTAATTTTCATTCAATAATTACTCCACTTATGCCATATAGAATGCAATATATGTATGTAATTCATAACATAACTACAGAGAAAAAGATAATTGCTGGTAGTTCGTTAATAATTTTAAGGTAAGACGATAAGATTGTTTACATTTACCCTTTTTCAAGGGCTCTGAAGCTACTGAAGCTAGTCAAAAACTAACACAACTGAAAAGTAATACCTACCTAGTTGTTATTTGCACAAGTATTTATCAATCAAACTATGAGTAACAGGGTTTGAACCATTTTCCAAATAATCGCTGACGGCACTATTGTTTGACTGTGCCTACTAAATTGGGAACAAACGTTCACGAATTCGGATAGCTGTACCCTGATTAAGGTCTCTGTGTCAGCTTTGCATACCGCCCTGTCCGCAGTTAAACTTTGTAAAACATTGTAACCGAATTCCAATCGAGAGGGCACTACGTCGATCCCCAAAATAACTGAAATATCTTTACAAGTTACGCTTCCACCTTTAGAGATGCGAAAGGATGAGATATCGATATACAGGAACACATGAATTATTTATTATTGATTACAAGGCCAGCTGATAGAAAATGCCATTAAGAATCCGAGAAGAGTAAATGCTTGTAATGTGTACTTTACAGTTTAAAAAAATAAACACGTGTAAAAGCAACAAAATTAGGCAGAAAACCAAACTACTCGTCACTGTAAATAATAGTAAATAAATATTAATATTACAATTCAACAACATTGAATTACACTTCACGATAAAATAGAATAATATTGTATTTATGATTGAATTTGAATTTATCGAGAATGTAGGTATTTTTTTCTGTGTCTATACAACTAAAATGCGCTGTGAGTATGATTCACTGGATCATTCATGGTAGGGTTTTTTTGCTGCCTAGCTAGGAAAGTTTAGGTAAACTATATTTTTATTTAGGTTATCCTGCCTTTCTAACATCGGTCGTGAAATATTTTTTACGTGTTTCGCTCGCAGTATCGGAAAACTGGAAATAATGCGAGTTTTCCCGCTTTCGTTTTGGCTAGTTGCTTTTTTGCCAGCTACCTAATTACGTAACAAATTATATGGTATTGTTTATTAATATTAGTAGCTATTTGATCTTGGGTTTGTACTCTTGGGGTTTCAGTACAGTCCGTCTCTTTTATACATTGTGCATATTTGCGTTTGTATGGGTTATGTTATTTATAAATTTATAAATCATTGTCTCTTGTATTTAACAGATACCATCGATAGATTCAGTGGTCCGATACTTTGTTACAAGTATTACAAGCCTACCGGGCTAGCGCCGACCGTGTTTACATTAACCGACCCGGCAAACTATTCCTAACAACTTACGTGATGAGATTTATAATAAGCAACCCTGTTAGCACAAAATGGCCAAGGAGTATCTCCCTATTAGTAGAGAAGAGGCAAGACTATCCAAGTCATTGTTTGCTTTACACGTTTTGCAAATTATGTAATAACTGTACATAATTTGTAAACCTTCATTATGAATAAATAGTTATCACCGCCATTAACTATTCTTAGATGAACACCTTACTCCTTAGGATGGGACGAGCGGCACTGTATAAAAAGGAACGTCGAGCTGGGAGTGTTTTCACTCTTCGTGTGGCTTTTGGACGTGACGGACTTAATTAGTTGTCAGGAATCTGTTTATAGAACTAGCTGTTGACAGTTGCGGTTAATATTGATCGTCTTCATTGCAATTAATTAATGTTTGTAAAAGGTTCTGTGTAGGTAAACTTGTCGATTGTAATTTTACTAATTTGCGTTTTATCCATAATTTCAGTCGTGGGATCGATAAATCCACATTAGACTGTTCGCCATCTGATTTCATAGGTTTGTTATGTTGCGTAAGTATCAGTGTTGTTTTGCTGACAAAAATCTGTAAGTACCCACATCTTTTTATAAAATTTCGGGGCGTTCTTCCCGATCGGGAGAACGAGATTTGTCACGTAAGCAACGTGGCGATGATAGTACGAGTAGGTCATGCCATAATCGTCAAGGCAGTGTGAATAACCGTCACACACCGCGATTGTCTAGTTGCTATCGAAATTATTCGCCTGAGCATCACGAAAGGTCTTCTAGATACCGTGACACATCGTGTAGGTTTCGATCACCTATTAGTAGACGTTGTGAAGCTTCTTATGGTCACCGTATTCACCATACCAGCTCATGTGACATAGTTTATGATCGTATTCTTTTGAGATTGGAATTCATTGAAAGTAAATTGCCGAAATCGGTGCCGTTGAACAACAGTCCGTCACATCCAATAGAGAAAAGCCACACGATATCATACCTACCTCGGGAGGATAGCCACACTTTGCCCTCCTTACTCCTCGTACCACCGACAATTACTCGTTGGCATTAATGCCGCAACTCCGACTATATGATCACATCTCTTATTATGTAAGAGATGTTGCCCTTAATCATTCTGATCCAAACAGGGAAGCTTTGCTGACTTTAGGGCGACAGCGAGCGACCGAGTTGCTCATCGCTAATCAACGACAGCAGGAGGAGTATGTTAACGAGGGTCGCAGGCAGCCTTATACAAACGCAGTTGATGGTCTTATGTTCGTGAACAAGGCGACGCAGTTTACCGCAAAATTGGACTCCGGCATGCGTGATCCTTCCTGGGTCGTCCACGCCCTCCCGCACCATCGATACGAGCTTGAGCTACTGGCCGGGTTGTATGAAGAAAAGACCCAGGCCGCTGCTGAACCTATTACCTGTGGTACTCTGGCACGGCGAGTGGAATCCTGAGTCAACACGTGCTCAACTTCCTTCCAGGAGGGTGAGTATTAGGAAGACAAGATAACGTGGGCTTGTCTGAAGGCAAGATAACGTGGGCTTGTCTGGAGCTGAAGGCAAGATAACGTGGGCTTGTCTTGACAAGATAACGTGGGCTTGTCTGCAGCTGGAGGCAAGATAACGTGGGCTTGTCTTGACAAGATAACGCGGGCTTGTCACAACATCTCTCTCTTCATTTCTTCACATGGTAATCCAGAATGTTTTTTTTTTATTGTTTTGTGCTGTCCATGAGTCTGAAGCTAAGTTTTTTAGTCGTTCCTATTTTATGTTTTCAACTTACATAGCTGCTAATGCCTTTACTATCGGGCACTTGAGTGCACGCTTGCGCCCATGGTACTGGATCTTATAATTTAGTTCAAAATTCAAATATTATTGCTGTACAGTATAGATTTGAAACTTAATATTGCATTCGTTTAGCTTCTGACTACTCAGTATTTTACTACTTATGCAAATCCTTATATGATGTGTTGTGTGTTGCAGATGCAAGTCAAATTGATGATAATGATGACGATGACCAGGCTTACCAATAACACCCTTTGAAAGACTAGTGAGAGAAATGGCAATTCGGTCGAGGACGACCGTCTATCAGGAACGGCCGTCTTAGATGAACACCTTACTCCTTAGGATGGGACGAGCGGCACTGTATAAAAAGGAACGTCGAGCTGGGAGTGTTTTCACTCTTCGTGTGGCTTTTGGACGTGACGGACTTAATTAGTTGTCAGGAATCTGTTTATAGAACTAGCTGTTGACAGTTGCGGTTAATATTGATCGTCTTCATTGCAATTAATTAATGTTTGTAAAAGGTTCTGTGTAGGTAAACTTGTCGATTGTAATTTTACTAATTTGCGTTTTATCCATAATTCTATTATATAGCTCCATTGGCATAACTAGATACTCGGATCTAGCTTAATCATGCACGAGTATCTTTGGGATTAAAGTAGATAAAACAGAGATCTTCAATTTAACAGGAGGGATTTAACGCCATAAATTCGTTTAGTGGCAGGGTATACCACGAGGAGGAAGATTAGCTTTGACTTAAGGATGCATACACCCAAAGAGTGAAGTAGTGCTTATCATTACAGAATTAAACAAAATGCTTGAAAACAACATTTATAAAAAGGCTTTAAAGCTGTAGCAGTACATTTCGCGATTCGCATTTGCTGTAACACATGACCGTCAGTCATTTATTCAAGACGAAGAAGTTTTCCAGGCTTGGTGTAATGTGAGTGTTGAATAAATCGTTCAAATATGTTTAAAAATAATAATGTAAATATTTGGCAGAGTAGATAACATTATATTATATTTCCACTCATATAGGTGAGGTTACCACACAGCTTAATGCAACGGGAACGAAGTGATGTTTACAGTTCATCGAACTTGCATCACGAACGAAGATGAACAACGAACTGACGGACGGCCCTGGCGTGCGCTTGATAGACACTAAATTTTGCATTGTTTCTCAAAATCTTTGCATAATTATTGTAAGATTATAAAGAAATAATTTGTTGTATATTTTCTGTCTAATAATCTAATAAGAAGCTGCTGAAACTAAAGTAAATCGTAAATATTTAACGAAATAACGTGTACTTTTCTACTCTATCTACTCAAATTTGTTTGAGTTTTAATTTGTTAAACAAATATTAGTTACACAAAGTTTTTCCCAGCTTATACAAACTGCAAAGTTCGCTCACATCGTCCTGTCTAAAATTCTGTCTGTTTTAAAACGTTTTCAAGTTTAGAGTTTTATAGAAGAGTTCTTTTGTTTGTATTTTAAAATTCTGGTACTGTAACAATAAAGGTATTTATAAAGTTTCGTTGAATATTTGATGCAAAAATTGTTTTATCTGTTTTTTTTTTCTTATGCTTACTGTTTCTAACTTGGTAATAAACAAATGTTATAAACATTTGAATAAATTTTAAGTTTATTTTTTAACTGTAAATTAATGCTTAACAACAATCAAACGTTATTATAAGCGATGATGTCAACAATAGCGCTAGTTTCGCAAAAGCCTATTTTTGATGTTTACCCGTAAACCACTAAGTATTCTACTGTAAGTTTATTTATAAATTGTATTAATGATAGCTATTTAAAAGACTAATACAGACAATTCACGAGTTACACGAAACAGAAAGTCACTTAGAGTCACCGTGAACTTTGCGCAAGGGCGGGCGGCGATCATGGTTCCAGCCCGCCGGCGTGATTGCCGCCCGCCCAGTGCCGACTCAGTCAGTCCACGGTGAACGCGTGCATCACCAACTCACAAACCTTTCGTGAATAATATCGACTTCTGTCGCATGCTATAAGTGACTGTAACACAGTGAAAACTATTTGGATTGTTTCAGAACTGGACATTAGGGAAAACATAAGTTTTTCAGACTTTTAACGCTATGTGTAAGTTATGTTTTAAAACTTAACTTTAATAGCTACATTTAGTTGTAACTGTGAGCGGTATTAAAGTACTTTGAAGAATATAGACACATAATTGCTGGAGTTTGCAGGTAAGTTAGTACCCTGACTAATGGTTTTTCAGAGTTGTCTACTTAACAACATACTACTAAAGAATGTTGAATATACAATTTAAAAAAAACAAGTGAAATTATGACTGCAGCCAATAACTAAACCATTTTTACGTAAAAAGTTGAATAAAATAGTTTATTGACGTTAATGTTATTTCAAAAACAAAACCAATACGCTTATGAATAGATTGCAAAAGTTGTTACAGCGATAAGCACCCCTTCTAATTATTTATTTACTTTGCATGTAACGGTATCTTTATTGTAATGACTTGATATTATGAAGTGCGTAGTACATAGAGCTTAATGGCATTTTTAAATGACCCTTGATGGAAGGAAAGTGTTTGTAATAGGTGTTTTAGCTAGATAAAATTCTAGATAAAACGCCACTTTTATGTTCATATAATATCCACAATGAAACAGGAAAGAATTAAATAAATGTGATACAAAATTAATTTATTCACGGATGTTTCAGATGTTTGTAAGTCTATCCTAATCATGATGTTTGTTATTCAATCAATGTGTTTAATATTATGTTAATGTTAGATTTATTATTAGTCACAGAACGCAATGAATAGAAAATGTGAGTCAAAATTTGTGTTAAAATGATACGAAATTTCTAACGCCAATGCAGCGGTTAATTCCAATTAGAACCGACAAATAGTCCACAGTTATTATAATATTTATCGTAACGAACGCAATTGAGTTGCTCATTTAAAAAAAAAAATTTTTTTTTTAAATGTATTTTAAATCTTAAACACAAATTATATTGATTGGCATTGTTAAAAACGCTTAAAAACTATTTTTAATATTAATAATAACGAAATAAAAGTTGAAAAAAAATCACGTGGCTACGAACGCGCCAAATTTGACCGCCATATTTGTGACGTCACTTTGTTAAAGAAATTTCACGATAGTACGGTCTCAACGGCTCCTACACGTAAATTAACTAAAAATATCCGAAATTTAGTGCAAAAAGATATTCCACGTAATTTTATTGTAAATTTAAACGTTAAATGATTTATTCTTCATTAAATATAATAAAACTCTCCATTGATTATATACTTACACCAAAAGAAAAGGTTACACTGTTTACTAGTAAATCGTGTCTGGGAGGAATCAGGGCAGGGTGTTAGGGGTATGAAATCAGGGGTGTATGATAAATTATATTTCATTTATCATACAACTAGCTTCTATCCGCGACTTCGTCTGCGTAAATTTCAGATATGGATCCTTAGAGAAATGAAGAATGTGATTAATAAAAAAAATGCACAATGCAATGCTACAGAAATTCTATGCTAGTAGTAGGTACATACATACGATGACCCTATAGCCTAGTTGATAGCGATTCGATCCAACCTGCGAAGCGAGGGTCCCAGGTTCAATTCCCGGCCATATCTAATAAATATTTGTACTCGGGTCTTGGGTGTGTGTTATAGTGACGTGTTGTCCATATCACCCGCGACAGGGAAACCTACTGCGGCGTTATGGGTTTGTACGCGCTTTATACATAAAACTGGTACAATATATAATTTTTTTTGTCTCCGAAATACACCAACTTGGTCAATGACCCGTGTGGCGAATGGATACCACGCCACATCGCTGAGTCAAGGGTCCTGGGTTCGATACGATGCGAGGTGGTTTGAATGATTAGTTTGAATTTCTGTTCTTGGTCTGGGTGTGTGTCCTTGTATTGTCTATGGCACCCACGACTCAGGGTATCCTAGTAAGGGGCTTCACACTCATAGGAGTGTGAAGCGTTTATTTATTTAATGATGTTCCTACTGATTTTACAATGTTAATGATAGTAATAGTAGTAGTAGTTATCTTTAAACACGGTTCCGTTTTACTCTACCATTGAGGAGTTCCACTTTGTAGCCCCAGAACCCATCATCAAATCCTCTTTGAATTGAAGTAGGATCAACGTGGCAAAATTCCTAACCTAATAAAATAAAACCATCAGTTGTTTCATAAAAGAAACGGGCAAGTGCGTGTCAGGCCACGCGCAATGTAGAGTTCCGAAGTAGTAAGTTTATCGACTATTATTCATTAACTACTCATGTTAACATAGCCGTGATAGTTTTCCTTGTAAATTCATCATATTATAACCTATTTTTGAGATTTTTTTCACTTGTCCAACTCCAACCGTTTAGCCAACTGTCCCCCCTGGACACTTGACTCCAACCAGAATTAGCACTTTAAAGCAAATATTTCGCAAACGGACCCAAAATTCCAAAAATGGTCTTCCCATAATATTTTTGGAAGAGCTTTTCAATTTTTTTTTAATAAATATATGTATATATCCATGCCAAATTACAGCTTTCTAGCACTAAGGGTTTCGGCGCTTTGTTTTGGACAGACGGACGGACGGACAGTCGGACAGACGGACAGACGGACAGACGGACAGACGGACAGACGGACAGACGGACAGACGGACAGACGGACAGACGGACAGACGGACAGACGGACAGACGGACAGACGGACAGACGGACAGACGGACAGACGGACGGACGGACGGACATGACATGACGAAACTATAAGAATTCTGATTTTACTTCGGAACCCTAAAAATGAATCTATGAACGAAAACTAAAATTTAACCTCTTATTCCTCGGGAAAAGGTCTATTTCCGGGATAAAAAGTATCCTATCTGGTAAGTTAGGTCAAAAACTATCTGTGTGCCTTTCATCTATATCCGTTCAGCCGTTTTTGCGTGATGGAGTCACAAACATCCAAAATTTCAGATTTATAACATTAAGTAGGAAAGTAGGATTAAATGTACAGGTTCCGAATAAATGTACACATTTAACATTATCTTTTTTGTAGTATTCACACGTAATGGTACAAAACAAGCACGATAACTTTTAAGGTTTAGCATTTTTAATATGTTCATCAATATATTGACGATAATATCAAGATTTTATCAGTTTAAAGTCAAATCACAGTATCAGCTGTATGCTGCAATGAATAGCAATTAACAAAGTGACGTCACACGCGCGCTCGGGTCTATTCGGGAACTGTCGGCGTGTTTTCGGTACTGGATTCAAAAACGTATTTTTGATTTGATGTAACTTTTAAATTATAGCGAATATAAAAAAAACTAAAATAACTTTGTTATAAAACTTATATATGAACTTTCCATTTATAACAAAAAAAAATTTTAGGAAACAACTCAATTCCACATGTGCACAATCAAATTATTAGAACAGAACATTATCTATACTATAATAAAACTCAAAGGGCAAATTTACTGTACATTGAATATTTTTTAAAAATTTTGATTAGGGGGCACTTCAATAACGTGTTAGAGCACAAAAATATTTTTTTTAGAATTATTGTCTGTCTGTCTGTCTGTCTGTCCGGGCATCACATGAAAACCCTTGAACGGATTTCGATGAAAATTGGTAAAGTTGTTACTAATACTTCGAGTCATATTTTAGGATACTTTTTATCCCGGAAAATTAAAAGGTTTCCCCGGGAAACGGGATGAAAGTTTGTATGGAATATTTTTAAAAAATCAACCGATTTGCTTCAAATTTGCATCAAATATTTCTTGCTTAAATTTATGGAACATGTATTTTTCAGTTTTTCAAAATTTTTCAAAAAAAAGAAAAAAATACAAATTAATGTGAATATTGCTTATTTTTCAAAACCCGCTCCTGGAGTAATCCTTTGTGATTTTATCGTGGGTTTCAGTATATAAATTACTAAATTTAAGTACTTCAATATAAATTCACCGTTTTTGAAATTTCCTTCTGCAAGAGGTACAAATAACGTAAAACATAATTTCCGTATGCGAAGCTGCGGGCAACAGCTAGTTATAAATAACCACGTGACAAGTTAAACGTACTGAACGGTATTTTTTAACGCCCGACGAAAAAATCATTCATACATACATACTTACTACAACTTAACACGAGGGGTGTTAAGTTACAAGTTTGACGTGTGTATGTATCTGTGTATCTGTATGTCTGTCTATGGCGTCATAGCTCACAAACGGATGAACCGATTTTGATTTAGTTTTTTTGTATGAAAGTTACCCTAGGTAAAGGTAATCGAGAGTGTGTTTAGCTATGTTTAGTGTAATTGTAAATCAAGTGCAAATCCGTCAGTATATTTCCGAATTATGTCATTTTCACGTGTGATAGAAAAAATAATAAAATTATTTAAAAATTACCATGGTTCTTCAAATTAAGATTTTTCACGGATATCTACTCTTATTTATTTGTATCCATTTACTTAACTGTACCGTGCGGCTGTCTAGACTGGAAAATAAAGTAAATTGAAATAATCTTATCAGTAAGTGAATGTTACGAAAGTTTTTATGAAACAAAAACACTCTTTAAGTTCGTCGTAACATGTAATTACATTTTGTTGTTGAACTTGATTGCAGCCCGCGGCGTTTTTGATACACTTGCTATACCTAACTGTCTACTTTATATTCTAGTTTTTTTAGCAGTTTATTTTGTAAGAGATTTATATGGTTACGTTATCTGACTGGAGCGTGTTTGTGAGATTGATTCCGGTCAAGGGAGGCTAATTAGATTCCGCCCACGGTTTTGCCCGCGGAAGAGTGGTTTTACAAATATGTTTGTTTTTTACAAATATGTTTGTAAAACCACTCTTCCAAATGATCCCACGAGAACGTTTAACCGGGTAAAATCTATCCCATATTTAAGTTAGGATATTGTCTGTCTGTGTGCAAATTTTCATCTTAATCCGTACAACTTAGCGGGTGATGGTGACCCAAATGTCCTAACTTGCAAATATCTTCACAGACTTTCGCATTTATAATATTAGTAGAAATAGGAAAAGAATAAACGCTTATTCCAATATGTTTGCTGTCGTAGAACTAGTTATAAATGATGCAGCGACTTACTGTTACCCATCAGCATTAGCCTGCAGGATCCGTTTTGACACTAACGAGGCATGAAAAATATTCCAAGACGTTTTTCTTGTGCGAATTGATGGAGGGCACGCTTCACGCATCACGGTCAGAGCTTTGGCTATACGGAGGCCTAGCAGAAATATAGCTCACTACATTGCGACTACCATGTAATGATATCATTCCTGAGAAATGTCCTAACGTGCTCTCCGAGGCACGATAGTAGTCAATTTTTTCACTGTTAACTTGCCTAACCAATTCCTAAGTACGTATACCTACTCGACGTCACATATCTCGGTAAATTATGATTCATACAAGGCGTTAGTTTGCAGACATTTGGTTGTTTAAGTTGTTATTCTATAATTATCATACTCGAAATTAACAAAAACTAGCTAAATACGAGTCGGACTCACACACAAGTTATATGTTTTTGATCTTGGTATATGTGCTTTTGTCTTGAGTCTATCGCAGCACACACGGCATGTAGAATCCTAGTGCGGGGATATGAGTGAGTAGCGTTATTTTATTTAAATATCTGCAGTTTTATTCACTCAAGAGCCTTTCAAGAGCTTTCACACAAATGTGTGATGTTTATATGGTCTCGATATAATTATGTAAACACACCCACGGGCAGTCTGTCTCACTTTCAGCTGTAATTGAGACTCGAGAGGCGTGGGAACACAAACAACCACTATTCTTGTCAACGGTCACTTCTCATATACTGCGACCGCGAAACCTTGCAAGTTGCAACGGTCCATCACACTCGCAATCAAATATGACCTCTCATGGTTATATAAGAAAGTTCAATTTGCCTATCAATGTATCATTATCTTTCTCAGAATGAGCTCTGATATATAAGAACGAAGAAAAGTATTTATGGATGTAGAATTGACTGATGCAAAATAATATTTTTTATGACACTAGTAGGTATTTCACATTATTTAAAATAGCATAATGTAATAATATTACTTGAGTTGCATAATGTAACATCACGAGTCATTAAATAACTTCACTTCAACAGTAAAAAAATGGAAACAAAAGTATTTGATAATACACATCCTTGATCCACATGAAAATAGCGATTACTAATTATTGTAAACTGAAATCCTCATTGTATTCACGTCCGATTAATGTCATTCTATTTTACAATATTTGCATTTCCATTTCATGTATCATGCTTATGGTTACACAACCTACATAGGTATTGGTTTTTATATTGAAAAAGAAGTGCAAGTTCTATTAGCTCGGTACAGGACTGCAGGATGATATAGTGTTGCATTTATTCTAATAGCTTTGATTTTCTTTAGCTTGCTTTGTATCTATTTCCGTTCAGAAACAGTTTCCTTCCATCATTTTACTTGGAGTTAGTGTGAGTGCATTATCGCACTTACTACAATGAGTTATTGTATGTGAGCTTGGTAGAGCTAGCGCCTAGCACTAAAAGTAACATTATGAAACCGGTTTCCCTACTCGCTGGCGACCACCGGATGAAAAGGACAGACGTTAATGTATCTTTTCGGTTCACTGATCTGATCTAAAATCTTGCCGGGCCTCTTTAGTATGAGAGAGCAGGATGGACTTGTCTCTTTCCCTGAGGCCGACGAGAGCCAAGGAAATCCGAAACTCCTGCGCCGGCTGTCTACTACGCTCTACGGTCTACTTGGAAGGAATACCGTCTACGAATGTTTTCTGTGACGTTTTTGTCTTAGTACGTAATCCATTGATATTTTGAGACTATAATATTATTGAGTTTACATGATATTGTAGGAGTAAAACTACGCGCTTTTTATTGTTCTGAAAACGAGTGAGATATGTGAGAAATTAGAGACGAAAACAGTTTTGCTAAGGCTTTGTTGTTTAAGGTTTGAATTAGGGACCTTTTTTTGGTTTTGTGGATAAAATATTGTTGCTGTTGTGTGGAACCAGTTCGCGCATTAAAAGTGGGTGACTAGGCTGGGCTCAGACGGAGGCGGTCGCCGGCCTACCGCAATCGGTGAATGTTGCACGCTCCGACGTAACATTGAACGCGAAGGTAAGCCCCAACCCAATTAGCTTAATTTTATAATATCTGAAGTTTCATACGGGCGCGGCGGGGTCTTACAATTGGTTCCTACGCGCAAGGATAATATTAATACGGTGGGTACCTATTTATGCATACGGTATAGTGTTGAATTTGATACCATTTGGTTCCTAATAATTAGACAAATAATTACCAGCTTTTGTTATGAATTTTGAGGTTGAAAAAATTGTGTTTCTGTTTGGAGATAATTTGGACCAGAAATAGGTATTAAAAGATATTCCATCTGACTCCAACAGGACTGTCTGTGGGTGGCTATAATTGTTTGAGGTCCATGGCCTCCTAAACTCTACATTTTGGCTACATTGAATGCTATTCTATATACCTACCTAGCTACCTGCTGTTGATTTGGACTAATGGATGGATGTCTGCTATTGTAAGCACTTCAGCACTATCTCAAATTGAAATTTACTCCATACTTCCATAGTAGGTACCTAAATCAGGTATGGTAATTAGACAGTAACTGTCCTCCCCTTCCCCTTATTAAGTATACAAATTCGATTGTAGGCTGATGGCAAATATTGCTGTCAATCAAACAG
This sequence comes from Thymelicus sylvestris, assembly GCA_911387775.1. Lineage (NCBI taxonomy): Eukaryota > Metazoa > Arthropoda > Insecta > Lepidoptera > Hesperiidae > Thymelicus > Thymelicus sylvestris. The sequence goes on from OU426886.1 coordinate 9,086,469, forward strand.
GTAAATGAAGTTGCATAAATATAAATATTTTATTTGAGACAATTAGAATAATTAAATCAAAATACCCTTCAGAAACCTGCTGGCCGTTCACCGTAACTAAAGTCACTAAAGTTCACCGTAACTGAAAAACAAAATATATTGTAGTATAGTCTGTATAGTCGAAAAACCAATTTAATTTGGTACAAGCACAAAATTCGCAATATGATTCATGCTGTAAGTGTACCTACAACTGACAGCACGTTCTCCACCAAACACACCCTGCAAAAGTCACATAGTTAGTAATCATTCACCTTTTACCTATAAACACAGATACAAGTTAATGCAATTAACAACGACAACGTACTGGACCTGTTTTTCCGTGTATTTATTTAATTAATCAACTAGAATGCCTATTTCAATAGCATTCGAGTTGTGCCCATTCTATAGGGCGTACGCATAATGGTTTGTTACCTGCATTCATATGATTAGGATAACAAATAGACTTGCAGTGCCTCCATCCCCTATTGCCCATGGACATCTGTGATAAACCTCGAATAGGGTTGTAGGAGGTACTGTACAGTAGTTAGTAGGTCCTGTTAGTATTAGGTGTTCATAATAATACGTAACTAAAGTAAACAAACACTGAGCATCAAATTATTGTCGCTTCTATGTGAACTTCTGTGTTGTTTGGCTTGTGACGTCATCAAGAGACTGCGAAACTTGAGGCGGTAACTACAAGATAATAAGGCATGACGTTGACTCACGTAAACGTAGTAGCTTCTCATATTATACTCAGGTACACTTATTACGTTTCATGGCATTACTTTTACTCTAGTAGATAATAGAGTATTATATAATAAATAGACGCTATTTATAACTTTATTTTTGAAGTGAAAACTTCTTTAGGCGTGTCGGACTATCGGGCCCGTTTTTTAGATGGGAAAAAACCATTGAACTCGCGTTGGGGATGTCTATGATCAATATGGTCATACGACTTTAAGCCTTCATCGGAATATAGTATTTTTGAAGTGAAAACTTCTTTAGGCGCGTTGGGCAATTTGAGATGGGAAAAAATATGTATCTTTTATACATATTATAAGTTTCACTTCTGTAGGCACTCCCGGAGTGCCACTGTTTTTTTTTATTCTCTCTTTATTGGCCGGCAACGCATCAATGTGGCCTTGGGTGTCGCTGATGTCCATGGGCGACGATAGCCACTTATCATGATCTACATGGATCGTCAGCTCATTTGTCTGCTATTTCCTTAAAAAAACCTGTTACATGCATCCAAATTCCCACTCAGTAGGATTTATGGTCATTTGAGCTCTATAGCATTACCAGGCACCACACTATAGCTATACCCAATTATATCTACATATAGAACATGAAATCCAGTGTTACACTGACTAAATATTGGTTCTCCAAACTCTATATTTCATTTTTACACGCGACCGTTCGTCTTTGTAATATCACTGTATTACTAAACACCACAAAACGTTATGAGAATATATTATTTTTACAACCACAAATAAAATAATAACATTAATCAACAAGGAAATTTGTATGCCGAAAATCTTTTCTCGCACTCGTTAATTACTTACAATTACGAACAGAAGCCAGAAAATATCCTTTATTCATGTATTCCTCTCGCGAAACATAAATCATGAGAGAGAACAATAACATAAGTTGCGAATGTTGCAAACAATTTCCTGTTTTGTTTTATGGACATACGAGTTGGTTACGTGATCGTACGAAGAGAATGGTTGGTGAAGATGCGCTGTGAGCCTGTGAGTGCTGTAACCCACGACCTGTGCCCACTAAGTTACTAAACCGTGCCTTCTTGACATTTCCACTGAAGCACTATGTGTGTAATTAATTCCAACGTCTATCTGCTTGATTGATCACTGATAAATCAATCGCGTTTAGCAATTTCTAAATTCTAATTTCCTAAAACCAATAACTCACTGTCTATCGTTTATACGTTTTTGCGAAATTGCTGCTTATACAAAACGCCACTGAATCAAAGATTTGAATTTGGATTACGGCAAATTTGTACAAAATTATCGCGTATTCAAAACGCGACCAGTAAACTGTGTTTAAATTTTCTTGAAAGGAAAAAAGAAGCGTGGAATTATTCGCAATTTACCTTTTACAAAATTTATTATTCTGAGCTGCTGTTGTATTCTGTAAAATGGCTGTTTGTATTCGTTTTATGTGCTGAGCTTTACTCTGACATTTGAGCACATACTGCCGGAGAAATGCAACACAAATTTTGTTGAAATTAGCTGTTGGTTACATAAGCAATTACGCTTAATTGCTTAAGTAATGCAAAAGCGCGGTCTATATTTTTCACTAAACAATATTGTAAAGTTCACATGTATCACTATCAATTAAAAACATAATTATTATCTATTAGCGACCTATTACGTAACTACTTTCCTGACCTTTCTTTCTTTCTTTTTGATTATATATTACTTCCGAACCCTAAAAAGGCCTGAATTGTACAATACCATGCTGCTCCAGTACGTACCTTAAAATTTAGAAGAATTAGTAACCTGAGCATAATAGCTTCATGTTGTCCAGTGTATGGTGGTGAATTTATTACAAGTATTAGGACAATTTTGTTATGATAATATATTCCACTATACTATTTATACTCACAATATTTATTTGCAGGCGATATTTCGACCCAGTTGCATGGATATTGTTCCCGACTAAACTCATTTCAGTCCACGATGAGATTAGTTTAGAATCAATTCCTTGGTAGTTTGATAACAATATCATAGAGTCACTAATTAGGGAGTCCCAAATCGTTATTTTTTTACAATATTAGTAAATTTTCCTGTCTTGAATGGGCTGCAATGGGTACTGAGGACGGAGGCTCATCAGGTGGGACACATAATCATAGTCAAGTTGGACACCATTAGGTAATATACCTTTCGAATTTTGTGAAGCAAGGAAGCGTGATGAAATTATTGACCTTAAAGACCTCCATCGGTTCCATGCAACTTGGAACTGTGATTAATTAACATTGATTAACTTTGTCTATCATTTAGAAAAGACTATTGGGCTCTATGTGGAATAATCGAAATAACTTTAAGTAAACAGTAATAAACATAATATTAATAAACAGTATTTTACTTATTTATAATCGTTTGTAGAGTAAAAAAAATTACATAATTTTCATTAGACAGATAGCATAGGATTTTTTAACAAAAAGTAAGAAATACAGAAAGTGCCTTTTCGCAACGAACAAGAAAGATAACGAGTATAACTTCTCGAATTAGGTCACGTACAGTTGAACTTCAGGTTTTAAGATAAATGCTGCTTTTATATTTTCCAAATTCTACTTCTTCAGAATTATTAAATTCATATTATCGGGGTTCCGTTGTCTAAATTTCGTCAGTCTGTAGCATATCGCAGAGACCCATATGCTAGCAAGCTGTTATTTGACATAGATGTAATAATATAATTAGAATTATAATTACATACTTAAAAGCATTTTTAAGGTAGTTTTACTATAATTACTTATTTATTATAAGAACATACTATTATTTCTTCTGTGCTATAATTATAATTAAAACTACAAAGTGATAGAATAAAATCTTAAAATTAGATTCAGGAGTTCGTTTGGGAAATATTAATATCTGATCTCTCGGGAAAGCGTTAAGCTGGTACCCACGATGACATAAAAGTCGTCATCGTTGTCGTGGATCCACCGTGTATACCAAGCCTAACCGCTAACGACTCAGCAACGACTACAAAAACTTATGTTGCAATAATGAACCGGGAATTAGATTTGAGTTAAGGAATGCGCCGCCCTAGTCGTGTGAAATTCAACTTGAGATAATATTATTCCTATATACAGTTTGTTAGTACAAAAAAGTTTTAAGAACATTGAAAAAGATAAATTTTAAACTTTTCTTATATAACGATGAAATAAAGCGTGAATAAATAAGTGTGCAAATAGGTGCTTTTACCGGTGGTTTATCCTTTTACTGTTCCAAATTTTAGAGCCTCATTACGAAATACCAAAACTAAGCCAGTTTAGAGTTTGAACTAATCTCATTAGGAACAAATTTTAATAGTGTAGAGAAATAATCAAATTTATGTAGCATTCTCATCGCTAACTGGTTTGCGATAAAGTGCAAAGAGGATGCGTTGAGAACAGGTTGTAGGCTTTTTGTTATAACAAAAAATTAAAATCCACTTATTTAAAAAACATATCAAAATACACTCTTAATTTATTCTCTTGAAAATACTAAAAGAACCACGTACTTAATGCCTGACTGTAAGTAGCAAAATAAGCGATTAAACATTTCCAATCGAAGAGAATTAACGAACTCTAAAAAATGTAGCAAAACAATTTCTATAATACTTGTATGTAATTTTTTCTCCTCATTAATAGAACGTGTGCTATCACACAAATCATCAAAACCTCATATACATTCTTGACACGCACATTGCCTAGAAAACAATTTCACTTCAATTAGGCAGCTATAAATATAATTAATTAAAACAAATACGGCTGATTCGTTCTTGCTAATTAGCTGATACAATAATGACCGGTCCATATGGGCTGGTTTATAATAAAAGTTGTTGAACTTGGGGCTCACCTCTATGATAATTGCGCGTGGTTTGAGCTACTGAACATTATCTAGTCATGACTCGGCACTTTAAAAAGTAATGATTGTATTTTGTGCAACAAGAACTTTATCTTTACAATACTAATGATGTATCACAATACTATAATACAGCATGTTGGATCCTTGGATCGCTGCAATGGACCAAACTCACAAAGCTCCAAAAGTATCGTGTTAGGTACACCTTGCTTGGGCTCGTAAAACTTTCAAATTTAATGTAATTTATTCGTATACATATAAATATGCCATAATATTTAAGTAAACATTCATGCAAGTGTTTTTTTTGTTTTTTTTTTTGTGAAGTCGACTTCAAAATGAACAATAAGCTTTTATGTACTTACACGAATTACAATGACTTACTAGTCATAATACACGTCACACACACACACATTTACTCGTAATTTCAATAAAAAGGAAGCATGTATCCTTTTTATTCACATTACGGTTTCCATCCATGAGGTATAAATATTACACTATAACTTCGAAAATTATATTATACGAAATATTATACTATAACTTCCATGCAATGAACACAAATGCCTCCCGAGGACATTGGGCATTGACCATTGGACATTGGACAACACTGGCTATTGTCCTCGACCTCATTGTAAATGTTTTCTGGTATTGAACATGTTTACCCGTATGTATACCTAGCCTGTGAACTGAGTCAGGTTTTTTTTACCGTTTGCGGTTCAGTCCAACCTGTCTCAGCGTAATTTTGTTATAATATCTATCATATTCAATTGCCTGTAACATAATGCCATTTTGAATTCCAAAGACGTAGAAATAGTTAATAGTATCAGGCGTTACTTTGCGGAAATCCATTGCTATTAAGTTAGTATTAGTCTACATTGCAACAATCCGCGTTTAACATGTATGATGGTATATACTTTAAAACATGCGTGGCACCTCCTACCCTCCCACAACGGAAACATGCACTACAATAATTAAACGTATATACCAACATACATACCAGCACCAACACGTGTTTCGCCCCGAAACGGAGCATCATCAGGGTAAGTTACTACGATGGTTAGTCGGAAAGTGAGCATCGTTCACTGAGCGTGGCGTATTTATACCCAACTCGCCCACTGATTATCTAATGATGTTGTAATAATTAGTGATTAGTAATTAATTAATTATTCAATCAATTAATCAATCAATTAATTAATTAATTAATCAATTAGTGATTCACGCCGGCAGGAACCGGGTCTGATGTAATCTGGTGATGTGTACTGTTGAAAATCCTCAGTAAGGCGAGTTGTATACATTTATTTGTTCATTCAGCAGTGTAAAACTTGGATTATTATTATGTTTTATTATTTCTAACTGCTCTAGTATACTTAATTTAAAACCCTTTTCAGATTTATGTAATATATTATATGTATGGTTACTAGTTAAACTTTGACCTGATTCTATTAGATGTTTAGCGAAATTAGACTTATCTGCGTGACCATTCCTGTACGCGGCCATATGTTCCCGGTAACGTGTGTCAAAATTTCTACCAGTTTGACCCACGTACACGCCATTACAATCAGAACAAACAATTTTGTAGACACCAGATTGTTCATGTCTACCTCTTTTATCTAGAGCACATATACTAGAGCAGTTAGAAATAATAAAACATAATAATAATCCAAGTTTTACACTGCTGAATGAACAAATAAATGTATACAACTCGCCTTTACTGAGGATTTTCAACAGTACACATCACCAGATTACATCAGACCCGGTTCCTGCCGGCGTGAATCACTAATTGATTAATTAATTAATTAATTGATTGATTAATTGATTAAATAATTAATTAATTACTAATCACTAATTATTACAACATCATTAGATAATCAGTGGGCGAGTTGGGTATAAATACGCCACGCTCAGTGAACGATGCTCACTTTCCGACTAACCATCGTAGAGTCAACTTACCCTGATGATGCTCCGTTTCGGGGCGAAACACGTGTTGGTGCTGGTATGTATGTTGGTATATACGTTTAATTATTGTAGTGCATGTTTCCGTTGTGGGAGGGAGGGAGGTGCCACGCATGTTTTAAAGTATATACCATCATATATGTAAACGCGAATTGTTGCAAAGTAGACTAATACTAACTTAATAAAGACGTAGAATTTAAAGTTATGCAGCATAAAGGGCAATCAAGATTATTCGAATAAATTTAATTAACTAGTTACTAACTGAAAAGCTTTTACAAGATTAGACTTTAACAAGCTATAAATTAATTCATAGTTAAGAGATTAATATTTAATATCTGAGAGACTGAGCATTGCTTAGGTATGTAGGTGGTGAGCAATTGTTTTTAGAATATGAAACCTGGGTAAATTAATTCACCCAAAAAATTAAAAGAATTAAGATAAAAGATTGAAATTTTCATCGAAATTCTTTGAGCGGTTTTCAAGAAACCGATATTATCGACATTGAAGGTACTCGTATATGGTGAATCAGCTCGCACTGGAGCAGCATGGTGAATAACAACCACAGTCCTGCCTATGTTTATACCAGTGATGTTAATGACGTCCACGACTGTGACCACTTACCACAACGGTAACAAACGCACACAAGCGCACATACAAACAATAAAAACATCTGGTACCCGAGCAAAATACTGATAGGTAAGTACAGTGCTCATACTCCGTATAGCCAAGGGTATTACCGACGCGTTTCCGACTATAATCCGTTCACAAATCTTAGAGACTAAATTGACGTTTCATGGGTGACCAGTTTCGGGTGCAAATTAAATAGTGATGACCATAAACCGAAAAGTAAATCGGAAAATTTTTCACAGCTTTTAAAGAAGGTCACCTATTTGTGTGATTATTGAAGAGTCCCTAAAACTAGTATAAAAACAAGTTTAAACAACCATTATCATTCATATCCTTAATATATTTGCCCTTACTTACTAAATTTATAAGTTATTTTGCTTACAAGAACGAGTATTTGGTTAAGGTTACATTCGGTATACAGCTTATTTCATACTATTTAGCCGAATACTAAATATCTAGGTAGATATGAAGCGCTCATAGCCCGGCGGCTTGCGTCGATCCTATGTGATCGACAAAGTTAAGCAACAGCGGGCGCGGTCGGTAGTTGGATGGGTGACCGCTAGTGGCAAAAATTTCTTGAGCGTTTCCGTGCTTCGGAGGGCACGTAAAGCCGTCGGTCCCGGTTGTTATCATAAGATAACAGTCGTTAAGCCATGTCGGAGGCCCTCGGGCGGTTTGAAAACTTCCGACATTCGGGTTGGCCACTAACCCCTCCACCAATCCGCACTGGAGCAGCGTGGTGGAGTATGCTCTAGGCCTCCTCAAGAGGAGAGACCCGTGCCCAGTAGTGGGCCATTAATGGGTTGAAGCCAGGTAGATATGAGTGTCACTACTAATATGTCAATATTCTTATTACATAGTTTACGATTCAAAAAACCGGAAAAGTAGATCGCACAAATTTAGCTGGTATCATTATTTCGAACTTTGACATTACGGGTTGTCATTTTAGTCTCTAAGATTTGTGAACAGGGTATAGGAAGGAAAGAAAGTACCCGTTTCTTAACTCGGTTTTTAGAAAAAAAATTCGTAACTTTTAATGTTTGAAATGCTGTATAAATTATTCAGTGTTCTAAATTCACTCTTAACATTGATATATATACCTATTTCATAAGCAACGTACAAAAACAAATAAACCTTTTATTGCAGAAAATAGTGGTACAAAAAAGGAAAATTGTTTTACTGCGTACCTGCGCTACAGTAACATCATGAGCAGTTCTTACTCGTATAATTTATAGCTACCCATGAAAACGTCCGTTTTCAGCAGCGCTAATTTAGTACTACAGAGAAAAAAGAAGCTTTTCCATATATTTCACTACACAATAGATTTTGTAAGTGCTTGCAAGTCTAAGCTAAAAATATATCAGAGTAATGCGAAACGGAATTGTAGTGAGTTCATGAATTTAACTGTTAAAATTTGGCCGCCGTCGTTTGATAAAATTATGTTTCAGTTAAAATTATACAACAATTTTAAATAGATTAAAAAACAATGCCATTGTGCTAAAAAATTGAACTTTTTACTTTGGGTAAATTCACAATACTTTATTTTTAATTTAACTTTTTGGCTAAACCGATTGCAGCTTGTTGCTTCTAAAGTGCATTATAAGAGCAATTCCATTTACAAAAATACGGGCTTCCAAAATTGAATGAACGAAATAGCTTAAACAGTTAGTACTTGACCCACATTTGGAGCTACGCGACGACCGTGTTGATAAATACCGCTTGTCGACCAACGCGAATGTTCAGTTGCTCATTCATGAACTCTGTTTGCCGTAAATACAATGCCGTGGATGATTTTCCGCATAATAGCTGACCTCCCATTTTCCGGCAGTATAATACTGATTACACCATCTTTTGTTTTTCCATATCCTTTGGACGCATGATTGTGGTTTGTTGGTTCTCGTTTTTGAATAGAGATATCATTTAAATGGAACGTTCCAGCAAATCGACTAGAGCTGCCTTATTTGGATCGTTAAGCTCTAGGAGCTATTTATCTTGAGTGAAGCACTGTAATGTAGAGGGGATGTTATGTAAATCAGACAAGTTGCTATAATGACAAAGTTACCCACAAATTATCATCTTTTCTTATCTGTTTCAAATAATTTCAAGTTTCATAAAATCGAACTCAAAAACTTTGAAAATGACGATGCCCACAAACTTATTAGATATCGATCCTTAAAACTCCTAATCTTTGCTCAAAGCGGCTGGGACTAAAAAATCCTTGAAACGACAATTTCCCCCAAGGTACGGAACTGATAAAACTTTCCACTTTAAGTTTTTAAAGCCCACAGTCAAAGTTAGCTGGAACTTAGACCGCGTATATTTCAAATGGCTTTAGCACATTCATGTTCCCATGCATGCTCATACGAGACATACGATTTATGAAAAGCATAGTAAATAGTTTCATAGGCTATAAGACAAATAATATGTGAAGACAGTAAAAGATACTTTGACAACAAAACTAAAGATCACGATATCTAGCATGCTTAAAATGGGCTTATTCCCACTTGTTTCCACCGTCAACGCCACCACTCCACTCTGAGTCTGGTGGCAAATGGGAATGATACTCAATTTAAACTAATACGTCAATGAAAAAGAAATAACGTCAAAAGCGATAAATAGCAACGATAAAAGCCGACATAAGTTGTGTATTAGATGTGACTTAAGTTGATTAGAGGGTAAAATGTTGAAATTGTTATCCTGTTGCGGCCAATTACCTGTGTATCCATACTTTTGAAGGTCTCACAAACATCATTGTCGTGTCAACCCGAATAACAGGCATTCGCGTGACAACGCTCAACTTTAGAAAATACGATTAAATTGCTATTTGACATGATTTATAGCGCTGGTGTAAAAATTACCCCCAATTAATTTCAGCAATTTAATCGCAAAGAAACTTGACCTCAGAAGGAATTTTTAAATTACTGACAACGAACGAGTGATTAAAACTACCACGGTTAAATTGTAGCAATTTAAGATATACGCTTTTCAGTCGCGAGAATTTAGCTACAAAAGACTGCTAAGATATTTCCGTTCTATGAAAGGCTAGGTTGGCTACTGCGAGTTACAAGAGATGTCGTTTGGAGGAAGTGGTCTCATCCAATTAAGAGCAAGCTCGGTGGATTGCTTCCACCGTTTTTGTCGTATTTGTAATTGTCTTCCCTTGTACTCGATCTTTTAAATTATTGCTACTTTGTGAACCCCACTATAATTACATTCGTATCTGTACATTTCTAGTGTCTTTTTGTTAATATATTATAAAACACTAGTGGATACCCGGCGTGTTCCACTACGCTAAAAAAAATCTAGGGGAAGAGTCGAAAATCGAAAATGTGCCTAATGCATTGCTTTAGTGGTTTCAAACCATCTTCGCATTATTGCTTTGATACCATTGCCTTGACGCCATTGTTGGATGGTTTCAAAGTCATAGAGGACATCCGTACAATTTTTTTTGTGTTTTATATAAATATATTACTTAGATTGCATGAATCTGTTGTTGTTCATATTCATTAACATTCAATATGTTCAACTATTTGGTTACTATACTCGTACGGTAATTAGCCGACACAAATAAGTTTGTAGATAAGTAGTAATAATATTGTGCTCGTGAAGGTGCCTAATTAAAAATGTAACACAAATATAGACTAATCTATCTCACGCGTGATTCATCTTACGTGGTCGTGACTCGTAAATACATTTGTAACGTTAAGAAATAGCTTACTTGTCGGTCTGTACCTCGAAGCAATTCCGTTTAACCGTTGTGCACACGAACTTACCACAAGAAATTAACTACAAATGACTTTTCAATTACTGCTCTTATGTAACGATTTTATTATGCAAATTTAAATCAAATTCTCATTAGCTGATGCTGATAATGAAATCTAATATTTATAGCAATAATTAGGTACCTGGATAATGAATATTCTGATTTATTATAGAAACAGACTAATTGCTATCAGTCAGTGTCAGTTTTTTGAGAGTTCCATAGTCAAACCTCAGTTACTGAGCTCATTATGATATAACAGAACAGCATAAACTCATCCGTGGTTCAGCATGAGCACGAATAGGGAGGTTGGATTCAAGATTCGAGGATAAATGTCGCCCGTTTATCCTACAAATTAAAGTAAGTAATGGACCGTTCCCCTACACCGTAGTCAAAACAAAGAATAAATCAGCATTCAAATTTAAATATACCTATACGTACCTAAATGGAAACTAGCACAGTGTTTAGTACTTATTTGCTATTTAGATAAAAGAGAACTACGAAAGAGGGCAATATAAGAGACAGAGCGGCGAACAAATACAGAAATACAGGTTGAATGGCTTCCCGTAGTGTAGTGAACTTAATCTCACGCCGGTATCAGTAAGTGAACGCGACTTGTTAGGGAATACAACGAATATGTAAATGAAGTAAGATTCGAGGTGGAGTGGTCCAGCAGTGTCAAGGTACCAACTAAATTTAATTTAGTCTACAAAATTTGAAAATAGACGTTAATATTGACTTGATAGGTCAACGAGAGGTTACATAATTTATACTATCTGGTGACAATCATTACCAGTTTGGACTCGAAGGAAAGTTCTCGAAATACAAAAGAATTTTCTACCAATCAAGTATGCTGAATTTAAGATAACCCTAAACTCTGCATTATTTATTTGGAGGGAATTCCAGCTGCAAAATGAACAGCCCTGGTTTAAATATCTGAGGAAGAAATTTATAAGACAGATGTTTGTTAGGTCTCCATGTTGTTGTGTTGTCTTATTTGTACATCGATGTCACTAGCAACACAATGCCGGAGACTGTGTTAGTTTCTATTCATATTATGAAATTGAATGCAAAGGTTCACGTACCAAAAACCTATGCACGCATCGATATATATTGAGATATTGTGGTGCAGTAACGCATTTATCTGCAGACATGCACCGTTAAGCTCGTGCAGTCGTGCCAAATCTCTTCATTAAACTGGTCGGCTCTCGCCTTCGGCCTGGGCGGCCGCGGCGCGCGCTCGTAGCGGTACCCCTTGTTTACATTACTGTACTCCATCAACTATATACTTACTATTTACGATCCGACATTACCATAATAGCCAGTTAGTCCATTCAACGCGTACGATGCCGCGATATATTGGACGATGCTCCGACACAATACCACGCTTTGTTTGAACAAGTCAATTTCAATATGACAAACTGTTATATCCCAATTCCAATTCACAATATAATTTCAGGTCTATAATGTACAATTTATTATCATTGAACATTAAATGTATACTTACCTACGCAGTCACGCAATATTATGGACAAGGCGGCTCACGTACTTCGAGCATTTTAATAACGGGTGCGTTGTGTTTGTGTATAAAAAACGTCCATTTGCCTATTCCCTGCAGGTAAGGAAGCGAACGAGCGGTATCTGTATTCGATGCTGCATCTATAGCGCCATTGTTTTAAGCCGAATTACTACCCAGGACATAAAATTAAAGACTCATCCGTAGGCTGCAAGAGTGTGAGACGCTTATTTGGATGCGCACGAGGTTGCGATGTTCGCCGTCAGAGGGCTAGCGGCGTGTGTCGAATGCCAATGCGTAATTATATTTAGCGTTCATTGCGATTACTGCTTGTTGAATTAAATAGAAACTGTGTCAGAGTGACGACTATTCCAGACTCTTGAACTGCGTAAAGAGCACGGTGCGTGCCAGTTGGCCGCTAAAATTGTCGTTGTTTTATCTTTTAATTCAATTTTAAACTCCGAACTTAATTGTTGTTTGACCTTGTTAGAGTTATTATAAGGAAATAAAATATATTCTTACTGCAGAACTTTAGACAATAGAGTCGAATACTTGACGTGTCGCCCATTGCCTTGAACGTAATAATTATTTGGAAAAAAAATTAGATCATTTTACATTGATCTTATACAGATTGAGCGCTATACAGACTTTAGCTCAGTAGCAGGTGTTCCATTAACGCCAGGAAATAAATATAAAAAATATGGCTACGGAGGCTGAATAAATAAATCTACACAAACTTGCCTACACAAACAAAGCAGCCATTTTAAAGCTGCCGGCGAACATTCGTTTCCTCAATTCACTTTCTTTGTATTAAGCGATTGGTTTCTCGCAGTTCGAATTGATGGGAGTTAACACATACAAGGTAAAACAAATCTTAACTCCTGTCATTTCTATAATTAAACCCATTGTAATCTGATAGTAGATAGGTATAGATTGTAATGAACTTAGAAAATTTTGATTGTTTTCCACAATCAATCAAAGATTTGCTTGAAAGATTCTGCTAGCACTTTAGAAATGTACCTAACAACATTTGTTTTAGTGAAGGAAAACACCGTCTGGAAGAAGTAGCTTTTTCAACTCACTTTATTCTAATGTTACAATTAAATTTAATTTAAACAATTATTTTACTTACCTAATTATTATATGAATAAGCTTATAAAGATTAACCTTCAAATATTTAGGGTACACATTTCAGAACCCAGTTTATTGCCGCAAAGCGTTGTGGTCTTGATATTTTGGCGATGCGGCATCGCGGCAGCAGGAACGCAGTCGCATTTGTCAGTCGCGTTGGCACTCGTCCATTAGTCACGTACATATCACGATATTCATGATCGAACGATCGGCTCAACTAACCATACACGAACGATACAACTCATGCAATGCAGAACTGCGTTTAAAGCTCACTTCTAAGTGATTTGCGCTCGAAATGCGTGTCTGGTATTTTCTAAAAGTGTAACAAGCAATTGTGTTGATTATGCAGATAAGCGGATACTCTTAAATGGTATTAAAGAGCATTAGGTATTGTGTTAGTATTATGGACATAAGACACTGTATGTTTCCCAAATAAAGAATTTCGTGCGAGTCGGACTCGCCCATGAAGGGTTCCGTAGCTGCAAGTAACATAATATAAAAGTTCTTGAAGTTCGTTGTAACTTTGATCGAGGTAAATTGCGGTTTACGATTTATAACGTATTAAAAAAAAACTACTTACTAGATCTCGTTCAAACCAATTTTCGTTGGAAGTTTGCATGGTAATGTACATCATATATTTTTTTTAGTTTTATCATTCTCTTATTTTAGAAGTTACGGGGGGGGGGGGGGACACACATTTTACCACTTTGGAATTGTCTCTCGCGCTAACTATTCAGTTTAGAAAGAAATGATATTAGAAACCTCAATATCATTTTTGAAGACCTTTTCATAAATACCCCACACGTATGGGTTTGATGAAAAAAAAATTTTTGAGTTTCAGTTCTAAGTATGGGGAACCCCCAAAATTTATTGTTTTTTTTCTATTTTTGTGTGAAAATCTTAATGCGGTTCACAGAATACATCTATTTACCAAGTTTCAACAGTATAGTTCCTATAGTTTCGGAAAAAAGTGGCTGTGACATACGGACGGACGGACAGACAGACAGACAGACAGACAGACAGACAGACAGACAGACAGACAGACAGACAGACAGACAGACAGACAGACATGACGAATCTATAAGGGTTCCGTTTTTTGCCATTTGGCTACGGAACCCTAAAAAGACATGTTAAATATTTCATATATGGATGTGTATTATGTTGAATGGCAAATGCATAAAATAATATTGACTGTAAATCCTTTTATACATTTATTAATCTAAATTATTATTATGTTCAATTATTTATATTATCAAAAGTTCTTTCTTAGATTTTTAAATTAATCTACTAGAAGTTGTTTTATTTCATCACTGCATCGCAGAAGTAAAAACGCAGACACATTTGTTAGGTGCGCTGGCACCCGTCCATTACTCAGTACCACGATCGGCTGAACAAACCAAACGCGACGAAATAATATACACATCGAAACAAAACGATACTGCAATTGTTTTAATAATTAACTGTTTGTTTTTGTAACATTATTCACAAGTTATTCTTCGTAGTAAAGAAAAATAATAGAAGTTAGCTTCACGTCACAGGATTGATGTCAGTCGAGTTGGCATTCCTCCATCCATATGCAGCAATCAATTGTTCAAACCGCGTATAAAAGCAACGAGTGCCACAACCACTCCCGACAAACGTGTGTTTACTATCGATCTTTTGGTGTTTGACTTTAAAAGTTAGCTTCTAGAACTTAGGAGTGCGCTAGAAAATAAATAGCATTTTGTCGTTTCAATGCGTTACGCCGAGTTAGAAAAACAGTCACATTTGTCTTTTTGGCAGCGGTACATTTATAATGTTCAACCGTCCTTACCACAATGTACAGAGGGACGAGAACGTTTATATTCAACTTCTTGAATTGTAAGTTAGACAAAAGAGGTATATGTAATGTAAATAAGCAAAGGGTTATTAAAGTAAGAGCAAAGCTAAGCTAAAGCTATTTTAAAGAAGAGAGATTTCAATGCATTATATAAGTGTACTATTTAAATAATAAGTAATTTCACTCCCATAGCTAGTAATTATTTAAATACACAACAAACATACTTCGGAAGAAAGTTGTTAATGTAGAAAAAAATAAATAAGGCGTGAGTGAACTTCTGCACGTAGCTGAAGTGCGAATTGGTTAGCAAACTTAACAATCAACTTTGGTTTATTAAATTTCTTGGGCTGCTCAAAGGCATACACTAAGACTTAACGCATACAATAACAACAAATAGTGAATATACACATTAACTATACATAGACATTTAAGCACAGCCATCATCCACGTAACATAAACATCATCGAAAGTAAGCCTGAACACGCTTCTTTAGCTGTCTCTCCAACACTGCACCTGAAACAAATTATGAACATGTCATTGATTAAGGAAAATGTCATTGGGGTTACCATCGACTGTCAAGAGGAGTCCTATCAGGAAAGCAGACGACACAAGTTGACTTCAACTCAAAGATGGATGAAGCCTCTAAGCCCCAAATAATATCACACGTTAGCCTCAGGGCTATGACCGCTTGCCATGTGATTACAACATAACATTAGGGTAGGTCCGGTATTTGCCACAGCACATTTGGACAGGACCGCAGTCGCATTAGTCAGTCGCGTTGGCACTCGTCCATTAGTAACGATCAACTGCGCCATGCCGTGCGACGCTACGCCCGTACGCCGCGACGACGCATCTTTACAAACGCTTTGTATTACTAGAAAGCAAAGACTTTTTAGGGAAACCTGGAGAAGGTCCGTCATCAATCATTGTCGCTCTAAAAGAAACGAAGCGTAAGCGTAAGCGAGAAGGACAGTCCCGTCAACAAGCTTTGATCGCTTATGGTCACTTTGCAGGTGTCGCTACTAGTTACATTTTAAAAAGATTATTTGTATTGAACTCTTGAAAGAGTTTCGACTTAAAATCAACAATGAATAAAAAATATAAATTATTTTTATTGCTACAATAAATAAATTAATGTTAAAAAAAACTTTTTAAAAACAAGCAACAACTTTTTGTAAGAAGAAAATAAGCTTTAAATTAAATCAAACCAATCAATTTTGTGCGAGATTTACCTGTGTAAGTAACTAGTCTTGCTCCACATACTTATTATAAGTATTTCTATGAGAGAAAATGTTTCCTATAAAATATGCAAATCTCGCGACAAGCTTTTATATCATTTCATAGATTGTGTAATACATGTACTAAATTGATTGGTTTGATTTAATTTAAAGTTTATTTAAATTTAATTTAATATAAGTTTATTAATTATATTAATTTAAGTTTATTAAGTACATAAAAGGTTGTTTTTAAAAGTTTTTTTGCTATTAATTTATTTTTAGTTAGTTTTCGTGTTCTCCTCAGCAAACCCTTTCATTTGATACCCATACTGTGGTAGTGCAGAAAAAATAACTAGGTAGTCCGTCAACTTGGATGATCCGCCATATTGGAATTTAGAATGACGTCAATAGCTAAGCATGCATTGTAATCCAAAATAAGCGTGTATACCGAATTTCAGCTCAATCGGTTAAAGATAACTGATTTAAAATTCAGTTGCAAGATTTCACCCGAAAAAACATACATACATTGCAAGTTAAAATAAAAGCTTGTAAAAAGCTTGTAAAAAAATAGTCATGCATATTCTACAACTTTTTACCTTATTATAATGATGAAAAAGATTTTTCAATAAAAGAAAGTTCGTGTATTTCGAAACTCTACACAGCCACTAAAAATAATAAAAACGTCTTTTCTGTCATTCTCCCGAGAAAATTATTATTAGATAGCAGGTACACAACACAATACAGCGGTTATAATAGGGCTTACAAAGCATATTCCAACTGAAAAATATCAGTTTCATATTTTGTCGAGAGACATTTACATTGTTAGACGTCTTTTTAGAGTTCCAACGAAAAATCGGAACCCTTATAGTTTCGTCATGTCCGTACGTCTGTCCGTCCGTCTGTCCGTCCGTCTGTCCGTCCGTCTGTCCGTCCATCTGTCCGTCCGTCTGTTTGTCTGAAACAAAACGCCGAGACCATTAGTGCTAGAAAAGTATAATTTGGAAAGGATATACATATTTATCAAAACTCCAGAATCGTAGAATAAAATAATTTCAGGGTACCTCCCCTACAGGTAACGTGAGGATGAATTTTTTATTCGTCGCGGAGGTGTCGTTGAAAAGGTCTTCCAAAAATATTATGGGTCTTTTAAGACCATTTTTGGAATTAGGGGTCAGTTTGCGAAATATTTGACTTTAATTAAAGTGCTAATTTTGATTAGAGTCAAGTGTCCTCCCCCCTCACCCTCCTGTTGGCTAAACGGTTGGAGTGGGACAAGTAAAAAAAGTGTCAAAAATAGTTTATATAATGGATTTACAAGGAAAACTATCACGGTTATATTAGCATAAGTAGTTAATGAATAATAGTCGATAAACTTACTACTTCGGAACCCTACACTGCGCATGGCCTGACACGCACTTGCCCGATTTTTACGTTTTTACTTTCTCATAATAGCATCTTTGACATTACATATTTTATTTATTTGACCTAGGCTTTAACTATTTTATATCTGTGTAAAAGCTTTTAATAAAAGTTGTACAGAATTATGCTATGGTAAAAACGTAAACATAAGCACATAAGTACATGACATAAGACACTATAAACTTTTGTTTGTTTCGAATGATAAGTTGCTGTTGGCCCTATTGGCCTTTACAGCTTCACGCGTATCATGGGACAGGAATTAATTGTTACAATTAAATATATCTATCCCATTCCACTCGCATGCGAAAGAAACCAACTTACGCGTCATACTTGAAACAGAGAGAGACCGAAGAGAATCAGTGAAAGAGAGGGAAATACATAAAACAGGATACACAGCTGTATCGATTTACTATCGATGAATATTGTTCCCAATAAATTAAAGTCGGTTTCACTCAGACCGCGTCAATAACTTATGAGGGTAAGCTTAGCGTACACCACCAGTTCTCTGTAGTTTGGTAGTAAATAATATCACTTATTTATACACATTTGAGCCACTTGCAACCCACTGCTTAGCTGCCTAGAAGCCATTGTTCACCGTTAAGCGAAGCGATTCAACTACAGTTCAAAGTTTTATTTATACACGACAACTGGATGCTGTTCTTCGAAACAACTTAAAACTCGTTTCTCCTACCAAAATTGAATAGTTACGAACAACCTGCGCTCTATTTCGATGTACAAGAGTCTTGAATTATTCAGAGGTTTTATCAACGTTTCGTTAAAAACCTATGTTAACACCAACGAGAGTATCAGTTGCGTGGAAATAGCGTCCATGTGTGAAACATGTAAACCGTGTTGTGTTTGATTTTAGAATCGTCGTTTTATAGTTGGCAGTGCGCATCGAAAAGCGCCCGTGGGAACTAACCCTAACACTAAAACACAGTCTGCTAACAACGGCTACCCTGTAATAGGCTGGTTTAACGTGTATGCATGGAACGCAGCCAAGTAATAAAACTTCATGTTTATACCGTATGCTAGGGCTTACCTAGCCCGTAGCCGTATATCGACAGGACGCCAGTTAACTTGTGTCTCAGATAATGAAACAACAGCGATTTAAAAGATGTTCTCACTGCAGACATAGTAAAGACGTGGTTAAAGTTTATTAGTGCGTTAATAAGAGTTCATTAAATCGCGCGGCGCATATGGGGTCCGAAAGTGAAAGCAAAATGACGGCGTAAAATGAAATATATTTTAAAACTTTAACAAGGTTTGATTTACGTCGCTACGTTGACATTCCAGACCTATTCAATTGTGAAGAGCCTATGTAATCTGCAGAAAACTGTTGCAGCTAATGGGTTGTCCGTATCATTTAAAAATATTTTTTATGATAAGACCCGCCGAATTACCAGACAGTTGAGTACCCTATCAAAAATAATGTCAATGACTACTCAGTACTTCATCGTTAACGACAACACACTTTTTCATCGTTAACGACATTTTACTTATGTAATACTTTTACGTTTAACTTTATGTTCCTGAATCTTTGTTTTTTATGTACATAGACGACAAATGATCAGATGAACCACGTGATGGTAAATTGCTGTCGCCATGGACATCCGTAACCTATGGCGTGTCCGTAATACAAAAGACAACCAATACGCTGCTCGCCAAGGACCCGAAAATCGTTTATTGGACAAGCGTCCTAAGGACAGAGGTAAGAAGCTAAATCGTACGATAATGTCAGCACTATGTCAAAACTTTAACTCACTCACGGAAGCGTACCACAGTCAGTATACAAACAAATTGGTATAGATTGCAACTAAACGACCACGCTCACTCAGTTTCAGAGCAACCGCTTTACTCGTCGAAACGTCAAATTATTTAAGTAAACGAGCGATAGTGTAGTGTCGTAACTGCCAAACGTTGCCATTATTAACAGAACCAGCCAACCACCCGATGCGAGTGGGGGAGGCCCACAAAAGGACTCAATTAAAATATTTTTGAACGATATGACCCCATCAGGACGCAGACGGGAGGAAGTCTACCGCAAGTGGTCTCATATTGTTGCAGTTAATGAAGCCATTGTCCTGTAACCCTAGGTGTTATCCGAGTCACATTGTCCGATCGACAAGTGTTTTAAAACCATTTCCATTGTTTTCGATACTCTTCATACGGGTTATGAATTATGTAATTTTCCGATTTGAAAACCAACACAGGATTCCTATTTTAGGATCGCTTAGCAAAGAATTCCATGAATATAAGTTGGCCCATAAAATTTTCATACAATTGATAATACGCTTCAGGATAAAATAATTACACGTGCTACAACTTTATGTTAGTGTTCATGGTTTCTATCAATGCATGTTCTTCAGTGAAATCAAATTCAACGATTCATGTACAGATAAGTATGTTTAATGATTAACAATTTATTCTAAATGTTTATAAATACAGCTTAATACGAGTATAAGTTAGTGTAAGTTAAGATTAGGGGTCAAATTTTGCAAGCCAAATAAGAAGTATTTCTTGAAATCCTTTGGAGTTGTTTCGATGATAATTCAATTTTATGGTAAACATGACCTAATAGGTCCTATGTTTGCTCAGGATTAATTTCAAAAGAAATTCAGACATAACATTTAATTACGTATATGCATATAAATATGATATGATAGTCGTTATAAACATCATAACCTGGTTGCCACGGGTGGCTTCATACAATAATAAATGTCCTCAGCGGTCAACTAAAGCGACCGTATAAATTAAAACTGGTTTTTTAAAACAATTTTAAAATGTTTAACTTATTTTTAAATCAGTAGAAATAGAGTAGCGACTGCGCGACTCTTCTGGCGTTTGATTGGCGCTTTGATTGCTAGAGATGTTACCGTTGCATTCGTTTAAAATAGCAAACAATAAAGTTATTTTTATAAAAGTTGCAGCATAATTGAGTGTATTTTAAGTCAGGTAAAGCCACTATAACAACCCACCCTAAAATCCATTAGATCACTTTAATACCAATTATTTTTAATTACCTTTTTAGATAAATATTTTGACTCTTGACTGTTGTCGTTGCTAGAAGGCTAGTATAAAAATATAATTTAGCTAGATATCTGTCAATTAAAATGTAAACCCTAAAAAATGTATGTCTTTGGCTACCTCAGACACGCAGGATATGCGTGGTACTACACACAATACAAACTAGATTGTTCAAATTAAAAAAAGTTCTTAAGTTTGATTCCTGATTGGGACAGATAAGTATGTGGCAATTATTCATTCTAATGTCTTGATTTATTTGTGATGTCCTATTTGTCTTTATCATACGAAATCCTAAATAGGTCGAAGGACTGAGGTGAGGTTAAAAACAAAACAACGCCCGTGTTTTATTCGAATATAGCTGTAGAAAATCAGCTTAACATGACGTTCTATTAAAAGAAGCATATTATCAGTATTCATGGTGCTTACTACGGGGCGTCCTTACGTGATTTGAATTTACGAATTACGGGATCCTATTTAATCATTCTTCGCGTAATCCCTCCCTGCGAGGTTACCATTAGAACTGATGTTTGTCGGTCAATCCTGCTTAAGTAGGCTCATTGGTGTTATTTTTAGGTGCTAATTGTGGAGAATATTGTGATTTTTTTACTTTAAAAAAGAAGCAGGTTCTCAAATCAATTGTATTTTTTAAGTTTATTACCTTAGCAATCCCTCAGTTATCAATTTAATAACGAAATGTATAATAGTTATCTATTCATATTGGAAGGTGTATTTAAAAAAGTTAAGAATAAGGTTAAAAGCATATCAGCTGAAACAAGTAATTACTAAGTTAAAACGAGCTAAACTTTCTATAAAATCTACAATCTTTTTACCAAGCCGGCTAGCTGAACTTCAACTCCATTTAAGCGGCTTTAAATTTTGTGATATTGTATACCTTACTGAGTCATTATTCGCTTATATCCTACAATTAAGCCCCTAAAAGCAGACTCAGCTTAATAGCAAAGAGCGGTGGCATACAACACCACGATTAATCACAGCTAACCCTTGGAACCATGCTTCAGCCCCGACATTAATTTACTCTTTAACATCTCCAAATAACCCGAACTATTTCATAATGCTTTTAAGTATAATTAATTGAATGTTGTTAGGGAGTAGGTACCTTAGTGTGAGTAGTGGTAGGAGTAGGTACTTTAAAGTTCGGTGCCCTATGATGTGCCCTATCATGACCTATAATTTCGGACGAAAATTTAACTCATAGGTAATCCTCCCCGGTAAATGGCGATGTTGTAGCAGTGATAGCCTAGCGGTAGAACGTTGGTCTCCCGAACGAAGGGGCCCGAGTTCAAATCCTGGCACGCACCTCTAATTTTCAAATATTATGTGCGTATTAGATGTTAATAATTATCACTTGCTTCGGTGAAGGAAAACATCGTGAGGAAACCTGCACACCGGAGAGTTCTCCATAAAAGTTCTCGAAGGTGTGTGAAGTCTGCCAATCCGCACTTGGCCAGCGTGGTAGACTATGGCCTAACCCTCACATTCTGAGAGGAGACCCCGAGCCCAGCAGTGGGACAATTATGGGTTGTTGCTAAATGGCGATGTTAGATCAATGAAGCTTTTTTATCTGCCCCAGTCACAGATCGATACAGTGCAACTGTGCATGCATGGTTAACCTTTTTAGGGTTCCGAAGTAAAATCGGAACCTTTGTATTTTCGTCATTTCCGTCCGTCCGTCTGCCCGAAGCAAAGCGCCGAGACCTTTAGTGCTAGAAAGCTGTAATTTGGCATGGATAGGTGTACACATTTACTCCAGAATCATAGAATAAAATATTGAAAAACTTTTTTTCACGGTACCTCCCCTACAGGTAAAGTGAGGATGAATTTTTTATTCGTTGCGTACCCTATAGTGTGGGGTATTGTTGAAAAGGGCTTCCAATTGTGGGTCTTCTAAGACCATTTTGGCATATTTTGGAACAGTTGTTTCCAAAAACGGTTTGATAGTCTGCCGAGCAAACTGATATGCGCATATATGAGCAAAGAGGAACCAACTAATATCCCATCAGATTTATTCCATGTAATTTACTCGTAATTCTAAAGTAAACAAGCTCAAACAAGATTCATTAGTATTTGTAAATTACTTCGTGTAGTTTAAGTATTTAATAAACATTGAATATCGTAATACCTTACCGTAAACGCTAGTTATGTATTAACTAACAATAAGGATTATGTTTTAAAACCATATTGAATAAACCAAACAAGTTCTTATGCTAAATATACTATCAAACATAAGTTGGTACATAAATTTTCTAACCAAAGAATGTTAAATATTGTAATCTTGTTACTGTATGTACCTAATGCTCAAAATAACAAGGACATCAGGTATGATTTTCATAATTCAAAAGTATCAATAATAGCAATAAATAATTGGCCATGAGAAACGGAACATCATTATCACCGACCAAAAAAAAGCAGAGGAACAAAATGTATGGTAGTTCTTTTTTAAGTTGGCCATACTGGTTGTAAAGATGTAAATAACACCTTAGGTGGCAATATCATGTGCTAATTTGTTCAAATAGCTATCGAAATGTAAACTCTACCGTCTCTACCAAGGTGTCAATTGGCATCACGTGCGTTCTAGTAACTAATGCGAGAAAAATAAACTGTTATTTTGAGGTAAAAATGTGGACTTTAATTTTAAAATGTATTTATTATTATCTAATAACCACTCTCGCTTTGTTCCGGCAAAACTATACCTTAATACAACTCACACTTAAAAAAATCTCTACTCTCTCTATTTCCGGGATAATAATACTTGTATCCTATATCTTGTTCTTGATCAAAGTCTAGCTGTGTGCAAAATTTCACAAAAAATTGTGTGAAAGAGTAACAAACAGCCAAACAAACTTTCACATATTAATATTTATAGGATACCTGGGATG
The DNA here is from genome assembly GCA_911387775.1 of Thymelicus sylvestris. Taxonomy (NCBI): domain Eukaryota; kingdom Metazoa; phylum Arthropoda; class Insecta; order Lepidoptera; family Hesperiidae; genus Thymelicus; species Thymelicus sylvestris. The sequence continues at coordinate 9,110,433 of OU426886.1, forward strand.
CTGTACAGTGATAACGCTTTATTTGTGATCATGTCGAAATACGGTAAGCTAAAAATGTTTACAGATCTACAACATTATGTGAAAACAGCTTCTAAATCGGTTAAACGAATAAATGCAAGACAAACAAATCATTTTTTTTTTAATTTTTGTAGTTAGTTCTTAAATATTCAAACATCTGCCTTTGCATTTTTCATGTAGAGGTGCTAAATCAAAGATAAGGCACAGGGCGTATTTGTTTCGTCATTAGAGACAATAATTATGTGATAACGTCGACATCTCGTGAATTATATTTAATGTATTAAGCTATGCGAGATAACTTATCTTTACACGTTCAATATGTTAATATCTTAGGCATTAACAGTATTAATGTGTTAATTAGACTGCGTTTCGCTAATGAATAATAAATAATACGATATTGATTACACTATTTTAATGTGTTGGTACTCTTTTGCTAGTTAGAAATTTTGCTGGGTAGTTTGTAGTCTAGTTCAGAATAGTACACACTCATTAATTTTTTTGTATTATGTTTGAGTGGCAAATTCCTGCAGTGGGTTCTGAGGAATCGAATCCTACTCGCAACCCTAATTTTCAAAGTTATATGCGTCTTACAAATTAATTTTCATTTTCTTCTTTTACAAACCTTTGGATACTCTCTGTTTATTTTTACATAATTACACGAAGACGTTTTTCTACCAAACATGGTTTATTTAAACAGTACGCGTTTCTATTTAGTTGGATAACAGTATACACTCAAAGTCTCAAAGTACTTAGCAACATGGCCGCCAATGGTGCTAAACATTGGATAGCCTACGTGTGGCTACAAACCGGTCCCATCAGCACCGATGTTTAGTCAAGTGGCAAGTGACTCTTACGCCGGTGGTCATTTGCAGTCTTGCTGTACTTATTTTGTTACAAACTGGAAACGCAAATGAGCCTGGAAAGTCGTCGCGTTATGAAATTAGATACCAATCTTTATGGCTATCTGGGGGCACGGCAGTGCCCCCGCCAAGTCGAGCAAAAAAGCGGCACGGCCGTACCATCCTTTTCTCGAAGCAATTCAGGCCATTTTCGACCCCCTATAACTTCCTTGTGGATAAAGCTAGAAGTCTGAATTTTCAGCTACCAAGCAGTCATGGTATAAACACGCTATATTTTAAATTTCATTCAATTTGATTCAGTAGTTTTAGAATTATAACTAGTCAAAGTTGCTTAATTTCGTCACTCACTGACTGACTGACCGATCATCAAAACTCTAAGGCACTTCTAGCAGACATAGAAGCTTCAAATTTGGAACACAATTAGTGTTTAGTGTATAGATCAAGGAAAAACTAAAATATTTTGTAATTTCGCTCCAGTTTTCTAGATATGTCAACTGCATAAATAACTTTGTAATCCTATATAAAGGTATAGGATTACAAAGTTACATTTGCAGTTAATGAATCACTGTACCTGTATAACAAAGTTACATTTGCAGTGAATGAATCAGTGTACATGTATATAATATGTGTAGATAGGTACCTAGATATAATGGAATAATAGGTGTAGATAGGTACCTAGATATAATTATGTTCAAAGATAACTTGTAAAAGGAAAAAAAGTAGGACTATCTACAAAAAGAAATGAGATGCCATCAAAAACATAACTTGTAAAAAACCCAAGTCTCGCAACTCAGTTCTTCTACCCTAAAAACTTGTGAGATCCATGTAATACCAAGTCGGTTAATTTATTCAGTTCCTACTTAAGGTTCGTTCTGTCTTAAGTTATTACGTAATTAGCTAACCTAACAAGTAACAACATCTTATAGTGACCATATCAATATTGAAAATCTTTTATGTTTTAAATAAATAGATTGACTTGGCAATCGCACTAAACAAATATAATATGTAGGTAGATATTACTTGTGAGATACATGATTGTGTTTTCATGCGATGGTCAAGTCGATCTATTTATTTAAAACATAAAAGATTTTCAATATTGATATGGTCACTATAAGATGTTGTTACTTGTTAGGTTAGCTAATTACGTAATAACTTAAGACAGAACGAACCTTAAGTAGGAACTGAATAAATTAACCGACTTGGTATTACATGGATCTCACAAGTTTTTAGGGTAGAAGAACTGAGTTGCGAGACTTGGGTTTTTTACAAGTTATGTTTTTGATGGTTTATTTATTCTTTACTGGACCGTATGTCCGATAGCCTGATAAATTATTCTATCGGCAATATTAAACTTTTTTTATTTTTTTCTTTAGTGCCTGCCTACGTTAAATTAGGCATTTTAAATGAGGCACCACATTGTGACCACCGAAGGTGTGATTAATGCCAAGCTGGTCAAAATTGAAGTCCTCGCCTCATATTTGGCTGCAGATGGGTCTGCAACTGAAACACGTGAGCACGATTTCACGGTGACAAGTCGATATGTAAGTCGATTTTACATTCAGACTGACTAAGATTTTGTCTCCTACATACCTACCGTTTATCAAACACTGCATTGCCCTATGGAAGGCCTGACTATCGAGTGGTAAAAATTTTGACTTCTCACCGGGCAGACATTACCTATGTGTCCAGGCTTAGCTATTAGAGTTTATTTATTTACTAGCTGCCCGGACAGACTTCTTTCTGTCAAAAGTTTTTTTTATTAAGATGTAAGCTATCCTATCTTTCAAGTTGGATCAAACTGGACACGGTGTGCAAATTTGATTAAAATCGGTTAAGTAGTTTAGGAGTTCATCGCGGACAAACAACGTGACACGTAATTTATACCTATATATTAAGATGTAATGATTGAAAGGCCTTTAGATGACAAAGAGAAGAGTAATGCTTTCCATTAGTGTACTATGCTGAGCGAGGTGGCGAATGGAGGGAAGGCGAGAAAAACAACAATGAAAGAAAATGATAACATTACTATTATTTGAAAATCATAAGATTATTATTATTACAAAGAAGCACAGCCGTCGCTTCTTATTGATTTATCTACTCCCACAGTCGTAATTTTACAGGCAGAGTTTGGCAATAGTTGTAATATAAAATCTAATCTCTGTACGAGTGGAAGTAGACTATATTGTTGTAAGGGATTAGGTATGTGATTGTTTAAGGGATTAGCCCATTGGCAGACCATAGAAAGATCTTTTATTTGGATCGTTGATCTTATGGCAAGCTGGTTTGTGTTAATACTCTATCCTTATCACATAAAAAATGTGCAGTATACTGTTGCGCAATATAAGCCGTTTTCTTGCGACTTAATATTTACACAAGTGCTAATTGCCTCTAACAAGTATGTATGTAATCAACTATCTAGGGCACAGAAAGTTAGTGACATACCTAAGTGCTGTGAATTACACCGTAATAAGGTATGAAGTATAAATATATTATAATTTAATTTAAACCATTCATTTAGAATGGCTGATAATATAATCAGTCAACGGCTGCAGGGAAATCAAATGGATTTCACCCTTCACTGGAATTATCTTAGAAGAAAATAAAATAAATTTCAAAGTGTCCAATATCGTGACAAAATATACTTTTATCATTTTCGTAACATAGCGTTGACAATTGATTGTGTTGAGTATTGATTGTACCCTGATCTTTTGAAGTCAGTTTACCCGGCCGCCCTAATTTATGTCCATCAAAATTATTCAAACTGTAATCCGCTATTGCCAAAAGATAAATACGCTAATGATCAAAATGTTAATATTTGTAAAAGCGCCATCCTTTAATTATTTTGTTCTAACACGAGGATTATATTTTGCAAGTGTACCTAATCTATCACGCAAGTCATCAAACGAAATCATCATAAATAATTTAATTTATTAGCGAGATAAATAATAAACGCACGGGTCAGCTAGTTAACACGTAAATACGTAAACATGTTAACACGTAAATACAAGAGTCGTTGAAATTGAATTACATAGTCTGTAGGTACTAATTTATCATTTTGAAGCGCCTACACATTTTTCCAAGCACGTGCTTCTTTTAGTTCTTGTAACGTACATTCAAAGCAAGTAACTCAAAACGCCAAAATTAAATGTGTACCAGCGATTAAATAAACGAGTTTGGATTTTGTAAATTTTAAGCAGGTACTTAACTTCTAAAATACTTACACCTATCAATTATAAAGTTCTTGATGACAGAGACCAATGGGCAAGGGCCAATAATGTTGAGATCAGGGGAATCCCTTTCAAAAGCAGCGAAAACCTTTACGAGATTGCCCAAAAGATCGGTCAGTTATGCAATTACCCTATAAAGAAGGAAGAAATGAATTATATCGCACGGATACCAACCAGAGTGCCTAATGCGGATAAACCGATAATAATTGCATTTAACAACCGTTATACGAAGGAAGAGTTAGTAGCATCGTCGCGCAGAAGCAAGCATCTCGACTTGTCACACTTGGGATTCAGTACAGCGGGGAAGTTTTATATTAATGATCACCTAACACAGCGTAATAAAATACTGCTAAGCAAAGCGCGAACTTTAGCAAAAGAGAAGGATTTTCGGTATATTTGGGTGAAGCACTGCAAAATTATGGCCAGAAAATCGGACACTACACCAATTTTTTATATAAAAAACGAGAACGATCTGTTAAGAATATCCTAATTAAAACCATAGTATTCCGAATTCGTAAGTTTATCATCGACACTTTGAGAACCAAGTTTAAAGTCAGAGTTTTTTGTTCTCCTTATCTCTGTCGGTGCGCATTGGCCATCGGGGCAGTCATCCAGCTATTATCGCACGTAAGTTCGCAACAACTTATACAATTAACGCCCGTACACGCGTGCGCTTACTTTGCAGTAATGCACAATATAGCTTGCGCATGTGACAATCGGCGCTTGTTTTTGCTCGCAGAGTGCTCAGTACCGTTTTTTGCGAGTAGTCATAATTCTTACGCTACCTTTTATTTATCGCTTTTGTTAACCATAATGCGTTCTGTTATGGCTTTAAAGTTGTTACGCATTACAAATCGTCAGTATAATTATTATCTATCAACACTTTATTATTACTTTAAATTTAACATTACAAAATATTATTTTATCTTCCATACACATTTATGTTTATGTATATTTTATACTTTATACATCTTTATAATAATAATCGTTTTTAATTATATGGATGGAAATCAATTACTTTTAAACTATTTACACACGCTTAGCTATTTACCGTTTACTAGTTAACAATGGCTAACAATACTTTTAATATATATTACCAGAATACTCGAGGGCTACGTACGAAAACACACTCATTTAAAAGAAATTTATTACTTAACTCCTACGATGTCGTTGCTCTAACGGAAACTTGGTTGTTGGATGGTATTTACGACAGCGAATTATTCGACGACCGATACATAGTTTGGCGCCGCGACAGAAATTATGCAACCACACAAGAGAAGTATGGAGGAGGGGTACTTCTGGCGGTGCGTCGTGAACTAACTACCATCGGACGTCCAGAGTGGTCATCCTCTGCTGAAGATATTTGGGTTACCATCACCCACAATGATAAACACAAAAACAGCACTAAAATACATCTTTGCTCAATCTACCTTTGTAGTGAGAATCTGGGCTTTAACTATAACTCACAGTTATGCAATTTCACCGATAGTATTTCCAAAATCATCGAGTCCTGTCCAAACGACTTATTTCTAATTATGGGAGATTTCAATTTAAGCAATATTCAGTGGTCACCGAATCGCCACGTAGATTTACAATACACAGGTGCCACAGGAGAGGCACAAATATACTTCTTAGATACCTTATTACAATGTAATCTAAACCAATTTAACTTTCATCTAAATAATAATAATAATAGGATCTTGGACTTGGTATTGTGTAACACCGATTTACAAATATCCTCTTGCGCAGACCCCTTGGTACCCGAAGATATCCATCATAAATCGTTAGAAATTTCCTTACATATGACATCTACTGAAACCTTAAAATCAAATCACAAATTAAAATATTATTATGAATCCGCCGACTATAATAAAATTAATTTATTCCTAAATAATACCAATTGGGACACGTATTTGTTAGGGATACCCATAGAAGAGGCCGTTAATAACTTTTACAAAATTTTATATGAGGTTATTGATAATTTTGTGCCTCATAAATTAATCACATCTTCGTCAAACTTTCCCCCGTGGTATAATGTGCCCTTGAAAAAAGTATTAAAAGAAAAATTTAAATATCTTAGAAAATATCGCAAATATGGGAATACAGCCGATTACGATTCATTTTCTCTTTTACGTCAAAGAGCAAATAAACTCGAAACAAATTGTTATATGTCGTATCTCCAAAATTGTGAAGACTCAATAATTAAAAATCCGAAGCTATTTTGGTCATTCGTCAAATCAAACAAAAGTGGTTCTAATGCTCTCCCTACCTCCTTATCATACGAAGGTCTCACGGCGGATACGGGTGAAGGTGTTTGCCAGCTATTTGCAGACTATTTTCAGTCGACATTTCTTTTGCCTTCTGAGAGCCCTGATGCACAGTCCAACACTTATTTATCAGACTCTATGTTTAATAATGTGATTTCTGATATAGAAATTGACACACAGATTATCAATAAAGAGCTGCGATCTCTCGATTTATCGAAAGGAGCTGGTCCGGATCGAATAACACCTTTATTCGTTACCAATTGTTCAAAAAGTTTATCAAAACCGCTGTCAATATTATATAATCGCTCTGTATCAGAAGGTATCGTTCCTAAAATTTGGAAGTCTGCTTTTATAACTCCAATCCACAAAGGAGGCTCCAAAAACGAGGTAAAAAATTACAGGCCAATTTCAAAATTATGTACATTTGCAAAGGTATTTGAGCGAATAATCTACACACAGGTATACAACAGTCTGTCAGTTACTTTTACTCCCGAACAACATGGGTTCCTCAGAAATCGTTCAACAACCTCTAATTTGTTGTCATTCATTGAGTATACCACATCGAATATGGACTCAGGTGGTCAAGTTGACTCAATATTTACAGACTATAGCAAATGTTTCGACCGTATTGATCACACCATTCTTCTGCAGAAATTATTTTATGCCGGAATCCACGGAAATTTATTTAGATGGTTTAAATCTTATATCGAGAATAGATCCCAGGCGGTTGTACTAAATGGATATTCCTCTGCTTGGAATCCGATGCCCTCAGGCGTGCCCCAAGGTTCATTGCTGGGTCCATTGCTGTTTAATTTCTTCATTAATGACATAAAACAATGTTTCAAGCATGCCAAGTTTCTTTTATATGCGGATGACATGAAAATATTCTTAAAAATTAGTAATATCAATGACTGCTATCTGCTACAACAGGATTTAATTCGTTTTGAAGAATATTGTATCAAAAATAAACTAGATCTGAATGTTGGAAAATGTTTTGCCATCACATTTACTCGTAAAATTAATATAACAAAATTTAAATATTCACTCAAAGGCCAAGAAATCGTAAATGTTGAAGAAATACGAGATTTAGGTGTTACCCATGACAGTAAATTAAAGTACGATAAACATATTAATAATATAATAATTAAAGCTAATAAGTCCCTTGGCTTCATTATGAGACAAAGCTCCCAATTCAAAAGTATTAAGGTTATAAAAATTCTTTACTGCTCATACGTACGTAGCATCCTCGAGTATTGTTCACAAATATGGAACCCCCAATATGATGTATATATCAAAAGATTAGAATCCATCCAACGGAGATTTCTCAGGTACTTAGAATACAAGTGTAAGTTGAAAGATAATAATTATAATCTAAGATGTAAAAGACACCATATCTTACCGTTAAGTGAAAGGCGTAAAATAGGAGATATTACCTTATTAACCAAAATTCTACAAAGCCAAATAGACTCACCCGACCTACTGACGAACATAAGTGTTATTGTACCATCCAGATCTGTGAGAAGGCCACACCTCCGTCTTCATACTCCTACATCCTTAAGCAACCACAGAAAAAATTCATTCTTTGTCCGATCAGCATTCCACCTTAACAAACTGGATGGCTTCCCCGATTTTGATATATTTAACACATCTCCAAAGGTTATAAGACATTTGTTGACCTCAAATTGGTTCGATGTGACTTCCTAACGGCTTAATGTATTTGTTTAAAAATTCGGTGTTGTATGTATATTTTATTTTTGAGTTGTGTTGTAAGAAGCAAACAAAATTAGACTTATATATGCGGAAACTCATAAATGGTGTATAAGATAATATCATGTGTTACTATTATAGATATATATAAGACACTGTATGTTTCCCAAATAAAGAAAAATAAAATAAAATAAAATAATAGTAATCTATAATAATTTCAGCGAAACATGTTTCGTAATTCTATAAGATTTTCCTATTTACACAATCACGCGGTTTACTTCGTTAGTCGCGACTGTGAAATAAGTTCAGTGAAACATTTTATTTGCTTTATATCTTCACAAACAACTCGCACATTCGCGTGTATTAATCTCTACCTCTGCGTAAATAGAGGTAGAACCGGGTTCGATCATCGTTGCTGGCAACTCGCCAGACGCCATGTCTTTGTTACCATAATGCCCATGGCAGCGTTGATCACTCCCTATCAGTTGTTTATATAATTTACTTGTCGGTTTAAATTAAATTAATGAATGTTTTTAACCTTGCGGACACAGGGTTTTTTGGAGTTTAACTCCTTTAGAACCGATTTTCAATTATTAAAGCCTATAATATTTTTTTTATTACAGGACCTACTCGAGTTTATCAGACACAAACATAAGAAAGTGTACAAACATAGAAAAGGTGTTAATTTTTTTCATAATTAGGCATGTATTTGCTTCCTTTTAGTTAACGAGATTATCAATCTAACGATACAAAAACCATGAGTACCCGTTACAGTTATGTACAATGATACTAATGTACCTAATATCCTCCGTATATCTATAACAAATATAACCTCATTAATCTATCCACATTATTGTCAATTATAGCGCAGTGATAGCGCAATGCAGTCCAAATGGTTTTCCCTAAACGAATCAATCACAAGAGACTTCATTACATCATGCCTATTGTCTTACCTAGTAACGTAACTCGAACGTGATTATTATGTGGGTCATGAGAATAGCGTCAGCGTTGAGTAGCAAAAAATTCATCGTGATTGTATCGTGTTTTGATTTCAAGGTCCATTTAATTGGTTACCTCATCATTCCATCAAGAGGCTTGTAGCTTATTATAATATGAGCAAAATAATACATTACCTTAGTGTTTGTGTTACTTAAGATTTGTTACATTGATACGTGTAACTTGTCTTTAAGTAACTGGCCTCTAACAACATTCATAAAAGTTAAGAATAATTGACTTGACTCAATCTCAAATATTTTTATTAAAGGTTTTGAAAACCGCGACCAATCTAAATTCGTTTAAGTATCTGGCGGCAATAGTTAATAAAATTATTACAAAGTTAGAATTTGCTCATTTTCCGCACACCTAAATAATACCTATCGAATACGTTTCAAAATTATCTAATTCTCTCAGCTGCTGACCAAACACGATAAATAACTTGTTGCGATCCTAATCGATTTATGGCTCTCGTTATGGCTGTCAATTTTGAATGGCACTAGTGTTGTAGACGGGTGGTAAGTAACCACCTAATAACATACCTAGCCTATATCCTAATTTGTCATTCAAGGGAACCACCTACCATCACGCGGCTCGCCTGTTCGTCTGTCAAGGTTAGTCAACAACTTCACTTTAATACCACTCTGCATTTTTTATGAATAAACGCTCGCACTATCGTACGAACTATAATTTCCTGTAATGTGGGTTACATAGACAAGGACAACACAATAAGACAACGCTTAAACCTACGCCGAAACAACAAACATTGCTTGTCACACTAATCTGCCCATAGAAATCGAACCCAGGACCCTTCGCTTCGCTTCACTTCGCTTCGGGTTCATGAGGTCGTCGTCGTTGTTACGCAATAAAGCTTAAGCGAATTTTCTATATTATGACATTTATGACATTCATTCATGGAGTCATGAGAACAGTGGGCGAGTTGTCGGAATGCCGGACTGATGCAACAGTACACCTGCACGAATGACGCCAAGCGGTCTTCGCAGGGCAATTATTAGTCTCATGTTAGGAATGTCTTGCGTTTTAATACAAGTCCGCACAACCGTTACGAACCTACTTCGTTAATACCTTTACTGCGATAATATTATTCAAGTGAGCTTAGCTTTTATTCAGATATAGATTTATCGGTCGGCCATTATGAATATAAACATTAAACGAAATCGAGATAGTGTTCCGATATTTCGTATGACCTAGACCTAGTTGGCTGAATATATAACCGTAAGGGTTAAAAGACTTTTATAGTATCACGCCCCTTCACTAGAATTATCTGTGTTACAGAGAGGATTGATCTATACAAATACACACACCACGATACAAAAATAGCCATATACCTACCTACCTGTCATAAATCTAACCCAACTTAACCTTAATCCTCGTAAACGGAAAATCGACCTGATAAACCCTCATTCGACAGTTAAAGTCATGACTGACATCACAGTACCTATAGTCTAAAATAGAAAAATAATATCTCAATACGAATACCTTAATTTTCAAATATAATCCTAGATAAATAACAACTAAGTTACCTCAAACAATGCGTGCAGAAATGTCAAAAAACTCTATCTGGCTATAATTTACAAATAAAAGGGACCTATGAATATGAATTAACGCTCAAAGACCTAGATTAAGTGGGCGATAAGTGCACAAGCTTTGAAATTCTATCATTTACGAGCGCGTGCTATTTAATCGTTAGAGGTACGTTGAAGGATTTATAATAAACTAAGCAGTTATTCGCGCATTAAACAATATCAAGCATCGATATCGGTTGATTTGCAGAGCGTGCGCTGTGTTCGCTATGAAATCGCCAGTGACCGTGCCATATAAGGCGACGGCTAGACAAACGAGTTTTTGCACACAGATTACACATTTTTTAAAGAATGTTTCATACCTGTTTAAGTTGTGTAATAAAAACTAATGTGTAATTAAAACAATCGCTTCTAATGTGTTTTCGTAGCACGATTGGAATCGTAATAATATTTTGATAATCGATCGACAATACGAGATGTTTTGCAAAACGGACGTTGGGATTGTCAATCACAATCTCTGATTACAATAATATGAATGCTACCACTTCATTTCACTTATGCATATTAATTAAGGGCTGTTACTGGAAAAAACTTTTGTATATTTTAGAATTAATTAATACCTACAAGATAAGACCTGAGACCTCTTTGGTATAACCTTTGCAAATAGCAGTAGGAAGGAATGATTAAGACATTTATAACAAGAAAAAAATAATTGGGAAAAGTGAATGTTAAACAGTCACCTTAATTGAAGCACGCACGCAATGTTGAATTTTTTTTTTAATTCTTCCGATTATGTATGTGAAACATTCCTAACTCTATAGTTACACGAACTCGACCACAATAAATTACAAGCGAAGCGTGTTAGAAACGAGACTCTGACGGTAATTCTATTCCTCGACTACTGTTTCGAAGATTTGCTAATTGAGGAGCGCTCGCCTTTTAAATGGAGCCAATGATTCCATTGGTAATTTAATTCAATATACGAGATCGATTACAAATCGATAAGTAGACATAAAAAAGTAGGTCGACATAAAAAAAAAATTAAAGGCGAACTTCGCTAATTATCTCTCTTAGCTTAATAGAATTTAACCCAAAAGCAGCCCAAAAGCAGTTAACCACTCAGAGTTTATGAGGAGATACGAAAGCAGAGAAGAGAAGTTGTATTTGAATGAGGCAAATATTTCAATGCAAAATCACTAACTAACATTGTTAGTTATTGATTAGCATATTTATAACTAGCTTTTGCCCGCAGCTTCGCCTGCGGTAGAGATCGATTTTTATAAATCCTACTTACTTTTACTAAGTTAGATTTAGTTGCCTATGACTTAAGTAATTTACATGTCATTGTATCATTTGATAGCGTGATAGCGTGATTCAGAACTTGTAAATGAATTTTACTAACGCCATCTATTAACAAAATCCGGAACTAAATATCTAGCAACTAACAAAATATCGATCTCCCCATGGGGATGTTTTACCGCGGTAAAAAGTAGCCTACGTTACTCTCCACCCTCCTCACTATCTCCACACACAAAAACCATACCATATAACAGCTTCGTTGCGACGTGAAAGACGGACAAACAAACAAACAAACAAACACACTTTCACATTTATAATATTATAGTAGGGAAAATGAATTTTACTAACGCCATCTATTAACAAAATCCGGAACTAAATAACTAGCAACTAACAAAATATCGATCTCCCTATGGGGATGTTTTACCGCGGTAAAAAGTAGCCTACGTTACTCTCCACCCTCCTCACTATCTCCACACACGAATACCATACCATATAACAGCTTCGTTGCGACGTGAAAGACGGACAAACAAACAAACACACTTTCACATTTATAATATTAGTAGGGATTGTAACTCGTGCTTGCTTTGCTTTGGGTTAAATAGAAATAGGTTCTAGTTTCCGGCGCGCAAACAGTTGTTATTAATATTAAGAGTTTTACTACTTTCCTGCTTTTCCGGAGGTAGGTTTCCTAAGTTCTGTTTTTAAAGCATAATCATTTAAATGCAAAAAGGTCAAGTTTATTTTCCAAACAGAACAACTTTTTATCACTTATTCCGAGGAAATAGATCCATTTCCCGTATGTAGAGTAGGTACTCAAGTTTTGAACTCTATTATAAATTTAAAAATGACATACAAAAGACGTTAACTTATTTAAGTTTACTACTAAACCTCACCAAATCTAAACATCTTTAAAATTCGATTTACAGATATTTTTTATCTACTATATCTCTATTTTACCTTAGTCTTAGACAATTTACCATAGTTATTTAAACGTTCGTTTCAATACGACGTAATGTATGCTACAAAAGGGAAGTATCTCCTAGTAAGCAACATCTCATCACCTTTCTAAGACCTGACTAGTAAGTTACGTTTGGTCAGGCAACCGATGGTAAATAGTTCAAGTCTACCAAGTATGGTCACTAACGACAGCGATGGACATGGTTACTTCAAGAGGTTCAAGTTTATGTTCGCTTTAAAAAGCATCATAAATTAAAAGGAACGTATGTATGTATACAGCCACTGCAATCTTGAATTGTGATTTCCCTGTAGATGTTTATTCGAGTTTAATGACGGTATATAAAACATTATTATAAATTCTTGCGGAAATTACAGTTAAACTTTTGTTTCTAGCGATAACTATGAAAATATTATTATTACTAGCGAGAACTGTGAAAATATTATTAACGATTTTAGTCATTTAATTTTAAAAATACATACACCGTACACACTCAGAAGTAGGTATACGTAAAATACGTACATTATGTCTGTGAAAGGTATTTACAGCTTGACACATTATAATTATCAACTGACAAGAGATGTACCTATACATATTACTTCCGTATGTCTTAAATTAGATACTTTTTAACCAACTTCAAAAAAGGAGGAGGTATTCAATTCGACTGTATTTTTTATGTTTGTTACCTCTGCTTTCGACTGGGTGAACCAATTTTGATAATTATTATTTTTACCGAAAACTGGTGCTTGTCATATTATTATAGTCCCACATAAATTTAAGCGAGATCTGACGAGTAGTTTTTGAGCTATACATAATTTTGAAGTCGATTATTTATTGTCAAGAATTATTAGATTCCATAAACGGTTAGAACACTAATAATAATAATAATAATAATAATAACGCTTCACACTCATAGCCCCACACTAGGATTCCCTGTGTCGTGGGTGCCATGGACAACACACTAGACAAGGACATTCACACCCAGACCGAGAACAGAAATTCAAACTCATCATTCAAATTTCCGCCTCGCTGGGAATCGAACCCAGGACCCTCGGTGCGGCGATCCGGCATGGTAACCATTGCGCCACACGGGTCGTCGACACTGTCAGTATCTTGAACCATCCATGGCAGTATTTTATAAGGTACCGTGTCGCAATATTATGTAAATGTTATTCTTAGTCGACCGTGATTTTAAAGAAACAGGTGTTGTTAAGAAACTGCTAGTGCGAATTCCCCGGAAGTTTCGTTTCTTTTTACTGCTGATTGCGCCTCAACCACACCTGGGCACAAACAAATCTAACTTCACAGTGATTATTCCAAGAAAAGTATAAGTAAGAACAATCCTACATGCAATTTGTTTTAAAAGACAACAGACAACAATCATGCATTATACAACATGTTATAACTATAAAATTACAAACCTTAAACTTGGCGATCGATACTGTCCTTATGTCATACATTATATTAATTTAGTGTAAAAAAATTTAAGCGTGAATTACAGCGATAAAAGTCAGGGATGACACGCTGAAATTTAATTAAATTCCATGGCTCTCAATATTAACCATGTCACAATACAACCGCATACTTCCGCATACATTAGGTACTTCTAATTGAATTCACTTTCCCAATATTTGTTGTAACAACAAATACCCCACTGCATCTAACGATAAATGTAACTATATACGTAAATTATCACATCAGTATTTTTAGCATTAAATTATATATCCTATATAAAGTTCAGGATTAGTTACATTCGAACTGATTTATGATGACCTTTGATGCCACTTAAATGATTGGGAGAAAATATTATGTATTACAAACAGACAGACAGACAGACAGACAATAATTCTAAAAAAAATATTTTTGTGCTCTAACACGTTATTGAAGTGCCCCCTAATCAAAATTTAAAAAAAATATTCAATGTACAGAAAATTTGTCCTTTGAGTTTTATTATAGTATAGATGTCTTCATGTATTTCTCGTTGGCTAATTCATTAAGCGTTAAATTTACCATTTCAAGGAAAAATTTATTGTACTGTGGTCAGTAAAATTCACAATATATTTAATATATAAATAAATAACGCTTCACACTCATAGCCCCACACTAGGATTCCCTGTGTCGTGGGTGCCATGGACAACACACAACATAGACAAGGACATTCACACCCAGACCGAGAACAGAAATTCAAACTCATCATTCAAATTTCCGCCTCGCTGGGAATCGAACCCAGGACCCTTGGTTCGGCGATCCGGCATGGTAACCATTGCGCCACACGGGTCGTCATATTTAATAAACGCATACAAATAAATAAAAACAAGAAAAGAATATTGTTTGTGTTTGTATGGTATGCGTTTAGGCATCGTTCCCTGATTGATTAATCTTAAATTTTGCAAAAGTTATGTGTCTTGAAAAGTAAGTCATACCTAGCTTCTTTTCGGATGAGTCTTTTCAGGCTTCCCCTCTCTGTCCGCGTGAAGCTGTAATGGCCGCTAGGGCCAACAGCAATTTTATCCATTCGAAAAAAAAAGAAAATGCGTATAGGTACATGACGGTCATCATAAGGTATTCCAAATACATATGTCCACTATATTCCTCTTACATCTTTTAATATCAAGTAAAAATCAATGCTTTACAACAATCGCTCTTGATGGTAAGCGTAGTTAGATTTACATTGAAGAGCGTAATTAGCTCGATAAAGTTCGCTAAACGCTGAAGTGATTACATTTCTACGGCCTTTGAATTTCAAATGCGGAGTACGGGCAGTGGGTACTGGGTACTCACATAACTTGTTAGCCGGCCCTATCCGAACGTTAATCGTGTACCTATTGTTTTCTTATACCGCGCTTTATTACGAATATAATGCAGTTTTAATTATCGCTTTCGATAATACCAATTGCTTTGCCGCTTGTTGCTATGTAAGTTTTTAATACTTCATAGTAAAGAATAGAAATACTTCGTAGGTTTTAACATTTGACTCAATAGTTTTGTTTTTATTTTAGGGTTTTAGTCGAGTAATTAGTATCGCTGAATTCATTTCCACGAATAGATTTCTGCAGCTTTAGATTTATATCGTAGAGAAGTGTATGAGTTGTAACGTTCTAACCACAGGTCCTAGCGCTCCGTCTTGCTACTTCACCGCTCGTTCCTTATTATTTCCTCCAGTAATCTTCTCTTTGAAATTGAAGCAGGGGAAATTTTAATTACCGCTTTTAATAATTACGAGTAAATAATAGCAGTGATTTATAGGGTTTCCTTTGGAATTATAATTATATCTAACCTTAATTAAGCTAAGCCTGTGCTGTGACAAAAAAGGCAATTACATTTTGGACGACATATAGAAGGTAAAAAGATTTTCTCGTGATCATTTTACTGATGTGTAGATTATACAGCATAAATGGTTACAATTAAAACGGTGCCAATACAGTTGGTCGGATGAGTCGTGTGATGACGACAAGTAAAAAACATCAACCGTAATTGCCGCGATAAAAGTCGACGTAACTTGGACCAGACGTTGAAGTAATTACGTTTCCACAGGCTTTGAATTTTAATCGTTGCGGAGTGCACCTCCCCTACTACTCGAGCATACGTTCCTTATTATTCCCTAAGAAATTCGCACTCACAAATCGAAATTGCACAAATTTTAATTACCGTTTTCAATTTAACTAGTGCACTAGATTTAATTCTACTGGGTTTGATTTTCCAGTATTAGCTCTGATTATGGAATAAAGTATAAGGGTTTGATAAAGAGTTAGTTGTAGAATATGGAGAGAGTTAAAAAATGACGTGACATGTTAAAATGACATGTGACAATTTTTTCTTGTTCTATTGTTGTTTGTTTGTTTTGTTTCTTTGGTAAATATTATTCTGAATACGTTACTAAGTCTAAGATAAAATAATCGACAAACCACATAATTTCAAACCAAACAAAGGTGCACTCGGTTTCAAATTACACTCTTAGGGTGAGTGATACCGGGTGCAGCCACATTATCTTCCTGTTGAGGCAGGTGCGAATAAAGCAGTGCGTTAGACGTGATCCCATTGGCTGGGAGGATCATTCATTCGAGCAACCGCACACATAAAACTTTTCAGTATTAGTAACTTTATGACGGTTTATATGATTTTATTTAAATCTATTATTTTGTTACTATGTAATACTTCTTCTTACTTAAATGTTATCGAACAATAATTTCATCCATAAATACGATTTAATTTCGAAGGAAAATATTCCGTGGGTTTGAAATCACGTAACAAAACGCGTAGCATCACACAAAGAGTTGCGATTCCCGAAAATAAAATACAAATGCCTCGATCGCTGAACCATGCGATATTGACGATCAAAAACCACACATATTTGCGCGCACGGAATTGCGCTATTGAACGAGAACTTTCCGCTGACTGAGTAATTTTCAAATCGTGTTTTTTGTAACGGCAAAATAATAAATAACTGTAAGATAAAAACGAATAAGATAAATATGAAAAAGATTGTGACTTAGATATAACATATATATGTTAGAACTAAAAATGATAATGATTATAACCCTGAATGTAATTTCAGGTCATGCTTATCATAAAAATATATTGTCATTGGATCCAAAGCAATATGCAAAATTTCAACTTTGTAGAATGAATGAAAATAATTTTGATTCAAATTTGCTTAGTGCTAACAAACATAAAAACAATTTGAATAAATGCTTATAATAATAAATACAGAATTATATAGATTCACTTGAATTTGGTGACCTTTAGGTATCAGTGGTAGGAATAGTTTTTAAATCTTGACAAAAAATATTGTAAATATTGTGTGAATATTAAATACATCTGTAACAGTTGCCCTAAAGGTTATAATATACTTTGAAAACAACACCTCACTGCATTATAGTAAATGGTGGAACAGTTTACCTAGCTGCAAAACGTAGCACGTGTAACACCCTCAAAGCGGTCGCAAGAACACGCAGCTGTTTATGTACAGTTAACTTGCAAGGAAGTTGGAAGTTGATGCTTAGTTTTAATATCGTAAAAGGAAATCTGAACAGACGAAACATAAATTAATTTTATTTACAGATTTTCTGTATTAATAGGCAAAGACAAAACAGTTTAGAATCATTTTCTCCTATTTGGAAACAATCATCAGTCATATCTATTTTATTTTTTGTATCATAGCTTTTTTAACGAGCTTTAGTGTTATCAATAAAAAATTGGCAACTTATTCCCTATGCATGTAATAAAAGATTTTAAAGTAGCGTAAAAAATTGTTATAAAAAAATTGAACACACCACCACACTAGGAATGTCAGTGTTTTTTATAGCATGAAGGTACACAAATGGGTCATTACAAAACATTGGTACCTAAGAACAACTAAGTACATAAACAATATTTATCTGTTCTATCACATACTGTCTACTCTGGCTAGAAATCGAACTGCAAAATCACAGTTTCCACGTAATTTTCCTTAGCTATTGCAAATGCTTATTAATTTTAAAGAATCCGTCTCCGTAAAGCACGTGAAGGAAAATCACTTATATAATCAATTAACCTATAGCTTCAACCTATACCGAGAAATCGATCTATAAAAATACGACATCATGAGCATGAGCATCGTAATAAAAAGGAGGTATACTCGTAGATCATAATATTACGAACTTGTCTATCGAGGACCTACCTACAATATCTCCATTATGATAAATTATTTCTTTCGTCATTATGGAATATGAGTTTCTATCAATTAGGAGTCACTTGAATGAATCAGAATCCACACTTTTGCAAACAGAAATAAACAATGGTAGTTTTTATTGGGAAATATCAGAACAATAGAGACCCCATGCTACCAAACAAAAAAACCGTAACCATAATCCGAACCGATTGTTTTGCAATTCAAATGGTTGATGTGCAGATCCCTTGGCGGCTATAGAGTGCAGAGTTACAGACTGACTAGAAAACGTGCCTTTTTTCTGTAAAACAAAAATTACTAGAAATCGTACACCAAAGCTAAACCGTTGGATATACCCTACAATCTGGCCGACAAAAAGTATCTCGCCTGAAAGGGGCTTTAACAAGGTATTTATCTAGAGATGTTTAAAACTAAGTTATGAACTGACAAAGTTTTGGCAGGAGTGCTATTGTGCTCAAATAACAAAGTGTCTTCTCTAACTCCTAAAAAATAACTTTCTAAACATTTAATCCAAAAGTGACAAGTAGACGTTATGTGGCAGACGAGGGACACCGGCCCGAGCCAGGCACGAACCGTCGCTTCCGTCACGCGATACCACCACGCACAATTCAATGAAAATGATTATGTAAAAAAATAATGACAATGCCACTCGCATAATCAATCAATCCTCTCCGCAATCATTAGGTATGCAATTACGAAGTTGTTTTTGTTTTTGTAGAAGTATCAAATAAATAATCATAAAGTACACATAATGTTGAATAATGATTAGCTGTGATGAGGAATTCTCCATAGTGCCTACGTGTTTTTGGGTGTAGGAGATCCATCCATCCTTGACCCTAAGTCAACCTCTTCTACTCGTGGTGCACCCCGCGCATTATTTGGTCAGCAACGGGTCTGTGATGTCTTCGTGTTACCAATATCCATGTGCGTGACCACTTGTCTTATGCAGGGGCTAACCAATGATGTTTTAGTATAGATACGTTATGCCCTATCATAAATATATTCTTAACACATAAATCCATTCTAGTCATATTTAGCCCTACAGTTTTCATAGAATAAACTTTCGTAGTGCAACACAATTTTATAGCAATTCAATCGACACAAGATAGAGCGCTTTTTCATTAAACGACACGACTACGGTACAGCTTTATAATTCTTGTGGTGCGGCCACACTGTAGTAAATAAAGTATTAATTTAAAATTACTTAACAATGATAAATGTAAGTAATATTTCTTAATTTAACACTAATTTTTATTTTGGCAGCACGTATAAGTTCCACGACACTTGTACGCATACAAGAAAGTTTGCGTGTGTACACAATACCTAGGTACATAATTATGTCATCATCAAACGTCAACGAACCGTATGGAGCAATGGTTTCCATGACGGACCGTATACGAAAGAGCTTGGGTTTGATTCCCAACGATGTAAAACTTAGAATAAATAACTGAAATATCTATTCTCGGTCAGGGTGTGTGTGTTCTTGTCTTTGTGTGTCCATGGCCGTGGGGTCATGACTCAGAGAACCAGAGACACAGAGAACCCCTGGGGCTATGAGGGTGTAGCGTTATTTATTTATACATAAGAATAGAGCTTTGCCCGCGGCCTTGCCCGCGTTTTCCGGGATAATAAGTACCCTTTACCCTATTCCAGATCATGGTCTACCAGTGTGCTTTTCATAAAAAACCATTCAGTAGTTTTTGCGTAAAAAAGTATCAAACATCACATCACATCAATTTCACATTTATAATATGTATAAGTAAGGTAATAGGATGTCGTGGTCGTGTCGTTCAGTATAGAAGCGACCATAGCGTGACCGGAGACATGACACCGGGACGGGAGTCGGGACACCGGCCGGGTGCCAGGCACGGCGGGCACTGCGCTCCTCACGCGATCTCTGGCACAAATCAATGCAAAAATATGGCGAATTATGACACCGACCCACACTTATGCTGAGTT
This sequence comes from Thymelicus sylvestris, assembly GCA_911387775.1. NCBI lineage: Eukaryota > Metazoa > Arthropoda > Insecta > Lepidoptera > Hesperiidae > Thymelicus > Thymelicus sylvestris. The sequence goes on from OU426886.1 coordinate 9,130,930, forward strand.
TGTTGGCGTTGTTGGCAATCGCTTTATAAAAACTAAAGTATACTTTGCATTACTTAATTCATGATCTCTCATAGAAAAATTAATTATTATGGATTAGAACTCTAAAAAGTGCTATTGGTTTATCAACTGTCTAAGTTGTCAAGTTTCTTGCAAACTTTAAAAAAGAAACCGCTAAGATAAATTATTTTACTGGGCTCCATCTCTTCATAACGCATCATCTATTAATGTTTTACGGATAAATACAATTTATATAGCATCATCCTACACTCACACTCATCGGCACTCATGTAAGTAGGCAGGTCACATGATGATGAGTGGTCATAGGCACTCATAGTTATAAGAAAAAGTTGGCCGCTAAAGACGATAAATAAAATCAGCTGTAAATAACTGAAAATTTTATAGGTATATAATATTTTAATTTCTGATACTCGATCCAGAGTAATTTAACTTTTGAGTCTAAGTTTTGCGAAGTTTTACCGTTGTCTGTACCTGAATGGTCCAGTTAGTTACAAAGGAGAAGAATTAATTAGGATCTCGATATAGCACATAATTTTATTATTAGTACAGTAAAGCAAGTAAGTAAGTAAGGTGTTTAGATTTATAAGCAAGTACCTATGTGTTTGTAAGTAGTTAGCTAAAAAACAATAAAATATGGTTACATAGTGTCTAAATTAAAAAAAAAGAACGTTAAGTCCCTTATCAAAGATTAATAAAACGAAACACGAGCAAATTAACAAAACGTTTGCTAATGAACTTATGAACAGAAGTTACAACATCATTAAGTCGTACTTAGTTAGTCCTACATTGGAATGTAAATTTATCAAACACACGAACAAACTTTATAAATTCCAGATCCCAGTCGTTTGAAATCAGCAAAAAGTATTATTAATGACGGAATATCACGCAATGTCAGCCGCGATTACTAAATCTACATGGTGATTTATCTACTTCATCTACAGCGTGTCTTTTTATGGTGTTGTCATTCAACCCGAAGGCTGTTACGCATCTGAGTGGGATGTGTGGTAGGAGTGATGTTCACATTAGTCCTAGAGCCGTGTCTATGATTAATGTTAATCGCGCCCCAGTGCTCGCAGATAATTATTAATTATTACTCTGCCGTTAGAACTACTCCGCGGGCGATCATCTATTTGTCTATGACTTCGTTGTTATACCTCCATATTTTACATACATACCTACGTAGTAAAAAAGCGGCCAAGTGCGAGTCGGACTCGCCCATGAAGGGTTCCGTAGCAGCAAGTAACATAATATAATAGTTCTTGAAGTTCGTTGTAACTTTGATCGAGGTAAATTGCGGTTTACGATTTATGACGTATTAAAAAAAAAACTACTTACTAGATCTCGTTCAAACCAATTTTCGTTGGAAGTTTGCATGGTAATGTACATCATATATTTTTTTAGTTTTATCATTCTCTTATTTTAGAAGTTACGGGGGGGGGGACACACATTTTACCACTTTGGAAGTGTCTCTCGCGCAAACTATTCAGTTTAGAAAAAAATGATATTAGAAACCTCCATATCATTTTTGAAGACCTATTCATAGATACCCCACACGGTTTGATGAAAAAAAAATTTTGAGTTTCAGTTCTAAGTATGGGGAACCCCCAAAATTTATTGTTTTTTTTCACAGAATACCAAGTTTCAACAGTATAGTTCCTATAGTTTCGGAAAAAAGTGGCTGTGACATACGGACGGACGGACAGACAGACAGACAGACAGACATGACGAATCTATAAGGGTTCCGTTTTTTGCCATTTGGCTACGGAACCCTAAAAAGTGCTCATAAACGAGTCGGTCCTAATCCTAAGCATGGACCTTTAATTTACGACCAAGGTCCGTAGTGATTGACTGATTAAGGTATGCAAAGTCGGGTCCAATGAGCAACATACCGTTTTTGGTAATATTTTCTGAGCGCTTTCGTTCTTAGGAGTGTATCTAGATAAAAGCGTCATCACCTAATCAGCTTTCGTGCCAGGCATGCATGCCTAGAAAAAACACGTTAGCTATTTTGTTTGTGGGAGTAAGATTTAAAATAACCAAACAATCCAAAACAAGATTCACATAAAAGAAACAACTATAGATATTTTCAAATGACATCAAGAATGAATTATTAAGAAACAAAACTTTTTAACGATGCACACAATATTTCAATGTCTCGTTTAATTATGTTGAGTTCACAACATATTCATACAAAAATGTTTAATCTTAACTATATGAATTTGATGGAGCCTCTTATGTCACGGTCGAATGTCATGTACTTAATTCTATACCAATAGTCCCTGTATTAATATTATTTGTTTATTACTATGTATAGTATATCTAAGTTTTATTGCATTGCTAATAATCTAAATTTTACTAACAAAAAATAACCGACTTCAAAGTCTCAAAAACTACATAGTTGTCAGATCTCGTTCAAATTTATGTGAGACCACATGACAAGCGCCTGCTTTTGATTAAAAAAAGAATCATCGAAATCGGTTGGTGTGATATTGAGTTATTCGTCAATTTGTCGCGCACATCTTAACACAAATTTACGACTTATGTAGTTTTCTCATGGATGCCGTTGTCAGATCTCAATAAAATTTATGTGGGACCACATGACAGCCACCAGCTTTCGATTAAAAAAAGAATCATCAAAATTGGTTCGCCCAGTCCAAAGTTCTGAGGTAACAAACATAAAAAAAAAAATACAGTCGAATTGAGAACCTCCTCCTTTTTTGAAGTCGGTTAAAAAAAATACTTTTTGTCAGTATAAAGTATGTCAGTATTGCATTCAAATTCATGAGAGATTTATTTAGCTTCCCGGTTTAAAAATAATAAGAAGAAGAAATACCGTAAGTACGACTTGTATTGGACTATGCAAGTAACGTGACACTTGATTTAAAATGTGTGTTCTATGTCTATTCGAATTCCAAGGAAAACCTATTTCTGGAAAACCGCAATTCAATATGAACAATACCGAAATGTACATAGGCCGCTCACACACAATCGGGGGCACGGCAGTGCCCCCGCCAAGTCGAGCGCGAAGCAAACACTGCCGTACCAACCTTTACTGGAACCATTTCGCCGCATTTTCAGGCCCCTATTTGAGAACCTCTGGATAAGACCAGAACGCAGAAACGCCATTGAAGGGTACAAAACCAACCTACAACAAACAAGCCTACAACTGACTGGTTATTGAATCAACGTTTTCCAAGTGGCAATTTTCCATCGTCAATGGGTAGCTGTTCTGGCGACAGATTGGTGTAATGGTGTCATGGAGCACCTAGTTTTGTACCCTTGTGTACCCTTCAACGGCCAAGTCACACAACATTAACTATAATAATAAAGAAATCGCAGTCCTTACTTAAGACTTGGCACGACTTTGTCTAGATTTCATTACTTTTTAGAGATAAACAAGCAGCTCCATCGAGACTTGGCTAGTTTTTTACAAAATGTTTTTGGTGGGATATTATCATATTAATGACAATAATTGACTGACAATATTAATGCATGTGTGCGGCTAGCCATTGGAAGCGAATTCGATAATATCATCTAAGTATTTAAAAAAAACTTCGGCTAAAACCCCCGCATGATAGTCACAAATGAGCCTCGGCCCCCAGTCCCCGGCAGCCCCGCTATTCCTAGTTACGGTAGCGGCTATGGTAACGGCGGGGCAGGGGGTGCTAAGAATCGCCGGCAGAGATCGGTCTACCAATCCCAACGACGACTTCTGCACCTGGCAACATACAACACCAGGACACTGAGGACCGACGACAAGGTAAAAGAGCTGGAAGAAGAGATAGACAACTTAAGTTAAGTTTAACATAGTGATGTGTTGAGAGTTTTAAATGTTATGAAATAATAAGTTATCAAAGAAATTTAAGTATCGCAAGCAGAGTAATCAATCGAAAAAATAAGTTGTTTCGTCAATTATTTGACGTGACATTGTATTAAAATATCTCAATCAAAACTGTTTTTCTTTTGCTCTCAATCGCTCGCTTCGGGTTAAACTGCAATATCGGTTTAAGCAACTGTCGTTTTCGTTTCGCTGCACGCGGTAACCGATAATCGAATTTTACGGTTATTGGTGTTGTGAAAAAGTTAGTCGTTTGACGAGCGAGCGAACCCGCCGCGTGCGTCTCGTGATTACGGTCCTAAATATGTATTGCATTACACTTCCTTCTTGTTTTTTGTTTACGTTTGCGTTTTTGTCTTGCCCTGTTTGCTTAAAGCAATAAATATCTACAGCTTTCTTTTTGCTAGGAAATAAATTACTTGTACCTTTTTCTTCATGCCGTTATCTGTGTAAATTTCGTAGTTAATAAGTAGGAAAAAATGCGTTTTTTTAAATTCTAAATGTATTAGTAGTTAGAATGTTTTTAGTTTGTTAGATACTTAGTTGATATTTCAGTTTGTTAATGTGTAATAGTCGATAAACTTACTACTTCGGAACCCGACATTGCTCGTGGCCTGAAACGCAACTGCCCGGTTTTTTTATATTATTTTTTTATGTATTTGTTATGTTAATTGGCAGAATCTTTGTAATGATCGCCTTGACAATACCATATTTTGTAATCTGTTATATACTCGTAGTGTCGGTTATTATTGATCATGTGTTCTACTCGTTGTATGGATATTTAAAATTATTTGTGTTTTTTTATGTTAGTAGCTGACAAATGCCACTATATGGTAAGTGGCCATCGTCGACCATGGACAAGAAAAAAGAAGAGATCAGAAAACCCTCATAAAGGACAGAAAATTTAGCGGCTGACTGGTAAATAGGAGCCCTCTGACTTCACTCACATAGTGATTTTCATCCCCTCAAGGAGATGACTTACAATACGAAGGTTTACCACAGGGTTTAGTAAAAAAAATTAAGTCTTTATTCAAGAAGATATTCATTAATCAACTAATTTTCTCAATGCAAATAAATGTATGGCATCTAATCTCTATAATTTACGATTCATTCGTGTTCGGGTATCCTCAGGCTAGTCTAGATAAGGTTATTCATTGGCTAGTTAATGTTGCCAGACATAAAGCATTAATTCACACTTTTACATAATTTTATAGGAATTTGGGTGATTTATTTAGTCAAAGAGAACGCTTTTTTATTCCAAGAAAAAAATTAAATTAAATATCGAATTTTTTATTATTGTCTCCATTACAACAGTATCCAATTATTGGAAGGACCAAGTAACGTAACAAACGTCAGATGTCAGACATTTTTTCCAATTCGATAATACCTAATACAGTAGATGAAAAAGCAATTATATTTCGACAAGATAGGCCGATAGACGGCCAATGCCGTCATGTCGTATAAAGTTAACAATTTACCTATTTAAGAAGATTAATACTTCGTTAACCCCAGGGCATCTTATATTGCTTGCGTTAGCTAGCGTTTACATATTTGGAATTATATCGAAATACATTAATTATTATTTATTGCATGTTCTTATACATTTGGTAATGTCATGGCTCAAGGCTTTACTGTAATAAATTAATCAAAAGTCTAACACATAAAACACCTTTGACACCTTTGACTTCACTTAGATATTCAAAATAATTTGTATATTTTTATTTTACTACAAAATTAAGTTTTCTTTCAACTACTGGGTTGTCTGGAAGAAATCGCTTCAAAGCAATAAGGTTGCCCATTGTTTTGTATTCCTACCTTTCCTCCTTGTGCTCTTTATATCTATTTTAAATTTTTTTTATGCCCTGAGTAGGCAAACGAGTATAGGGGTCACCTGATGGTAAGTGATCACCGCCGTCCATGGTTATTAGTACCACCGGGGGCGTCAGCAATGAGTTGCCGACCTAGAACCCCATGTCATAGTTTGGAGAGAACACCGATGCAGGAAGTTCGTTCCACAGTTTACACGTGCGGGGTAGAAAACTACACGATAACCGAACTGTGAACGAATGATGTTCAAACAATAAAATGTTAAATAAATAAATAAATTGAGTTGATTACACAAAATCAGCACGTTTTACAATTATTTTTTATGACATTTTTTTAATTTTCATTAAATATTTTTAAACATAAATATTATTCCTATATTAAAATATACTGAATACTTTAAAGTAAAGAATAACAATCCGAGAATAATACTTTCGAACTTGTATTGTTTTAAGAATCTTTGTATAAATACTAAAGTTAACCAATTACCCGCACTTGGGTTACCAAGGGATTAATAAATCACCGCTTCAGTTTCTAATAGATTCCATTGGACCTTAAAGTTTCCTTTGCAATTTAAACCAGAACTCTTAGGGTTTCATACTGTTAAAACTATCTACTTCAAGTACATTATAAACTTTATACGTGACGTACTTTATACGTTGGTATAATTATGATGATTTTCCAATATTTTTTTGTAAGGTTTTGAAGTTTTAATAAATATCCATGCTAAATTATAGTTTTCTAGCACTAAATTGTCTCAGCGCTGTGCCTCGGACAGACGGACGGACGGACGGACATGACGAAACTATGGGCTTAGCACTCATTGCGATTTTTCACTGCGGATTTTTTCCGCAAAATTCTGTGAGATATGGAAATTGTATGAAGCTGCACGCACTTGCGAAAAAAAAATCGCATTCAGTACGTATTCAGAACGCGTTTTAAAAATCGTCAGAAAAAAAAATCGCGGCTGTAAAATTCGCAATGTGTGCTTACCCTAAGGGTTCCGATTTTACTTCGGAACCCTAAAAACGTAGCACTATATTGTTACGGTATGAAATATACATATTTCGTACCATTCGGAACATCGTGAGTTCGTTTTGTGTTTACCAAAACAATATTGTGTAAATCGGATCTGTTCCAATATGTTATTAAAGAAATCAAATTGGGTTTGGTTCCAAGTTTTTTTTTAGGTATACTTTTATTATTCTACTATGCACAACATTTGCAATTATTTTATTCAATGACATCTTCACATTATGCGCAATTTTAAGTTAATCTGTATTGAAAAAAGTATTACTTGTTATGGACTGTTACTAATTGGAACATAATATGTTAACGCTGAGTTTCTAATTGTTACAGAAGCGATGCTGTTGCTGTTTACTGTACCATGTATTGGACATGATTGTAAGTATATTTACAGTAAGTGTGTACCTATACACAGTATCACTGTATTGTGATACTTACCCCTTTCAAATAAAGTAGATATTATGCATACAGTACAAACATAGTAAAATAGTGAATGAGCTTTTCTCTATTCACAATTCTAACATAGATGATATACTACATAACTATGCGAAAACAGAACTAAATTACATGCGCAATAATTCACAAAGACGTCTCAAAATGCATGTACCGGTTACGTATATCTACATGTGAATAAATGAATAAAGGCCCGCGTGGGAGTGGGCGGAGGTGGCACCTGCTCATTCATGAGCGACGGGGGCACTGGCTGGCCCACGCTGGACATACAGATTAAACAACTTATACAGACGATCCACTACGTATAAAACATGATTAGTATTCGTAGAATCCATTTTTTCAACGTTAACTCAAGACGCTAACGCTGCTTCGTTGTAGGTTTCTAATCCTAGGTGAATCAATAGCGGTTGATTCTGAAAAAAATTCAACACCGATGTCGTAATTATGTATCTCATTGATATATAATCGTTATTTTAATGACGGATTTTTGACGATACTACGGATTTCAATTAAGTTCTCAATACACTACACTCTACTAAATATATTAATAATTTATTAATATTTGAAGTACCTTCTGAAGCTGATTAATTACGAATTAATCACTACAGCTATTATTAGAATTAATGCCAATACCTCGATTACGTTGTGCAGTGTTCTTGTTTCTTCTCCATACTAAAACACTTTTCCGTAAAGTAAATAGAGCAAAAAATTACGTTTACGTCATATCTGTTTACAAAGATGATATTTGATACAATACCTGGGTTACTACTTACTACAGTGTCTCTCTAATATCTACTATTTTTGTTTCACAAAAATTTGAAAGAAAAAGCATTTATTGCGTTTCTAAAATTATTATACTGGTGTATAGTTTTAAATTTAAATAAATTTACGTACTATAACTTCTGCTCTAACATACTTTAATTGCGAACAATGTCAAACCAAACATCATAAAATAATTTGAACTGCATTAAATCTGTCTGTCGCGGTAGGCGTTATCATTAAGATTAGTTTAACTAAAGCAACAATGCTCAACCCAACGCATGCTGGTTTGAACTCGCTCTAGTTAGCCACCTGGTCCTCCCACGATGCAGTCAAATCAACTGGTGATAAACACGGTTCGTGGTTCAGTGAGCTTTAATAGAATCTGATGATACCTAAAGAATTAATTAACAGTTTAGATTTAATTTAAACAAAAATTCGTTAGGTAGAGTCGCAGCCTGAACGCTACCTGCACGCATCTAACAATAAGTATTTGAAGGTTATATAAGCGCATACATATTTAGAATACATTTCTATGATAGATATAATAAAAAGAAAAGTATTTTTTTATCAATACGTTCTTGACGTATTAGAAGTATATTGCACATATTATCTTCTTACCGACAACCACATGAGTAATTGGCTACCGATCTCATGTGACACATTGATATACATCGGCGGCTAAACATCTTTGAAATTAAAATCAGTTTAGACACTTTGACAATCTTCACACTGGCTTTTATTTATGAGCGACCGAAATGTTCCAAGTTTGAGTTTTGAGTTTCGAAATTCAAAGTTTCCCTACTGCGGTACTGTGGTATTTCCTCAGATAAATTTGTTTACAGTATTTAACCAGTCGCGTGTGTTTTCAACCGATTTAAAAAAGGAGTTATCAATTCGTGGCGTATAGGTAGGTATTAGGTTTTTTTTCTTTGCATTTTCACCAATTACTCGGAGACGGTTCGAATGATTTGGATGATTGAATATGGGATTGCTCAACTGATTTAATATTACACAAGCCCTATATAAACTTAGAATATGTAGGAACATCTCAATTTATCTACATTATGTAGGTATATGGAAATTTAACGCTCAAGGCCCAAACAGGTTATACCACTAATATTTGTCGTCGGGATGGTCAGAAAAAGTAGGTGCTTAAAATAAGGTCAAGAATATTTTAAAACATACATATAAATGAGTTGTTAAAAGTAAAATAAAAATTAAGCTACTATCAGCCCATATCAAGACTATTAAAAATGTCCCATGTCTGTGCTGGGTATCGGCATATATAAATAAACAAGTTTTATCAACTTATTTTATTTCTTTTAAAAGGAAAAATTATTCAAATTCAAATTTAAAATAATTTATTCATGTAGGTATCATTGATACACTTATGCACGTCATTTTTTTTAATGAACCAGAATTCATATTATCTTTATAGTAATATCACATTAGTAATCCAGTCCAATCCAGAAATGTAGTCTAACACTCTAGTTGTCGATACCGAGGTCATAAAACGATTAGGTACATTAAAAATTCTCAGTGACTTCAATTCACCAGCCATTTTGTCAAGGCACGATATACTAAGTTCCTCGAACGCTCAGCCTGCCCTGTCACTCAGCCGCGTTCATTGTTTAACAGATTAAAGCCAGTTACTTGTCTTTTATCTTCAGAACGCCCTCCACTCGATATATGCCACGAAACAACCGCTTGAACATGTTCGCAGGCTGCCAAGAGACAGCGGTAAACAATATGCGATCATGACATGTGATTTATAAGGCGTAAGGGATAAATTAGATGCCATAAACCAGCCATGTTTCATACCAACTAAACACACCGAACATTGAAACCATTAAGGCGATATTATCCCAAGAAATGGTATTTTTGAAGGTGTTTTGTTCATAAATGGTACATAATACAATTCTAAAAAAAATATATGTTATTTTACAGTCTTTGTTCTTTCGTTCCCTCATACTTGATACACGATAGCAATTATTTCATTGGATAGAAATAAATCACAAAGTGGGGTCTAATCTGGCATAAAAATGGCGTTTTATTCGCGTTTTAATCGCTTCCAGATAATAAAAAATATACCACAGTATAGGTCCTATAGATACCAATATTTCTTTCTGATCATAATTTGAAATTTTGAAAAACTTCCCTTTCAATTTCTATTTTTTCCCTTTCCACTAGCAACGAAACGCCCGACGCGTTAATTTACTCAATTTTACTCTCGCGCCAGTCGCCTTCGAGGTAGGACCTGTGCTAATCGGCATCGCAGCCGCACGTTGTCGAATTTCCGACACTAATTTTAATTTCGAATTTGGCGCGCGCGCCTTCTGAACTTATATTACGTATTAGGTACTGTCCAAAGTATCCACACTGCTGTAATTTGAAATAATAAAAATTTTTCGTTTTTATACTTTAGTTACTATTATAGTATTTGGGTATTGGTATAAGTCAAGTGCTAATTACACAATTATTATCTAATACTATCCCAAGCCGGATGGGTGTCGTAAAAGGCGACTAAATCCGGCCCGCTGGTGGTAGGGCCCCTCGAGGGATTATATTGGTAATATTGATTTTAAATTTAATACCATTATTACTATTATTATTTCTCCATGGGGTTCGCATGGATAGCTACCACCCTTGAGCATGTGTCAGTCGCCAAACGACTCGTCGTGACGGCTGGGAGCTTGAGAGACAGTTTTCTTTTTTGAAGTTATACCTTATTTAGGCGCGTTATGAAATAAATGGAAAATTGTTTTGAAAAAATGATTATTGAAGTGAAAACTTCTTGAAGTCAAAAGTCAAAAAAGTCGAAAGTCAAAAATGTCAAAAAAGTCAAAAAAGTCAAAAGTCGAAATTCAAAAAAGTCAAAAAAGTCAAAAAAGTCAAAAGTCAAAAGTCAAAAGTCAAAAAAGTCAAAAAAGTCAAGTCAAAAAAGTCAAAGTCAAAAAAGTCAAAAGTCAAAAAAGTCAAAATTCAAAAAAGTCAAAAGTCAAAAGTCAAAAGACAAAAGTCAAAAGTCAAAAAAGTCAAGTCAAAAAAGTCAAAAAAGTCAAAGTCAAAAAAGTCAAAAGTCAAAAAAGTCAAAAAAGACAAAATTCAAAAAAGTCAAAAGTCAAAAGTCAAAAGTCAAAAAAGTCAAAAGTCAAAAGTCTAAAGTCAAAAAAGTCAAAAGTCAAAAAAGTCAAAATTCAAAAAAGTCAAAAGTCAAAAGTCAAAAAAGTCATAAAAGTCAAGTCAAAAAAGTCAAAAAAGTCAAAAAAGTCATAAAAGTCAAGTCAAAAAAGTCAAAAAAGTCAAAGTCAAAAGTCAAAAGTCAAAAAAGTCAAAAGTCAAAAAAGTCAAAGTCAAAAAAGTCAAAAGTCAAAAAAGTCAAAATTCAAAAAAGTCAAAAGTCAAAAGTCTAAAAAGTCAAAAGTCTAAAGTCTAAAGTCAAAAAAGTAAAAAAAGTCAAAAAAGTCAAAAGTCAAAAGTCAAAAAGGTCAAAATTCAAAAAAGTCAAAAGTCAAAAGTCAAAAGTCAAAAAAGTCAAAAAAGTCAAAAGTCAAAAAAGTCAAAAGTCAAAAAAGCCAAAAAAGTCAAAGTCAAAATTCAAAAAAGTCAAAAGTCAAAAGTCAAAAGTCAAAAGTCAAAAGTCAAAAGTCAAAAGTCAAAAAAGTCAAAAAAGTCAAGTCAAAAAAGTAAAAAAAGTCAAGTCAAAAAAGTCAAAAGTCAAAAAAGTCAATAAAGTGAAAAAAGTAAGAAAAGTGAAAGTCAAAAAAGTCAAAAAAGTCAAAAGTCAACAGTCAAGTCAAAAACGTCAAAAAAAGTCAAAAAAGTCTAAAGTCTAAAGTCAAAAAAGGCAAAAAAGTCAAAAGTCAAAATTTGTGGAGTGGAGTGGAGTGGAGTGGAATAGTAAAACCTACAATTATCATCTTCCCGAAATTTTACATTCGTCTCATTATCTTGAAAACAAAATTTTTGAAGGTTTCACTTCTAAGTTCTAACACGTGTGAATGGCACACATTTTAATTTTTTTGTTTTTATTATTTTTTACGTATCTTTAGGTATTTTATTTTAAATTATTCTTATACTTTTTATCATTCTCAACATACTTGTAAAATATCTTATCCAAAGGGTTTGAAGATTTTTGTACGGAACCTGGCATACCTACAAGTCCGCCATTTTGAAAAAAAAGCTCGTTTCGATTTTGAAGTTGGTTACTTTTTGTTAGTATTTAGATGATATTAGTCAATTTTGTATGTAAGTACCTACTTATTTGTAGGTGAACCGATTTTGATGATTCTTTTTTTGATAGAAAGCTGGTGCGTATCATGTGGTTCCACATAAATTTGAGGGAGATTTGACAAGTAGTTTTCGAGTTATTTTGAAGTTGGTTATTTTTTGTTAGTATTTAGATGATATTAGTCAATTTTGTATGTAAGTACCTACTTATTTGTTATCCACTCACCTTTAGTCTCCACTGGACAGTTTCATTTCATAAAATTTCAAGTCAGTCTGCACTCACCTCTAGTCTCCACTGGACAGTTTCGTTTCATAAAATTTCAAGTCAGTCTCCACTCAACTCTAGTCTCCACTGGACAGTTTCGTTTCATAAAATTTCAAGTCAGTCTCCACTCACCTCTAGTCTCCACTGGACAGTTTCGTTTCATAAAATTTCAAGTCAGTCTCCACTCACCTCTAGTCTCCACTGGACAGTTTCGTATCATAAAATTTCAAGTCAGTCTCCACTCACCTCTAGTCTCCACTGGACAGTTTCGTATCATAAAATTTCAAGTCAGTCTCCACTCACCTCTAGTCTCCACTGGCCAGTTTCGTATCATAAAATTTCAAGTCAGTCTCCACTCACCTCTAGTCTCCACTAGACAGTTTCGTATCATAAAATTTCAAGTCAGTCTCCACTCACCTCTAGTCTCCACTGGACAGTTTCGTATCATAAAATTTCAAGTCAGTCTCCACTCACCTCTAGTCTCCATTGGACAGTTTCGTATCATAAAATTTCAAGTCAGTCTCCACTCACCTCTAGTCTCCACTGGATAAGCTAAAATTATCATTACTCTTATTTTATTACACCTAAAATTCCAATGAATAAATCAAAATAAAGTATACTTACACCCCAACTCAGAGCAGTTACTAATAATAATAATAATAATAATAAAACCCTTCCACACTCATACCCCCGCAGTAGGTTACAAGTATTTACCTGTGTCGCGGGTGGCATGTACTACACATATAACACATCACAATAACAGCCATGACACGAGTACAAATATTTATCTGTCACATAAATATTTGCCCCGGCCGGAAATCGAACCCGAAACCCCTCGCTTCGCAGTTCGCAGGCAGGTCCACTACCAACTAGGCTATGTAGGATCTACAGCTACGCACGGGGTCATTAACCTCACAGCCGCGCGCGGCCGGCTCACGGCGTGGCGGTCGAGTTTACACTCAGGGGAGCGGGGTAAAGGGCAGTGAACAAAATGCCTACAACGGTCGAATAAGCTCGCCTTAAAACATAATTGAATAGATTATTCGAAACGTGGGAGTCGGAACTCTCGGAAGTACAAGTTGCTTACTGGTTATGTAATTACAAGATAATATCATACGATATAAAAGGTATCTCAAAGATCGTTTCACCGGTCATATTAGAACGTTTGTTTTAGCATCACGAACACGAATAAATTAAATAAAACTGGGCGTAGGTAAGGTACTGAATAAAATAATATTTCGTAATGAACATAAAAAAAATATTTGGGATTATAAAAATTACTTATCTGAAGCCAAAGTCGACATATACGATATACACGCGTACACGTCTCGTTGCTAAGGTTACGCAACATACATAATCTCTTTTCCGACAGAACATTCGATTGCTTCGTGAGTTTGGTTCAAGAGTTATTTATTAGAAGCAATGAAAAGTCAAAGCGCAAAAGGCGCGCGCCCGTGCCAGTTTATTCAAGTTGATTGATGTATGTTCAATTGCGATAAGTAACTATATAATTAACTAGAACGTTTCCACGTGCGCTGCGGAATGAAACGGAATGCTGCAGTTTCAAGGCAAGCTGCTGACATCATGGTATCGGAAAATACTGCATTCTAAACCGTGTAGTGGAAACAGCCGTAAATTATTGGCTCGCGTAAAGCAGAGCAGACTAATGGGCGGCATCGCTAAGCCGTAGAAAAATATTATACAGATAATATATGTATTCAGTCATTGCTTTTGCGAACTAAAGTATTTGTATGCTTTATAAAGTTTAGATTTAGTATAAAAAATAAGATTTTTATATGCTGCTGCAAATAGGTAGATACATTATGAATTAATATAAATAGAGGTCAAAAGTAAAAACACATAAACCTAATCTGATAAGTAGGGTACAGTAAAGTCCATCCATTTTTTAATCACTTATATATAGTTGAAAACTTAAAGCAGGACCTTGCAATCTGTGTTGCATTAGGGCTGTTACACAATATTTAATACACGAATTTTCAGAGGATTCTTAAAATTCTACACTTCGCTCACAGATGCCCAATTACTCACATACAATGAACATAATTAATGACTTAATATAACTTACTCGGTATAAACATGTCATTAATAATTTTATTAATTTACCTATTCCATTCATCATATTATAAATCTGTCGACATGACAGTTTCAACTTAAACTTAAACTTGCAGTAATAAAATATCAATCAAATACTTGTAATATTTATAGTTTTGTGAAATATATCACTTAAGTACGATGTACAAATAGCTGTTAATTGTTGAATTTCAACGTAAAATTAGCGAATGTATGTAAACTGTTTATAATGTAGAATGTATCTATGTAATGCATATTGCATTAAGGTATACAGAAATTACTATGTAATAAAGCCATTTTCACCTAAAATATCATAGTTAATCTAAAAAATAAAAATAAATGAAAAATACAATATTAAATATAGCTTATATACAGTATAATAAAACACTGTATTTTAAACAGGTATAAGTGGAAAAAATAGCAGCAACTCACCATAATTGTTTTAAAAATAGTTTTTGTAAAGGTAATATAATTTTTGCAGAGCGTAGCGTGGACGGGTTAAGTAATATGAATAAATATTAGCTTCGAGTATATTTATATTTACTACGCTTGTTTACATAAAAACGTAATGAATATTCAAGGTATTCACCTCTTTATCGATCTACTCTATAAATGTCACATAACTTTCCATGTTCCATTTGGATCTATCTCGCGTTGATCTTTCAGATCACTAATGTTTTATACTTATAACCTATAAATAGTAGAGAGCCCACCTGGTGATAAGTGGCCCCCAAAAAACTGTAATATCTGAATAGGTACGTTACCAACATATTCTACGGTTGATTTTATGAAAGGTGGTAACTATATAGTAGCATTGGAAACTGGGGGGTACAACTTACAAGAATCGCAGCGACAAGACAGTACAAAAAGAGTTGCAGCACAAACAGAGGTTACCATAGGCCTAATAGGATGGATACGAAGCCCTTCACAATCCTTAAGTTTTCGTGCTACTTTTATAACTTAAGCGAGATAATTCGTCATAGCCAGTGGACTTCCACGGAGACGGACGGCTAGAGATGCACTCTGTGAACACCGCTTGGGCGCGGATTAACTTAATGTTTAAACCGTAAGAACAAGGCCTTCGAATGTCTATAATTCAAGGGATTACATTGTCAAAGAACTTCGACCAACGTCAACTAAGGTTGCAGTAGTTAATCCGCGCTGACATATTGAAGACCATAAGCGTATACCACGAAATTAGATGATTAAATTCAAACCCAATTCGTGTCGAGCTCGTGTCTCGTGTCGTGGCGTGAGGTGTCGCCGCGACTCAGTTCCAAATGAGAAATCAAGAGTGGAGGCCAACCGCGCCCAAATATCAGAATTAGCATTCATATTGTTACCTGTTCCCAGAACCAGATCATCGTTTGCCCTCGTTACATTAACCTAATGGTGTAATAGACAATTTATTGAATCACGGATAAAAAATATGTGTGCAAAACTATTCATTTTTAGGACTTACTTCAGTATGTGCGAACCAATTAGATCGAAACATTTTATGGTCCAATTTTTCATTCGGCATTTATATGTATATCCCTTCCTGGAATATGATCTAAATTCATTCGTCCCCAATGATACTTACATTACTTACATATTATAATGAAAGCTAAATAATAAATTGTGAGAAATTATTTATTCCCTCCTCAATAACATATTTATGGTTACACGTATCGGGCACAAATATCAAATACCTATAAACCAAAAGTTTTACGTAAGTAGAGCATACCTATTTGTTTTGCGAAATTGAGAATTCCTTGTAATTGCATGCCAAACATTCGTTCCCAAGCTCTTCTTTCTAAACTTATTATAAATATGAGTATGAGTATAAAGTATATGAGTTTAAATCCACATTTCCTACTGCATCAATATAATTCAAGCGGAAAAATCTACGTATAAATAAATAATAGACCACATTAGCAACGTACATAAAGTGCATATCGCAGTGACTACGTACAGAGAGATTTATTAAATTGAAACTGGTCTTTAAAATAAAATAATATTAGCTAAAGAAATTCGTCATTTCCCGGAATAATAACCAAAGTACAGAAAAAAAAATCTTTATTAATATTAAGGTAATGCAAGGCAATGTAATTTACTTTGTCTCTAAAAGCTATTAAATATATTGAATTTAAATTTCTGTTTAAAAAAATCCGTAAAAAAATAAGAACAAACATACTACGGCTGCACTGCAGTTTTATTATCAGTAATCACTAAAGTATCAGTAATCCTTTTAAACGCTTGTAGAATCTTTACAATCAGCTACACTTAGTTGCTCCATTGAAGCTATACAAAAAGAAAAGCATAAACAAGACAGGTTAATAATAACTTTTATAGCATTCATAGATCGCATCGTATTCATTGATCGTAAAAGCCCAGTGTAGATTGACGTCATAGTTTTGTTATGTTATAGTCATAACAAAATTAAACAAAAAAATATTTTACACCTGCAAAGTACATGACCATATTCAAAAATAAATGGGTCGTATCTCATGCAAAGAACAAACATTTTGAAGCAATAAAAAGACGAATAATACGACTCGGAATGCAAAAAAAAAAACTTTAAAATGTCTCTCCTGTAAAATTACAAAAGTGCAGTTGAGCCCTTGTTCCACCAAAGGTGCGATATAATGAAAGCTAAATAATAAATTGTGAGAAATTATTTATTCCCTCCTCAATAACATATTTAAGGTTACACGTATCGGGCACAAATATCAAATACCTATAAACCAAAAGTTTTACGTAAGTAGAGCATATTTGTTTTGCGAAATTGAGAATTCCTTGTAATTGCATGCCAAACATTCGCTCCCAAGCTCTTCTTTCTAAACTTATTATAAATATGAGTATGAGTATAAAGTATATGAGTTTAAATCCACATTTCCTACTGCATCAATATAATTCAAGCGGAAAAATCTACGTATAAATAAATAATAGACCACATTAGCAACGTACATAAAGTGCATATCGCAGTGACTACGTACAGAGAGATTTATTAAATTGAAACTGGTCTTTAAAATAAAATAATATTAGCTAAAGAAATTCGTCATTTCCCGGAATAATAACCAAAGTACAGAAAAAAAATCTTTATTAATATTAAGGTAATGCAAGGCAATGTAATTTACTTTGTCTCTAAAAGCTATTAAATATATTGAATTTAAATTTCTGTTTAAAAAAATCCGTAAAAAAATAAGAACAAACATACTACGGCTGCACTGCAGTTTTATTATCAGTAATCACTAAAGTATCAGTAATCCTTTTAAGGGGATTGGCTCGCTCAAATCTCAAAAACACTGTAAGTTTGAAGAAGACTGCAGATGAATCCTTTTGTGCGATTTCCATATAAAAAATATATGGTATACTGAAGGTCATCACAATGATATTGTATTGTTTAAAATTTTAATAACCTCTCCCAAATATTGGGAAAAAATTTTGTTAAATAGGTCCTTCTTCAACCTAAATTGTAAACTTTCTTTGTAACGGATATATAGTTCGGCATGAATTTTGTACTAAAAAATATGTAATGACGTGTTTCACAATTTGTATTGTTGTTTTTTTCTTAATTCTTTTATTATTTTTAAATAATGAATAAAAACCCAAAACTTCACCAGTACCCCACTGGAGCGCCCCCGCTAAGCCCTGCGTCGCGTGCTCGATCAGTGTCTCGATGACTCTTGCGACGAGTGGGTTGTACGCGCGTTATGTTTTCCTAATAAAAACTAAAACTTCACGTTTTGAAAATTTTTTGAATGAAGTCATATTGTAAATAGTACAAATATAAATATTTCGTAAAAGAACAATAGAAATTAAGTTTGTAAATATATGTAAAGTAGATTATAATTTCGTTTAGTTTATTGACCCTATCATAGAGTAAGACTGACTGTGGCTAAATATTGTATGAAAATGTAAAGTGAAACACGTGACCGAGGTCTCCAAAACTATTGGTAAGTATATTGAGTACATTATTTTTAGTGTGTTTATTTTTTGAACGTTTTAGCTATCTTGAGAATTTCGTTTGACGGCGGATGGAGACCTAAATGATGATGGACTCCGAAGGTGGATATTAGCATCTCATTGACTGCACTACGTATAACCATCGTGTTTGGATTCATTTGAAAGGTCTCATGGAGACCTTGGTGAATAATGATGTCACCTACCTGATGGTGGACTCCGAAGGTGGGCAAAGGATCTCAGTGACGGCACTACGTAGAACCATCGTGTTTGGACTCATTTGAAAGCACTCATTAAGACTTTGGTGACTGATGATGTCACCTACCTGATGGTGGACTCCGAAGGTGGGTAAAGGATCTCAGTGACGGCACTACGTAGAACCATCGTGCTTGGACTCATTTAAAAGGTCTCATGGAGACCTTGGTGACTGATGATGTCACCTACCTGATGGTGGACTCCGAAGGTGGGTAAAGGATCTCAGTGACATCACTATGTAGAAGTATCGTGCTTGTACTCATTTGAAAGGTCTCATTGAGACCTTGGTGACTGATGATGTCACCTACCTGATGGTGGACTCCGAAGGTGGGTAAAGGATCTCAGTGACGGCACTACGTAGAACCATTGTGCTTGGACTCATTTGAAAGGTCTCATCGAGACCTTGATGACTGTTGATGTCACCTACCTGATGGTGGACTCCGAAGGTGGGTAAAGGATCTCAGTGACGGCACTACGTAGAACCATCGTGCTTGGACTCATTTAAAAGGTCTCATGGAGACCTTGGTGACTGATGACGTCACCTACCTGATGGTGGACTTCGAAGGTGGGTCAAAGATCTCAGTGACGTCAGTATGTAGAAGTATCGTGCTTGGACTCATTTGAAAGGTCTCATTGAGACCTTGGTGACTGATGATGTCACCTACCTGATGGTGGACTCCGAAGGTGGGTAAAGGATCTCAGTGACGGCACTACGTAGAACCATCGTGCTTGGACTCATTTAAAAGGTCTCATGGAGACCTTGGTGACTGATGACGTCACCTACCTGATGGTGGACTTCGAAGGTGGGTCAAAGATCTCAGTGACGTCAGTATGTAGAAGTATCGTGCTTGGACTCATTTGAAAGGTCTCATTGAGACCTTGGTGACTGATGATGTCACCTACCTGATGGTGGACTCCGAAGGTGGGTAAAGGATCTCAGTGACGGCACTACGTAGAACCATCGTGCTTGGACTCATTTAAAAGGTCTCATGGAGACCTTGGTGACTGATGATGTCACCTACCTGATGGTGGACTCAGAAGGTGGGTAAAGGATCTCAGTGACATCACTATGTAGAAGTATCGTGCTTGTACTCATTTGAAAGGTCTCATTGAGACCTTGGTGACTGATGATGTCACCTACCTGATGGTGGACTCCGAAGGTGGGTAAAGGATCTCAGTGACGGCACTACGTAGAACCATTGTGCTTGGACTCATTTGAAAGGTCTCATCGAGACCTTGATGACTGTTGATGTCACCTACCTGATGGTGGACTCCGAAGGTGGGTAAAGGATCTCAGTGACGGCGCTACGTAGAACCTTCGTGCTTGGACTCATTTAAAAGGTCTCATGGAGACCTTGGTGACTGATGATGTCACCTACCTGATGGTGGACTCCGAAGGTGGGTAAAGGATCTCAGTGACAGCACTACGTAGAACCATCGTGTTTGGACTCATTTGAAAGCACTCATTAAGACCTTGGTGACTGATGATGTCACCTACCTGATGGTGGACTCCGAAGGTGGGTAAAGGATCTCAGTGACGGCACTACGTAGAACCATCGTGTTTGGACTCATTTGAAAGGTCTCATGGAGACCTTGGTGACTGATGACGTCACCTACCTGATGGTGGACTCCGAAGGTGGGTAAAGGATCTCAGTGACGGCACTACGTAGAACCATCGTGTTTGGACTCATTTGAAAGCACTCATTAAGACCTTGGTGACTGATGATGTCACCTACCTGATGGTGGACTCCGAAGGTGGGTAAAGGATCTCAGTGACGGCACTACGTAGAACCATCGTGTTTGGACTCATTTGAAAGGTCTCATGGAGACCTTGGTGACTGATGACGTCACCTACCTGATGGTGGACTCCGAAGGTGGGTAAAGGATCTCAGTGACGGCACTACGTAGAACCATCGTGTTTGGACTCATTTGAAAGCACTCATTAAGACCTTGGTGACTGATGATGTCACCTACCTGATAGTGGACTCCGAAGGTGGGTAAAGGATCTCAGTGACGGCACTACGTAGAACCATCGTGTTTGGACTCATTTGAAAGGTCTCATGGAGACCTTGGTGACTGATGACGTCACCTACCTGATGGTGGACTCCGAAGGTGGGTAAAGGATCTCAGTGACGGCACTACGTAGAACCATTGTGCTTGGACTCATTTAAAAGGTCTCATGGAGACCTTGGTGACTTATGATGTCACCTACCTGATGGTGGACTCCGAAGATGGGTAAAGGATCTCAGTGACGTCACTACGTAGAACCTTCGTGCTTGGACTCATTTAAAAGGTCTCATGGATACCTTGGTGACTGATGATGTCACCTACTTGATGGTGGACTTTTAATGTGGGTAAAGGATCTCAGTGACGTCACTATGTAGACGCATCGTGCTTGGACTCCTTTGAAAGGTCTCATTGATACCTTGGTGACTGATGATGTCACCTACCTGATGGTGGACTCCGAAGGTGGGTAAAGGATCTCAGTGATGGCATATCGTAGAACCATCGTGTTTGGACTCATTTGAATTTTTGTGTATGGCTTATTACTGACTGTAGCAGCAAAAACATTACGTTCGCTCACTTAAGTTATTATGTTTCAGGCAGTTCAGGAACCAGCAAAACTCAGATTTACAAAATCAGGAACTTCAGTCGTTAACAGAAACATATGATCTGTCTGGGACGGAAGTTGATGAGGGGGCAAAGCAAATTTTGCCGGTAACTTAGTCTGTTTGCTTACACTGTGGTATTTTTTAGATATTAGATAGTTTCCCTAGCTAATTTAATTTGACACTGCATTGTTTGTTTGTTTTAGGTTGAACAAGATGAAGAAGATTTACAAGATTTGATTATTGAAGAAGAATCACAAGCAGAAACAAAAAATATATCTGGAAGACGAGTTATAGATCTAACTTACTTTTTTCCAAAATATAAGAAATAGGCGGCCATGGTGCTTTGAAAGTTTCAATTACATGTCCCTGTGAATAAAATTTTTGTCTTTTTAACCCATTTAGATCTCAATACTTTTTTTTAACTTGGCTCTCATTTCACATTTATGTTTTTGATAAGATATCATTACTTTTTGTCTAGAAATTATTAGTGTTTATAGATAATGAATATACCTATTGTTATTTGTAAAATTACTCTACACAGTGGAATCGCTTATTCACTTGTTTCACTAATTATCATTAACTTTCAGTCTAGCAGTGACCAGCCGTTAATGTATCAAAAACAATTTTAGCCACATTTATGAAATTTTAAATTTTAATTAAGCTAAGGGGTTTTAATAAATGTGTCAAATTTCATGTATTTAGGTGAAATAAGCTACACATTTTTTAGACAAGCACATATTTTTTATATTATAATTAATTATTATAGTGACTAACAATAATTTATGCAACTATAATTTAAAATTTGCCATCTGTATACTAGTATTTTTTATTCATTTGATGAAAAGAACAAATAGATAATAATAATAAATTGCTCCTCCACCATTTCAATTAATGAAATGAAATGCATTTATTATTTTTAATTACGTGAACTTGTATGATGTAACTTTTCATTTCATATTCACAAAATTTTTGCTACCTTTAATTTGTAACAATGTCTGTGTTATTTTTTCAATTAATTTAATATCATTTGCTAATCTTACTTACATACAAAGAAATCATATGTAGATTATTTACTAAGAAAATATTATTATAATCACGAAAACTAAGTATCAGTATAAGTAAAGATTGATGTTCAATCCAACCTTATAAAAGGCCACTCATTTAGTCACACGCTGTTCTTCTCGATATCTTCTTGGTAGGATACAGACGTATTACTTGTACTTCCCAATCTATAAAGGATTAATATAACGATGATATTTAAAAATCCTAAACTCTGCAGTTTTCTTTACGCCCCCCGTAACCTTATTTCCTATAGAATTAATTAATTATTGTAATTTAGGAACAGTCACAATGGCAACATTAAAACAGGGTCATCAAACTAGGTCATCCGTTATTTCCGTTACTGAGAACCCATAAGCATATACCTGGTCATCATCAGACCTTCAGAATGTTTCATGTAGTAGCACCCGTGCTCAATTAGATAAATGTTGAAAGCTAGGTCATCCTAACTATTCCCGTTACTGAGAACCGATAAGTATATACCTGGTCATCATCAGACCTTCAGAATGTTTCATGTAGTAGCACCCGTGCTCAATTAGATAAATGTTGAAAGCTAGGTCATCCTAACTATTCCCGTTACTGAGAACCGATAAGTATATACCTGGTCATCATCAGACCTTCAGAATGTTTCATGTAGTAGCACCTGTGCTCAATTAGATAAATGTTGAACGCTAGGTCATCCTAACTATTCCCGTTACTGAGAACCGATAAGTATACACCTGGTCATCATCAGACCTTCAGAATGTTTCATGTAGTAGCACCTGTGCTCAATTAGATAAATGTTGAACGCTAGGTCATCCTAACTATTCCCGTTACTGAGAACCGATAAGTATATACCTGGTCATCATCAGACCTTCAGAATGTTTCATGTAGTAGCACCTGTGCTCAATTAGATAAATGTTGAAAGCTAGGTCATCCTAACTATTCCCGTTACTGAGAACCGATAAGTATATACCTGGTCATCATCAGACCTTCAGAATGTTTCATGTAGTAGCACCTGTGCTCAATTAGATAAATGTTGAAAGCTAGGTCATCCTAACTATTCCCGTTACTGAGAACCGATAAGTATATACCTGGTCATCATCAGACCTTCAGAATGTTTCATGTAGTAGCACCTGTGCTCAATTAGATAAATGTTGAAAGCTAGGACATCCTAACTATTCCCGTTACTGAGAACCGATAAGTATATACCTGGTCATCATCAGACCTTCAGAATGTTTCATGTAGTAGCACCTGTGCTCAATTAGATAAATGTTGAACGCTAGGTCATCCTAACTATTCCCGTTACTGAGAACCGATAAGTATATACCTGGTCATCATCAGACCTTCAGAATGTTTCATGTAGTAGCACCTGTGCTCAATTAGATAAATGTTGAACGCTAGGTCATCCTAACTATTCCCGTTACTGAGAACCGATAAGTATATACCTGGTCATCATCAGACCTTCAGAATGTTTCATGTAGTAGCACCCGTGCTCAATTAGATAAATGTTGAAAGCTAGGTCATCCTAACTATTCCCGTTACTGAGAACCGATAAGTATATACCTGGTCATCATCAGACCTTCAGAATGTTTCATGTAGTAGCACCCGTGCTCAATTAGATAAATGTTGAAAGCTAGGTCATCCTAACTATTCCCGTTACTGAGAACCGATAAGTATATACCTGGTCATCATCAGACCTTCAGAATGTTTCATGTAGTAGCACCTGTGCTCAATTAGATAAATGTTGAACGCTAGGTCATCCTAACTATTCCCGTTACTGAGAACCGATAAGTATATACCTGGTCATCATCAGACCTTCAGAATGTTTCATGTAGTAGCACCTGTGCTCAATTAGATAAATGTTGAACGCTAGGTCATCCTAACTATTCCCGTTACTGAGAACCGATAAGTATATACCTGGTCATCATCAGACCTTCAGAATGTTTCATGTAGTAGCACCTGTGCTCAATTAGATAAATGTTGAAAGCTAGGTCATCCTAACTATTCCCGTTACTGAGAACCGATAAGTATATACCTGGTCATCATCAGACCTTCAGAATGTTTCATGTAGTAGCACCCGTGCTCAATTAGATAAATGTTGAAAGCTAGGTCATCCTAACTATTCCCGTTACTGAGAACCGATAAGTATATACCTGGTCATCATCAGACCTTCAGAATGTTTCATGTAGTAGCACCCGTGCTCAATTAGATAAATGTTGAAAGCTAGGTCATCCTAACTATTCCCGTTACTGAAAACTGATCAGTACTTACCTGGTCATCATCAGACTTCAGAATGTATCATTTAGTATAATGAAAGCTATTTCAGCAGGCATAGTGCATAGCGTAGTTCAAAATAAATAAATTATTATCATGTAGGCAGAATGCAGATACTCGTACAAGACTACAAAAACTATAGGAACAAAATGTATTCGAAAATCTCTCAGAGAGCGAACAAAAATAGGCAAGAACGATGACAACTCTGTGCCACATGTTTCCTTGCTTTATCTTCAGTTTGTTTTATTGTAGTATAGTCGTTGGTCGGTAGATGGCGCTTAGTTAAAAAATACTAGTAGAGGGACCAAATCTTCAAGGTCATCGGGCAAGGCAATCCCCTTAAACGCTTGTAGAATCTTTATAATCAGCTACACTTAGTTGCTCCATTGAAGCTATACAAAAAGAAAAGCATAAACAAGACAGGTTAATAATAACTTTTATAGCATTCATAGATCGCATCGTATTCATTGATCGTAAAAGCCCAGTGTAGATTGACGTCATAGTTTTGTTATGTTATGACTCCGTTAAGCATTTCTCGGTTATTATTGGAACTCTTTTATAGCCGACCATTACTTTAAAATCTATATAAATGATGCAGGTAAATAAATGAAAATGTTTTAGTTAAGTTTTGTGTCAAACTCTAATGTCTATGGTTGCAATATAATGTTAATACAAATAAATGTATATCTGATGCATCGTCTTGACTAATTTTAGATGTTATTCTCAATGTCACATTATACCTTCATCAAATATTATGCATACACTGACTAACTACGGCATTAGCTTCAACCCATATCGACTCACAGCAGAATACAAGTCTCTCTTCTAATTCAGGTGAAGGATACTCCACTACGTTACTAATGTACCGAGAAAAGTTTTTAACACACATCTACAAGACATTGGAGCCTGAATCTAAAAAACAAATTATATAACATTACTCCATATTCCGCCTGAAAGAAGTACCAATTATCACTCATTCCTTATTCACCCAAAGGCTTTTTTAACCTGTTTATAATATCGGCACGTGCGTATAACAGCTGCCCGGCACCTGCACGCTTATCGGGAGTCGGGAGACCAGTGACCTCTCGCGACCTCTCCCTATTATGCGACTACGTCTGACATTGTACTGAAAGCACACAAAAAGGACACAGCTGACACATTTTATTACAGGCTTAAAACCACATGCTAATGGGATAACCACGCTGTTAGGAATTAGATGTATTGTCCAGAAAAATATTTATTTGTATAAAGTGAACTAATGGTCGTTTGTAAATGATAAATATGCTGATCAATAATAACGAGAAAAAGGAAAATGATCAAAAAGAGAGAAACCCTGTTGTGGTTGTTTTTTTTTCTGTTGTGTGTGTACCGATTGTAGGAATATCCACGTGTAAGTAAATATACTTTTGGAGATAGTAATGTAGGATTTGTACCTAAGTGTTAAAATTCTACTGTACCCTTTTGTCATGAACAAGGCTAATAATATATTACCCGCCTCAAATAGTCATCACGTGTATTTATAAGGTAATATTATTAATTAAACATTTATTTACATATCTGTTTGTTATTATATTAATTTTGATACAGTTATTTGTTATTATTTTTGGTGGACTTATCCTATTTATAGCTTTTTTTTGGATAACCTACGGGACATGTATGTAGAAAGTCGCAGCGTATCATCGACCTCCAATGGGTATGGTAGGCTTGTTTAATATGTCGCGACAACGTAGAGTTGGATTAAAAGCGTTAAGTGAATTTATATTTGTATGTGTTGAAATAACTTTTTTGTATACACAGAGATTTCGTAGTATCGTGTGAACATTGTGAATAATATTCAACTTAATACGCTACATTAGGCACTTCAACCTGTACGTAATATTCCATGTATTTCACTAAAATATATTTGAAACGCTCATAGCCCGGCGGCTTGTGTCAATTCTAAGTTATCGACAAATTGTTGAGTGTTTCCGTGCTTCGGAGGGCACGTTAAGCCGTTGGTCCCGGTTGTTATCGCAAGACTCGTTAAGCCATGTCAGAGGCCCTAGGGTAGCATAAAACTTTCGACACCTGGATTGGCCATTAACCCCTCCACCAATCCGCACTGGAGAAGCTTGGTGGAGTATGCTCTAGGCCTCCTCAAGAGGCTCTGTCTCTCTACCCGTGCTCAGTAGTGGGCTATTAGTGGTTTGAAGCCATACTAAGCAAAGAATACAGATTCTGAATACTGGATTCGAATTTCTTATTAAGTTTTATGAAGTGAAAAACAGCTGTAAAGGCAATGTTTGTACGCGTATTGATGATAAATTAATTTTACATTCAGGAACTCGTAAAATGTTGACTGAAAGCCTACGTTTCTTATAGTCGCATACTAAATCCGAAGTGGTAATTTACTTTTCAGTATGAATAAATATTATTAGCATTCCTTTTATTCCCAATCGCAGGGTAGTAAATAAATCTTCCAAATATTTTCCTATTTGAAAGCTTTTTAATGCTTCGAGTAATCATCGGATACGAATTTTAATGTAATGGGACAAGAATTCGTGTAAGGAAGTTTTAACGCTTTTTACAAGCTATTTTAATGTTTATTGTTTGTATGATGTAGGTTACCTACCTAGCTAGGTATACCTATTTACAATGCGAATAAAACAAATAAGTTACAATGCGAATAAAACAAATAAGAATTTATTAAGCCACATTACACGTCAAACAGATGTAATTTAAGTGCGAGTCATAACGTCATGTATTTCAGGTTCCTGCTCGTTTTTACTTTTACCGTTTGTTGGTAATAACTCTTAACCATTAGGGAACATTAACGCGCGCCTACATTCCTGGCTCAGTTTTTGCACTTCGTAATTAACGCAAAGCTAGATGGCAGCACGAGCGGGGTGCACAACCGTTACACAGTCAGTACTGCAGTATAATTACAAGCAATTCAGTTAATACCCGATTAGATACCACTATAATTGATGTAGTGAACAGTATTGCAAATTTTCTACGCGTATCCTGTTCGTATGGTAACAGTAAAACTGTAATTTTAATCTGCTTAAAGTTAAAATGAGGCTGGAGTTAAATTATAAGGAAAAAACAAAATTAATAGGAACTTTAAAGACTGTTTTGTAATATGCACAGTTGCACAATAACGGTCATTTACACACACACGTCTTATAACGGCAGTCTACTGACGTACGTACCTACTTAAATACTTATTTAAGATTCGTAAAGGCACACATTGACCTGGTCAGTGGTTAGTAACCTACAATAACAAGTTTATTTTCTTTGGTGACTGTAAAAAAATAAAACTTCAGAATCTGTGGAAATTGGAAACACGGATAGTCACATTTTTCACGGACTTAGATACCCAAGCATAATTTAATGATTTTATGTTGTTATGACAAAGAAACAAACCAACAAACTATGTAAACAAGTAAAAAATAGTATTAAAAGTTAAGAACACTTTTTTGCAGGCACTAAGCGAACACGGCTCTATTTGGCCAGTGTGAATATTCTTTTTTATGTTAAAAACACACAAATATGCAGATGAATTGCATATTACCACCCCATAGATATCAACTCGTTGCCAGTTAAAAAGAAAGGAGAGGACCCCCTGATTACTCGGCTCAGGAATTACAATCAGTATCTAAAGCAACTAGTACAGAGTGCAGCGACTCCATCATGAGGGACCTGGTGCCCAAAGACTCGTCCGTTGTCCAGCATGTCCACCATGAGTAAAGGACCTTAGCTTGGATTGCAGGAAAGAGGGAGACTACCTCATACTCACAACACTTCATACTAACAATAAGTTTAAAGAAATACAAAAACGAAAAAATGTTCTCAAAAATACTTTAATTAAAATCGTTTAACTCCATTCACATTTATTTTAAGCCATGCATAAAATTATAAGCTAAATGTTGAAAGTTTCGCTCGAGCCAAACCTAAACTTTAGTCGTAAACACGTATAAGATTAAGCTTACTGGAAGAGATTGTATGATGTGGAATACAGGAATAACTGCGCAATTTCAAGGGCGTCGTACGACTAGCTTTATCCTAGGGTTCCCATTTCTAGGTAATATCACGTTTCAGAGTATTACGCTGTTAATAGACTACTGCCTGTTATTAAACTTTATACGACTAAAAAGAATATGAGGTGGTACATAATCCGATTCGAAAAAAAGAAAATAAAAGTTTGAATAGTTAAAAAGTAAAAAAACATAAAACAAATGTTTAAAAAGTCATAAATAATATGAATATTATAAATGTATTATTTAAATATAATTCATCCCCACTTCCACCCAACATAACTGTTAAACGGCTGAATCAATGTTCTTCAAACATAGCCTAAAACACTCTTGACTAAGACATCTTTCAAACAAAAGCAACTAAATCAAAATCGGTTCATCTGTTCGAGAGCTACGATGTAACGTAGACAGACAAACAGAGTTATGTACTCGTACATCCTTACAGACACACGTCAAACTTATAACACCCTTCGTTTTTGCGTCTGGGGTTAAAAACAAACTATGCTGTCGCTTCGTCTCGGCTATCTATGTCTTAATACTAGGGGTATTATCAACATAAGTTCGTTATGTTTCTGAAACTCTTTATCTGAAACCAAGTGAATATTTAATATTTCACCTTAATACCCTTATTGTTTTTACGTATTAACAACATTCCGGATACACACTTTTGTTAAAAAATATGAAAACTTTGCTTTATGAAAAAATAATTTGGTACTCTATCATATTTTATAATGTTACTTGTATATGTAACCCTGTCCACCGCCCGCCCGCGTGGGCGGCTACGCCGGGCCGATTTAGCGCGAGTTAAAACAACGATACAGAACTTACATAGCTGTAATATACATAATTTATACCTTGACGTAGTCCCTCTGGCATTTCGCATCTAGCTGTGTATTAGTACTAAGTAGTGATTTCACGGCTTAGATAAGTAATCGGGGTATTTGATCCGCTCTAGCAGGTTATCTACCCATTACTTATGGCTTAATGCACCTACATTCTTGTTCATGTTGAAATATTATCGTATGGTTGTTCGTTTAAATATGGGTACCTAATTCAATGCAAAAGACAAAGATTACTCTAGGGCACTATAGGTAGGTACATAGAGATCTTTACACATAAATCAAGCTTTATCGATATAGGTAACTTATTGGTGCCATTGTTTTCCTTCAAAAATATGTCAAAGTAACCAAAATACGATATAGATATTAAATATTAAAACATTAATAAAAAATCCTTGCACACTGCCACTAACCATATTCAATCATGAAGTGAGCTCCTGCTAGCACAGCGCTGTTATGGTATTGTGTAAGTAAATACACACACATAAGCCAACAAATATAACGTAATAATATAACTGATTCAAATAGGTTGGCGCAAACGACATAATTTAAGAAAAAACTCGGGTAAGTAGTCAATTTAATAATAAAGAGCTCCGTGGGTGGTGGCTACAATGAGTCGTGCTTTTGTCTGAATTCCTGAGAAGTATCGTCTCAATACTGAGATGTCGCTTTTTATGTGTACTGTGAGTGTAAATATCCATTAGAGGGGACTAAGTAATGACGTCGGGGCATTAGACGGCCGAGGTCACGTTTCTTTACGCTCAGTAAAAATATAAGTTTCAGGAACATGAAAACTCCAAATCAAATGTTAACCGTTTTAAGTGATGTTCTATGAGTGAAAATTGGGGTACAGATACCACTTCAAATGGTTAAAATGGATAGGAGTATGTTTACCTAGTACATTAAATTAAAGTATCGTGTTTAATAGTGTTTTTCAACCGTTTAGGTTCACTCTGAAAAAAAAAACTTCATACTAAAAAACTTTAATTGTAATTACACAGAAATTGCACAAAGGCCATTGCCGACCACCTACCTCTCAATAATTTTACAAACACAATTATTGTTTTACATCATCTATTTATCTTAATATATCCACTGAGATGATGTAGGCTCTATAGTATGTAATTGCAAATTCTGACGTATCTATTTGCCGTAACCGGACACCACGGCACAGTATCTTGTAATAATTATGTCTGGTTATTTGTGACTGTATTGGTAGCGATTTAATTAGCATAAAATTTCTTATTACACTAATTACCCATTCGTATGAATTTGTAAATGATGTTTAAAATCCATAAGAAATCGTTTTTAGGTATATCTGAAAGATCGAATCGACAATTCACCAATTGGAACAACCCTAATAGTTACTTGACTTTTTCTAACCACACGAGCTGAAGCAGTGAAGTAAATACATAATTGAGTTTCAATTTATTTTATTGTATACAAGGAATCCTTACAATGTTACAGAATAAATAGCTCTTGAAATATTTATTTGGCTTGGCAACCATTTTCCCCACAAAAAAAAATGTTACGTGTTCATAAAAGCGTAACGCCTGCTCTAGATTTCATTGTATCTTTCATTTTAGGACGTTGTGAGTGGCATTTCGCATCAATTATTTAAGATATTTGGTTTTTACTAAACCATCCCTGTGAATATTCCCTCTGAATATTTAAACAACTACCTAAGTATCATTTCACAGGATTGCTGTAGCTTCTCGCGCATTATTACGTACCTACATTTCTTTCAGTTCTTTAGTATAAAATGTTTAAAATAAACATGAAACATCGGGTCGAATAAACCTTATTATTATAAAGCGTTTCAAGTAAAAGCAACTTTCTCGATTTGAATTCATTTCGCTGTGATTTGGTTAGACTATGGTTTTCTTTCTAAACTTTTTAAATGACTAACAAATGTAACAAATTTCGTAGAGAAGCTTTTGAATGTCTTGGAAATATCAAACGACATTCAATTGTTATTTTGAAACAGCTGCGTTGTTTTTCAATTTAGATTTTTTATTTTATATGTGTACGAAAGCCAGCAGAGCAGACAAGGCAATATCATAGATATTTTTAGGACTTAAGTTTATTATGAAATCTATGAATGTGACTTATATTATGTACCTACATTATTCTGACATACACACATAATATAATTAAATGAAAATTTCACATAAATATTATACCATTTGATGTATGTATAGTAGTAACATGAAATATTTTGCTCATGATGGTATGAAATTCATTCCACATGCGGTATAAACGACTCTATTTAAATCGACTCTTTCTAAACAAGACGGAAGGAACGAACGTGCTAATTGACACTCAGACTAAACACTTCAGCCAAACACTGAAAAAATCATGCTTGCTTTAAGAAGTAAGCTGGTAGGTAAAAACATTTTACTGTAATGCAAGATTACCCTTGGGATATCGCTGGATAGTACAGCAAATGGCGACCTCTAAAGAAAGACTAGGTAAATTCTCTGTTCGTATGAGGTATATCTAAGCACATTATCACAAGCCTTGTCGAGTTCGTTGGCTATTATGTTTGTTGTGTCCACGTTGCTTCAGCATTTGTGATTACATTAATTTTATACATAACCAACATAACATATACCTACTAGTTATTCTGTAAATAAAAACAGTAAAGCTATCTAAGTTTTAAGTTCATTAACTTTTTTTGGAAACAAAAGAAACCTACAATTGTAACAGAATATTGAGTAGTCAAAAGACAGATTTAAGGATCTTCGTCTTTTATGCAGAAATCAATTACTAGCATCCATCTACACAAACCATTTACACAAACGATGATTTAGGTACATCAAACGAAGCATCGAATACAGAAACTAGCATCGATGTTTTAGAGGTATCAACATAATCTGGCTTTAGTACAGATACTGGCATTAGGTATAGATAACAGTGATTGAACTTAATATCCACTAATCATTTACCAATGTATACCAAATGCCTTTACAGATCTATTCGTGTATGTCGATACATCGTTTGAGTGACTGGATAATGTAAACATACTGATAATGGAATTGGATTGATGGTCATTGGAATTTTAATTCACATAATGATTATGGAATTATGTGTAGATTTGTGCCGTAATTACAATATTATGTCTACGTGTGCTACGTGAGCTTTTTTTGAGGCACTTCCATTTTCATGTTTCTACGATTTAGGTTCCGAAATCATTAGAAATAACATACCTAAACTTCTATCTAATGTGGGCTTTGACAAGCGAATAAAGCGAGTTCTCGTCATGAACGGCACGACTCTGTTGTTACAGAAATTTAAATGATAACTGTAAGTTTACTGCGCCTTTACGACTCGACAACTTTGTGGAAGAGAGGAAAGCAACAGATATCTTAGTATAGCGTGCTGAGGGCATCGAACGGAGTGAAAGTCAGTCTACTCGTCGAAGGTCCACTGTAGGTACTTATGCAAAACAAGTATGTATAATGAGACGTTGTCACTATAGTTGAAGGGCGTCTTTTTATCTATCTCAAATGTAACTAAAGTGGCTAGGCTTACATAAACACTTTCAAATAATTGCTCCATTTAATCTGCATAAATAGACAAAAACTCTATCTACATAAAGAGAATACGTTTTTAAAAATAGAATAGCCGAACACAAAAAGTTACGAGAGACGAATGAGAAAGTTACAAATTCAGTAGGCAAAAGTTTAGCTTTGTGATTCTTTGCTAGACTTGCTTATCTAAATTAATTTATTTTCAGTTATAAAAACTTACAGGTCCATTGCTTTATTTTCTTGTCATTTTTCAAGTAACTTGTAAATTAAATTAAATATTTGGCGCAACTTAACGTGATATAAAAACGAAATTTTAATCTGAGGTATTTTTAAATCATTTAAGTCGGCAATAAAATTAATGATTTCAAATCATAAAATGGAACATCAAGCCGGACCTAGCTTGGGTGTATTCGGAAGTTGAAGATGGCAGCACCGTGCAAATTCTCTACTGCTATTTGAAAACCCGTGGTGGCGGGGGTAACAGAGGACAGCTATTGACTTGCCAGCCGACCAACGGGAACTCTTTAGACAGCCTCCGAACTGAGTGGACATCTAGGGAAGAACGTAGTTATTATGACGGCCAAATTTAATTTGCATTAGCATTACACAACTAGGTACTGGTGCCTTACCATGAACTCTAATAAAATGTGTCATGTTCAGGACAGGTCAGCTTGTAGCTAAATACTGACAGGAGTGTATTTTGTACCACGAACGTTTACCGATGACCTGCAATGCCTCTACTTCTGTCCTGCATCTTTAGTCTATGACATGCAAGGTACTTGATATGTACTAATTATGTTCTGAAATAGAGCGTTTTATCGGTTTACCGGTTTTCAAATGAATGCGTAATATTGATGTTTTTAAAAGTTTAAAATAACAATCTCAATTGAAGATTTTGAGATTTGTTATAAATACTTAAGTGTTGTGATTTATTAACCTTTCGTTCTCTAAAATTACCAAAAAAAACTATCGCTAAGTGATGCTTACATTTTTGAACGTAATCTTACACCACTTAACACTTGACACAATGTCATGTCTAAATGTCTATATAATGTGTGATTTATAATGCCGGTCACTCACATTCGCGCGAATACGCGAACCCACAAGTGTGGGACGACATTCGCAAATGTTTATGCGAAGTTTTCGAGGCATTCGGGGTTTTCCAAGCTGTGTCGGTTTTTTGTCGCACATGAAAGCGCGCGAACCTCGAACCTTCGTGTAGTATCCCACACAATCACACATTCGCGCGACCTGTTGCGCACACGACTAAAAAGGTGATGTATCTCTTAATTTTTCGTGGTTCGTGGTGTCTAATCGTACTACCATTTATTTTCTGTATTGAAAATGGATTTTAATGACAAAAACATAATAACAACAGCAAGATTGAACATTCGTGAACAAAGTGTAGGAGGAAGCGGAAATAGGCTTGTATTGTATACTCATATGCGAACCCATTTGCTTGACCACCCTTCACATATGTGCAAACATTCGTAAAAATGTCAAACATTTGCGCGCATGTGAGTGACCGGGGTTAGGAGCGTTAATTACAAAACATAAGTACAATGAATGTTTTTAAAATTTTCCAAACAAATAAAATGTATTTATTTTGTGATGATGGTGTATTTGAAATTCGCCATGGCTGCATCCCGTCGTGTTTCATCATCATCAACGAAATAGCCGAAACAGGACAATAAATGTTACTTTCGGTGAGCTGTAATATTTTGACGTTAACATATGCCACTTTCTGATGTCAATACGTCAACAATCGCGTCATGGTACACGAATTGCAGGGCAGAAGATCATTTTTGAAGTCACGTGACCGCTGTCCTGTTACGGTGACGTGGTCGCTGGCTGCCCTGTGTTTTAGCCAGATCATGGTAGGATATAGCAGGACAGGCCAATTATCGGCTAATATTGACCTGTTTTAAGAGTTCATGGTAAGCCCCCTGTGTGTAGTGATGGTCTGCGATCAAGCAGGTATTGCGTGTGTTGACCAGTTAGTCGCACGGTATGCCGGAGCCAGCGAGAAGTGCACGTGGACTGTTTTCTATGCACAATCAATATGTTTTATATGCGCAATCCCTTTGCGAAGAGTAGCACTCATGCGGCTGTGATGGCTCCGGGTTCGCTTCTGATGAAATAGATCATAGTGCCAGCGATCGGCGGATTGATCACCCGAGTTTTGGTAAGCGCAGGAGGCACGGGCAAGTTGTGGAGCCGGGAATCGGGATGGCTGTGAGTGTGCAATGCGACGTATGAATTACGGTTGGTTATCATGAATGCCGCACCACGATGTAATTCCGGCTTCACCGCGTTCCATTAGTGATTGGTTATATTAGGGATTCGAGTGACATAATAATCTGTTCAGAGCCATGTGTGTCGTTGGTAATCGCGTATTGAATTAGTAGCGAGTATAAAAATGAATTTCTGACTAAAATGATGTAGGTAAACGCCCACAGTGTATTATTTTCTAGACCACTTATTTCCGACATAAATATAAAATCTGAGCACATAAATCACGCTCTAAAAAAATATTTGCTCGGTGTTCAAAATCCATATTGTTTCCTGAAAGGTCTTTAACAGTTAATTTTTAAACAGGTTACGGCTACGATAAAGGTACCGTGTGCGTCTCATTTCGTTTTGTGAGCGCGGCGCGGCGGCGCGGCGCGGCGGCGGCGCTTGGCTATAAATAGGGCAACTACGCTATCGTCTAGGACGCTGTCTACTTTCCCGTTCAAAAAATATGTTTTGCAATTTTCAATATAAATAACCGGCAAACGAGCAGAGACGAGAAACTTCATTGAAAGAAGCTCTGAGTTTTGCAAATCAGTCCATTCTTAACCGATCATCACAATTGCCCAGATAGGCCAAGCCAAGAACAAAGCGATATGATGATGATTTTGTGATCTGGCTCTTCAACGTTTAAACCGAAACAAAGCAAAGTAGATTAAATGAGTATGAGCTAAGCAGTTCAGAGCGACGACCAAGGTAAAAGTGAATAACAGGAGGAAAGACGATCAATAAGATAAAGCTATAAGAGTTGCAGAGCAGAACTACCAAGAGGAAGGATAAATTTTACTCAAAATAGAATTAATAAAGGTTTAATCAAGTTGTACACATAAAAAACCGGCCAAGTGCGTGTCAGGCCACACACAATGTAGAGTTCCGAAGGTGTAAGTTTTCCGACTATTTCTCATTAACTACTTAAGTAAACTTGGTCTTCATAGTTTTCCTTGTAAATTCATCGTATATTGTATATTTGTGAATTTTTTAACTAGTGACTAGTCCATCTCCAACCGCTTAGCTGGCAGGAGAGGACACTTGACTCTAAGCAAAATTGGCACTTTAAACTCGAATATTTCGCAAACGGGCCCCTGAATTGAAAAAAAATATTTTGAGCAAATTATCAATTAGCAATATTTTTAAAGACCTTTTTAACAATACCCGACTCTATAGGGTACGCGACGAAAAAAAAATCATCCCCATGTTACCTGTATGGGGAGGTACCCTGAAAAAAATATTTTTCAATATTTTATTCCACGATTCTGGAGTTTTAATAAATTTGTATATTCATGCCAAATTACAACTTTCTAACACAAATGCCCCAACTCAGAGTCAGTAACGCTTACTTTAATCGCTCCTTAGTAATGAATCACCATAAAAATTCTGTACTAAGGAGCGATTTAAGTAACCGTTAGTGACTCTGAGTTGGGGCGTAAGGGTCTAGGCGCTATGCTTCGGATAGAGGACGAATGGACGGACGAACATGACGAAACTATGTATAAGGGTTCCGATTTTTAAAAACCGTAAAAAGAAGTCCCAGACTGACTGACTTACATCTCTAATCCCAGCCTAAATATATGAAGTTTTAATTAACAAAGAATTAACATAGAGATTTCGTTTATGTAGGCAAGTGTTAATGTCAGATTATTTTTAATTCCCACTCGATAGGAAATACTGAAAATAGGGAGGATATTATTTTTAACCGACTTCAAAAAAGGAGGAGGTTCTCAATTCGACTGTATTTTTTTTTATGTTTGTTACCTCAGAACTTTGGACTGGGCGAACCGATTTTGATAATTCTTTTTTAATCGAAAGCTGGTGGCTGTCATGTGGTCCCACATAAATTTTATTGAGATCTGACAATGGCATCCATGAGAAAACCACATAAGTCGTAAATTTGTGTTAAGATGTGCGCGACAAATTGACGAATAACTCAATATCACGCCAACCGATTTCGATGATTCTTTTTTTAATCGAAAGCAGGCACTTGTCATGTGGTCTCACATAAATTTGAACGAGATCTGACAACTATGTAGTTTTTGAGACTTTGAAGTCGGTTATTTTTTGTTAGTAAAATTTAGATTATTCGCTTTTAAGTTGCCTTATTTTCCAAACGGCAATTTCCACGCGCGTAGCCGCTAGTAGTTGATAGAATTAAAATAAATAATTCACATTACATCAAAAATGTTTTCTTTTTAGTATGTACATTTTCAATGAGGTAGGTGCCTGGTACATAATATACAAATGTTACCTTTTTATTTCAAGCGAGGTCAAGCAAATCTAACAAAGCTCTAACCTACGGACTGTCACGAGCACTGTAGTGTTTAAAAATGCATGTGTTCTAGCCACACCTTTACTTTTGGTTGACCTAATGTTTACATTATGTACAGTGTAACTGCGAGTAAGAATAAAAAACACCCCGGTAGTTTCTTGCGGCTTCTTCTCCCGGGCCCTCTCATAGTAGGGTGTTCATAAAGCATTGGCGTAGCTTGCATGACTTTTAAAAAAGCGGCCAAGCGCGAGTCGGACTCGCCCATGAAGGGTTCCGTAGCAGCAAGTAACATAATATAAAAGTTCTTGTAGTTCGTTGTAACTTTGATCGAGGTAAATTGCGGTTTACGATTTATGACGTATTAAAAAAACTACTTACTAGATCTCGTTCAAACCAATTTTAAGTGGAAGTTTGCATGGTAAAGTACATCATTATATTTTTTATAGTTTTATCATTCTCTTATTTTAGATGTTTCAGGGGGGGGACACACATTTTACCACTTTGGAAGTGTCTCTCGCGCAAACTATTCAGTTTAGAAAAAAATAATATTACAAACCTCAATATCATTTTTGAAGACCTATCCATACGTATGGATAGGTCCATCGTATCCATATCCCCACACTGGGTTTTATGAAAAAAAAATTTTTGAGTTCTAAGTATGGGGAACCCCCAAAATTTATTGTTTTTTTTTCTATTTTTATGTGAAAATCTTAATGCGTTCACAGAATACATCTACTTTATACCAAGTTTCAACAGTATAGTTCTTATACTTTCGGAAAAAAGCGGCTGTGACATACGGACGAACAGACAGACAGACATTACGAATCTATAAGGGTTCCGTTTTTTGCCATTTGGCTACGGAACCCTAAAAAGTGTTTGTAAACCAAACCAATTTTCACTAAATATCTGAATTTGATAAGAGTATAACATACAATGAAAAATAAATACTTTCAAATTCTCCATTTACAATTTTTTCAAAAACGTTACGTTTAACGTCATAAAATTTAATTATAAAACTTGATAAACGAGTCACATTACACCTATAACAATTTATTGAGCACAAAACTATAACAGTAATCTGGCTCGACTCTCTTCTGTTGAATAACATATTGATGCTTATTGCTTTACAGTTTATGAGCATCTTTATACGCATAGTGTAGTCGTTAAATTATGTCAACAACCTGCAATATCGAATTAGTAATTATGTAGGTAAAAATGTTTCTTCAGAAAGTATTCTGGTGGTTTAAGCTTTACCCACACCGTGCTAATAAATGCCTCAAAATGAGACAAAATAGGTTCCTTGTGACACGCTCAGATTAGTTAAAATAATATTATGATTGATATCGTATCTTCAGTATTTTCACTACTCCGCATCGGATTTCGCAGTCCAGACGGACGTTCTCTTATTTATAAGTTGGCGCTAAGCTAAAAATAGGTTCTATTGCGTCTGAGTCTCCGTTATACATAAGTACTATTATGTCTTCTGTGGTTATACTTCATTTTCTCACTTATTCTTGAAATTTACGGTTTTGAGACTTGAAAAATATTATAGAATCTTACTTATATTATAAATGCCAGAGTGAGGTTAGATTGATGGATGGATGGATGTTTGTTACTCTTTCACGCAAAGAATACTGAACCGATTTTCATGAAACCTGGCACACAAGTAGATCGTGATCTGAAATCACTTTTTTCAGCGTTTTCCGGAATAAAAAGTAGCCTACCTTTTTATCCTAGAAAACGCGATCAAAGCTGCGGGCAGAGCCTAGCTTAATAATAATTAAGTTGCGTAGGTAAATGTGTATTTAATAGAATATTTATTTATAAAAGACTTGCAATAATTCGAACAAAACTTTATCTCTAAAACAAGAAATAAATGCCTAAATAAATTATGTTCAGCTTTACAACTTTAAGTATCATTATTGGTATGTAATATGACTGACTATGTGAATAGGACAATCTCAGCTACCTCACTAAATATTCATGCTGTTTTTCCAATAGGAATAGTACCTCACGAGAAACATATATACCCGTACCATAGTAAAATTCCCTGTTACTGTACATTGTAAAATTTGCATGCAAAGTTATGATTACCATTTACGAGTGTGCAGTTACGACTTAATAAAAATCTTATGAAATCTTATTGTGACAAGTTTCAATGCCATGTGTCTCAATTCGTTGCCAAAAATTAATTAAATGCAACAAATACCTAATATGATTAATTAAAAGCAATAAAAGTTTTGCAATAAAGCATTAAAACGGTCGTGAAATATTTTTTATCGAATTAGCGGCCTTAGTTTTTAGGGATCCGAAGTAAAATCGGAACCCTTATAATTTCGTCATGTCCGTCCGTTCGTCCGTCCATCCGTCCGTCTGTCCATCTGTCCGAGGCAAAAGGCTGAAACCCTTAGTTGTAATTTGGCATGGATATATGACATGGCATTGACATTGGCATGGACATATTCATTAAAACTCCGATATCGTAGGATAAAATATAGAAAAAAAATAACGGTACCTCCCCTGCACGTAACGGGAGGATGATTTTTTTTTCGTTGCGTACCCCATAGTGTTTTGTGTGAAATATTATGGGTCTCCTAAGACTGTTTTTGGATTTAGGGATCCGTTTGCGAAATATTTGGCTTTAAAGTGCTAATTTTGGTTAGAGTCATTAGACAAGTGAAAAAATTCTCAAAAATAGGTTATATGATGAATTTACAAGGATAACTATCACGGTTATGTTAGCAGTAATAGTCGATAAACTTACTACTTCAGAACCATACATTTCGCGTGGCCTGACACGCACTTGCTCGGTTTTATTACTTTTATTACTTATAACTATTTATGAAAAGACAGTTTAGGAGTATAAAGGATCGTAATGCACTATAAACGACTGATGAGGTTATGACACTGAGGTCCTTTCTGAAGGATACGGCTGGGTAATGTACCGCCCAAATTATTTCCGACGGCACTCCTACACGGTAGTAGGGTTTTCAAAAATGAACTGTGAAATGTTTTTACGAGTTTCAGTTATAGTGTCAATGAGCTAGAATTAATACTGATCCCCGACTAACCCTAACTTGTCGCTCGTGATGGTGGTATTACCGATAGCCATGTAACTATTTAGGAACCAAGTTGTCAGTTGCAAGTTGTCTCGTATTTACATAAAAAAAAGCGGCCAAGTGCGAGTCGGACTCGCCCATGAAGGGTTCCGTAGTAGCAAATAACATAATATAAAAGTTCTTGAAGTTCGTTGTAAATTTGATCGAGGTAAATTGTGGTTTACGATTTATGACGTATTAAAAAAAAACTACTTACTAGATCTCGTTCAAACCAATTTTCGTTGGAAGTTTGCATGGGTACATCATATATTTTTTTTGTTTTTTGAAGTGTACATCATATATTTTTTTTAGTTTTATCATTCTCTTATTTTAGAAGTTACAGGGGGGGGGGCACACTTTTTACCACTTTGGAAGTGTCTCTCGCACAAAATATTCAGTTTAGAAAAAAAAGAAAAATATTAGAAACCTCAATATCATTTTTGAAGACCTATTCATAAGATACCCCACACGCATGAGTTTGATGAAAAAAAATTTTTTGAGTTTCAGTTCTAAGTATGGGGAACCCCCAAAATTTATTGTTTTTTTTTCTATTTTTGTATGAAAATCTTAATGCGGTTCACAGAATACATCTACTTACCAAGTTTCAACAGTATAGTTCCTATAGTTTCGGAAAAAAGTGGCTGTGACATACGGACGGACAGACAGACAAACAGACATGACGAATCTATAAGGGTTCCGATTTTTGCCATTTGGCTACGGAACCCTAAAAATCTGACATAAGTTTGTTCCATATAAAATTATGTTTACGATAAAGTTGTTACAAGTGTAAAGTTATGTTTATATTAAGACTGTAATTATGGCTTGTTTTGATGTGTACCCGTAAAACATACTTTTTAATGGTTTTAACATAACCAGAGTCAGTTTAGACGTGATGATATAAAATAAAGGTCAATACCATTTAACTTTTAACGCTTACTGGTGCCGGCGCGGCGTGTCTTATTTTATTTTCGCGGCGCTACGCTATAAATAGTGGACTAATGCTCACTCGTCTATAACACTGTCTCCCACAAACATTCAAATTATAGCTATATACCAAACCATTCACTTTTATCTGCCAACAGATGGAAAAGTTAATAAAATAAAATATAAACTGTTTGATGTGAAAATAAAACAACTATTTATCCGGTACAAAAACCACCTATAATATCTTCATCACCGTCATAATTTTTACATTTGCCCAAACAAACAAATACTAGACGTATCATATCATTACGCATTCGAAGTAATAAATTGTTTCAACGTTGTTGTAGATGTAGGCAAATATTATCCCACCTATAAATTACAACACATACATTTCCTTTCCCATTTTCACGTGGATTATTTTAAGCAGTTTAACAAACACAGGCACGAAAGTAATTCACGATTTCTATTTTCATTTTTATTTATTTGCATATCAACGTATAACAATTATTATGTTTTGAAAAACAAAACTGTCCTGTCTCCTTGGCGCATGAAAATCTTCAGCAATTTCGTAGACAAAGCAAAGCCGTAGCTCGAGCACGAATATTTGCGAGAAAGTATTCGTATGGTTAACGTAAGCAATTTGTCAAATTTGTATGGCATTTTAGTACCATTTACGCACGATAGGGGCGCTTTTGAAAAAATGCCATACAAATTGCTTACGTTAACCATACAAATACTTTCTCGCAAATATTCGTGCTCGAGCTACTGATTCCGTATATCCTCCGTAAGCATTGCATCCTTATTATGCAAAAATTTAACAATAGTTTAATGGTTAGAAAGAATACCTGCTATATACTTTTACGACACGAGCGAATCTCATTTTCTAGCACAAAAATTACTTCCTAATCCACAGTAAGACAACACGTGGAAATTAATAAGTTCAATGGTCCATTGATATGAAGGAGTAAAGTAACCCGGAAGACAACTAATTCGAATTAAAGACGCTCGAGTTGGTTTCCAGCACAAGCCGCTTATTTTCACTTTCAACTGTGCCTTTGCCGTAGAAGTTACCAATTGTTTATAATATTCCAAAGAAAAATAACCAGAACCGAAAGCAATAGAACATTTGTTTTGTATAACGCTCATAATGTTTTGGTTTACCAAGGAAATGATTCATTTGGTAAGCAACATTATTTAGCTGCTAAAATCAACGAGCAGATCATAGCAGTCCTCTGAATAATTTTGATCGTGTGTGATATTAAGATCCTAGGTACTGGAGACATTGTGTTTTACCCAAATGGATGGTGCGTTTAGGTAAACATTCTGAGCCTAGGACATGTAACGGTCTTCACTGAGGGTTCTCACTCGTATTTGTCTCTGACGTTGGTATACTCGTACCTTAAAGTTCTGTACTGTCTATGTCTCCCACGCTA
Source organism: Thymelicus sylvestris (assembly GCA_911387775.1). NCBI lineage: Eukaryota > Metazoa > Arthropoda > Insecta > Lepidoptera > Hesperiidae > Thymelicus > Thymelicus sylvestris. The sequence goes on from OU426886.1 coordinate 9,173,962, forward strand.
TTCGTCGTGCATATTAATGGCATGTTACCTGTGGCACTCATTGATATGCGGTTGACAGTACATACGAGAGATGCGCTTTATATATGCTGTGCAAATGCCTATGAGCTACAGGAAAATTCAGCTTTCATCTAGAACTCTTTGAATCGATATTAGAATGAAGTCGCCTCAACCTCATCAAGCCAATCCTGCGAAGAGTTACAAATTATATGAAAACCCGCTCTAGAGTATTAGATTCCACGTTCAGCATTAGCTTTCCATTATCTCACACATCTCATATATTCGTTCGTTTCACACACGCATAAGTAGGCTTTCCCTGGCATTATGTTACTGAGTTATTAATACCCGCAAAGGATTTCAATTCTTCTTTAGACTTGATGATGCGTCAGCAACATCGCTGGAATTTCTTGTGGCCCATCAGATGTTCGTCGGCGCTTGTGAAAATAAAAAAGGCGTTGCGAGATTTGAACAAGTCGATTTAAGTCACAGTACTTATGAGCACAAAGGACTTGGGAAATAACCGAGAAGTACGTTCGATAAATGGCTGAAATGAAAGGGATCATTCACCGACTTAAGGTGGGATCGCCGGCTTGAGTGCTTAACGTTGAAGCTCAAGTGCAAAGACGTACCTAATCCTCCCCCTGTATTTGCGTTACATTTAATTTGGAATTCCCAATTGATTTTGTAAAAGAGAATCAACTTTAATTTTCGTTACGGATGAGTACTGCAAAGCTGTACTCTCTGATATATTCTCTCTGTACTTATTCTGATGATTACATACTTTCATTGCCTCGTTTTTTTAATCGAAAGCTAATAATTGTAATATATTAATTGTAACAAGCACCTGTTGAAAGATCATGACTGTACGTAGAGTATAAAAGTGACACATTATTTAATAATGTAAAAATAACTCCAGCCTTAAACATTTTAAGCTTAGCACATCAGAAAAGCGTACTATGTTCCCTATACAACACGAGCAAAACTACCTTCGCCTTGAATTTCGTTACGCAAACAAACGAAATACCCTTTGAATGGTCAAAAGAGTTTTGACAACACAAAGTCATTTTAACTTGGAGTTACATAGTATTTCTGTTACAATCGCGGGGAGGGTGGGGCGCGCTGAGACAGCGAGTGGCCCGCGGCCTGGCGCCGTCTGGCCGCGTCTAGATGACTCACTGGGCTCTCCATTTTATTCCGTGCTTCCCTTTTACCCCGCTTCACCCCATAATTAATACCCCTACACGGAGCCCTAACGAACTAGACTGTATTGAGAATTAACTGGAAGTGAAACACGTTACTGTAAACCAATTTGTTCTAAAATATTATGGACTAAATCACCCCATGTTTACGTTTTAATGAATAATAAATTGTTTGAATTTAAATTCAAAGTTAATCTATTTTACTTGTAAACTTTATAGGTATTGCAATCGAATACCTCGAATACAAAGGCAAAGTTTAATTATAACTGCGTCACTAATAAAATATTGCAGTAATTCTATTATACCAAGGTTTTGTCACTTTTATTAAAATTCACCTGTCAAAGAGACAAAGAGACGTTACAGAGCTCGCAATCTAATATACAATGTTTGTAACATGTTTATTAGTGAAGCGGGGAGCATCTTAGAAATGTAGAGAATGTTATAATGGTAATAACATGGTATAAAGACTATAAAGGTAATTAGTTTATCATTGTTGTCACTGAGTTTATTAGGTCAACTAGCCAACTGTATTTACTCTGTAAATTACCGCCTTATTATTTAGACAGTTGTCTGTTCATAGGCAAGTAGAATTTAGAAATACATTTGGCTCGTATTTCCCAGTATTATGAATATGTAGGAAAGAACTGTCATGAGCAGTTGCGTGACTAGCACCCTCACCCCTGTTCACACGCGAGCTGTCTTGATTCTTTCATTTACTATACGTCAGCATTTACAACATTAAATAAACCGTGTATGTAAGTAAAAAAAATACAGTAATATTGACACCACGCTCGGTGTTAAGGGTTACAAGAGTTTGATACATCCTTAAGTAATATCCAACCTCCCTTATTAATTTTGGACAATTTTGCCATCTGAATTGCCTATTCATCCATCGCCTGTTTCCATCACGAATAATGAGGCAACTAAGTCAGACTTAGCGAGTCATTCCACGAGGAGCTTCTTATTGTTAAAATTTGTTCAATATCGAAGTATCGAAGTATATAAATAAGTATACTGTAGTAACATCTATTAATTACATCACGTACAGCGAAGCTCTAAGGAAGCAATATTAGGAGTAGACGTACTCGATTAAAAGTACCCTTACTTAAAGTGGTCTATTAACAATGGTCCGTAATAGGATGACTTTACTCTTTCAAAGCCGCTAGCGAAATTGACATTACAATGACGTTATGGTCTTTTTATGAAGCGTGATTTCCAGTTGATTTAAAAATAATAATGACTTACTCGATGATATTATAAAGTAAAAAGAAAATATATTAGGTATCATTGGACTTACCTGGCAAACGTAAATCTAGTAATAAATTCAGTTCATTAGATTTTATTATAATTCTGAACAATCGTCTTGACAAAACAATTCTTAATGTGTAAATATAAACTTAATCAGTCAAGCCATCTAAAACAATTGTATGAAGAAGGTATGTATGAAGAATTAAAGATTTTACAGGTATTTTTTAATCAGTATTAGTTTTTGTTACTATTGTAACTAAGGAAGGGGTTAAAAAAATTTAATCTTAATATATATAAATTACGTGTCACGTTGTTTGTCCGCGATGGACTCCTAAACTACTGAACCTATTTTAATCAATTTTGCACACAGTATGCAGTTTGATCCAACTTGAAAGATAGGATAACTTACATTTTAAAAGAAAAAAAATTTTTGACAGAACGAAGTCTGTTCGGGCAGCTAGTCCTAATATATATAAATTACGTGTCACGTTGTTTGTCCGCGATGGACTCCTAAACTACTGAACCGATTTTAATGAAATTTGCACACCGTGTGCAGTTTGATCCAACTTGAAAGATAGGATAGCTTACATCTCAAAAAAAAACTTTTGACAGAACGAAGTCTGTCCGGGCAGCTAGTCTTAATATATATAAATTACGTGTCACGTTGTTTGTCCGCGATGGACTCCTAAACTACTTAACCGATTTTAATCAAATTTTCACATCGTGTGCAGTTGGAGCCAACTTGAAAGATAGGATAGCTTACATCTCAAAAAAAAAACTTTTGACAGAACGAAGTCTGTCCGGGCAGCTAGTAAATTAATAAAAATACAATGGTTTTTTAAAAGAGTATGACAAATTTTTCGTTTAAAAAATGAAACATAATATTAACGTTATTATGGCTATGATAAACCGTTGTAAAAGTAGCACAAAACTTACCTGCGTATTTAGAGGGAAAGTTAAAATAAATTATATTTGCATGTTTTAAAGTCCCTCAATTAGGTCGGGTTCATGTTTCGTGTAAAATAGATGTGGGCTAAGTACTATGTATTTATGGCATGCCAACGAATTGTTAACAGCAACACAATATTTTGCATTTCGCGTGCCATTGTCCAATATCTGACAATTTATTTTGTACAAAACAGATATCTTTACTTCTTATTAAGAATTTAAAGTATAATCGTGTCGCACGAAACTAATGTAAAAGGGCCATAAACATAATTCTTTTTTAAAACTAAAATATAAGACTAAATTTAAAATTGTTGATTCACTTGGTTCAAGATATGATTCATTCGAAAAAAATTTATATTCTAAAGCTGCTGTAACTATTGAGCAATCACAGTTAAAAACTAAATTTACTTGGTTTTCTATTGCTCCCATACCTAATATTGTGATTATCCAATTGGGGTATCTATGTCTGAATCATTGTGATGAGTCAATTACGAAAATATTGTTTAATTTCTTTAATTTGGGAACAAACATTATTTTACTCGACTAAAAGTTAAAAATGGTTTCTTCAAAATAAAATACATTTCTTAATACTAATTAATGCGAATGAATAATACATGTAATAAACGTCAATATCCTACATGAAACAATAATAAAATAGTCAGTATTTGTTGTCATCCTAACATTTGATATATTTATTACAAGGGGATTTGGCGAACTTACGAGACACGATTTTCCCTACCGTGGATATTTCCTTAGAGATGCAAAGCAATTTTCTGTAAGAGATAACCTATCTAACAAGGGATCCTCCACATTTTTAGAACAACACGCGAAATATTTAGAAATAAAGAAAGTTGCAAAAAATATTATTTTGCCGTCTAATTTCTGTAAAATACATGGCTTATCATAGCTTTCTTTAGCTTATTTTAGCTGTGACACATGCTTTATTAGTGCACATTGCTTCATAATATCGGAAAAAACAACAATGTGTCACTGGCCATGTATTTGAATGTTTTTAGACATAGGTACCTACTGTAAATAAAAATATTTGAAACAGAAAAAGAAGTTTATAAATCGTCACTTCAATTCCAACAGGCTCATGAACATACGATGTTAGCTTCTGCGAACATTTGTACCTCCGTCAATAATATATGTTGGTACATCTTGTAGAGCCGTGTCCGATAGCTTCAAGTACTAGGATTGAGGAGACTAGCCGAACAGACGTCAGGCTCAAGCGAATGCAAGGCGGATTAACAGAATTAAGGCATTACTGTGAATGTGAACAGTATTGACTTACCATGTAACGCTTTTCGAGGGTTTCATTCACTCCTAACTTTCGACACATCTATCCAACACCAATTTCTAATAAATGTCTGTCCAAACCGGGAATCGAATCATCAATTGCTTGCTAACCAGCAAGTGAGCTAGATAAGTTTTTTATTATGATCATTAGGTATCTTAATGAATCTAAAGTATGGCTATGAGTAGGCAAAACATAATTCGGTTGTAATAAAATTACATACTCTTACTTGTAGAAATACACTTAAATATACATACATTTATTTACAAATACAATTTGTGTTCTCGCAGTTGTGGAAGCTCGTTATTGAATATTGACGAAAATATTCATTTGCATATCTCGAACTGCTACTGAGTAGCATATCAGCATTACATTACACCTCCTTCCTCCATCCTTTAATTCTTTTAAAGATTATTTTCAAAGATGGTAGAGATATCTGCTTCAGAAAATGAGAGTAAGTTCAATAGTAAGATAAGCACAATGGAGTATGGAGGTATTACCCGCATCACCATCAAACGACGCTCGGTGTATTTCCCAGCGGCCGGCTAAATCACGCATTGCATTACTGCGCCGGGCACAAACAGCTTTCTGATTTCCTGGTAAACCAAAACGCTTCACAAATATGATAGAGTTTGCAGAATCTATGTAATGTTGCAATACAAACCAATTATAATTTTGAACTTGATTACGTTTTTCTCAGAATTCTACAGCAGCTGTAACAAAGCTTACAATTAGTTTTAAGACTGAGGTCTGTGCAAACAGGAAATTGTTAGTTAAAGCCAAACTAAAACAACCGTTTATAAGGAGTTAAAATACCTTCGCACCTATGGTTTTATACAAAAGCTACAAAACACCGGCCATTTCAAGCTTGTGTTATTCCGACCCTGACAATGGGCTATCATTACTCTCTCTCTCGAACGTTGAAGATAGGAAAGCGTAATACGCACCTGCGTTCTGAACAAATTACCTCTGGTTAAAGAACACGGCCAGAGGCATTCTATTAATTTGTATCTTTAAATGGAGCACCTTAGATACATTAAATTTCGGCGATATTTCATTAGCTATTACAGAAAGAATTTATATAAAAACCAAGAAAATTCCTAATAGCCGTATGATATTAGTAGGGAAATTAATAACATTTTAATAATGTATGTGTGGTCTAAGCTATTTTCACGTATAATTTATTTTATTATCATACATTTCCGGCCCTTCATAATCCTATTTTTAGAAGCGAGAATTACAATATTCGCTCAGCTCGCGGAGAAAATGGCGGAAATATCCACTTGACTAAAGTCCGGACAAATTGTCGACGCGGCTTTTGCTACTTCCGAAGGATCTAGTACATTGTTATTGATGTGCAAGCCGGGAAACCAGTGTTGCGAGCCTCGTATCATCAAAACAATGTGAATATTGTTATTTAATTGGCCTTTATTGTACCTATCGACTCGTTTGATTTTTTTCCAGTTAGTTGGTTGTGTTAGTTCTGTTAGTTTAACAAAATATGCTATAACCTAAGATGTTTCCTCAAAAACAGTTAGAATTTCTGAGACATGAATCCTGCCACAACTAAACATTCAGCGCAAATCATATTTAACTTGCTAGAAAATTACAAAATTATATTTTATAGACTGGCAACACTCCGCTCTTCTCGTTCTTCCTCTCCGTCACTATCATATAGTTTTCATTATGGCTGATCACGCGTGGGTAGGGTCCGGACATGCTTCGCTAAAGGCGGAAAAATCATGAATTATGGTCGGGAGAGGACGGCTCAACGGCTCAAAATAATCGTCTCTTTTCCAATGCGACATGCTTAGAATTACTAGGATCGGTATATTATTCAGCTCGATACGTCGTTGATGTAACAAAATAATAATAGAAAACATTGTTAAATGAGTTTACGTTAGACTAATAAACTGTTTTATTTAGGAAGATTATAAAGAATTATTGTACTTTATCCAGAGTAATTAAATCTAGTAATGGTTATGTGTGCATGAAGTAATCACGTAAAGAATGTTAATAGGTGCCTATGAAGTATGAACCTATACTTACGATACAGGTGATATTGCTATAACGGCTCATGCTCAATAGAGTTAAGGGAGTGGTGCGAGCGTGTTCGGAATCGCATTTTTAGTACAACAAACGAGCGGCTGCGGGATCTCAATTATTCCAGCAGTAATGTCCCGGAATGTCTAATTTCCTCACGTAATTTGGCCGGAATTTGTCCCCGCCGACGGATGCTTGGAACTATTTTTATTGTTTCTGCTTGTTTCCTATTTGCTTCCTTCCACTGGGAACAATATAACTTGAGCCTTGCGAACAAACCGCCTTGACTTCGAACAAGTGTATTGTGAATTGCACGTCCAATCTTTGTCCACACAAGAATGTTTTGTTACGTTCAGGTTTTTTCATTCTTATGAGAAAAAATATGAGATATGCCTTTAATTACGCAGCAACTGATGATGCCGCACTGTGGCGGCTGAGAAATGACGTGGGACGAAAATGTGTGGGCTTGCGAGCCATTGTACCCATAGGTAATTATCCAATAACGATATAGACGCAAACGAATTTAGACCCTATCTCATGTGTTTTAAGAACAATATTTTATTTTATATGATTATTCGGATGTTTTCAGGTATGGTTCCTGTTTGTGTCTGCATGGGGTTAATATTGACGATGTGTCATATTTTCTTCGTCCTACTGTTAATGTTCGTGTACTTGACTATCAAAAGGTCAGATAAGGTGGTTGAAAATAATCCTTCACGTCTCTATGTCAAAGGCAACTTGCGTATTAGAAATGCATAGAAAGAATATGAATTAATAATTTAATAGTAATTGTCATATTATTATGGTAAAACAACTAACATCAGATATGCTGCGAAAGTTATTTTGGCCAGATCGTGGCTTTATCGGTTAGTTAGATCAAGTGCATACGTGTTTAACATTACTCCGGATAAGTTGCGCAGGCGAAATAAAGGGAGACAAGTGATTTTGGAAGCGCGCCAAGATGTGCCGAGCCCCACTCCATTTGCGCTTTACATAACTTCGTGTTCAAGGGATCATTAATCTCCCTAGTTCCTGCCAGACCGAGTTTAATTTTAATAAACGGCTTCTGCCATACTACGGTATTAATTTACATGCCTTAATGAAATCAAGGTGCTCGCTCCATTCTTAAAGCCAGTTAACATTGCGAATCCATCAGGCCGCTCTGCTCACAACAGGTGGAAATTGTCTATTATTAGATGTTTTGTTTAATTCAATACCTATACTTTTCATTGAAAATATAAATGAACGGGTAATTCGCGTTTGTTTATTTCACGGAATTCATTTCAGTCTTATTTTATAAATTCCACATTTCGTCCTTTTGCCGAGTAAACGATCCCTTTGTGTTTTTTGTCAACAAGGAATTACCTTTACCATACATTCTCTTAATAATTAATCTTGATATTGTTGACTTTTGACTTCATAACATAATTTTGTATTTGTATCAGCCTATCTGGGTATCAAGGTATGTCTGTTACCGGAAAAGCACGTAACTCACTATTAGTATTTATATAGAATAGCTGGTCTGGCTGGTGTATTGTTATAAGATATGACCTGTATGTCTATCATATCTTATATACCTATCATAACATCAATTATAATATTTCAATTACAATACATACAATAAGTATTTGTTGTACAAAATAGAAGTGATGCGTAGAGAATATTTAACTAAATAATTGGTAAGCTTAAAAGTACAATAGTATCCCCGAAGGGAAATTTTCTGTAATTTGAATGGTAGGTAATTGAAATTAAACAAAATTTTATACTTTTAAAATGGCTTACAAATTAGGAACAAAAATTATTCAGAACATTGAAAAACAAAACTTCGTATTTTTTTCTCTGTGACGATAGCCTGTAATCTGTATTCCGCCCATATGCCGTTTTATATTAGAACTAGATTTTATCTATTTATAAGTGGGGGCCTGATATCACTAATGTGCTGATACGAATAAGGCAACCCAATAGATATACAATATGCTACGGTCTTGACTAACTAAACTACGGTATGACTTTTCCATACAAACGTGAGGTAAAGTTTAAAATAAAAGATATCGACCGGATGTCAGGACTATTTTTGGAATAAGACGCAAAAAGTAAAATACTCATGAAGTCATGAAGCCAAACAATCAAAATGTAAAATTCCTAAGTAAAAAGCGTATATTGTCAGCAACCCCAATCACCAAAAATTTAAAAATCTATAAAAAAAGTCCCATCTAAAATGATTGGCAAACAAATGACATAACTCCATATCTATTCCATAAAGCTGACCCTTGTCCGGTCCTAAAGCAAATCATATCTCATCTACAGCTCTACCTTAGTAATTCGCTACAGGAACATAATTCAAGATTTTAGAGCGGCGCCAGCCTTCAGGGAATTACGCGCAAGACCAAATTCATCCCTCGTCAACGCCTTGGGTCGTGTTTTATGGCAAAGGGTATTACATTAATAATAAAAATACAAAACTAGATAAAATGTAGCGGAATAATATTTTTTTGTCATACTTCTTGTGAGCGTTGAATTATGAAGATTTTTTCTGTTTCATGGTTTAGTGAAGTAACATTAGCCTTAAAAAGGGCTAAACCTCAGAATTCAATAATTTATTACTTTTTCTGCTAGGACTTATAAACAAAATACTAAAAAGTTTACCCAATTTTATGAATAATTTTATTTAAAATTTAAAACAGACCAAGAACGCACAGAGCGTTACGCTGTGGATGGACGGACGGACATGGTGATACTATAAGGATTCCGTTTTGACTACGGAACCATTCAAAGGTTTTATATTAATACACTTAACAAAAATTCGGAAATTTAAGCCTAACAGGAGTCCACGAAGTTACTGAGCAAATAAACCTAAATGTTGTCGCAAACCAAAAATAATTTGACAACAAAAGTAATGTATGTACCTAGGTATATGTAAGTATGTAAATTGTAGATAGTTGAGTTTTATTCGCATGTAATTTTGTGTTGTGTGAGTTTAGCAGACATTACAGTGAAGGAAGCAGGCGTTCTTCGTGGTTTAAATTAGTACAAAATACGTTTTCGCATGTCTAAGAATAAGGAAAACGTCGCAAGAAAATTAAGTTGCATGCCTTGCTTTTTAAGCAATTATAGCGATTATTTTTAAAATGAATTAACTACGAGTATGTTACAAGTATAATTTCATGACTTTGAACTTCTTTATGTTACTGTATTGTTGTTGCTGCAAATTATGTGAAATATCAAAATAATATGCAATACCTAATTATCTAAGTATCTATTATTAATATCAATATCACTTTGGATTATTACCATATTAAACAGTAATGCAACATTACAATTTATATGAATACCTATTCACAACTTGGTATTATTTTACACAACAATACATATATATTACCTTATTATTTTTTTAATAAACTTTTGCGTCATTTCACCCAAATAAAAATCAATAATCTCTGATCTATTATAGTGTACAGATAGTGTTTGTACAGTACACGCACCAAACTAAAACTTCCGATATAAAAAAGAACTCTTATACTTAAAGAAAAAGGTACGTATATCTATTATTCACAAAGAAAACTTTACTCTCAATACAATAAGACGAAAATATTCTACGAAGACATCGCCGGCACAAACACCCACCCACCCACATAAACGTAAGCATTTTCGCAGCGGCAAAGAATAAGAAGGTTATCGCAACGGGTAGGCCTTTATAGGCAAAGATAACTCATCTGTTTCGTGAATCCCAATGTAAAGTGTATCAAATGTCGGTATTTGATACTCGTACCAACCACGGAAGTCTCCCCGCATCACGCGCTCAAATCATGACTCCACTACAAATCTTAAAGTGATTACAAAAAAACCAATCCACGAACTGGTTCCACAAAAAGAGAACCATTAAAATAATTTATTCGTACACGTTAGTATTTAAGTGATTTCTTAGAAATAATAGTATCGAGGAATACCTATATAGCAAAAACAAATGTATAACATTAAATCGCCAATATCATAATAACCATGTCGTATTGAAATGAAGTCGAACGATTGTTTTATACTTATAATAATATTTTGATCGCGATGAAGATGAAGATAACATCATCTACAAGGTAATTCGTAATCATTCGTATTCATTGGATTGTTACTGTCACTTAAAATTTTATTTTAAATCAGAGTACAGTTTTATTACCAAGTTATTTACTAGAACTAACGCAAACTAAGTTATTCGACGAGAACTATTTTTCTTGCTTTACCAATAACTTTGCAAATAATTAAGGGTTTTTTATGAAAATTGTAACATCGTATCTTATTTACTTTTATACTTATAACACTTGTATTTCGATATTGAATAGTATGTAATTGGTATAAAACATCATCAAACAAGGAAAACGTGGCATTTAGATTTTTTAATATCACTTGCTACCTGCTTGTAACGACTTGACATATAGGCAGTGTTTTTTTTTTTTGTAATTGAGTGAATTCTTTAACAATATGGATTATTACACATGTTTAATAATGAGATAACGTTTACCTACTCTATTTAATTAAGTCATGCACGCTTCCACCCACACACTAATATTCTCTGGGTTACAACTTGCAAACGGAGGAGGCAAAATAAAAAAAACATCATTATATTTAAGACTTGTACATGTCTTCCTATTATTTCTGGAATATATCTACCTTTTGTATTCGATCCACTGTTGGATCGATACACATGTAATGTGGATCGGATCATCCGGATAGAATGGATATAGGTATTTTTTTATTTTGAACAGGTAAATACAACATAATATAATTATTATACTTCGTCAAGGTAATGGTGGATCGATTATAATTTGATACACATGTTAGGATCGGATGAATACCTATATGAAGATTATGAAGTAAAGTAATTGTTTTAAATAGAGTTAGACATAATACCTATTAATTGACGGACGATACTCATGTAAGGTGGATCGGATCAAAATATGGAATCAAACATAATTCGTAGCATACAGTAAGTAGTACGTACTGTAGTATACAGCAATAAGTATTATATACAGTGATGGATCGGATTGAAATATTGAGTTAGCTAATTGTTATAGGCTTCGAGATAAACAAAATATTTACTTAATGACAATATTGGCGGATCGATGAATTAAGGAGTATCGGATCGAAAGATGGATCCATGTTTTTTTTAACTCCATGGAGTTAAGTAATTGTTTTAAAATCAGAAGAAAACAAAATATGTAGTTAAAGTACTGGTGCGATGGCGGATCGATAAAGTTTAAAGTAGATCGAATCGAAATCGAATTATGGAGTCCGGATTATGTAAAAAATAATAAATGTTTTTTAACTCAAAATACTTGATATGATCGATCCAAAAAATCGTATCAAATCTTTTGCTCTTCTTTTTTCCTTGCGTTACTGTCAATATCTTATAATTTTTTGGATGTGTATCTATTCATTCGAGGTAACATGAATAAATATGAAGAACACAGTATAATTTTCATCTCCAATGTTTTTCACAAGATCTGCGGTTAGCACGGAGATTCTAGCCGCAAATGTCAATGAATATTCAGGTTTTGCACCCTATTTTATAACGTCTAACTTCCGCATAGTGTGGCCACAACCTCGGGAGGAATTACTATCAGCCACGTTTATTACTGCAAGAGAATAGTGGATGCAGTATTATGGTTACACTTTAATGGGCTACAACATCTTCTATGGTTGTATAATGTATATTGTTGCCATGAGATTACGTTATAGCAACAATTAACAACAATGTAAATTCTGATAAGCCTTCTATAACTTTTTATGAATAAGGCGGTACGTATAAAATACATTTCTTTAAATATTTTACTGAATATTCAATGTAGGTTTTGACGTCCCAATATACAATAAATCCTCATCATTATTACATAAGCTTCATAACTCATTATGAACAGTCAAATTGCGAAAAATAGCAATTTTGTTTGAAAATTCAATTTAAAATACTCGACTGTATCTACTATTTATTTAAAAACAAAGACTACCAGGAATTCATAAAAGAGCAGAGGTAACATGATGCCCATTGTCAGAGGTATGTCGGGAAAAATGATGTTATAACAACGCACAGTGAATCTAGCCGTTTGTTTTCCATTTGTATCTCGCGTGGCAACTAATGTGATTAGTTCATTATCCCGACAGGCTCTTCAGTGCGCATCTCAGATTTATTAGCGCCTTTTAGTTTGTTTCGCCCAAAGGAAATTACATTAATGTTCTATACACCTATTATGTGTAACATTCGTTTTCCGTATTTTTTTGTATACACATAATCAACAAGCAAGCAGACAAGCGGCCTGATGGTAAATGGTGACCGACGCCCATGAACATGAGCAACACTAAAGGCATTGCCAATGCCAGGGAAGACAAGAGCGGGACCCGATTTATTTGTAGCACCCGACACTGCGACCGATTCATCTAAAAATCTGGGGGCCTATCCTTTTCTCGAAGCAGTTCAGGCCATTTTTTTTTAATCTTAGAAGGAGGCCGCCGCGGTAGCTAGCCAGACATTGAGCAGGAGAAACCTAGCCAAATAGCCTTGGGTCGGTTTTTCAGTAGGGTGCACCGAAGCTAGGGTCCACGAGCATTTTTTTGGCCCTTAGACGTTGGTCTAACAGTGACAGTTGGTCCACAAGTAACAAGTAAGCAGAGGTCTGGAGAAGTTGCTTCGGAATATTAAATCAAAATCCTATCTATCTGTTATCCTACATCGGTTTGCTTACGGCCGGTCTCAATAATGTACTAACAGTTAGAAAAATGTAGAAAAGGCTATCATTAGTATGTCATCTGTCATATTTGTCAATTTTTGCGTCTCAATAACCTTTGGTGGATAGAAAATATCTACCCATGACATTGATCTACCATTCGGAGGGCCAAGTCATACCGTAGGTATGTTGGTCCATACAAAAATAAATACTTGCGTCTCAATAACGCTTTGACAGCTATCTGTCGGTAATAGAAGTGACCAACTATCGGAGTCTTTCACATCGCTCGATTTCGACGGATAATTGGTAGATATCTCATATTGTAAAGAAAATTTATCAAAACATCATGGATTTATTAATCAGTGAAGAGTGCTAATGAATTTTGTGAAGCCTGTGTATTTGATTCCGCCTTTTTAATACGGTACCAAGATCGCCGAAATAATATAAAATATTATATGACTGAATTGTGTGCATCCAATTTTGTTTATAACTACCTAGATTCAGATTAAACATAATCCATAATCTAAATTTTACTCACAAAAAATAACCGACTTCAAAGTTACTCAAAAACTACTCGTCAGATCTCGTTCGAATTTATGTGGGACGACATGACGATCAAGGATCTGAGGTAACAAACATAAAAAAAAATACAGTCGAATTGAGAACCTCCTCCTTTTTTTGAAGTCGGTTAAAAACGGCAGTGAATGAGAATTCATAACAATTCCTATCTTAAAAGTTTTAGGTAAGTAGGTATTTTAATAAAACAAGAACACAAAGCTTTTTAAGTTAGATATATTTTGAATTTATAACAAAAACATTTCGCCTTTTCAGAAATAATGGTGTATCCCTGCCAAATCAACAGCTATTGGCCTAATGAAGAAAGGTACTTCATCTTTTGTGAAGGGTCTGGACTTCATCTGAAAAGAAACTTCCTTTAGTACATTTGGCAACAATTTTTTTGTTTAAAAGCAAAAAGAAGCAACAACCCATAATTGCTGGGCTGGGGTCTCCTCTCGCAATGTGAAGGGTATTAGGCCATAGTCTACCGCGCTGGCCAAGTGCAGATTGGTAGACTTCAAACACCTTTATGAACTTTATGGAGAACTCTCCGGTGTGCAGGTTTCCTCGCGATATTTATTGTTTTTCTTCACCGAAGCTAGTGATAATTAACTTATAATACACACATAATATTTGAAAATTAGATGTGCATGCCAGGATTTGAACTCGGGCCACGGTCAAGTGGGAATAAACACTTCGTTCGGGAGACCAACGTTCTAACCGCTAGGCTACCACTGCTGCAATTATTACAACAATTTACAATTACTACATTTTTTTGTTTACTAAACATAATAATATATTTTATTTTATCAACAAATAAAGTCTATACTCACGGTAATTATTGAGCTATATGTTTCATTTATTCATAAAACTAATTAATATTACCAAAATTATGAGAAAATACACCTTGTTTATTTATATTTTGGGTAACCAAGCGACATCAACGAATGTCAAATGACAATAACATGTCATCGTTGGAGTGCTAAACGTCAAATGTTGCGTTTTGTTACTAGTGGAGCATTGTTCCAGGTTACACATAACATTATTTTATTAACTTCATCCGCGAAATTCACAGTACATTTGGAACAAATTATCATTTTAATATTAAAATGAAATAAGTTTATAATCAAAAACACTGAGTTCCTTTTTATAATAAAAAGTATAAAAAAAGTATAAAAAGTATAAAAAAATTATTGTTATGCGAAAAAGGGACGTAGAAACCAGAGGGAGAAATGTCACTGGAGTATTATCTACCCATGATCTTACTTTTTAACCGACTTCAAAAAAGGAGGAGGTTCTCAATTCGACTGTATTTTTTTTTTTTTTTTTTTTTTTTATGTTTGTTACCTCAGAACTTTGGACTGGGCGAACCGATTTTGATGATTCTTTTTTTAATCGAAAGCTGATGGCTGTCATGTGGTCCCACATAAATTTTATAGAGATCTGACAACGGCATCCATGAGAAAACTACATAAGTCGTAAATTTGTGTTAAGATGTGCGCGACAAATTGACGAATAACTCAATATCACGCCAACCGATTTCGATGATTCTTTTTTTAATCGAAAGCAGGCGCTTGTCATGTGGTCTCACATAAATTTGAACGAGATCTGACAACTATGTAGTTTTTGAGACTTTGAAGTCGGTTATTTTTTGTTAGTAAAATTTAGATTATATTGGCTCACTTTTGATTTGAGAGACGGCAGTTGCCGGGAGATCATTCTTTACTTTTTATCTCTGATATGTACCAGAGTTTCACTGACAGTATAATATTGAGAGATTATACTGTCAGTGAAACTTAGACATCGATTGCTAAAACTGATTGTGTTTAAACTAATTGTTACACTTGTTTTATTTCGCCTCAGTTAACGGTCCAGATTAATTTGTAAATCTGTGTAGCGTTGAAACTCAATAATATTTTGACGTTCTATTTAGTTAATGATGCGAATCATGGACGATGGAATCGGAACGCCTTGAATTGTATTAGTTACAATAAATTGTAAAGTAACAAAAACTGTTCACAAAAAGTGTTATTTTATCTTCTGATCTGACCCTTAATATTATTAGCGTTGAATCTATCTATAATTGACATCGCTTGATATGACGAGATAACCTTCAAGCTATAACGATATCTTGATATCGCTATCATAGAATTATTATTACTAGCGTATAGAAGAGACACCGCGAACATCGGGTTCGGGGGTGTGCATTGCAGCCGGCCGGCTGCATTTAATTCTGTCACTCGGCTGTCACTCGGCTGCGTTCATTGCGGCCGCATGTCAAAATTGTTCACGAAAAAACTGAAAAAATGCCGTCGTGCGTTATAAGAATGTGTCACAATTGCACGACAAAAAACAAAAAAGATAATGTTATCACTTTATCATCAGTAAGAAAACAAAATCTTAACTTAAATCAACTAAAACGAATTTAATTAAATTATTGAGCAATGTTCCCGCCATTTTGAATGAAAAAATCTTAAGGAGCGTTTGAACTTGGCAAGCCACTAGCGTGTTAATGGACTAAATAAGCTTGCCGACGTGACGCTTGTGACCAATTTAAAGTGTTGGATTTTTTGACACGAATGAATGGTAATTACGTTTGAAATCGTTTAAACGCTTTTGCACGTTAAATAAAGTTGGAGTAAGAGCTTGTAAAGATTTGGAGTCGGTGACTGCTTGTCTTGGTTCGACATGTGTCATATACAAAGTTACTCTATGGCAAGTGTGCAAACGAGGCTTCTAGTTTGAAAAGAGAACGGAGGGCAAGCCGGCGGTGGAACACACATTTTGTTTGAGATAGCCTGTCTATGTATAGTACGTCAATGATCGCTATAATGATACTTTTAAAGGTCTGTTATTACATTTTTTCATCACCAAAATATGCACTTGTAAATAAGACTAAGGTCGTCACCGTACCATCTATGCTTTGAATATCTATTTTGTACAATGTTCAAAGTTAAGGATATTCCACTTTAAATAATTACCGTAATAGTCTAGTTATAATTTTCTGTAAAACATATTCAGCATTAGATACTTCTATCTACTTCACATTCTAAACTAAATAAGTGTAACCAAAATCGTTCAGCATAACGCGAATGGCGCTGAATAAGTATGCGTTGACCCTTATTTTGTAACAGTTTGGATATCTTTCGATACAGTGGGCACAGTACCACGGTAAACTTCCAATCTGTTGCTAACTTGCTACCGATAAAAGCTGCATCTCCGCTTTTCCAGCATACACAAACAGTAAAATACAACTCAGGCTCAACCGGTTTTTAAACAACCAATTTAGCTTCATCAAAACATAGAGGAAACGTAGAGATGTGAACAAAACAACAAGCACATAAGTTTCAAAACAAGTTATACGAGTATCCACTGATTGGGTCGTCCCGTTAATGAGCGCGTGATGCTAATGAAGCCCACTCGCACCTGACTTGACCGTGAGACGAACTCGTAACACTTTACCCCTTTCCCTCATAATCTTGCTATTCACCGCCTACCTGTCGCTTTGAAACTGTTTCAGACTAGTATATCCATAATATGCAATACCCTACGCATAAACCGCATTTATATTTTATTTACTGGTCCACATTGCGTGCATCTCACGCATATAAAAACGTATTATTAAGCAGAAGTATTTATCAAGAAAAACTCAATAAGACTTGTTACAATGGCCTATCGTATAATCTTGGCTATGGACGAATGAAGGGCGTCGATAGCCAATCAAGCATTGTTTTGTCCGTTTTTATGGACGACATGTCAGTAGAAGTCGTCCCCGACGTCAGTCCAGCGAGCAGTGCGTGCCCTTCTGTACGGGTTCGAAGTTCTCGTAAAACTGAACTCATCGTTGACAGCCAATTAGCCCCGTGCCCCCGCTCCCCGATCCTATAGGCGTTCTAACCCGCATTCACGAACCCATTTATCTTTATTCGACAGCATCGTCCCGCACGACTGACGCTCTCCATCCCAGTGAGAGCCGATACCGATTGAGCCTCATATTCACACATTTAACAACGAAACGACTAGGACCCACCGAGTTTGTTTGTGACACACATACAATGGGTGGGGAAGCCATATAGCTATTAAAATAAATTATCTTCACTGCGGAGACATATCATTAAATTTTTCAACAGACTGAATACGAACGGGTCGTAAATTAAACGCTCATTCCTTTAAGATTTACAGTTTACAGTTGAAATATGAATACAGATATTGCACTGGTTTATTTTTAGTAATTGAAAGCCATCTTTAGAAAGGACTTTCATACTCATATATCTTTATTTACCAAGTCATTAATGTGAGCACAAATGAACACGTCACTCTGATAGAATTTGAACATGTGGGTTTAAAACTTTTCTATTTCTGTTTTAGTATTTTGACACACTCCTTAGATTTGTAGTTTGCCTGCCGTAATTATGAGAGATTCTTTTCTTCAGCAGAGTTTTATTTTGCTTCTTGCTCCGATGTGTGATAATGATGATGGTATAAGTTGAGCAGGATGTGACGCTGTTTCTGCCGTTGTATTCAGATAATACATAAGAACCATAAAATTGCTATAGTTAAATCTACTTCTGATCGCCAAGGTTATTTGCTATTCTAAGAACATCAGTTAGCGCCGTCTGTGAGTCAGTTACTTCGTGATTCACCCTACATCACTCCACGATTGTTCATCGATATTTTACTAAGACTTCAGCCAAGATTTAGTGACCTAAAAATATGCTTGGCCGGGTAGACGTTGCAAAAGAAAGGACAAGAAAGTGTAACCGATATAGCCCTTTTGTATCATGGGTGCGTTTATAATGTTATCAAGAGCTTTGCAATTCCTTTAGAGATAAAGCTGTGTGCAGCCGTTAGATTTTTTAAAACAAAAGCTTTTATTGCGATACATAGAATGACTGGCTCGCTGATAGCTTTTTGTGAACTGGTTGTCTCAATATGAATCAGTCAATTCACTTCCCAGATAAAAAGTTCTGACTCATAAATTTATAATTTGTATACAGAATAGGACCAGAAAGCAGACAGTAAAAATATTAGGATAACAATGTAAAATAACGTTTCTACTATTCGTCCTTGTTGACAAGAAATGTCCTTATCCCAAAATCGCGTAGAGATCGGACAACAAGACAACCCCTAGAATACAAGAAAAGGAAAAGGGGCAAACGAAAATACACTAATCTGAAGGCAGTGACAAAGTTAACTTATCTATAACACACTACAGTATCAGTGCAATCACAGAAACGCAAATTGTTAATACTAAAAGTAGCATGTTTGCTGTGCTCTTTTAACGCACTAAAACATCAATGCAATCACCAAAACACGTAACACCGATTGTAAAAGTAGCATGTTTGCTCGGACCCCCATCGGACCCACTAAATCACCGATGGAATCACAAAAACGCGAATCGACTTTGCTTAAAATAGCATGTTTGCTAGGCCTCTATAACGCACTAAGCACCGATGCAATCGCGAAAACTCCAATCGCCTATGCTTTTAAAGTACATATTTGAAGGCCCAAAAACGACAAAAACTGTCGAAAATGTCGAAACCATAACCTGCTAATGAAAGGCGTAATGTGTCGAACTCGCGGTACGGTACCGTGGTACGGCGATCGCGCGACCTCGCGTTGACATTCAGTAGGTTGGCAACGCGTTATGCAAACCATGATGCAACCGTGCCGTCTTCACTCTGAACTGTGCCATCGGAACGCCATTCACGTTCCGCCACACAGCTACGACTAAACAAGGTAACTTAGTAAATAAGGATCATTAACTTCATGGAATCTTTTGAGCTAAGGACAATTTTTTTTTATAAGTCTAGTAATACAATTAAATATTTTTTCTTTTTTCATTGCCCATTGTTAGTCGGCAAAAGTAGGTCGTACTATGACCGACTTTTAATAGGACTGCAGATTTGTGGAGGCTACCTTCTCGGTTGGTTTTGCCTGTTTCCTTTCATATCAGTAATACATATAAAACGATTGGTAAATGTATATTCATTAAATGTAATAAATTGTTTATTTATTGACTGAAGAAAACTCGAGAATTTTATGAAAAAAAAATACCGGAAATTACGGATAACACAGAGAAAAGTCGTATACCTGATTTCACATAAAGTAAACCTAGTACGTATATGAATATAATGGATAATTTTCCTGTGCGCGTGTGTACTGTGTACATACAACATAACGTTGCTGAGCTATGCTATCAGCAAGCTGTTCACGTGCGACATAAAATGCGACTCTTGTTTTCAAGCAGAACACGAATGGTGCTCGAAACGAATAACGCTATCCGAGATTAGGTTAACCGGGACACGAGAATAAAACATGTCGCTGATAGCACATATTTCTTAGAAAACCTTGTTGAAAATCTATTAATTTATTATTAAATAAAAAACCTTAGTTAGCCTTGCTATTTAGTTAGAAACATAGCAAAAGTGACACAAATTGCTGTTCTCAAGGACGCAAGCTATTCACGTGCGACTTGGAGACGCGATTCTGCGATCCCGCTCGGATCAAGCATAATTATGCTGAGATTATGTTACAAAGAATTACAAACATGACCTGAAGATCGTGTGACTACCGTAAAAATTGTAGCCAATTCCTATATTTGCCGTAGCTCGACTTACATTTCCAATTATAAGAATGACCCTGAGGTGAGTCGTCGTACGACACGTCGGTCGTCCTCCGCTGATGAATTTTGGATGGGCGTTAATTTCATAAAATTCAATACGTTTGTCTCATTACCTTATTTATTTTTCAATGAATTCCTTTGACATTTCATGTAATCACAATGCACATTTTTTGAAGAGATGGATTTATAAAAAAAATCTAGATTTATTTTTGGTTTTGTCATCTACTGACTTACATTTTTAACTGTGTTTCACACATACTGATACAAGAGCAGAACAAATATAATTTTTAATTAATTAATCAGAAGTCTTAGATAAGTAGGTACCTACTTAAAATTTACGACCACAAATTAATCAATGTAGCTTTAACACCTTTTATTTGTATGACAATTTAAACAAAACTTTCATAACTGTGATCCTTTTCACTTTCAATTAAATTAATTGGCAAACAAGATCTATGTCATGTCTGTCCTCAGAAGGAGATCCCTACGGAATACTTTATAAGATCATAAATTAAAGTACATTAAAACAGAATAACCAAAAAAAATGTGAAGAATTTTTCAATCGTGATACGATAGATGAATTGACAAAGAAATCGGCCAGACAAAAAGTAGTCTTGACTGATGGCGACATTGCAGTTATCCTATGAAAAAGAATCAGCACGTTGAGTAATGGTTGTGAGGCCCCGTGTAACAAATGGTCTGGGCCCCCGAGACTGCCTCAAGAAAGGCTCGCCGTTATCGGACTGGGTAATCTTTTCTCTTTTATCCACCACATTTTTTGATCACCGCTAAAAAGGCCCTATGTGGAAATTATACAAGGGCAACATAACATATTGGTCTGAGATCGCTGTACCTCATAATAAAACAAACGTAAAACAGCCGTCGTCGTCTATTTAGATTTACAACGCTAAAGACCAATTTGGAACATCTAAAGTGTAATCATGTTCTGCAAATTAAAAGGCAACAGTTATTAAGCACAGAAACAGGTGTAGGGAATTCTCCGAATAAAACTTACGTAAAGTTGATCCACGTTAATTATATGTGCATTTAGCTTAGTTAAATTTAATGAAGATGATAACTGTCTTCAATAAAGGTTTTTGCAGGCATTTAAGATAACTTTTTAGTGAGCGGACCCTACTTATTTGAAAATATTGCAAATAATTACAATGTTTCCGTGGTACTAATGGATTCCTTATTAGGTTAAAAATTAGTTAAATCATAGTACCTACCTATAATAAGACCGAGTACCGCAAAGTTCTATATTTAAAGTCTGTAAAAAGTTAAATAAAAAATTGAGGTCGTACGTTCTGTTTGCTTTCACTGACGTATTTTGCTACATATGAATACTAGCTGTTGCTCGGAGCTCCACTTGTTGTTACCACACAAATATACAAATGACGAGAATATTTATAATTATAAAATTACATTCATAAAGGTACATATTTTCGCACTAATGTATCTAAGTATATATTAAATTGCAGAGAGAAAATGCAGGCAATGATGTATAAAACGTTACTTGTTAATAATAATTGCAATAAAACTTTAAATTCTATTTTGATTAGAATTCCAGTCTTAACTGTTAGCTCCATCTAACTATACGCACTGATAATATCGAATGTTCTTAGAAAAAAACTACGGCAGCCTAATGATGCTGCCTAGCATGTAATGTTATGAAAAAAATATCCGTTTCCGAAAAGGATATCATGTCGAATTTAGCAAATAGCGCGAGATCCATCATTTACACCGAGGATAATGTTTTTACTTTCATCGTCCATTACAATCGTGTAGTCGTCCGATAAATGCTCCTGGGTTATTCTGTAAAAACCGGATATGCCGTTTGAGTCACGTCATTTATTTCGAACTGAGGAGAAAATGATTCGCTGAAATCAGTTTATCCTCAAAACCATCTGAGACTCATTAAATCAAGACTTTCAAGAATATTGCAATGCTTTTGTAATACAATTTCTGTAATATAGACGTTTTATACGTTAAATTAATTTAAGTTAAATCAATTAATTTCATAAATAAAATGATGCATAAAATATACAAGATTTTGAAAAAAAATATAATTAAAAAATTAATACCTTCAGTACCGTTTATAATACTTACGGACTTTGACGTCGTTTCATGAAGTGTTCACCAGTGGCGCTTAATTAATTTCCTTTGAATTTTTCCCGTATCGAATATAATAAAGTCAAATTAATGCTACTTAATGTATAAATTACTGTATTAATATATATAATATTACTGTATTAATATATAAACTATGTATAATGTATAAATTAATACTAATACGAAGTAAAATCGGAACCCCTTATAGTTTCGTCAAGTCCGTCGTGCTAGACAGCTGTTATTTGGCATGGCATGGATATACATATTTATTAAAACTCTAAAATCGTAGAATAAAATAATGAATTTTTTTTCAGGGTAGGTACCTCCCCTACAGGTAACGTGAGGGTGAAATTTTTTTCGTTGCGTATCCCATGCATATCCCCAATACTAGTGTAACGTGTTACATAAAGTAAACATTATCTTGATAAGTTCATTTACGTCTTTTATTTAACAGAATCATCAGATATTTATCATCACAAATCATAAGGGACCTCATAGGACTGCTAGGTCTCCTTCCAAACAATCTAAAACCCACGAATTTTACGATGGTTTCACGACACGGAATCAAATGATAGTAGATACATTTCTATCACATTATTACAGCGTACATAAAGGGATCCGTTATAAACAAAGCTTTATAATGTTTGTAATGTATTCCTATCACATTCCCACAAGATACGGCACACGTATAATGTCGTAGTCCATTCATGTTGCTCGAACACGCTACGTAGAACCTCTGTGGTCTTAACGTTAATAAATTCAACGCACACCTCACAAAGTTCGGTTGGGAAAGAGTGGATTTCGTAATGTATGGTTATTAATGAACTTTTGTGTAATTGCTTGACGAATTCTTTGAGTAATCTATACTGCATACGTATTTTAGCAACTTTCGTAAGATGTCAAGATAAATTAGCTAATTAACTCGTCAACCTAGGCATAGCTTGCTACTTTCAAAATGTTTTTCGGGTTTTAAAAGGCCAACCTATTAATAACTGATATTAAAGTAGTCTGAGAATCTAAGATGTAAAATATTAAATAATGTAAAAATAATTTATATCAAACTTAAAGAAGAGATCGTCTATTTTAATAATGAACGTGCCGCCGAAATATATTGTTGTAATGTAAGTGGAAATATTTATTTTATACAACATGAAAGTAGATATTTTATTAATGTTTATTAACTATAAAATGTTCCCTAAATATTTTCCCTTACACGTTATAAAAAAGGTATAACGCGTTCCCTCGTATCTATTTTTTTAAAGTAGACGATCTCTATTATAAAAGTGGAAACTGATAATAATACAAGCTCGTTTCTCACGCTCCTTTCTGCCACGAACTTGAGAGCTTTGGAACAAACTTCTCTCCGAAGCATTTCCTGCTCGCTATGATATGCGATATGGGGTTCTTTAAGAAGAGTGTATATCGTATCCTACAAGGCCGGCAACGCACTTGCAGCTCCCTTGATGCTGCATGTGTCCATAGGCGACGGTCACCATATGCCCGTATGCCGTTTTACCCGTCGTTAGCATAAAATAAACTTAACAAGTGCGAGTTAAACTCGCTTGGAGAGGTTCCCATACCTTGATTATGTATTTACCGTTATTTTTCTATTTTATTTATTTTTGGCGTTTTAAGACCTTAATTATTTAAATAGGTTTTCCTGTAATATTTAAGTAAAGAACTATTCTTTGTATTTTCAAAATTCTAGCGTCAGTAGTTTCGGAGATAAGGAGGGGAATAGTCAATTTTTGGCTTTAATTTTCGTTGTTTCTTGAATAATTTTAAAACTATCCATTGAAGTACTATAAAAAAAAATTTAAGACCCTTACAACAAGTCCTTATAATTTTATTGACATACCACACGATATGGTTTGCAAAACAGTTTTTGTTTAATTTTGATTTCGTTAATTTGTTTTTTCAAAATTCAGTTGTTTACTTTATACCTTTGTCTTTGAGTTACAAAAAAGGACATGAGTACCAAATTTCAACTCATTTGGCCCAGTAGTTTCGGAGTAAATTGGCTGGGAACGGCGTTCGCCCAGACGCACGAGTGATCCTATAAGGGTTCCGTTTTTCGTTTTTTCCTACAGAACCCTAAATACATACTTACACAATGCATACATTTTACTACCGTTTTTATCAAATAAAATGCTTTTATAAATAACTAATTGATTATTGGTACAAAAGTGTGCATGTTTAACGATAATTTTAATTTTACTGTGTATTTTAATCATAATATTGTTGATCTTTGTTGCATCTATGTTTTCCACTTCAGAAATTACGGTCAACCAGCAGAAAATATTATGAGAAGTTCGCCCGTCTTTCATACAATACAATATAAAGAATCCCCAACTATAACGTTATGGAAAGAAAACTTCGTAATAGATTTCACGGAGCTTAAGTCCACATACAAAAGTTACTATTACAATAATTGGAGCAAAGAACGTCCGTGCTTTTTATACCCTTTCGTGCGTGGCTTGATTGATGACTTTCCTTACAATGTGGCAGTTCCCTAAGAATTGCGGCTGAGCTGCTCCAGAAAATATAAAAGTCAGCTTCGAGTAACAAAGCATGTCGGAAGACGTGAATGGTTAATAACTTTAATTGTTTTCAGCTCGACTCTCCTTTGACAGAGAGCATAATTGTAAAGCTTAATTAAAAATATCAAAAGACATATCGAAAATTCAAATGATATTTCTATAGTTAGTCTACTTTTAATTTAGGTCTCTTAATGTAACTTTTAAATAAAGACTTCTCATTTTCTTCACTGCTACTAATTTGTAAAACCTCGTTCATTTAATCACAGTGTTTAATTTAAGTTCTGGAGTACCCAGTTAAGACAATGAGTCTAGTTCACCTTTTTTGAAATTTAAATACTCGATTCTTATAAAACCACTAACGTCCTTCGGTAATGTTAGTTAACGAGGCAAAATAAAGTTAAATAAACAACAGTGGCTTGAACCCATTAGCGTAAGACCGCAGGGCACGGGTCTCCTCGTAATTAAGGACGTCTGGGCCATACTCTACCATGCTACACCATGATATACACCTACACGCGAATATATAGACGGATTAGTGGCCAATCAAAGTGTCGGAAGTCCTCATGTCGCTTAAAAGGTTAGAAACGGTAATTCAATACATATTGCTTAGCTTCTTTCACAAATAACCTAATTTGATAGGATTATATTATTTACAGATAGACGTATATTCACCGTACGTATATATCATACGTATATTCATATACTTTTATGTACATGAGCAATCCCCATAAAAATAAATTGTTGTGGATCTGCATAAATATTTATTTTCCACTATTCCACTGAATGCAGCGCCCGAGATACTATCCGATACAATAAAGTGAAAGAGAGCAGTCCACATAACGACATCAATATATTATATATTTACACACACAGTTACGTAAAAGCAAGTGTATAGTAGTATTTATACCCTTGCCAGGTCTTCGGAAGCCAAGACAATTGTAGGAGCCAATGTTTACAATCCAAGTGTATGAAATGTACCTTAACCCATTGTACCTAGGTTTTGGTAACTAGCTAGCTAACATTCTAAAGTGGGTAATAGTTGCTAAAAATCTCTTATTATACTAAATATGACTACTACACCTGTATGATCATCCAACCTAAACCTCTTATAATATCTAATATGATACTGTCAGTGTGTTATTTTTCGAGGAACTTTCCATTAGTGACAAATGTATAGCTTTAATGTAAAACAATACATATTCTATAATGAATTAAGCTAATATAGTTGAACGAATTTCAAAGAGCTGTAATTTTTATAGTAGTGATAACCGACAAACGAGCATACGCATACGCTCAAAGATAGAGCATAATAATTGGTAATGAACCATGTCGGTATAAAAACCTAGCCACCATGCATGAATACATTGTAATATATTAATCAATTAGATATAGTCGAGTTTTACAAAATACTATTTGACAATCTCACTACTATTCAAATTTAAAATGAATAATTCATAAGTCAAAGGTAGCCCTGCAGTTAGAGAAATAAAGAAGAAATATAAATTTGGGATTTTTCAAGAGTTTTGCGTGAATACCTTCTCCGTTTTCTCCGTCCGTGAATACCTTCTAGATGAGTCTTATTTGATAAACAATCTTGGTACTTAGGTAGTGCCTTTCTTGTGTACTTTTTTATTGAAATAATATTTTAAATTAGTTAAAAAATTAATGGTAAAGAGAAATGTTTTTTGGCATTAAACGAATTTGTTTTTAAATTCATTTTCGTTTTGTGTCATTTTGGTCTTTGGTTAATTATTTTATTAGATTATTAAATTTATTTATTTATTATTCACACTCATAGCCCCACACATCGAGCACATACCCACTCGAGGCCCCACACTAGGATTCCCTGTGTCGTGAGTGCCATGGACAACACACAGAGACAAGAACACTCACACCCAGACCGAGAACAGAAATTCAAACTCATCGTTCAAATTTCCGCCTCGCTGGCAATCGAAACCGGGACCGGGCATGGTAACCATTGCGCCAAACGGGTAGTCTTTGGACTATAGGTACATAAATTTTCTACATCCCAAGTGATCCATGGATGCGATACGATCCAAAAGAGTGCAGCTAACGATATTACGTGCCCGAGTCCAACGGACGATCCTGGGCAGTGATCCGAAGCGAGGGGAAGTGGCTCCGACACGCTCTCTGCTCACAAGATAATGAACGACCCAATCGCCACTAACGTACCTATGCATTATACCTATGCATGTGTTAGGTTTCTTTTACATTTAGGCCCTTGATTTAAGACTGTCTTACTTCCTACTAATATTATAAATGTGAAAGTTTGTGAGGAAGTTTGTTACTCTATCACGCAGAAACTACTAAACGGATTTTCATTAAATTTAACTCATAGATGTCTATCTCCCATGATATAGGGCACTTATTATCCCGGAAAATGGGGCCAAAGCCGCGGAAACAGCGCTAGTAATATATATATATATATATATATATATGTATATGTATATATAGGAAAAGGGGTATTCTACGGTGTTGGTTATTCAATAATATTCCTTTTACTTTGCTCCATGATATTATATTTCTAGTTCTCCTAACGTTCACATCGATACTTTTAAGTACTTCAACACTACGTGATCATCCGTTATATCTTATTGACAATTCCTTCCTCTAAATATGACATGTCGTTTCTTATATGCCAACCTCTGCATCGGACAAGCGTTGTAGAATAAAGAGGTCCGTCCCTGGACCTTCACTGGAGATTCGTGGCCTCACCGACACGGCTATCCTGACTTGCGCTCGTCCTCGTGCGCGCTTTAATTTATCTTGGTACATCATCATCATGCTTCTTCTATCTACTGCTCCACAAGGCATGCCACATGGTCCTCCGCTTATGATCTCATCCAGCAATACCAGTCGCCCTCATAAGAGCGTCAGTGTATCGGGCTGTTGGTGTTCGTGGTCTTCATTCTAACTCCTGGCTCCACAACTCGTTGTTTTCGTATCACGCACACGGCCATCGCTGACGACCCACACGACCTCGTGTGGATAATCAGAATCCTGTAAAAACAGTCTCAACAGTATTTTGCTCGGCTATTCTGACTACATTAACCTGATTCACATTCATTTTATTGTCGTCATTCATCACATCATTATTAATTTACAGTCAAGAATAATTCGCTCATTAAGTCTGATATTTTAAATGTGGACACTTAAAATATAGTGGAGATAACTATGGTTTGGCCATTTGGTTACCAATCTGGTTCATAAGACTCTACGGAACGTCGCAATTATGTTATTGTCGTCTGATCCGGATTATACCCTGCAGACACCTGGTCCAGTCTCTCTAAGACTCTCCAGGTACAACGTCCCTTCAGTTCTATGCTGGCCCGGACTCATTCACATTTCTTTTCCTCTTTTTTTTTTGACACCTTTTTTTTTACAACTTTTTTTTTATCATAACTCTTTTTTTTTACTCCATTTTTTTTACAATTTCATATTGTTACTAGGTACTCTTTTTTTTACCTTTCATTTTCACTTATCTCTTTTTTAAACTCTTTTTTCTCTCTTTTTTTCTCTCTTTTTTCACATCTTTTTTTTCACATCTCTTTTTTTCACTCCTCTTTTTTTTACTCTTTTTTTTTACAATAGCCATTGTTGCGAAACTCATTAAATTGATATCATCATGCAATCCTTCTTTTACTATACCATCAGACCGACCATAGTTTCTCTACGTGACTTACATCTGACTTACACAAGTCTAACGAGTCTACTGACAAGAAGTCGCTATTCACCATAACGAACTCGCATCATAAGGAACCCGATAGCAAAAACTTCGAACTGTCAACAATTGCAACAGCTTACTCTTAGTTTTCAAATTAGGTTTCATAACTTTCAACCATTTATTAAATTTAGAAAAATAAAAGAATGTCACTGTCATTGACTGAAAAACCCTCATTTAAAGACAACGTAATTTCGTTCTTTAAATACGAATGTCAGGCAAATCATGCAAATAATTTTAAGAATGATTCGTTTAAATTCAATACCAGCAACAACATTATCTACACGCTCATCAGCCCCATAATCATAGAAAACTTCACAAAATCACCTGTATGATCAAAGTATGCCTGAAGACTGTTGTGACGACACTCATTCTGCCATCACCTAATCTAGCACCGCTCACGCAGCAGACAGGTCCTGGGTCTCTTGGTTTCTCGTGGCTGGCGTGGTAGATCATTATTCCATGTGTCATCGATTTTCCGCAACTGAAAAATAAGTAAGGTTAATTTCACTCGTATGATATCAGGTATCACATTTGATGCTAGACTAAGGCTACTTATCTGCGATCCGTAGTTACGTCCATTTCCATCAACATGTTCCTCGAAGAAATTTTAGTCGTCACCTCATAATTAAAAATCGACATTCGCGTTTCAGCACATCGTACTCCGAAAGGTCTACATATTGGATGGCTTCGTTTGTTTGAACTGTCACATCACCACATTTCGCATTATCCACACCGATTATATTATAAAATTCGACGATTCTCATTTTATTGCGTTTTGGATTGTTTAATTTCTCATTGCAAAATTTTCCTCAAATGTCATCCGAACTAGTGTCATTCCTCATTTATTTTCCACATTTGTGGGCAAGTCCTTTCCTGAGGTCCTTTCCAACACTTCTGATATAGGAAAAGGGGTATTCTACGGTGTTGGTTATTCAATAATATTCCTTTTACTTTGCTCCATGATATTATATTTCTAGTTCTCCTAACGTTCACATCGATACTTTTAAGTACTTCAACACTACGTGATCATCCGTTATATCTTATTGACAATTCCTTCCTCTAAATATGACATGTCGTTTCTTATATGCCAACCTCTGCATCGGACAAGCGTTGTAGAATAAAGAGGTCCGTCCCTGGACCTTCACTGGAGATTCGTGGCCTCACCGACATATATATATAGTCCTCCTCCTCATCGATTTCGATGACGGCGACCCTAACCGATTCGAGTGCGACAAATTGTATGTCGCTATTTTCTAGCATGAGCTCTTATATGGCTGGCTAGACCAAATTTTGTTTTAAAAACTCGATCACATGAAACACATGGTTCACCTGTGGCGTTATAAGTGTACGTGTAGGAGGGCTTTGGTCTTTCCTTACGTATTTGGCGTTTTGCGTCAAGCTCTTCGAGTCGAGCTTCCTCGAAGTCTTTAACCTTGTTGTATATGGTGGAGCGCCAAGATGACCTTCGCAAAGCAAGCTCCTCCCAACGTGAAGACTCAATGCAGCAAGCATTCAAGTGCCTCTTTAACACGTCCTTGTAGCGCAAGTGCTGGCCACCGCGTTTCCGCTTACCTTCAGCCATTTCGGAATAGAGTACAATCTTAGGCACACGGTGGTTATCCATGCGAAGGACGTGTCCGCACCACCTTAGATGGCGCTGCATGAGCAGAGACTCCATGCCATAGTAATAATAGATGTATTTGGAGGCCATACACGATCAAGTGTACTTGATCAAGTCTGCAGTTTGACTTGTCTTTGCAGTTTGACTTGACGCGCCATCCAATGTGCATGAGATAGATATAATATGGCCAGATAGCTATACCGTGGCGATACACGATCAAGTATACTGGATGCCGCGTTAAGTCCGCTTGACGCTTGATCAAGTACACTTGATCGTGTATGGCCTTCATAGGCTCTCAGTTAAAAAGGAAACGTTGTATAATTACTGCTCTCTGTGTTTCCTGTTCAATGGGCTTGATAACGGAATTTACAAATTCCCAAAAAAAAACTTGATTAGCATTTAATTCCCAAAGAATATTTTGATCGCTGAAGTGACTTACGTTGGTACATTAAAGTGAAGCCTTTGCTGATTTTACCTTAACATTTTAAAGATCGCGCAATTTTTTTCTTGTGAAGATAATGTAATTCTGGTGGAACAAATTTACTTTACCAAAAGCACTGAAATTGAAGTAACCGTTGTCTGTTTAAATAAATAAGTTATTAAATACTAGTCGATCTTATTTAGATATAATTTAAGTTTCTTGTGACTGTCGCCTGGGAAATCTGCTATCAATATTTTAATTTACATTTATGTAAAACATTCTGTCTCTATTTCAATTGAGCAAGGCTCAAGATACTGTTTATCAATATCTAGTTTTTATAAAGATGTTGTCGAACCAGTTATGCAGTAGCTGTTTTAAACTCCGACACGTATTTAAAGTTGACAAGTCGTTATCAAACATAATAAATAAGCAATACAATCAATGTAAAACACTAAAAAGCAAAAACTTTATTTAATCTTTTATAACTCACTTTAACATTTAACAGACAGTATTAAACATACTTGTAACGGCCGGTCTCAATAATGTACTAACAGATGGAAGACTGTGGATAGGGCCGTCATCTGTCATATTTGTCAATTTTTCAGAGGCAAAAATTGACAAATATGACAGATAACATACTAATGGTAGCCCTATTCACAGCCTTCCATCTGTTAGTACATTATTGAGACCGGCCGTAAGTAAATTAGCTAACTATCCACTTGCCCAGGTAGGAAATGAACACCACGAGATTCAAAATTAAAATTCGGCTGACAAACAGTGTTTTGCCAGTTGGCAAAAGGTTTGTGTAGTAAAATAATCTGAAATCTGCAATGACGACATTCTTGCACGCATTTGCTAGGCGTAAACCATCAATTAGCCTTAGCCGAAGTGCCTCCCCAGGCGCAGATTTAAACGTAATTCGACCCATTGCGGTAGGTCTTTTTAACGATTATTATTTCGTTTAGGTAGGTATACATTTATACAGTTTATTTGTGGAGGGTAATAATTTTACTAATTAAGGTTCAGAAATGAATACACGCAACGACACTTTTAAAGTTTTTTAAATTTAGCAAAATTACTCTTAAATAGAAAACATTATCATAATAATACGTGTTGAAGTGTGTATTACATTAATGTAAGTATTTGAAAAGAAATCACAATTTTTTATTATTATTTCGATGACTTTATTTTATGTTCACAAGATTATATACTCTTCGATTAACATAACGGACTAAATAACGAAAGTGCTATTTAAGTTACACCATTCTCGAAACCAAAAGGTTATTAAAACTTAATAGAGGTATCAAGAGAGCGTCGTGTGCGTCGATCGCGTGAAGTTGGACGGCGAGGGGAGCGGACGGAACTCGTTTGATACATAAGTGATCAAATGGACTATTCAGAGCTCGGGTCGATGTTTCATTGCGTAACAAACCGTTATCTACCTATATAAATTGTTCAAATTGGGCTCGGACAAAATTTGACGTAAGTACTGTCCACCCAACCGGCAAGATCTCTTACGGCTCTCCAATTTGTTCACAATACCCACAGATTACGTACGGATACGTGACTCTCGAACAACTGTAGGAGTTATGTCAGTCTTTTCTGTAAACAAAGTAATTGATGGAGATGAAAGAATGTTTAATGATGAATTGTTGGTTGCCCTCTCTTATTGTTAGACCCAGTCGTGGTAGGACTGCACTTATTCTAAATAAAATTCGAAAAAGAATAAGAATTATTTTACGTTTATCGTGTCATAACTCATAGTATATTAACAAACAATATATTCTAGCATACTCTTGTAAGTTCACCAAAAAATAAGTTTCAAATTTGTTCAAATACCTCTATGGCGCTATCGTTATGATAAGATTTAAATGAGACACTTTTCTCTTTTTTGGTCATTGTGTCAAGAATAATTGAGTAACGACAAGTAAATTATCGTAATAGTCCGATTACGAAATAAGAAAACATGGAAGTTTTTTACTGGAGCTGTTACAAAGTATACGTTCTTACAAAAAGTAAAAAGCACCAAGCAGTGTCCAACCTCGACCGTGTTTTTTAAACACTCGTAATATAACTAATATATTACTGAATTAGTAAAGAAAAACCCGTTCGGTAATTACTTAACTGACCGCACATGGCATGACTAAAAGCCTACCTAGGGACCCTCGTGTTCATTGAAATAGTTTATAGGTTAACGGCTATTGAGGGCTCTGATAACGCCGACGTCGTGAATATTCAATATGAATGTAGCGTTAAATATTTTGTAACATTATACAGGGGCTATCAATCCGGCGTTAATGAGATTGGTCCGGGCGCGCGCGATTGCGTCGACCAATTTGTGCCTCATTGCGCCGCGGTAATGAAATATTGCAAGCTTATCACCGCCGTAACATTGAACCATCCGCCCTACGTGCAATTTCAGTAAAACTCAAAACGATTGCTTTAATTCTCTAAAAGCTCATTTTTAAAAGCGTTAGTTATTTGTCTGTAAAATTTTACCCATTTGATCGATCGAATCGATTAAATGTATTAGTTTTGTTTAGTGTTATTTAGTGTTATGTTACAATATGTAACTGAATAGTTTACATTAATAATATATTATACCTAAACGTACTATGTTAAGATCGGACTATGTAAAACCTAGCGAAGCGAACCGTTACTCTAGTTATTTATGCGTGATAGACCTATAATAGCCGCCAAAAATAACAAAACTTTATTAGTTATTAGAAAAGTCAGACGTCAATGACATTGGCATTAAAAATGTATAATGACAAGGCGCTCTAAAACAAAACACGTTACAGTATTGATCGCCGTCTCACTTTTGTAACTATCGAGCCGTTATTAATTTGATTAATGGGTTACTGAAACTTACTCAACACTTTCTAAACAAAAATGGTGTTTTGGGAGGTCATCGTAGCCACAACTGAAAGTGACGTCGTCAATGTTAACTGATTGACCTCCGACCGTGCTTTCACTCGCGCGACCGCGCGCCGAGCGGCCTACTTGATCGCAGCCACTGAAATGTATTTAACATATTATAAACAGTGATAGCCTAGTAATTTGAAACTGAGATTCCCGAACAGAGATCTAGGAAAAATTCAAATTCTGCACATGTGTGTCATGTTGATGTGTATATTTACTATTAATATACTTTTTGATGAGATCTGCGTACCACGGTTCTAGTTTTCAATACCTAATATTTTCAGAAGTTTTAAGTTAACCAACTCTCTTTTTATAAGCGCAGACCCGATTCCTAAAATTATTTTTTGAGTTACGATTGCAATAAGGTTAATTATTTACTGGAAATAAACACTGGTCCGCCTAGTTTGCTACTTTCATTACATGGAAACAAATTTGACGGACCGATCAGAAATCAATTATGGATAATTTAGTTCTACTTTGTTAGCCAGAAAGTAGAACTAAATTATCCATAGTTCAAGTTAATTCGATAATGACCCACTCGCGCACTTATAGCATTCATACAATTTATTCCAATTACATATTATTATTATTGAATCTTATCTAAATTCTAAAGCACTTATTGTCTATTCCTGGGTCTGAGTTTATTGTGATGCCTCATTGGTGCATGAATGTGATCAGTATAACCACCAATCAATGTGACCATGCCATGCGCAATGCAGCGAACCTAGTTTTAGTATGTGAGTATTTGTGCTTACATAACATATTTATGTTTAAAGATACAAATATTTTGTAACAATTTCCATTGATAACCGCAGATTATTCTACTAGATAATAGATATACCTATTTAAGGGATATATTTTAAGCACTAGAGCGGCTCTCATCCAAAGGTATCGTGCCAACCGCACTATTGCACGTCGCCACAGCACGTAAGCGGTATCAAAGGCTTCCACTAAACTGATAAACATCGCCGCCACGATATTTTCATATATCCGAGCTCTTTCTACACCATTTAAAGGTATATTTGAAAGCTTTGTGTATTCTAAATACTAAAGTCAAATGAACATGATACAGGCACTGATAACTTTATAATCTTTGAATTATTAGGAACCATTACGATTAGTTATTAGAGGTTTGTTTTCATGCGTTCGTTTAAACATTATGAAGAAGTAGAAGAGAAATAGGACTAAGATAACACCCGTGTGTATCATTATAACAAGTGTAGGTAGATGCAAACAGTTTACCAAAGAAAACACTGCACCAGGATTTGTTTTACAACCTTAAATTTTAAAATCAGCAAATCAGTTCATGATTTGCCAACTTTAGTTACATTTTTTTTTTTACATTGCAGTCGACAAAGTCACGAGCATCAAGAGTTATCGGTGTTTGTAGGGTGAGTGCACCACGTTTGGGACCTTTGACCGCGCAAAATCAAGACTGGTCACAATTTCCCGCGCACTCACGCGACTCTTTACGGGTCGGGTCTGATTAGGGCTTAGCTTTCGATAAATGACTTAGCGCGATTAAATCTCAACTTATTTTTATAAAGGAAAGAAAAATCATGTTTGCCGCAGATTTTATACCGCAAGTGTTTCATGTTAAAGATATTACTAGGTATTCTTGACGAAACAGGCAAACGAAATAAAGGATTAATTTAAAAGAGTACAAATGAAATCGTAAAAATTACCCTAAAACTTAGTCTTTTCCATACATCGTGTAATAAAAGAGCAAGCAAAGTAGAAAAGTTGAAAACTTCTAAAATTTCGAAACTGATCACTCTATTTGAAACTGCCCATCTGTTATTAATTTGATTAATGGTTTATTGAAACATTAGCGTTCTTCGTACTTTTATAAATGTCTTTACGATACTGAGCTAAGTAATTACACAACGAGTGCAGATTAAAAAAAATTTAGTCGCCTCAAAACATATAACGACGTTTAATATGTACTAAATAAATGTTTTAAATTGAGTTGTAAAGTCGAACACAACAACAGAACGCTTATCGGGGCACTGACAATGGAGAGTTCTGTAATGGGAAGGAACGTTCACGGTTTAAATTCAAAGTAAATGGTAAAGTTAATATTATTACAAATATAGATATTTGTTTTATAATCGCTCAAATCTCTGGGCCGTCTGTCCGTAGGTCAGTCCGTCCGTGTGCTTGAGATACATAAATGACAGGTAGTAGCAAAAATTCTTTACCAGTTCTTTGCACTAAATTCTAAGGAAACTGCATGACAATGGCCAACCAAATAAATATAATTTATTCATAATGTAACTATTATGTATAATAATATTGTGTAGGTAAGCATTTCTTCACTTTGTATTCATTTAGTTCTACTACATGTTGTAGCACAGAATTAAAATGATGAGCGATGAGCTATTTGCACACAATGGAAACAGCGGAAACAACTCGTGTTATTTCAATTCGTTCTGTAACTTTCACCATTAGTTGCAGCTTCAACAATAACCTTTTGTCATTGGCGACTGACAGTCTAAATAACACGTTTATAGTTATTTATATTTCTAATAAGTATGCCCACTTTAATTGTAGTTGGACATAATAGGTGCATAATTCTACAGTTACCTAAACTCGTTAGAATAATGAGTTGTTTTATATATAATGTTGTTTTAACAATTAATGTGCAAATAATCAAACGTGAAATAGTTTGTTTTGTCAATGTTTGCATTTTTTTTTTGCTATTTTTTTTGCTACAATCATTGCATTTTTTTCTATTATATCAGCTGCAAGCAAACGCATATTAATTTTTAGAATCATAAGAATGAATCGTTTATTTGTTAACGCTTTTATCATACCTACATACGTATAATAATATGAATTTTAGCATTCTTCTTTTTCTTATCATCTTTATAGACTTTAGATCCAAATTATTTTCCCATCACCTATCAATATAAGCACGTATGACTTAACAGTTATCTGTTTATAAATTGATACACGATTTATCTAATTCCTGTTTACATAATACATGTTTATTAGTTATTACATTTAATCCGCCACAATGAGGTGCTTGTTATGCCAAGCCATACTCTAGTATTGTGTTTCTGCAGACATAAGTTTCAATCTGAGCGTTTCCTGCGACTGACGGCTCAATTGCTCTTTTGTAATCAACAATTTGTGCCGCCACTCAGAGAAAAGCTTCCGTCGTACTCATTCAGCAATAACAAGATCGGATTCCAGGCTATTTTAGTGCTAGATATGATCAGGAAATTGTGCCGTGATAGATTAGTGGCTTATGTGGATTAGGATGTGTTTAGAAGTGAAATAATAATTATGTATGTCGGTCAAAGTAGACAGTGAGTATCGTGTGTTCTAGTTAAAATGGGTTATTTTAAAAATGGTTATGGTTACTGTAAAAAAAATCTGTGGTGTCTTGATTAAACAGTATCTAAGTTAACAGTAAATAAACAAAATTCTATCTAGTGGCTTGTTTCGTTATCAACACTTCTCGACTCTAATTGGATGTCAGTTAAGTAACATTTTGCAATTATTTTTTTTGTAATATGGAAAAAGTGAACTTCCGCACAGAAATCAGTCTGTTTGCAGCTGACTCGCACCGTGTAGCATGGACGATTGCACGTCTAATAGGTCCACTTCTACAACATTAAAACTGCATTAGATTCTATTTAACCGTTTACAAAGCGCGGCTTGTTAAGAGATTGAAATATGGGTTTCGTGTTTCAAACCCAACAGTGCCGCGCCAGTTTGCACTCAACTCAGAACCAAAGTCAAAAACAGGTTTTAATTTATTAATAGGTATACCTAATTTTATAGTTTGTTTATTATATACCTTTATAGTTTATGCTTAACCCGAAACAGATTGAAAGAAATTGCTGAATTAGTATTTAAATGAACGATATACTCGAATTAAGTATTTATATAAATCGATATAATATTTTTGTATCGATATCCGTTGTCAGAAAAACAGTTTAGTTCGAATCCTGTTATTGTGTACTTAAAGTTAACTATCACTTCCTTAATTTTGATTTGCTCACGTGTGGTAAGTGGTCACCGTCACTTCTGACTCACCATGTTTGTAACACACAGGCATCATTGATTTCGCCACTAACATCACTTATCTAACTCTCAACCAAAGTGACCGAATAATCTAAAGCTAAATCTATCAATGATTGACCCAAGCCCTTGGAATATGAAGCTTCTAAAATGAATATTAGGTATACTGCAATTTCTAATCTGTCCATCCCTTTCTAGTTCTGCTGTGAACTGTGAACGACTACATAATCTCGGTACTTAACGAAGCTCTATTAGGACAAACGTAATAAGAAACATGAATATTACAATATTCACAACATGTTAATTGAAGTCATCCATAAAAATTGTACCTTAAGGGGGTCACGGTTACCGAGAAGGCTCAGGTTGATAGGTCACGCAGTACTGTTGATACTGAAGCGATCACGCGTATCACGTGTGTCTGCGAACTTTGAACGTAAACACGGACACGGAATAAGATAAACAATATTAATATAACAATACTTTGCAATTTTCTAACATAACGTTCTGTTATTTATTTTGTTTGAGAGACTTGGCTTTTGTTGCGTTAGCTTTTTAAAAACTATACTATGTAAATTAAGTAATAACAAGAATGAAGTGATCATGATCATTCCTGAAAATCTGCTCATTGCAAAGGAGCTCTTTATACTGGAAATCTGAACTCATGATTATCTCTTCACTTGTGGCTAAAAAAAGAGTTAAGAGACGAGATTATAATGCCACGTAGTTTCTGCTGGAAATCGCTAGACTTTTTTTTTTTTTTTTTTTTTTTTTCCCCTCCACGGGAGGGAGGCTGAGAATGCATTATGCATACCAACACAGCCGTCTGTGTTGGTTATGTGGGACTCTCACCCACTAAACTCAGCCTGAGGAAGGTGGCTTTGGTCCTACGACCTCTAAGCCTTCATCGGATGCGACCCCGCTTGGAGGAGCGGGGCGCTAGCGGCGCTCCCTAGGGAGCTACCGCTGGGTGACTACACTGAGTGTTGTCGAAGGGAAACTTGTGCCATCATGGAGATGAGCACCATCTGGGATCTGTTCGTCTGTGTCTTTGGAGGAGGCCAAGAGGCGTTCCAAGTCAGACGAGAGTTTGTTGGGTGCGTCCGTCAGGACGTTCCTCGGCCTCCGGACCTGGTGGTCGTTGGCAGTCAGGGTGGGGGCGGTATAGTCCGCTGAAGACTTAATGAGTGGATTGGGGTGAGTTTCTGAGGATTTGAAGAATCTCTCAGAGAATGTCTTGGTGATTTGCTGAATAGTGGGGAGCTCTAAGTCTCGATGCAGATCGGCATTCCGAACGCACCAGTGCGCGTCGGTAGCCCTGCGACAGAACAAGTTTTGGACTACTTGTATCTTGTCAATGACGTTGGGAGCCGCATGTGCGAAGACGGGGGCAGCATATAACATTACCGGTCGAATGCAAACCTTGAAGAGCGTTCGCTTGTTCAGAAGTGACATTTTGCTTTTCCTTCCCAACATAACGTTGAGTCGGCACATGTAATGACGGGCTGTTCCAGTCACCTTGCTAACGTGGGGCCTAAAGGTGAGTCTAGAGTCTAAAGTTACCCCTAGGTATTTGGTCTGTGTCTTCCACGGGACGGGGATGCCCGAGAAGCGGATGGGAGGGTCTCTGATGACTCGACGTTTGTGTGTGAAGCACACTGCAGCGCTTTTGTCCGCGTTGACTTCGATGCGCCATTTCTTAAACCAGTCTCCTAGCTCGTTAACCGAGTTTTGGATTCTGTTCAGAACTGACGACATCAGCCGCCCCTTGTAATAAAGGGCGGTGTCATCCGCGAACAAGGAGAGTTGCACTCCGTTTTTAGGGATTGGAATGTCATTAGTGAACAATATGAATAGTAAGGGGGCTAGCACTGAGCCCTGAGGAACCCCGGCCAATATAGGACGCGGGGAAGAAAGGACACCTTCATGTCGGAAGCGGAAGGTACGGTTGTGGAGGTAGGAAGCCACGATTCGGACAATCCGGTCTGGAAGGCCAATGTCATGTAGTTTGTAGATTAGTCCTGCATGCCAGACCTTGTCGAAGGCCTTGGCTACGTCGAAAAAGACCGCGACGGTCTTATCGCGCCGCGGATAAAAACCGGTTAAAATGTATTCTACTATGCGATGGATTTGTTGGGGACAAGAGTGTTTTGCGCGAAAGCCGAATTGGTGAGGTATGACCAGAGGTGGTCCATCCGATGGAAGGAGAAGCCTTCTCATGCGGGCTTGTATGATTCTTTCTAAAACTTTACCCATAGCCTTGAGGAGGCTGATGGGTCGATGGTTAGATGGAATGTTTAATGGTTTACCGGGTTTTGGAATACCTATTACGGTTGCCTCTTTCCACGCGGTGGGAAAGTGACAATGTTCAAAGCAGGCGTTGAACAAAACGACTAAGAGGGTGATAACCTGCTCTGGTAGGTATTTGAGCGCTAGGTTCGATATACCATCGGCTCCTGGGGCTTTACGAGGTTTAAGATCGCGAATGATGGACTTGACTTCGTCAGTAGACGTTAGGATAGGATCGGCGGTGATGGGGAGTGAGTTCCTGTGACGGACTTCATCCTCCACCGCTTGGACATGGGAGGGGTAGCTAGGCAGGGAGCTGGGAGTACATTGCGCGGCAATACTGTCGGCGAAACACTCGGATTTATCTTTGTCCTCGAAGGCTATACTGCCGTCGGGACGGTTAAGAGGAGGGGTGTCTAGTCTGGCGCCTATTCGAAGGGCTTTCGCCACTCTATAGAACGCCAGATGTGAGGGAGTGATGTTGCTCATGAGGGAGTCCCAATTGGAGTTCCTCATGTCGGAAAGGAGGGTTCGAACTTGACGCTGTAAGGCGTTAGCTCTCCTACGGTATGTGGGAGTGGGGTATAACGCGGCTCTTCTGAGAGCTGCGTTTTTCTTTTGGATAAGGAGCCGGACTTCGAGCTGTAGTTTTCGGTTGGGAACCTTAACCACGCGCTCGTTGTCGCGGAGGGCAGACTGTACTGAATTAGTGAGATCGCCGACAGTATTGTCTATCACAGCCGGGCTATCGAAATAGTCGGCTGAGACTGCGAATGGGGAGTTGGGGGCATCAAACTCAGCGCTAAGCTGGGTCTTGAAGCCTTCCCAGTTGGTGAAGGTTTTGGAGGTTGAGGTCGGGATAGGATCGAGGGACCCTAGCTCAAGGGAGACCGGGCGGTGGTCAGAACCCAAGTCATCGAGAGTGTTTATAGCTCTCAGGTTTAGGGAGACTCCCTTGGTTAGGGCTATGTCCAGGATGTCAGGGGAATAGTTCACCTGACTTGGATAGTGGGTTGGAGAGGACGGGGATAGGACGTCTACGCCGATGTCAGTGGTTAGCTTGAGGAGCTTCCTACCGTTTGTGTTTGTCGTATGGCACTTCCAGACGGAGTGTTTAGAGTTGAAATCTCCAAAAAGGACTACTGAGTCTCCGAGTGATAGTAGTGCTTCTAAGTCGCTTCGGAGGGGAGGTTTGTGAGGTGGGTTATAAACCGATGCTATGATCAGGGATGAGTGCCCTGTCATACCTAGCCTAACTACCGTGGCTTCTAGGTTGGTGAGGGTAGGAGTTGTGATTGGAGAGCAATGTAATGCTTTCTTGTAGTAGATGGCAGTGCCTCCGCCCTTGCGGCCGTCAGCTCTGTCGTCTCGTACAAGAGAGTATTTGGGGATGGAGAGGCCCCTGGAAGAGGGTTTGAGGTGAGTTTCTTGGACTAGCAGTAGGTCGACATCCCTATTGCTAAGAAACTGTTTGATTTCTAATAGGTTGGAGTGCAACCCGTGCGCATTGAAGGAAACGAGCGAGACTCCTTTCGGTTTCACTCGACCGGTAGTGGAAGGTAAAGCGTTAGTCGCTTGTGACATTACTCCGCTAGACTCTATTCCACCCGATCTTATATTTTATGGCCCTCATGCACAGTGGTAGGGCTCTTAGCTTAGCTACCATCCTCCTTTTACAATGGATTGTGATATTTTTTTACTAATTGCGTTCCAGAGTCTAAAGTCATAATATAAAAGTAGTTTTCATTTTTTTTCTTTAACGACAAGGCCTTTGATATTTTG
Source organism: Thymelicus sylvestris (assembly GCA_911387775.1). NCBI lineage: Eukaryota > Metazoa > Arthropoda > Insecta > Lepidoptera > Hesperiidae > Thymelicus > Thymelicus sylvestris. The sequence goes on from OU426886.1 coordinate 9,216,045, forward strand.
GTAATATTTCGATTACCAAAAATTTTTCGATTCCCGAATTCAGAAACACTGGAAACTACATAAAACTTGTGAACTTGTGAACTACATAGGTAATACACGTACACCACCTACTACTTGTTTTTGTTTTACGTTTGGCAGCTATTGACATTAATTAATATTGGAAAACTTAGAAAAACCAGCAATAGGCTTATTATTACAATTGTATAATGATAGTTAAATACTTGTCTTCAAAACTCATTAGATAACCAATAAAGAATCAATTCAAAGTTTTCAAATAACTTTAGTCTCTTCTCATTCTTAATAATACCTTGAGTTTATTTAACGCCCACGCTCTTGCTAAAGTCTTACAAGTTTTATTAATACAATTTTATAAATTGCCATGTTTATTAAATACAGTTTTCAAAAGAAGAGAGTCAGTCAGTGAACTCGGTATAGTGGTGTTAGAGATTTATAGGAATGGCGAGAACCGGTCGCCACTTCCGTTGGCGTATGCCAGCGCCGTGGGATATCTCACAGGTGCCAGTGTTGCCACACAGTACTACTCTTGTTGGAACTTTTATTATAATCACCATGATACGCAGGAAACTTTACTCGAAATTAAATTAAAATTTATATTTTTTTTTTATGAAATATAAAGTTACAAAATTTTTTAAATTAACTTACAAGCTAATTTACAAAAATTAAGTATTAGTCACATGTTCAATTTACGAAGTAACGTTACATAGATGATAATTTTCAATTTACCATCTTAATTACAAGTGTGTGTGTGTGTGTGTGTTAGTTTGTACGTTAAGTATTTTTGTATATACATATGTGAATGCATGTGTGTGTACATAAGTGGATGATATTGTGTGTCTGGGTGCGTCCGCACGTGTGTGTATGTGTGTGAAAGAGTGTATGTGGGTGCCTGTTATCTAAAATTAAAATGTGTGCAATTCACACGTAGTAGAAGTGAAACCTTCAAAAATTTTGTTTTCATGATAATGAGACGAATGTAAAACGGGAAGATGATAATTGTAGGTTTTAGTAATGAACATAGTGATGCAAAGTTAGATAATAATTTTACTTTTTTAATAATATCACATTTATTTATTCAGACTCAGACCTTACATTTTCGATAAATGATACAAGAAGCTTATGGTAACTAAAGTATGAAATGCTCCCCTAACCCTGATCCATACCTCCCCCTCCCCATCCCTCCCCCCCTCTCCTCCCATCCCCCTCCCATTCCCCCTCCCCTCCCCTCCACCTCCTCTCCTCTTCCCTTCCCCCTCCCCTCCCTTCCCCCTCTCTTCCCCTCCCCTTCGCCTCCCCTTCCCCTCCACCTCCCCTCTTCTTCCCTTCCCCCTCTCTTCCCCTCCCCTTCGCCTCCCCTCCCCCTTCCCCTTTCCCCTCCACTCTGCCACCCCTCTCCTCCCCTCTGCCACCCCTCCCTTCGCCTTCCCTCTCCCCTCCCCTCCCCCCTCCCCTTCCCCTGTGTGTACCTGTGTGCTAAATTTCATGAAAATCCATTCCGTATTTTTTGCAGGAAAAAGTTACTTTTCAAAAGTACGAGTTCTAGGTTCTAGGGCGGCGAGTGCGGCGACGCATTGGTTACGTTACGCCCCCGCGCCCGGCCGGCGCGCGGCGGCGTTGCTAATGTCCATAGGCGGCGGTGATCACTTACCATCAAGACCAAGAGTGACCCGTCTGCTCGATTGCTGGCTGATGGTATAAAAAATAGGTATCTTTGTTGTGCACAAATAAAGACGAAACATTACATATTGTACTAAGTCTTACTAACGAAATAACAATAGGTAGCCATGTTGGCTAGTATCACAATAATGTTGCAGAACTGTTGCAAGAGCCGAATATCCAACAAGCCGAACAAGTTCTAGAGTAACAACGAATTAATATAATAAGAGAATACCGTAGGTAAGACAAAGTAGTAGGTAAAGTAAAGTAAAGTAAAGTCGTAGTTAAGTAGGTAAATCAGCAGTAGTATACATAGCTCTTAGCCTATTATCAAAATAGAAAATGAAACTGAAAGTTTTAGAATTTCATATCCTGTCCTAGTTCAGAACACAATGCTGGTGACACTACATACGACTCAGCTGAGTCTCGCTCACGATACAAAAATAAATGACACGCACCATAATATGTATATTTAATATTTTCGTCCTGTATCAATATTTCATATAACATTCATATGCAACAGAAACTAACCAAAGCAGTCTGGCTGGTTATTTTTAAACATGGCGTGTTGCTTCATTTTAAAACACACGGCCGGCAAGCAGCACTCGCCGTTCAATAACGGATGCCGTCGATTGTGGATTATTTTGGTCCGGGAAGTATAAACCGGCGAATGTGCAATAATATCGCACAGCTACACAGCTAGCCTACTACAAGTCATTGTAGAGTCTAAGGATCTAAGCACATAAGAATCGTGTCGTTTTGGGCTTGAGAATTCTTTCTTCTCTCTTTCTTGGTGTCATGCCTTTGGTGTTGCTGTAGCCCAAGTGAAACCATAGCCACTTACCATCAGGTGGATCGTCATCTCATTTGCCGGCTATTTCCATTAAAACCGTTTTTGAAGCGAAATCCTTAAACTGAAATCAAGTTTCTACAATTACTTATCTGCAATGATTGTAATGTGCGATACATTTACATCCATTTTGTTGACACTGTCTATCTCTCCGGTTTCACACTACGCAAACGGTTAAGCCGATAAGCTGGATACAGTATTCGATAGACACACGATTTGTTGGTACTGGCAGCAGGTATTTCTAATATAATTCTTTTCTTATTTTACATCTTGCCAAAACCGCTTTCCATCGGCATTAGGTTAACCAATTTTATTTTCAGTGAACGTAAAATTTCTCAGTGTCACCTTCTCCTTTTGTAATAATTGCCTACCAAGAAACAGTATCTGTTCTGACCAGCGTAAGGAACCGGCACTCATAAGGAAACGCCATACATCGGCTTCATCTGTTTATTTTAGACGTTCCTCGAACCTAACACACGCAATAGTTTATCTCACAGTGCGAAATACTTTAGTAGCGAAATTTACTATGCTGTCTTGCTCAGAAATCGCTTTTGCAAATCGTGTCTTAAATAACGAGTCAATTTACAATTTATTGTAATTGGTGTATCGGTAGGAAATGCATGAAGTGTTTGCATAAAGTTATACGAAATACTGCCACAATACTATCACGGATATTTTAACTGCAAATCAACTTCTAGGTCTCCGCGAAGCTACATTTCCTTGTGATAAAACTGTATGACACTAATTATACACAAAGTTTACGTAAAATGAATTCGGTTCCACAAGAACTTCATTATTTTATTAATTAACTTTTGTTAAAAAAAAGTAATTAAAAATTATTTTTTAAAAAATAATTAAAAATTACTTTTTTTACACGACATACCTAATTCATTGTCATAGCTTAAAAAAATGGAAAAATAAAAAACAGCAAATAACTTTAAACACTATTCAATTACTCCCACGCGCTATCTACCATTATTTATATCCAGAACCCTCCAAAAATCATCAGTTGCTCACCTTTTATTTAAATGGGACCGTCTTCAAATAATCAGTATACTAACTTAAAAGAAATGCTTTATTTTGCGACGGTCTATGAATATACATATACAGGCATCGTCGAGCTCGTCACTTCAATATCGTAGATAAGTATAAATTGTGATTGAATTCATTAAAATATGAAAACTTGCAATCGTTGATTGATATGAACCAAGAGCAACCAACAGTTCTTCTGTTAGACAAATATGGGTAGTAATATGATCTATGTTCTACAGACAGACTGATTTGCTCCTTATTCGTTATCACACACGTGCAATATGTACAGTACATGTACACAACAATGTACGCTGACGTAGGACAGGTCAATGCAATAATTACACTGATGAACATAATCCGCATCAAATTGAAACATGTCATGTAGTCCTGTTGCGTGGCTCGTGGCCCTAATTTAGTTATGAGGTGTTCGCATTCACCATAATTTTGGTAAGTATATAAATCTTGATTAATTTGTATTTATTAATATCCTACTAATGTTATTAATGTGAAAGTTTATGAGGATATTTGTTACTCTTTGACGCTAAAACTACTGAACGGATTTTCATAAAATTTAGCTCACAGGTAGATCGTGATCTGAAATTGGACATAGGGAAGTCATTATTCTTGAAAACGGGGGCAAAGCCGCGGGCAAAGAGGGCGCAATAATAAAGGCCATAAAACAAACACTTAAAATCTGTGACGTCAACCTATTTTAAGTGTCTGTATTGTTTACTCTGTTTTTAGTTTTTGGGATAATTTAGGTTCCATGAAAAATTCAACTCTTTTTGACTTGTTTCTTTTGTCGTTCTATTAATTACATCTATTGTCTTAGTTCTATTATCCTATAATCGCTCTATATATGTAGGTATGTATATGAATAATGAGTATGCCTACATTTAATAGAGGGTATTCAAAAAGAAAGTCACCGAATGGTACCTAATGCATCATTCTTCTTACAAATAATTTCACTCGATGACATACCGTCTAAGGCATGGAAATGGTATGTAATGGCTCGCTAAGGTCCACAGGAAGGACGTGATAGGCAATCAAATAATTTAGGCTAAACGGCGCTCCCGCTGCGCTTTCAATTACGTGCTAAGACATTTCTTAGTCTAGCTCGCCTGCTCGCATGAGACACGTACTTCGCTATCTCACCAGGTTGCCTTTTTAGATAAATCTGAATAGTGCACGTATCGTCCATTTTTAAGAAGAATCTTATTAAGCAAGCATTGTTACAACGTCTTTTTGTTAAAAAAATGATTATAAGTTTACGAATAAATTATCATTTAACGCTACTAGTGCCAAGATTTTTTATCAAATAAGAGTAGCGTGTAACAGTTTTATTAATTTTTTTTTATTTTTTTTAAATTTATTTAATGCTCTTACTGATTATAAAATTAACTATAATATAATGATATTAAAAGGAGTGGTTAAAGCACGACGGTTTGTGGGTATCGCTACTTCGCTAGTGATGGATCGAGTAAAATATCTTCGGGCGTTATCGATAGTTCAATAGATGATAGTTGGTGGCATTTTAATCCGTAGTCATCATAAGTTCTCATCTGCTCTTCATTAATCTTTACTTTTTCAGTTTAGTAGGCTTTCAGCCGTCATATGAACTTCACCGATCCGCTCCAGTAGCAGTGTGGTGCAGTAACATATTAGGTCTTTTAAATTAATCGAGATCCCTTGTCTTAACTCACAGTGAAACTCGTACTGGCAGTACGTTGAATAAATATAAAGTTATTAAAACTAACGGAGACTAACTAACAAAAAACAAAGCAACTCATATCCTGAACCAGGTTCCTTTGTGTGGGGCAGTGGAAGAGCACAAAAGTAGAGTTCAATTTTAGAAAATTCAACCAAAAATGGTTTAAAATGAGGATCTACACTACAATAGTGGCGGTTTTTGTCCTGACCATTTATTAGTCAATAAACAAGGTTTCACTTAGTGTAATATGTAGGTATACTTTACATACCATCGCTTATTTATAAAGTTATGGATCACAACGTAAAAACTGTTTTAACTCTTCTCGGTATCCCTTACCTACTACACACTACTTTTGATTTTAGTAATTCTCGTAGTAGTTTTCGGGTAACGTAAAAGTAATATTCAATTGTTATTTACTAAGCATGGACAATATAACTTGCGCACGACGATCCAAACATAAAGAGAAAATGTTGCCAGCTGGTGTCAATGAATTACGCATGGAAATTAATAGTGACGCATCTAATTATGGACATCCGTTCGTACAGCACGAAACGTTGCAAAATATCACAAAAGGACTGAATGAAACAGGACATCCGTATATCCATTTTCATGTTAGTTATCAGATAGATAAATGAGAATTGTGGTCTGTTGAATGTGGCCAACATGCAACTCTAATACCTTTGTGTTGCGCAGGAGATAGGTATTCAGACATAACAAGATATTGACTAGAACCTAGTTTAATTTCAGATCATTATTATTAACAACGTTATAAGGTGAAAGATAGCTTGATTGTTATCATATATTATTTGTAAGTACATTCGTCTAGAGTGACTGTCCATTAATATGTAAATCAGATATTAACTCTTGTTTTGAGATTTTAAAAATGCAAAAAAAAATGAAAAGCTTTCTAAAGTAGGGAACCTTCAGTAGCTCGAGCACGAATATTTGCGAGAAAGTATTCGTATGGTTAACGTAAGCAATTTGTATGGCATTTTCTCAAAAGCACCTCTATCGTGCGTAAATGGTACTAAAATGCCATACAAATTTGACAAATTGCTTACGTTAACCATACGAATACTTTCTCGCAAATATTCGTGCTCGAGCTACTGATACCTTTGAACGCAGCCTTTATAACCTACTTATTAATTAATTAATACAATTTCGTTAAAACTGGTTCGACGCGTAATGCAATACCTGTTCTGTTATGTTCTTTAGAAGTGGTATTGCTAAAGTTATTCAGAAGGCATAGCCAATATGGAAGGAAAATAACGATTATATTGAATATGATTACAAACCCTCAAAGGTTAAACAAGCTCAACTTAAACAATCACATATGCAGTGTGCAAAGAGCTTGAATGGTAAGGTACTTGCACTAGTGATCGACAACAAACAGTCATCGATGATTACCTTTAACGAAAAATATCAATGTACCATAGTTATCTACTTCATATTTACAAATATAGACTTCAATGTAAATCAGTGAAAATTGGACAGGATTAGCAAGGTGAGTCGTGCCTAATTTTGTTTTGGTAATTTTGTGTTGGAAATAGCCGACAAAAGAGCTGACGGTCCACCTGATGGTAAGTGGCTATCGTCGCCCATGAACATCAGCAGCATCACTGATGCGTTGCCGGCCAAGAAAGAAAGAAAAAGAAAGAACTGGCTCTCAAGCCCCCAGCCGGAACACGAGTGGTTTTTTTATGTTAGTGTAGTTTAGTTATGTAACCTATACAACCTGTATTGGAGTAAAATGAGAATTTCAATGAGTTAAATATGTACGAAAATCTTCGAAACTCTTTGTACAAAATTTTCACATACAATTACTGCTACAACGCTACAATCTCTACATATATTGGGTACTCGTACGTGCATTGTAATACGTGAGAACGAAATCGTCCATTGTCCTTATCTCTTATCCTCGCCGATTAGCAACTAGCAGTGTTTTTACTGTTGACACAAAGCGGTTCCCGACAAATATATTTGTGTCTGCTGGGAAATTGCAATTAGCGCTGCAAAGGTCTGTTGTAGAATCTCACGGTCGCCGTTTCATATGCTTTTATTTTCTCACACCCAGTACTTAAGATTGATAATGTACACTTAGTTCCTTCCTACTTGAAATGAGCGAGCTACATAATGAATTTATTAATGCGGAAGTACAATCATTCCCACAAGTTACTCGTAAAGTTAACGGGATAATGTTCGTAGATAGTATAATATAACACCACTAATAAAACAAATCTGATTACATTGTATACAACTTCGTTATTTCGTCGCAACTTGGTTGTTGATATACCTACTGTGCTTGGATAATATTTAAAGTTCATAGTAGGTACATCCTACTAATATCACAGAAGAAATAATGGTACTTATAAATAATAAAGTAGTTAAACTAACGAAAAAGAGAGAGTAAGAGATTAGCAGACTTCTCATAATTTTTAAGGCTACAATCACTTGTGTAGGGTTCCTACATATAAGTGATAATTAATTTATAAAACACACGTAACTTTAAAATATTATTTTGTGCCGTATTTGAACTCAAGTAACCCGTGCGGAAAACTGACAGATTGAAAAGAAAATACAAGTAAAATTAGAACGCCATATTAGTTGGTGTCTACGGGACTATCTTTTGAAGCATATTTTTCAAGCAAGTCAACATTAATTTTATGGTTGCGTAATCAAAGGGTAAAAACGCGACTCTATTCATAAGTCCGTCTGTCTGTCTGTCCGTCCGTTCGTATGTCATATTTCTTTCTTTTTCGTCTCTTTCTTGGCCGGCAGGCGGCAACGCAACAGTGCCTTTGGTGTTGCTAATGTTTATGGAAGATGATAGCCACTTACCATCATGTGGATCATCAGCTCGTTTGCTGGCTATTTCCATAAAATAACCATAACCAATTTTCATTTATTAACAATCAGTCTATAAAAAACAAAGTGAAAGACACTTTTATTAACAACTTCCTATAAGTATACCATGTGTTACATATTTATGGCATATATCTTTGAGTCAATTTTGAGTTCTTTGAGTCAAGTGGTAGAGGCGACAGAGGTCCGGTCATCGCGGTCAGTGCGATTTAATTGTCACGATAAGAAAGACCGCTTACGCGTGGGAAGCAACTAGCATGACGTCACGACAACAATAATTACCACGTCTTGAGCGCATCCGGACATTGCATGCCCCTTAAGCAATTTTTATTCCCATAATATATCATTCCGCCGTGTAGAGTCTGCAACAATATGCAAATGACGTACTTATCTTGAGTTAATTCTTGTGTCCTGGCTTATCACGCAGATGGGAAAACGTCTTACTGGCAAAAACACCGAGTTGGTGCTTTGGTTTTGTTTTACGTGTAAAATGTTCCCACGGATGGTAAGAATTGTGCACTTATGCGGGAAAACTATAATGTCATGCAGTATAATATGTTTGCATTAAAATAAAATACCGAAAGTAATACAACATTTAAACGTCGCATGACGGCACGTGACAGAGAGCACAAAAAAACTTTTTGGTTTGCTGTCTTTACCAAGTCAACGTATGTACAAGTGAGATTGAACCTAACTTTGATGATCACAAAATTTTCTACCACCCACTTAAATACTCTCTCTACTAGCGCTCCGCCCGCAGCTTTGCCTGCGTTTTTCGGGACAATAAGCATCATGACAGATTTTGAAATACTGTTTACATTGTTGAGAAATATATTGTAATCCATACTAATATTATAAATGCGAAAGTGTGTTTGTTTGTTTGTCCGTCTTTCACGTCGTAACGGAGCGATGTTGAACACGCGGGCGAAGCCGCGGGTAATAGCTAGTTACAACATATATCATATTTCCGCAGGTTTTTTTACACATGGTGAGCACATTACCTTAATAAAAGCCTATTCACACTTTTCTTGAAGGAAGACATCCACGACCAGAAAGAAGATGCGGGCAAAGTCGCGGGCACCACGGTAGCACTACTATATTTCAGAAAACACTATCTTGTGTAGTATATAAAAATCATGAATGGTGAATCGCTGTCCACAGTTCACTGAGATACCATACAATGAGCTGTTTCCGGCACATCGGACGGTGGACGAGGCACAAGGACAACGGCGACACAGCTGACATTGAACTAAGCAAAACTTATCCACTCGCTCCACTACAGACTGTATTTGTACTAAGTAACACTGAACTACAGTGTATTATGTATTACTTACTGCAGAGAATTTGATTAAAATAAATATAAGCTATGTCACAATTAATTATCTCAAACTATTATAATTATGTACCAACCAATTATTATAATTCGACAATATCTGTATCATGGACGTAGAGTGATTTTATATACATAGTAGGTATGTATGTACATACATATTAAATTTATTCGAATTATTTATTTTATTATCCATTGTAATATTAACTTGAAAAGACGTTGATTAAGTTTACTGTTCTGCTCAGTTACTTCTGAGCCAAATGTTGTAATTAACATGCATTTTGTAATTTTCAAGTTACCAAAACTACCATTTTATTTCCCTTAACAGTACAGGATATTGAAATGCCATAAGATGTAAGCTGTAGAACATGTTTCAAAGCACAATTTCTATTTATTTTCAACCCCCGACGAAAAAAGAGGGGTCTTATAAGTTTGACGTATCTGTGTATCTGTAAGTCTGTCTGTCGCATCGTTGCTCCCAAACGGATGAACTGATTTTGATCTAGTTTTTTTGTTTGAAACGTAACTTAATAGAAAGTGTTCTTAGCTGTGTTTAGTGTAAATAAAACTGTCGGGGGTTATATAAATTTTTATTTAAGATTAAATATCATGTATTTGATGTATCTAAAATTTACCTTGCATTTTGCACCTTTCCAGTATTACTTATTTGAAATCGAACTACATATTTAAAAACTGTTCCCTTTTTTGGGCTGTACAAAAAATGGAGTAAAATTTTAATTACTCCAGATTTAATTAATTTTAATCAAATCGCAGCAATATAATGGTCGTATAAAGTCATATTAAAATGGATTGAAAGGATCTAACTGTGGCTGGTAATTTTTTCATATTATGTTTACATAGTATGTTTATAGGGAGTCCAAGGGCATCTAAATCCCGATGAAGTGGGCAGTGGGCTGACCTCGTACCAATTATGAGGCCATTAGCACTCCCGACACAATGTTCGGCCATTAAGCGGATGTCCAGGACGACATTCCCGCGCGCACTCAATTTGCATTTTGTTTGGAATAAATTCAACTCAGTACCGCAACTACAATATTCATACGGGACCTATTGTGACCGTGAACCAATCACTGTAAATTTAAATGAAAACCATAACCATATTATCAACAATACAAGTTAGTATTTGCTACTGCACTGCTATAAGCGGTCCACCACTACTACACCCTTAAATAAAGCATAATCAAATAAGCCTGCCATAAGCTAAGCATGGTTAATACAGATCAAATAAAATTTTATGGCCGATTTTGATATGGTATCAACAGAACCTATTAATTTAAATATATTTTTCTATCGTCCTAGTCCGCTACTGTTATAATTTTGACTACAGTTATAAATAACCTATCAAATAAAAAAAAACGTTGTGAAAATTCTCCATAATATTCTTGAACGTATAAAATTAACATTCAGCTTATTAGACGAAGTATATAAATTACAGAAAATTGGATATTTTCTTACAGTTGTCGAAGTGTAAAGTTGTAATGAGATATTTCACTTCGATGCGGCAAAAACTTTGCTTAGGCAATCCATTTTTTATTTGTGCAATTTTGTTCGCCGGAAAAGATATTAATTTAAGCACAACGAACGCAGCCCGAGTTGGTAATGACAAATGGGGGCTATGCTTCTTATCTGGGCGGACTGGGAGATGGAGCCCGGCTGCGTGAAGGCAAAGGAGGATACGACGCAAAAAAGTTACGCAAAAGGTAGTTCCGAATTATGTTCATAATCTGAATGCGTTTAAATCATTTTGATTAGGACGAATGAATACGAATATCATTAAAGTTTTCGTCTCTACTTAATCTGTTAAAAAAGTAAAAGTAACGATTAACAGTGATAGTCTTTTTTATCCAACCTTTCTACTTCTATAGACTTCATTGAATCAACCACGCGCTACTGAACTATTCCTATTCTAATAAAAGATTCTGTATTGTGAAGAATTGATGGAGCAATGGCAATCATAAATACGTAGTAAAGGATATAACTACTTAGTTAATAATAATAAATAATAATAAAATAATAATAAATTCAAGGTATCTACTTAGATACCTTGTGTTCAAAAGATTTAAAAAAATTCTTAAATTTTGTCTAGGACGACATTTGATCCTGTTTAATAATAATATTAAAAGTAGACGAAAAGACAGCCGTTGATTGAAAATACAGTCTGTAACGTTATATCAGCTTTATATTTACGCAGGAGAGTCGCTGGCAGCTGAGATGTCGTGCGACGTCGTTAGCTAAGCCCCGTCTAACTGGCATCATCCTCACTATACGGAGATAACCATTTACGCCTTTACGAAGATATAACTGGCTCTTCCGAAGCAATAAATGAATTTTGCGATGGTTTTCTTTCTTAGCTTTTAAAAGAGTCCTATATTACATGCAAAACTGGAAGCCAGTAGTAGTAGTAGTTGAATTAGTAGCTTACTTTACCTTACATACCAATGCGCAGTAAAGCATCAGACGCATAAACGTCGTCAGATGTCGATCTGATTGAAGTTAAAGAAAACTTAGAGCTAATTTTTGACTCTCCACTTGAAGCTACGGAACACATTAGACTCGACCTCCTTTATAAAGAACTCGTACGTGATGAGAACAAGATCGACACAATTTTGATCGGTCAAGTCCGTAGTAAAAATGACTTCGCATTTTGATCAGTTTCGTATAAGTAGTTTAGTCACTTGACGCTACTTTAGGTGCTACATCTGAAAAAGAGAAAACAGGTTCTACATTGATTAACTTGATATACCTAGTCCATCTATGAGCATCACATATTGCTTGCTATGTTATCATAATTACTTTCTATAATTCATTCTCTGACCTTTTTGCCACGTTTATGCTAACATTGGAATAAGCTTCTTTCTAACGCAGGTATTCTTAGAGCATTATTGTACAGAATTCTCCAAACAACTTGTAAAACTCTTTTCCAGCGCCAATGATGTATTCTAAACTTCCCAGTTGCTCATATTGGTGACCATGGCGATGGTGATCACATACATACTATTCGATGACACACTTTAGTCTGCCAAGCACTACCTAATAATATTTATATAAGCGAACGATACTATAATTGATATGATTCTTATTTACAATCTCTGCACGATTCGTTGCGCGACTATTATTATATTCGTTACGACTTTCTCCAACGCCGTCGTCGGCAAAACCTAACTAACTTTGACACTCGTCGATATCCTCAGTTCTCGGCGAAGAAACCATTTGCGACTTGACTGAGTTATTCAGAATATTCATCTATTTCCTTAATATGTATCAACTTTAGTTTTGCTTGCTTCACTGGTTTACAAGTTTCTTTAGTATGTTTTTCTTTATTTAACTAGATGACAAATAAGCTGACGATCCACCTAGGTAAGTACTAAGTAGCCACCGTCACCCATGGACAGTAACACCCAATTTATCACCAATACGTTGCAGACCAAAAAAAGAATAGAAAGAAAGGAAGAACTGGCTTCCAAGTTCCAAGCGAATAGCCGGAACACGTAGACGTAGAGTCGTTTGGCGGCTGACTCAGGTGGTAAGTGGTACCTAGCCAGACAGATTTCGTGAAATACCTCGATAATCATTCCCTATTTTCCTGCAAAGTTGGCTACTATGCTGTGGTGACGTAGGGTTTTAAATATTATCTTTAATGTGAGATAAGGTTCATAATGGTTTTTGTTTTACTGCATATTAATAGAAGGAAACTTAGGTATTGCTGATTTAAGATAATTCTAGATAGAGACCTATACGATGGCAAAGTGCCAATGGCTTTGCAGTTCTGCAAGGCTATTCTGTTTTGTAACTTGACAGCGGAATCCGCGATAAGTTTCAAAATTGAAGTTCGAGTCCGAGATCTTGATATGTGATTCTCTAATCATCTGGTTCGCACTTGCGAAGTGAAGGGAGTCTCGAACTCTAACTTCAATTTTGAAACTTATCGTGGATTCCGCTGTCAAGTTACAAAACCAAAGCGAACTTGCATCATATTGATATGTCATTCTCTAATCATCTAGTACGCACTTGCGAAGTGAAGCGAGTCTCGAACTCGAACTTCAATTTTGAAACTCCGCTGTCAACTTACAAAACAGATTAGTCTTGCTGCACCTTATTCAGTACTGTGACTACTGTGTTGGTAGTATAAAAGAAACAGATAGCGACGTCTTTGCTTGAAATATATTATCCCTGGGTTGTTCGGTTGTACCGTACTCAAGAACCACAACCGCTGATATGCAAATAGGCTCCGGCGAGATCGTAAACCGTTTCATATCAGATAGCGTAATTCGTAGCTAAAATACACAAACTTGAAGTAATTTCGACCCTGTATCTTCCTAAATTAATGTTTATTTAAAATTTATTTTTAGGTTGTGAGAATATAAAACATGAGTAACAAATTGAATTGTTTAAGTAGGCAGGAAAATTTAGATCATTGAACGTAGCTGTTGCGTAAAGGAACATTACGATAGCGATATTTAATTAGCAGATTCTTTTGATGTCAGACATTTAATATGGGAATATATTTATTTTTAAGTTCTTTATCTTTTTTATATAAAAACCTAACAAACGATCAGATGAGCCATGATGGTAAGTGCTCACAGTTACTATTGGAAATCAATAACGAAAGCATCAAGCGAGATGCGGAGGAACGGCATTAATAGTTTTCAATAAAGCAAACTCAACTGTTGCCGCATGCAAAGTGTGCAAACTATTATACAATATTATCTTACAATATACGTAAGACGGTGAACATCTTGACGGACGGTTATTGGGTAAAGATAGGCAGATGTGATGGACAAATGCGAGGTAAGGCAACGGCAGCCCGGGCGCCGCGCCGCGCCTGGCGCGCTACCTGCTCGGGCTATCAAACGTCTCCAAAACCTCGACCTTCTTATCTCAGGAAATATATTATTCCGAAGAGACGCCCGATATCTTTCTGAACTTACTAAAAATAAGCGCAATATTATCTACTGTCGTATAATCGTAGTATTGTAAGGTTGCGTCTGTATGAACAACATTTGTAGCACGGGTAGGTAGGTCATTAAATATATGGTGGTATGGTATAGTGCCATAGAAAAAAGTACTTTTGATTAAACTATTTCAGAACTTTTTAGATTTTATTTTTAAGACAAACAGTGATCACACTTTGAGAATGAGAGCTAGAGTGTAAGATTTTGTAGAAACGTTATGTTTAAAACCGCAATGAACTTGTTTTGCAATTGCAAAATGAAAGCAGTCAAATCAATAAATTTCATGTTTTATTCATTTAATCATAAAGTTTTTTGTTATCGAATCCAGTTTAACACTCGCCCACCTACATTAAGCAACAAGCTGCATAAAATGCCGTTCCTACATGTAAATAACAATCACTGAAGCAATCATAAATCCACTTTTGAATTTTTATTTTATAACTCGAAGGGCTTTATTTGTATAACAGAGATCTACTTACGTCTAAGATAAATACCAAGTAAAAATTTGATGAATTCCATTGAATAGGAGTATAAATTTATGGGTAAATGGTGTACAAACGCGAGTGGTTTAGAAAAAAACAAAAGCTTTTTACTCTACAACCACCGTTGTATTTTAACAAAAACTTTGCAAAAAAAATAAACAACGAACGATTAACAATTACCTACTCCGGGAAATAATGACGGGAACAAGACATTGTTTACAGAAAATACCGATGTTGTATCCCAAAATTGTGAACAGGCAACAGAAACAAAAAATATTTTTGATACAGGCTATAGAAGCGATGACAATGTGTGTGATATTTTCCCAAAAATATGGGCATTATCATTGTAGCAATAAACCACGTATTGGTTTAATTAGGCAGAGTGGTTGTACTGTACCGAATGCCACTGAACTATTATGCACGGTTACCACAGTGAAAGAAATTACAGTGTACCTTCCACAGTCTGTGTGGCAATCACATTCATGTCTGACGAAAAATCGACATGGTCCACATTGCGCTATTCATCCGAATGGTCGTAATAATAGACAAATACAACGCGGTTCGTGGGTAATTTCACAATAGGATTACCCTTAAAAGTCTAAGCCAAATTCTATCAGAAATCCGGTACTTCATGCCGCATGCATGTTATCCTTGTTTAACTATAGTTATTCGGTTAGTCGGCTGTAAGATTAAGTTAGGCTGTGGCATTACGCTGCGCTACCCTCCTGTCACAAGTTCCCTCTTGTCTCGTCAAAACATATCTAATTACCGAATACGTTGCTACGAAGCAGACTCTATTATAGAGTTAATTCGGGTTGGTTTAGCTGTCCACGTTTTATCTAGTTACCTACAGTTACACGCCTATGCATAATCTACAGTGTTAGTAGGATCATTTAAATTTTATATCAAATAACTATACAATACCAAAATTTTCAAATGGGCTATTCACATAAAGTTCGAAGAGAGGCATATTGATACAAACTGCCTGAAAGTCTATGTCGTATTTTTAGATTTAGAAATTACCGCATACTGCTCTTAAAAGGATGGATAGGGACTTTTATAACATACAATGATTGCATTTATTTGATTGGTTTTTACAGAAAACTAGTTCAAGGGCAAACACACGTAATATGAAAGTAGACTCTCTCAACGTGAGGAGAAAAATGTTACAACATTGTTTCCCATAGGAAACCGGGTAAATCCGTTGAACATTTCCCTCTTCTGGCAAGTTAATCACGGTCACCATAGGTCAGTACAATTTGTTATTCTATAATACTCTTAATATAAATGGTAACCAGATGCGACTAAATATTAAAGTTTTTCAGATTTGTAACTTAGGAAATTAGGGATGTCTCCTGATTATATTGTTCGTGTTTTTCTTTTCCTTATTGTTAGTTTGTGCATTTCAACGCTCACGTAAAAATACTTTACCAATTCTTACTCACTTTTCAGTGTTTTAAAGCTTATTTAGCAATGTGTTAGCACATTTTGAAAATGTGAAGAACCAATAAAGCAGTAGACAGACCACCTGATGGTAATGCACCACCATCCATGGACGCTCGTACCTATGTCGTAACAGCAAAAGCATTACCTACGCGTTGCCGGCTTAGGAAGCTGATTCAACATAATGTAGTAAACCGAAACACGAAAAATATATTTCACAGTCGATCCAAACTAAAGGGTTGGATACATCTGTTCTGGTGATTTATTCCTATATAGCTGCAATACCTCATAAGAGGTGATAAATTTGGATGAAGGTACCTACTTTTAGAAAAAACCAACCAACCAAATTCAAATGTTTCTATTAAATCCCTACTAACGTCATTTTCGATTTTATTCAGCAGGGCTAAAGATTGTCTGATATGTTCACAATACAAAATGAAGAATACATTTTCATAATTCTGACAAAAGCAGTGATAATAATATCGGCCGCAGGTATCGGCCACATGGTAGCACCTGACACGCTTGTATCCTAAATAAGCTCCAAGCCAGAGTCGGGACGAAATATTTAGTTTTTTACTCGAACTCTACATCCACACGTCTCTACCGTCTCTATCTATCCTGAGATTATAGGTTAATCTCTCTCTGTCTTTCTCTCTTTGTTAATTTAAAAGAAGCAACTCTAGCTAAATCCTGTTAAATAAAATAGGTATTTTAATTTCCTACAAATACAACTTCATCTCGTTAAATTTTCCTATTTTTTATGAATATAAAATCCTCATGTTTAATTGGTATTATCTTGTCATATTGTGTATTATAGCTATTGTTGAATTTATGAGCTTTCTAGTATGCAAATAGTACATTAAACGAGTATAAGCTCGTCTGAATATATTTGTGAAACTTGGAGCTCAATTCAACCCGTTGCTAGAGCTAAACCAATATCCAGGAAGCTTAGACCATCTTATAGTATTCGAAGAAATACGTTTCTATTTTATGGCCCCTAACTCAAAAGCGTCAACACAAAACAAAAAACACAAGCTGGCAACGTCGTTGCTATAGGATAGGTGAACGTGGCAACGACGCACGCGCATGAAACAGAGAGAGAAGCCAGTCGGGCAAGTTCGAGCTACGAGCTACGAGTCGAGTAGCGGGCACCGCTCCCCGCGCGCACACTGCCCCCGCTGCCCGCACGCACGTCGCGACCGACTCGCGCCAGTGCCGCTGCCGAGTACGGTGTGAATGTACGCCGCCCGTCCATGCTACTTTACTCGAACGGCTTACGACGAACTGTACAAACAAAACCAACTCACGTCGAACTTCACCGAGAAAACCGGTTCCGTCCTGGATTTCTATGATACAATAATTCTGTGAATACAAATGTGTTCGGTGGTTTGTTTTTCAGTGAAATAAAAGTTCAGTGTATCGGTGACAGTGATTTTACTATGTCAGCAATGAATGAGTGAATGGCTAGTGTTACTGGATTGCCTAAGCACTGAATAATTAAAGTTGGTGAGTATCAAACTTTGGGTTTGGGTAAGCTATAAATATTGTAGAGCGGAGTGAACAGGGTACTACAAAAAGCCGTGGCTACGGGCCTACGGGGCTTGGGGGAGCGGAGACGAGTGTGTGCGTATTGTTGACACACAAATAGGTTCACCACGTGTTCCCACTTTCCTGAGACATAAAGCTCTCGTCTTTATTTCGTTCGTTTAGTACAAAAAAATAGTTTCCAAAATTTAATCTCAGATTTAATAAACTTATGAAATTTCTTTAAAAATAAAAATTTAACTTTTACAAAGAGTTCAAGTATTTCCAGAGAAGAAGTTGTAAATCATGTTATATTTTATTTATGTAAGATGATTGGAAAATGCTATTTCTACTTACGAGAAGTAATCATAAATTAATCACAAACAAATCTTAAAACGACAGTCATTCAAAGAGTGGACGCACTTTTTACGATACTTACTTTCCCGATTTACTTTAAAACTTGCATTACAGCGTACATATATGTATGTATCTACTAAAAACATAATATACATATCTACCATCTATTGCATGAACAGGTTTCTATAAAAATGGAGTTTTTGAAATAAAAATAAAGGAAGTTTAAATGTTGTATAAGTGTTGTAGAAATAGGTACTCGAATTAGCGGTTGACTAATTAAATTGACCGATTAAAGTTTTGTTCACAAAATAAATTAATCTTAATGACATTTAAGTTCATTAGGAATTTAGTCATTAGTTACCTATGATCAAACACTAACAAATATCAATCTTAATATTTTTGAGCCCTATTAAGTATTTCATTTTAATCGACAATTAATAACTTACGCCTCAACTCAGAGTCACTAACGACCTCAATGCAGCTACACCAACAGCTGTAGCTATGGCGACATTTTACAACAATATTTAAGCCATCCAAAAGAAATTTCGAATAAATTAATACCATTGACATGAAAAGAAGAAGTGTCACTAACGGTTACTTAAATCGCTCCTTAATAAAGAATTTGTATAGTGATTCTTTACGCTGTTAATATTTCATTACCACAAAATAATTTTAAAATGGAAACTGGTGTTATGGTAACCCTAGTAACTAAGCAAATTGGTGAGCCCATAGCGCGGGCAAGTCAGCGCTTTCTCTACGGGGCAAATGTATTGTAGAGAAACACACTGTCCTGCTTTGTTTTGTTCTACAATACTGGCAAAATGTATGACTTTTTAATATCCCCAGTATGTTACTGTAATTTCGGTCCTGTTCATTTATCAAAATATACCTATTCTTATATTTCTTACCCATTCATGCTTTTTATTCAGCTGTGAATTTATGGGTGTGACATATACACACATGATACTACCCAGTTTTTTGGTATCTTATGTAGCGATAAACTGTATTGTTATATGAAAGTTTTGTTTTATATTTTTCTTTTTGTTTTTTATGTAGTTTTAAAAATATTTAAAACACAGTAGTGTTTTATATAACCTTAGTTATTGTTATGTAAGTAGCGAGGAGATATTATTTCTTTTATATAAACA
Organism: Thymelicus sylvestris; assembly: GCA_911387775.1. NCBI lineage: Eukaryota > Metazoa > Arthropoda > Insecta > Lepidoptera > Hesperiidae > Thymelicus > Thymelicus sylvestris. The sequence continues at coordinate 9,235,431 of OU426886.1, forward strand.
CCCAGTCAAACAATATCTAATTAATCGAAAAAAAATACTTATTGAGCTTCTTTGAAAGCTCAATAATTTTTAATATACCTAAGTAATACATAGATTGATACCTTATTTAGACGCAATAGTAGTCACAATTACAAATTATTCATAATTAAATATGTGAATAATGTTCCTAAAGTTCAATATAGGTAGTATAGGTACCTACTCTACCTAAATTACCTACCTGCCTATTTTCCAAACAATAATACCGATTTCCGTCGATGTTGGTAGCTGCGTCATAAATAAAACCCTTGCCTGAATACTGAATAAAAATACGCTATAAATCTTAAATTACAAACGCATATACAGTCTCATATACGCAAGCAGAAAAAATAAATTCTATAGCAGTATTACGGACACGATACCGAATTTGATTTCAACGCGAGCACTTTTTACACCATTAATAACAAAACCCATTGTATAAACTAGAATCGTATATCAGTGCTAAATTCCAAAACAGACTATTTATCGACGAGCGAATCGACTGAGTCATGGTTTGTTTTTAAACTATCAGATTCATGAAACTCATGAGCTTTGGCATTTTGTGATTTGTCGGACGTTTAGAAAATGGAAAATATTTTATTTCCGTCAAAACTGCAACATGATAAAAGAATGTAAAGAATAAAAAAACTTACGCACTCAGCCTAATGCTGCGCTACTAGGCCGCAGCTGCCGGTTTTCAGTGCGCCCCTTCAAGTAGCTCAAACTTCAGACAGTATCGAACATTTCTACAGCTACAAGTACTACTAAATGACAAGGTGAAAAACATGATAGCCAATTTATTTGCTCATTATTAATTTTCATAAAGAGACTTATGAATGATGCGTAAATTGAATAAGTCATTAAATCAATAAAGTCTATCTTTACACCTGCTAGTTAAATATTTTACTTTGCTCTATCACGCTTACATGTACCTACCTAGTCTATCATAATCTCACTAGACATTATTATTTAATGTTACCTCTACAATATAACTAGTTGTTTTGCTGGTACATCGACGAACAAAAGTCTGCTATTTATTCATACTGTAATAATCTTGCCTAACGAATCTTATTGAGATTTATAAAGTTTGCTCTCACACGGTTTTTGATGTCTTATTTAGTTATTTGTGTATATGCCCTTTATCCAATTAAATAGAGCAGGAATGTTAAAAAGTCTTATTATCTACCTACGTATAAATGTTAGAAGTCCGCCGGCTTCCGTATAGCGAGATGTGATTGTAACGCCTATTGTAATTGTTAAGGTCAATACGACTTGACCGCAAGCCCCTGCTAATTAAAGTAGCTCGATTGCTCCACTAAAATTGTTTGTTCATGAAGCACAAAGGCGTGTAAGACGATCTTAGCATAACGGTTTTCTCAAATGAAATTCTTTTCGTGATTATGTAGGTATGATTAAAAATTAATTATGTATCACTTGCTTCAACATCGCATAATTTTTCCGCACACGAGTAAAATATTTTTGGAGACGTGTAAAATAATGTATCTGACTAAATGCCAACAACGTAATATTATCATACTGTCGTAACGATCTTAAGTTGTTCACCCACTTTAACCTCTTCTATTTCAGTAAAATTTATCATTTTCATAATATTATTTATTATATTCACCTTAAAAATTAGTCACGCATGTGATATTTATTACCATCGTAAGTAAGTAGAAACACTTAATAATTATTAATCTATTTTTATCTTGTCTAATTCCGTTAACATTGAATGAATGCTCGGAAATTCAACTAGACACTCCGACGACAATTTGTACTTACGATTCGAGTAGGTTCATACTATCATTTATTACTTTGTAAGCTGTGTTCAATTGTTTTGTGTATCTGTGTACATTAACAAATAAATATGCGTGAAAACAATAATACCCAACTAATATTGTCCTAAGCTCTACTCTCTCTACTTAAAGAGAGAGGTTAAGGCGATATTATCCCAAGAAATGGTATTTTTGAAGGTGTTTTGTTCATAAATGGTACATAATACAATTCTAAAAAAAATATATGTTATTTTACAGTCTTTGTTCTTTCGTTCCCTCATACTTGATACACGATAGCAATTATTTCATTGGATAGAAATAAATCACAAAGTGGGGTCTAATCTGGCATAAAAATGGCGTTTTATTCGCGTTTTAATCGCTTCCAGATAATAAAAAATATACCACAGTATAGGTCCTATAGATACCAATATTTCTTTCTGATCATAATTTGAAATTTTGAAAAACTTCCCTTTCAATTTCTATTTTTTCCCTTTCCACGAGCAACGAAACGCCCGACGCGTTAATTTACTCAATTTTACTCTCGCGCCAGTCGCCTTCGAGGTAGGACCTGTGCTAATCGGCATCGCAGCCGCACGTTGTCGAATTTCCGACACTAATTTTAATTTCGAATTTGGCGCGCGCGCCTTCTGAACTTATATTACGTATTAGGTACTGTCCAAAGTATCCACACTGCTGTAATTTGAAATAATAAAAATTTTTCGTTTTTATACTTTAGTTACTATTATAGTATTTGGGTATTGGTATAAGTCAAGTGCTAATTACACAATTATTATCTAATACTATCCCAAGCCGGATGGGTGTCGTAAAAGGCGACTAAATCCGGCCCGCTGGTGGTAGGGCCCCTCGAGGGATTATATTGGTAATATTGATTTTAAATTTAATACCATTATTACTATTATTATTTCTCCATGGGGTTCGCATGGATAGCTACCACCCTTGAGCATGTGTCAGTCGCCAAACGACTCGTCGTGACGGCTGGGAGCTTGAGAGACAGTTTTCTTTTTTGAAGTTATACCTTATTTAGGCGCGTTATGAAATAAATGGAAAATTGTTTTGAAAAAATGATTATTGAAGTGAAAACTTCTTGAAGTCAAAAGTCAAAAAAGTCGAAAGTCAAAAATGTCAAAAAAGTCAAAAGTCGAAATTCAAAAAAGTCAAAAAAGTCAAAAAAGTCAAAAGTCAAAAGTCAAAAAAGTCAAAAAAGTCAAAAAAGTCAAAATTCAAACAAGTCAAAAGTCAAAAGTCAAAAGTCAAAAAAGTCAAAAAAGTCAAGTCAAAAAAGTCAAAGTCAAAAGTCAAAAGTCAAAAAAGTCAAAAAAGTCAAAATTCAAAAAAGTCAAAAGTCAAGTCAAAAGTCAAAAAAGTCAAAAGTCAAAAGTCTAAAGTCAAAAAAGTCAAAAGTCAAAAAAGTCAAAATTCAAAAAAGTCAAAAGTCAAAAGTCAAAAAAGTCATAAAAGTCAAGTCAAAAAAGTCAAAAAAGTCAAAGTCAAAAAAGTCAAAAAAGTCAAAATTCAAAAAAGTCAAAAGTCAAAAGTCAAAAAAGTCAAAAGTCAAAAAAGTCAAAGTCAAAAAAGTCAAAAGTCAAAAAAGTCAAAATTCAAAAAAGTCAAAAGTCAAAAGTCAAAAGTCAAAAGTCTAAAGTCAAAAAAGTAAAAAAAGTCAAAAAAGTCAAAAAAGTCAAAAGTCAAAAGTCAAAAAGGTCAAAATTCAAAAAAGTCAAAAGTCAAAAGTCAAAAAAGTCAAAAAAGTCAAAAGTCAAAAAAGTCAAAAGTCAAAAAAGTCAAAAAAGCCAAAAAAGTCAAAGTCAAAATTCAAAAAAGTCAAAAAAGTCAAAAGTCAAAAGTCAAAAGTCAAAAGTCAAAAGTCAAAAGTCAAAAGTCAAAAGTCAAAAGTCAAAAGTCAAAAGTCAAAAGTCAAAAAAGTCAAAAAAGTCAAGTCAAAAAAGTAAAAAAAGTCAAGTCAAAAAAGTCAAAAAAGTCAAAAGTCAAAAAAGTCAAAAAAGTCAATAAAGTGAAAAAAGTAAGAAAAGTCAAAGTCAAAAAAGTCAAAAAAGTCAAAAGTCAACAGTCAAGTCAAAAACGTCAAAAAAAGTCAAAAAAGTCTAAAGTCTAAAGTCAAAAAAGGCAAAAAAGTCAAAAGTCAAAATTTGTGGAGTGGAGTGGAGTGGAGTGGAGTGGAATAGTAAAACCTACAATTATCATCTTCCCGAAATTTTACATTCGTCTCATTATCTTGAAAACAAAATTTTTGAAGGTTTCACTTCTAAGTTCTAAAATGTGTGAATGGCACACATTTTAATTTTTTTGTTTTTATTATTTTTTACGTATCTTTAGGTATTTTATTTTAAATTATTCTTATACTTTTTATCATTCTCAACATACTTGTAAAATATCTTATCCAAAGGGTTTGAAGATTTTTGTACGGAACCTGGCATACCTACAAGTCCGCCATTTTGAAAAAAAAGCTCGTTTCGATTTTGAAGTTGGTTACTTTTTGTTAGTATTTAGATGATATTAGTCAATTTTGTATGTAAGTACCTACTTATTTGTAGGTGAACCGATTTTGATGATTCTTTTTTTGATAGAAAGCTGGTGCGTATCATGTGGTTCCACATAAATTTGAGGGAGATTTGACAAGTAGTTTTCGAGTTATTTTGAAGTTGGTTATTTTTTGTTAGTATTTAGATGATATTAGTCAATTTTGTATGTAAGTACCTACTTATTTGTTATCCACTCACCTTTAGTCTCCACTGGACAGTTTCGTTTCATAAAATTTCAAGTCAGTCTGCACTCACCTCTAGTCTCCACTGGACAGTTTCGTTTCATAAAATTTCAAGTCAGTCTCCACTCAACTCTAGTCTCCACTGGACAGTTTCGTTTCATAAAATTTCAAGTCAGTCTCCACTCACCTCTAGTCTCCACTGGACAGTTTCGTTTCATAAAATTTCAAGTCAGTCTCCACTCACCTCTAGTCTCCACTGGACAGTTTCGTATCATAAAATTTCAAGTCAGTCTCCACTCACCTCTAGTCTCCACTGGACAGTTTCGTATCATAAAATTTCAAGTCAGTCTCCACTCACCTCTAGTCTCCACTGGCCAGTTTCGTATCATAAAATTTCAAGTCAGTCTCCACTCACCTCTAGTCTCCACTGGACAGTTTCGTATCATAAAATTTCAAGTCAGTCTCCACTCACCTCTAGTCTCCACTGGACAGTTTCGTATCATAAAATTTCAAGTCAGTCTCCACTCACCTCTAGTCTCCATTGGACAGTTTCGTATCATAAAATTTCAAGTCAGTCTCCACTCACCTCTAGTCTCCACTGGATAAGCTAAAATTATCATTACTCTTATTTTATTACACCTAAAATTCCAATGAATAAATCAAAATAAAGTATACTTACACCCCAACTCAGAGCAGTTACTAATAATAATAATAATAATAATAATAATAATAAAACCCTTCCACACTCATACCCCCGCAGTAGGTTACAAGTATTTACCTGTGTCGCGGGTGGCATGTACTACACATATAACACATCACAATAACAGCCATGACACGAGTACAAATATTTATCTGTCACATAAATATTTGCCCCGGCCGGAAATCGAACCCGAAACCCCTCGCTTCGCAGTTCGCAGGCAGGTCCACTACCAACTAGGCTATGTAGGATCTACAGCTACGCACGGGGTCATTAACCTCACAGCCGCGCGCGGCCGGCTCACGGCGTGGCGGTCGAGTTTACACTCAGGGGAGCGGGGTAAAGGGCAGTGAACAAAATGCCTACAACGGTCGAATACGCTCGCCTTAAATTAAAGTAAAGACAACCTTCCCTTCTTGTTGTGCATCCTTCTGAATGTCCGTAGGTTGGTGTCAAAGGTTCATGAACCCTGCTAAACGAGGTAGCTGAATTTTTTAAGTGAAAACTTCTTTAGTACGGGGGTGATTTGAAATTCGATGAAACGAAACTGTCCAGTAAAAAGAGACAGACACATAAATTCTAAAGTAAGATATTACTTTAGTTACTTTTAGTTACGTTTAGTTACTGTAGTTGTAGTGTGTTTAGAATATATATGTCCTATCGGACGGGTAGGGGAGGGGGAGTTGAGTTGAATTGAATTTTACATTCGTCTCATTATTTTGAAAACAAAAATTTTTGAAGGTTTCACTTCTAATACGTGTGAACTGCACACATTTTAATTCTTCTAGTTTTCATCTTGATACTAATTGTGCATGGTGATAGGTGCTTCACTTGTCTAGCTAAATAATCTCCGTCTTACAGACGACCAACTTCACCAGTGATATGTTTAAAGTTTTAAATCTATTTCGGAAGAGCTTCCTTTTTGACCGACGACGGAGTGGGTGTCGTCTTTGGTGTTACTTACGTACTCGTACGTACTTAATTACTTACCGTCATCGTGACGTACTACGGTTGCCGATGATCACCCATTATCGTTTGCGCGTTATTGACATGAAAGCGATATCGTTAACGACTCAGACTCATTCACAAGACTTACCCCAATTATTTATTAATAGAATACTCAATTAACAAAGTAAGCAAATGACGGTCGTTATGTATGAGCAGTATGAGTAACATTATCTACATCCTGTGTAATCATGTATGTGTCATATTCTTTCATCGATCGAAGAAATTTGGTTCATCGTGCACCACACATACATAAAGATCAAATATAATCATAATTAGTGTATTATCGTTAGTCATAGATTTTATAACGTTTCACGTAAGTTTAATCCCATCAAAAACATAAATGTAAAGTGAGAGTCAATTTCAAAAAAAAAAGAATTGAGATCTAAATGGGTGCCAATTTCTGTGTAGAAAAGCCTAAAATTTTAGTCACAAGAACATGTAATTCAAGCTCCACATTTGACTTGGTTAGTTTTCACGTACCTACCTTTTATATCTATGTAATTAGCTTCGTCAAATCTGTTAGGTTGATGGCTTATGACACTCTTCTCTAATTTCGTTTGTTGGTTGCTAACTAAAGAAAAATAGCCAAGTCAAATGTAAAGCTTGAATTACATGTTCTTGTGACTAAAATTTTAGGCTTTTCTACACAGAAATTGGCACCCATTTAGATCTCAATTCTTTTTTTTTTTGAAATTGACTCTCACTTTACATTTATGTTTTTGATGGGATATCATTACTTTTTGTATAGAAATTATTAGTAAGAACTTATTCATAACGTTACTGATTAATTTTAATACATGAACTGTTATAGTGCTCTTCAACTAAATCTGTAGTTAGTGCGCCGTGGTCCGAAATACGGTACCTATTATTTCATTATTTATAAGTAATGATCTTCCACATTGATGTCCGCTAAATATTGAAATAATAATTAATACTAAATCCCAATTATACTATCGTAATAAATACGAAAGTCGACTATACTCTTATTAGTTACGAGTGACCGCCCTCGCTTTGCTTTGGTTTTCTTATTTTTTTACACCTTGGGTTACGTTATTGGAGTTTTATTAAGGATCCCTAATTTATTGAAAATATAATATAGCCTATGTCACCCGGGGATAGTGTAGCTTTCCAACAGTGAAGGAATTTTTCAAATCGGTTTAGTAGTTTCGGAACCTATTCAATGCAAACAAACAATCAAATCTTTCCTCTTTATACTATTAGTACAGATAAGTTGTTTATGTTCGATGACATCGTGCAACAATAAATTTTGAAACAATACTTCGAATTACTTTAAACTGGTATAATTACGGAAATAATACAAAATTTTGTGGTGTAATCTTGTAGATTAGAGAAAAATAATTTTCCACACATTAAAAATAAAACGACGTAATACACTGGAAATAACGTCTCCTGACGAACCACTGATCTTCACGTAAATGTATATGTGCTGTGCACTTCTCACAGGCAATTGGGACACTGAACATCTTCCTTCCGTTGAAAGCTTCAGAAAGTACTAAAACTGATATGTTTCGTTATATATTCACCTTGGAATCCACATAATGACCAGATGTCATCAATTTTGATCGCTACTCTTAAATTTCAGGCATTTTAAGTAAGTGTTCCTAATAGAATCAATTTTTTGAAAAATTATCATAAAATGATAAAAAATTACTACTTTCAGATTTATTCCTTAGTATTCACCCGACTACCTATCTGCATGCCAAATTTTAACTTTCTAGGTCACCTGGAAGTTGGATATAGTTTTGATCTATAGGTCAGTCAGTGTTAAATTTCTCGATTTTTGGACGTTAATATCTAAATAACCGTTTGAGATGTGTTTATGAAATTTAGAAGACGTATGTATTTCGCAAGTCTTAATAAATGAGCCAAATTTGACAGGTTTATGTTGAATAGTTTTTGAGTTATGAGGTGGTCAAAAGTGGCTCCAAATGGTTCGTGTAATATTACACACGGTGCTGCTCGTCAATTCTGTTAGCTAAGAAATTGACTTGACACGCTCCGCGTGTCTAGATAATGATGTTTAGATCAATGTTTTCAATAAAGAATATAAAGCAATAATGCGTTGGCTACAGAAAGCAAATTCAAAAAAAAACCTAATATTCATAATGAAGATGATTTATTCCTGCAATATCATTGTTTAAAGTAGTTTAAACATAGATATGATTCAGCATCATTACATATGAATGAATGAATATATGTAAGCTGAGCTTCACTAGGCATGTTATATTGCCTTTACCTACGTAACCATTTTAATTTATGTAAATTATTACGTAATTTAATAACGTTAACGAATGAATCGTTTTATTATTCAATGGAGTTTAGCGAATTTGTATTATTTAAATACAACTAGGATTTATGTCATACTCTAGCTTTTGCCCGCGGCTGTATCTAACTTTTTAAAGTTACATGGGTGTTGAAACTTGAAAATTAACAACCACTTGCTTCAGTGAAGAAAAATATCGTAAAGGTAATCAGTAACTGAAAGTTCTTCTGTTCTTAAAGATGTTTTTTTGGCCAATGTTTTTCGACCCTTATTCGTCGTTGTCCTCACTTTGTATGCAGAGAGACTTTTCCCTATTGTACTAGGTGGATAATTCTTCTAACCATTAATTTGTACAATAGGCACAAAACCACAAGGAAATTACATGTTATCAGATAAAACAGATATGTTATCACCTGCACTTCTCGTTATGAATAAAGTATAAACACACGTCCTTTATTTTACTCTTGAAAAAGATTTATAGCGACACTTCCACGAAGTATAAACAAACGCAATGAGTGCGAGACACTTCAGCTTTACGTATGTAAACATTAAATGTAAGTGAAGTCACACTGAATGAAGAACAAGTTATGATCATAGATAGATCTTTTATCGAAATCGAACTTCTAAGGGAAGGGAAACATCTACTTCAGTACTTCTAGTGATATTTTAGAATGACAAAAATCATGTAAACCTAACAACCAAAGCTAGAATAATGTTATTTATGGGTTGCCTAGACCCAAGATATCACCAGTTACCTAACGCTTTGTATTTCAGGTGTATTGTTTAAATAAACGTTATGAATCAACAAAAGGAAATGACTACACAGTTTTAATTATAGATTTACACTGTTGTACGATTTTTATAAAATAACCTTAGTCTAATTCTAACTTGCTATCTAAATTCGTTAAAATTTATCTGAAATCAATGAGCTCTGAAAAGTAATATAATATTATGAACCATTGTTCATAATATTATATCTATTAAGCTGATAAAATTTGCTATCTGTTCACATCGTTGATTTAATATTAATCTTATTTTTTTCTAGTACATTTTTATGGGTTGCCGTTGACTCTTATAGCCAGTACTTAACTGTACTTGGGTATATTTTTGGGTATATTTTAGGGTACATTTAGTCATTGACCTTTTTTATATATAATATCTTTACTTTCGCCACATAACTTAGTGTATTTTGAACAATGATAAAATAATCTGCTGTGATAAAGGCTCTCTATCTCTAGCTGTAAAAGTTTATAATATTCGTACGTAACAAAATATCTTACACATGTAATTAATAGGTAAATAGGTACATATATCTTTGCCTTTTCTGATGGTGATTTTATGGCACATTATTTTGCTTCTTAATATTTAAATTAAACTTGACCATTTCATAGTTATTATAATGGTGTAGCATTACTCGGGTCGTCAACGTTAAAATTATTCCGCAATTGTTAAAAAAAAACATTAAAAATGCCTTGATGGGTTTTAAAAACGTTTCTAATGTACCTAATATAGACTGTCGATTATAATTATGGTAACATGTTCACTGTAAAACGAAGTAGTGTTTTAGTTGAAACGAAACAGGATGGATAGTTTTTTACATTTTACAGGTTCAATTCCCGGCTCAAGCAGATAAGCAGATAATTTATCAAAAATCTTTGAATGCAGTTTTATTTATTTGTGAAAATAAAGGAAATTTCCTTTCAGTAAAATTTGCCATCATTAATATTCAGGGTACTTTTCCTTCAACCATATTTTTTTTCCACCCTGTATATTATATAGATTAATCATAGCCTTGAACATATTTTTAGGCAACCCCTTCACGGGACTTTTCATTACAAATGATATTTAATATAAAACAATTTTTATCCGGTAAGCAGATGGGTGCAGAAACGCCTCCAATTTGGATCTTAAACTATTAGGTTATTAGTGTTATTATCACTCACTAATTGTGCCCCGCGGTTTCACCCACGTTAATTTGTGGAAAAAACTAAACAACTAAAATATATCATGTTATGTAGCCCATAGCCTTCCTTGATAAATGGACTATCAAACATAAAAATTATTTTCCAATTCGAACTAAGTAGTAGTTCCTGAGATTAGCGTGTTCAAAGTAATATAGATGGAGGAGAGCATAAGTCTTTTACAACAAAATTAACTTAAGGCCAAAGGCTTCTAATTTATGATTCAATTTGATGTAGAAATAACTAATTTAACCTAGTTAGCGTGTCAACTAATTTTTTTAAAACAGTTTGCATACCTAGTTTTATAATTCTGATGCGAACGTTACTTAACACCTTTATTTTAAACATGTTTTAAACCATCCGAAATCAATGAACTCTGGTAACGAAACGGCTCATTACGCTGATAAAAAAATCATATCTGTCACACTTCGGTGGTTTTATTTATATCTATTGGATTTTGGAACTGCTATGACTTCGTATCGTCAGTAAGGCGATAATATTACGTTACGTATAAAATTAATTTTTTTTTTTACATTTATCTCAACTGATAAAAGAATAAGTCTAGAATTACTTCTACGTCGTCATATCCCATCGTTTTTGTGATTTAAAAAAAGATCAAAACAAACATTGAAAATATTATTCACATTACTTCATTTAAATTAAATTAAATCTGATTTATCTTGTCACAGACATAAGTTTCCCTAAGAAAAACGTTAATTAAAAATTAAGTGTCGATTATCTTGAGATATCTGACCAAACCCAATAGGTATTTATCAAGTTGAAATCTATATCAACGCCATGCAAATACCGCAATGCATCAAACCATGGCGGATTTTAGGGAGACAGGCCCTCTTTATCCCCTGTCTGGCGGGAAAGATAAGGACCCACAAATTTTGAAGTGTTTCATTCCCACAAAAAAATATGTGCTCGCACCTGGCGGCTCTGTTCCGTATTTATGTGCATGCAAAATATAGGTATGTCCATCTATAACTAGAAGTATTGAGTTTCATATTTCGTTTATGTAGATGGGCACAATATGAAAAGTTAGAAAGTTATGTATTTCTATATCCATATACCATACCCAATCTAAAAACTTTTAACGGTACTAATTTTAATATTCAAAATATTTCAAATATAATAACATTATGATGTTATTTTTTTCATATCATATGATGATATTTTTACTGTTACACTGTAAACAAACCGTAAAACAAAATGGTGATGAAAAACTTTATATTTCAGAATGAACCTACTCGCATTTAAACATTATAATAAAACATGTAGGTACCTACTCACTATATAATAAATAAATATGATATCATAAAGGAACCATATCTTATTTATTACAATGTTTTTAATACAGCAGTGGAATAACAAACAGTTTAATGAACTTTAAAACAAACATAATCGAATTTAGTTTTATAAAGAATAGACAGAAGTTATGTTGCCTCTATGATCATAGAGCTTCTTATTATACCTGTAGACTAGAGATATCATAAGGAGCTAAGGGGGAAAAAAACTACAACACAAAATGTGACCAAAAACAGATTTGGTACACCGACTGAGCTAATAGTCTGTCCACGTAGGTGGTTATCCCCTAACGCTTTCCCCATCTTTTATATGTCACATACACTTTACGCGTGACCAGCCAGAAGCTATAATAAATTATAAGCTGATACGGACATAAAGCCACAAACTCCTTTTATCGTCTTAGCTTACAGCGTTCACATTGCCAGATGGCCAAGTGGCACATTAACAGAGACATGTCGATTATCCTAATCCGTGAAAACTGAAAACTAAATTCTTAAGCTACGGCTATGTTCATTAAACATTTCGTTCACTTAAGTCTTAAGTACGGGAACGGCTCCTATGTATATGTTACCGGATATCTATATAATTCAGCACTCTATACAATACCTAGGCAATTTATAGAATATCTAAAACGTTCAGGTAACGTTTCGAATATTATTTATTTCATACTTCGCCCAGGCATTCTATACAATACTCCATGCGTAATTGGTAATGTGTGTAAAAGACAACAAGTGGGAGAGAAGCGAGACGTGAGGGCAGGCAGTTTACTTGGCACAAATGGTTTTGGCTGCCAAACCCAAACTTTGGCATTCTTACATTTAAGCAAGCTTCCAGCTCCGACATATCCTCTGTCCTTATCGGCTAGGTTTGGGATTTCTTCTTTGTACATAGTAATGACCCGCTCATGCATATTGTCTATGGGTACGCAGATGATAACAGAGTGGTGGTAAAACGTATAAATCTCACAATTTGGGCTGTATCCGAGTGGGGCACGGCCAATCTTGTGGAATTCTAAGACTAAGTATACGTGTAGGTATATTTACCGCACTTACCAGGAGCCCGCTCACCCGAGCTCTACTTTTCATAACTTACATTAAGAATATACCGATCGCCTTCAGTTGTTACGAGTTAAGGTAAACACCTCAACTTTTGGCGGTGCATTGAACCAAAGGCTAAAGCTGCTGCAACGATACATGGAATTCTTACAAAGTTGCGCAAACACTACGATTTGCGGAAAAATCATCGAAAACATTTCATCGGTCACATTTCATCGAATTACAAATAATCGAATCGACATTTCATCGAAATCACAATTAATCGAATGAACATTTCATCGAAAACACAATTAATCGAATTAACATTTCATCGAAAACAATTAATCAAATGACAGTTCATCGAATGACAATATATCGAATTACAAAATATCGAATCACAATTGGCCGAATCGAATGATATAATTTTCATAATAATATGATCATTAATAAATATTTTTTTATTATTTCAAATGTCACCCATCCTTGAAAGGCAGCATTAAAACGTAAGCAGAGTGCAACATGCAGCAAGCACAGTTTCTGTCACGGCTCCGGCGCTGCGGGGCTCCGGCGGTCCCACGCGAGCTTATCGTCGCAGATGCTTTTAATGCTCACCACCGCAGCTTCGGCTTGCTGGCCGGCTGCGCCGGCCAGCCTCAGCTGCTGCGGCGAGCATTAAAACCACCTGCTCCTTAGCTCGCGGGCCGCCTCGCCCCTCCGCGCCTACGCGGGTTTACATTACACTCTAGGGGTAGGGCAAACAAGACTACGTGGAGTCGGTTGGGCAACGATTCGTTTCTGTCACTAACGTAAACGTTTTGAAATCAAAAATTAATCAAGGAAGAAAGTAAACCTAAAATTTTATGTACGGAAAAATGTTAAATTGTTATTGATCAAAAAATAAGAAATACAAAAAAGTTATAAAAAGCATTAAATTGTTTCTGTTTATAATAAAATCTTTAAATCTTTTAAACAAGAAAAATTTCAATTCGAGGAATTGTCATTCGATGAATTGCCATTCGATGACAGTTCATCGAATACACATACCCAAATCTATTAATTTTATTCATTGCCGCTGGACCTGTAGGTATTCTGTATAGTAGTTCGGAAACGTATACATTACCGAGGTAAAGTATGTAATGGTGAATAATATTAATATCATTTAATACATTGCCAAAACGACCCAGGTATTATACACAGTGCCTAGGGATTGTGCTGAATACCCGCATTATACAGATATCCGGTAACATATACATTATGTTACCGACAATCTATACAGATTTCCGGTATTTTATTTTATGTTCGTTAAAGTATGTTTGGTACGTCGATTAGATGTGTATGATAAGTATCAAATATTTGGTTACAATATTAGTCCAATTTTATTTGCTTCTTTACATTTGCGTCTTTATATTAGAACAGTAAGCATATAATTAAATGAATTTCATACAGGTTGATATAAAACTTATACACATTATACACATATTTTGTAGTTACAAATTAAACCTTGCATTATAAATAACAATTTATGCTAGTCGCACACGGAATCTCACTCATTACTTATCTGTGGTTGAAAGAAAAAGACCGCACCGCAGCTTCCCGCGCCGCGTGAGATCGCAACTCGCAAGACTCCACTGATCACCGCCGCAGGCTCCAATGTCAACCGCATATACGTAATTACGGATACAATTTTGTTTTATGTTGCAGTCTTGGTGAAGCCAGAAAATTGTCGTATTATTTACCTATCTTGTTAAAATTGTATCAGTCCTCAGATATCAGTAGTGTAGTGTGAGTTTTTGGATACACAGGATGGGAAGTGATGACCCTCGCCCGTCAACACGAATAAAAAATCTCAAAACCATCACCTATGCACGCATACATTGCATTGCTGACCAAAAAAAAAAGAGAGTAACTAGTCAGGCTCGTAAAAACCTTGCCAAGTTGCCACCATTATCTCCTAGGACCTAGACTCCTCTAGAGAGACGTTTCACCTCGTCCGATTTTCAATTAAAAGAAACTTGGTAAATAAATAACGACTGAGTTGATTACATTTGTATCGCAACGCATTAATTGTTTATTCGTCTTTATCAGTTCTTATATTGACTATTCTTATACTTTCGTAAGTAATGGCATTTATAGCAAAGGTTAAAACTCAGCAGTGCTTACAAAAATAGAAAAGGAATTATCAGGAAGTTAGGGCTGCTAGCTGCACGTCAGCGTTTGCCTCATGAATAGGAATTTCATAAGGGGAAAATAAGAGCGAACAATTTGAGAATCACATTCTTATTACCTATGTATTCGGCATTATTGCGAGGAATATCTGAGCAGGTGCAAATTCTTTCTCAGGAACCGAGAAATTACCCTGATCAAGTTACAAAGTCTGTAAAGACTGTTGAATAGTTAAATATTCGACAAGTTTTTATCGTAATCTTTTTACACGCAATTTTTTGTAACCACTGCTCACCTGCTTCTTGCTTCCTGCACATTCTAGGGTACCCCTTTACCTTTACCCTTATACATATTGTGTTGAATTAAAGTCAAAAATGTTATTATAAAAAATGTGTAAAATGTGATCAAGGCTTCAAATTATATTTTATTCAAGGTATAAACATAACTTTATATGGGTAATAACATACTGACTAGATCTCCGGGAATAATAAAAGTAAAAACCATCTAAAAACGCATACTTTAACTGCGTCAACCGGTTTCCATAAAGTATTCATCCAAATGGCTCCTTACGTTTTTATTTCTTATTTGGTATTCGAAGTTAGAGAGCGAGATGTCATATTTATTGCTTTTGCTATTTCGTTTGGGACCAGATGTCGTCCGAAGCCCACCTAGAGCTTACATTGTTCATAATAAGAAAACTGGATTGCTACGCTCAGTTTGCATTATGTATTCCAAGATATGTCAGTGTGGGAAATAAAATTTAGAAATCACACACATATCGAAACCGTCTTTATTGGAATCGTTTAGTAGTTTGGAATCGTAGAGTTTAAACTATATTTGTTGAACCAACAACGATAGTTTACTCAGAATCATAGATTAAACTGCTATTGAAATAACGGGCCTTAACATCGACCGTAAAATGTTTATTTTTTCTAGTGTTAATGTAGAGAAATCGATGCCCCTGATGTTGCAAACACTAATGACCAGTGGCGATCATTCACTATCAGGTCTGCCGTCTGTGTGCTCCTTTGCCACATGTTAGTGGCAACATGGCACGACAAGTATGGCAATATCGAAGTTAATAACAAAATTCACATTAAAAAAGCGCGCTCAGTACACAAAAGCGATGTCAACAATTACCCATTTATCGCCTGAGCGTACTAAATTGACGTACTTATTTTTGTATCAATTTTCTAAGTAGGATATCGGCATTCCATTTGCCAGCTGATTGCCGCTCGTTTGTTCAGCGCAGTAATTGTGCCGGAACCAACGGCGACAAATTGCAGATTCGCGCGCAATGTATCACGGAATTTACTTAGTAGCCAGATACCCAACGGATAATTAGAAGGATTTCCTCGTAAAAGCTGGCAATGTATTACGTAACTGTATGTATATGCATCGATTGGCCAGCTACATGGTGAAAATTAATTGTATTAACATATATTTTGCAAACTGCAGGTTGTTTAGCAAAAACAACTTCTTTGTTAGGTATAGCTAAATATAAATATATAAGTAATAATTAACCAACCAAAACGAAGTAATTAATATTTCGGTTCATACATGGCATTAACATCAACCAGTACCTGAGTAGATATATATTATGTAATATATAAATTACGTGTCACGTTGTTTGTCCGCGATGGACTCCTAAACTACTTAATCGATTTTAGGTAATTAAATTTGCACACCGTGTGCAGTTTGACCCAACTTGAAAGATAGGATAGCTTACATCTCAAAATAAAACTTTTAACAGAACGAAGTCTGTCCGGGCAGCTAGTATTATGTAAATGAAAACATCGCAATGAGTTTTGGATTTTTTGTTGCTGCAAATTTATTTTACCATATTTTATCTGATCTTCGCCTTATTTTGCTGTTTAAGAAACCTTGTTGACAATATTACAATTTGATCAGTTTTATTCCTGTCATCCTGTGTTATAATTTATCCAGCTCTACATTCATTAAATAAAAAATTAAGCAATAAAGTTCTCATGCATTCAAAGATCTAAGTGTAAATAACATTATTATTCAAAATAAAGTCATAAGTTGAGATGAACGTGAATAGAGAAATATTTTCATTGAACCGCACGCCCTCGTCGCCAACCCTTTGTGCAGCATCTGTGCATTTCGTGCACTGAATGGATTAAACTGCGCCTTCTGTTACCCAGGAATGTTAACTCTTTATTCATCAACCCTTATTTTTAAATCTGTTATTGACGGTCTTGCGATTTTATTTATACTTAGCCAACTATACATACTTACTTACTTTGCTGCTTTTACACAATATCGTGCGTTGATTTCTCCATTGCTAGGTACCTACCACAATTCGTTCCATTGTGATAAAGCATAAATGACATAGATTTTATATTGGTACTTACATACTCCTATATTAATTCAAATTCAAATTCATTTATACATGTAGGTAACATTGATACACTTATGCACGTCATTTTTTAAATCAACCATTAACATTGGAAAACCATTTATTTTTTAAATAGGATAATATTTTATCACCTACAATAACAATATTGTTGATATTTTAATAATCTGGCTCGGTTCCACTAGGTTATTTCCATAAAATTAAAAAAAGACTAAGTACGAGTAATTTTTAAGAAAATATTAACCATATAGAATCTACCTACCTACTTAATACAAATATAATTACCTAAATTAGATTCATAAATATATACCTATGCAATAATCAAATTCTATCTTTGTCCACACACATAAAACAAGTTAAGTTTCTCACAGTAACTAGAATGGTTGACTTATAAAAAGTAGTATGTGAATGCTGATGCGACGTGTATGCATGGGGACTGTGAGACCGTATCTCGTGTAGATACAAATTACTAGCTCGTTGATGTTAATTTATCTGTGCTCTGCTCTGTATTTACTATCATGCTGCTATTATGGCCTTTATTGTCTATTTTGTGTAGTCTGTTCCGTACCGTCTACGCGTCTGTACGTAGTAATTTAATGACTTGTCATTGTGTAACTGCTCTACCTACTTACTCACTATGAATTTAAACGAATATTCATATGAATTAAAACACATGTGTTATTCAAAAATATTGATGATTATTACACCGAAGAAAACGGATTAGCTACATTGTATTTAAAACCCAGCTGCACTTCAATCACAGTTTTACTAAGAATAACGGTTTAACTCTCAAATTCACAAACATTGTATTGCCTATCCTATGACCTAAACTTCATCTTGAAGAACGAAGTGCAAATGCTACCCTTATAATGCAATAAAATACCTAGCTGCTGATAGAAAATATTATTACATAGTTCCTCTTCTATTTATCCAAGGGGAAATATTTTACGTTCGTTCCGATTTATAATAATGACTGTTCCGCATAAATCAATATTATCACGGTACATTAAATAGGTACCTACATACTATTTTAATGTACCACTTGCTCTACATCTGCTCTGCCTTTTGCTCTACTTACTCATTTAGGTACCTACACTTTTTAAGGTTCCGTAGCCAAATGGCAAAAAACGGAACCCTTATAGATTCGTCATGTCTGTCTGTCTGTCTGTCTGTCCGTCCGTATGTCACAGCCACTTTTTTCCGAAACTATAGGAACTATACTGTTGAAACTTGGTAAGTAGATGTATTCTGTGAACCGCATTAACATTTTCACACAAAAATAGAAAAAAAACAATAAATTTTGGGGGTTCCCCATACTTGGAACTAAAACTCAAAATTTTTTTTTCATCAAACCCATACGTGTGGGGTATCTATGAATAGTTCTTCAAAAATGATATTGAGGTTTCTAATATCATTTTTTTCTAAACTGAATAGTTTGCGCGAGAGACAATTCCAAAGTGGTAAAATGTGTGTGTCCCCCCCCCCCCCCCCTGTAACTTCTAAAATAAGGAATGATAAAACTAAAAAAAATATGTGATGTACATTACCGTGCAAACTTCCACCGAAAATTGGTTTGAACGAGATCTAGTTAGTAGTTTTTTTTTAATACGTCATAAATCGTAAACCGCAATTTACCTCGATCAAAGTTACAACGAACTTCAAGAACTTTTATATTATGTTACTTGCTGCTACGGAACCCTTCATGGGCCAGTCTGACTCGCACTTGGCCGCTTTTTAGGTATAGGTAATAATTAATACATAATTGTTTATAATAACTCAATTTCAGGTACACAATAAAAAGCTGACTAGCTCTTAAAACTGATCATTGTTACCCTATATTATAATTATATCTATGAAACTGATCGTTAATGTAGAATATTGTTATTGTTGCAGGGTGCAGTGGAAGATGGCGCGTGTAGAAAAAGCTAGGGATTAAGCCAAGATGGCCGCCGCCCGCGCCATTCTTGTGTTTCTAGCGTCCACCGCTCAAGCGTGGATGCCTGATGCCAATGCCCGAATCTACATCAAGCATGGTAATTAATGTCATCATTTTTAATTATTTTATTACAGATTTAATAAAATTATAATCGAATAAAAATATTCTATATGATCTAGATTCTAGAGTGTCAAATTTACCCTACGATTCTATTAAATATACCTAGCTCCGACAAAAATAATGTACTCTTTCGGTCTTGGGCAAGTCTTGGGATAGTCAGTATTAACCTAAACCTTGTTAAAAAACGTCTTCATTACAAACATAGAGTATGTATATACTATACGCGATCGAATCAGAAATGATGAAATCCGTAGACGAACGAGGGTGACCGACATAGCTCAGAGAATTAGCAGGCTGAAGTGGCAATGAGCTGGCCACATAGTTCGAAGGACCGATAACCGTTGGGGAAGAAAGGTCCTCGAATGGAGACCACGCCTGGGTAAAAGGAGCACAGGACGCCCCCCGACCAGGTGGACCGACGACCTGAAGAAGACAGCGGGTATCCGCTGGATTCAGAAGGCTCAGGACCGGTCTGAGTGGCGTAGATTAGGGGAGGCCTATGTCCAGCAGTGGACCTCAAAAGGCTGATGGATGGATGGATGGATGGATACTAGACAGGCTGTTCAGTACAATATTGACACCAAGTAAGTGATGCCAATGCATTTAGTCGGCTGCGAGCAAGCGAGACAAGTAGATATATTTTTTGAAAAACCCCGACCGTTCAAGAACACTTAATAACGCATACTCTGTTTATTGTGGTCAGTTAAAACATTTTCATTATTTACTTTTGAACTTTACTAAGGAGCGACTTAAGTAACCGTTAGTGACTCTGAGTTGGGGTGTAAATAAACTATGTAACTTGAAAATTTCGGCGGCATGTTTTCGATTATATCTTCTATAATAATAGTTACATTTCATTGGTGTTAGAAAGAAACCTACTGTATCGATCTTGTTTTCTTTTGAACTTATTCCACAAGTTTTCCAGTTTCATTTTCAATTTTCAATTGTTCAAAGAATTTCAACCATCTGATATCTTCCATCAACAGTGCCTATCTGCGATGTTTATAAGACTAATCCGCTTACATACGAGGATTGTTCTCTTCTGTTCACGTTGCATTGAGTGCAAAAACAGCAAAAACAAAATATTTCGTTGCGACAGCCGGCACCAACAGGTGCAACGGCTAACGTCCTATTACCAACTAAACCTAACTGAATATATTAGTATTGACATGTGAAAATTTCACAAGCTATTGTTATGAAATCGCAGACTGGTATTGTTGGTTGATCGCTTTAGAATGGGAACATTGTTCATTTGATCGGCACAAAAACGATTTGGATTTGCATGGAAAATTTGTTTGAATACAATGCTGTTATTCAGTAAATTACAGAAGTTATAAAATAATGTTATGTGGTTAATAAATTAGACAAGACTACGAGGCAAGGCAATCGCTAACAATAATAATTAAGAATACAGATAAGTAGTTGGCTATTAGATACAGGCTACAGTTAATGAACCTGAACCTGCTTATCGCAATTATTTAAAGTAAGTACCTACCAAACATTAAATCAACTTCAATTAAGAATCTATTTGCTTTGAAGTTTTAAACAACATTAGATCAGCGTTAAATTCCATAAACTTAATTAAACGATATTATGTAGAGTCATGTACACAATAATTACAAACTGAGATTTGTTTGACAAGGTAAATCTTAGAATTTAAGAAATTTATTTATTTTAAATTAATAAATCTTTACTAAGACAAAGTTAATATAATATACCTGTAGTGTTTGTACTGCTATTATGGTTATAGCAGTAATCATGTTATCTCGAGAGCACGGGTAGTGGGGCAACACTGAGTCAGTCACGAGAGAACCGGAGACGCAGGCAGACGTGTTCCCCTACCACTGGTGACGTAACGAGCTAATGCAAGTCAACCATATCACTATATCCAAATATTACGGAGCACGTAAGTACAACAACTACTACATAATGGCGACGAGGTCAAAAGGTCAGTGCAATAAATATTTTATTTTGTGTTGATAAAGGAAGAGTTGAAGGGAAAATAACACGTCGATGCAAGAAATAATCAACAGACGAATGTTAATATTAGTGCCGAATAGTTAACTCGAGAATTTGTTTAGGTGTGCTGTAACTTTAAATAACGTATTGAGCAAAATCATCATAATTATCGAAGTTCTCTCTCTAATTAGGTATAAAAATTGCCGCCATTACCGCTACCTACACAATTCCCTTTGTTTTCTGAAAAATGGCATTGATTGACATTGTAAAAACAACTGTGCGGTGAGTAAAAAGTGGCATTTTGTGTTATAAGCGTAATTCACGCTACTGAAGTAATAATAACATAAATGACATTTTGGATATAGTGTCACTTATTTAGCTGAAAGTGATAGCGAGGCAGGTTTTGTTTTTAAATAAGAAGTGATATTTAGTGTTTAGCTGTGTCGTTTTAAATATAATACACAGTATCATTGAAGTATTATTACTAGCGTATAGAACGGACACCGCGAGCACAATGTGTGTTCCAATGAATTGACGCCGCGCGGCTTCAATGTCCAATGGATTCGTTCGATTTTGGAAGGAGAACAGGGGCTCAATTTTGAAAATAGAACCTCCCGGCGGGGACACACATTTTGTTCGAGATGTCTTCTCTATGTATACTTATACCTCAATGCACAGTATCGATCTGTTGGAGGGATTGCTACATAAATGGAGTATTGCGTGTGGTGCCGCGTGTTTGGTTAAGGTTGCGTATGTGTGCCAATGAGAAAAAGTGGCATCATGCGGAACTTTTTCTGAATATATTTTTTGAATAACTACTTATTTACTAGCATGTTTTTAGTGCCTAACTAAAAGTAGGTTGGGCGAACTGACGAGAGAGGCTAATTGCAACGATATATTTCAGTTTTCTTCATAGATAGTGATCGCAATGTTGAGTTGAAAACTTTGAATGGCTATACTGAAAAACTACTATTTTGTAAAGCGCCATTTTTTGTTTTAAATGAGCGAATGGTGTCCGGCATCCACTCTTGCGTGTGTGTGTTGCACAGCAACACTTAGTACTAAAAAGGAGATAACATTATACAAATTATGAACTTAAATAAAGGAGTAGGGACTTTAAAATATTCAAGAATAAAAGGGTTCCCTAAATTAGTGAAATTTATTTAGGACTAGCTGTTTATTTAGCACTCTTCGGCTTTATAAAGTATAGATTTTACTACCATTATAGATGGCCGCACATGCAAGTTAAGTTTAATTGTTGAGAGTGAGTTTGCTTCTTCACGGCCATAAAACTATAACAGTAAGGGTAATTGTCAATAAAATTAGCTGTTTTTATGACTATTAGTTATATTCTACGCAGGTCCTGGGTTTCATTCAAACGTAGTTTTGCTTTAGTTACAAAGTACATGTGTAGGTATGATAAACTGAAATAATTGCAGTCGTTTTGATATGAATTCTGATAAAAAACGGAACTGAAGTTGTTTGATAAAAATTATGTTCTGTTATGAAAGTATTGCATTGGCAGTATCAAACATACATACATGCCTAGCCGCCTTGGTATACATGCAGCCATGCACTTGTATTTCTTTTGAAAATAATATACATAAACTATCACAAGCTGTTGTAATACGGTTAACGTAATTTAACGTTGCGGCGCCGGGTCCCTATTTCAGCTTGTAAGTTCTTTGTGATTCTTTAGCAGTCTTTCCTTTTGGTATTTGACTATCACGGCTGCACTACACGGCTGAAAATATAATAACATAATGTGGGTAATCATAAATAAAGTCGATTTGATGGGCGGTAGCGTAAGAAGGAAAGAAACATTTATTCCGTCATAAGAATAGCAACATCGTTAGGGTTCTATGGTGGATGTGTCACTGGCGCGCCGACGATGAGGAGCGCGGGAGCGGGTAATTGACCGTTATGGTCGTGGTCGCTCTGTTAACACATGACGCTTTTGTTGTGGTCAGAAGTGCTTGACATTTGACATACAGCGTTAGAATGCCCTCGTGTATTGTACCAATGTGATTGGTGTAGTGGAGCAAAGGATGGGCGTGTGTGTGTGTTGTGGCTCTTTTCAGAACGGAGTTCTTGGTTGGTTTATAAGGGCATAACGTATCTATATTTTGAATATCATTGCGTATTGGGAGATGATAGGAAGTTCCTATCATCGTTCCTATTAGGAACCATTATACAAGCCACGACACCGAAATTCAAATCTTCGCGATGAGACAAGTTTATTTTTCTAATTTAGTTTTTGTGTTGAATTTTATAGAATCTATTGAGGCAGTGAGGGTCAAAAGCGCTTGCGAGCTAGACGCGTTCTTGTGTTGTTACTGTGATTAAACTAAGTTTTGCCACGGAAATCATATTATATATTTATCATTGAGTTATTCGTGCACAAAAGAAGTTTTTATTTTTAAATTGAGAACAATAATTATATTTGTTCGAATGGGTGCAGCAATGTTTAAAATGTTGCTATTTATTATTGTAGCCTGAGGAAAGCGCCCTTTTGAAGACGCACGATTTGATATGCTGTAGTAAATTCATAGCCCTGGAGAAGCCGAGCCTTGGTTTTGACAGAATTCCACAAAAATCGTGAAGGAGAAACTCTCCTGACGTCCAAAAAATATTTATTAAGCTGGATGTATTTAGTTATAAATCGAGAAGTCCTCTTTAAACAGATTTGCAGATTATACCAATGCTATGACCTTAGTAATTAATAATTTTAATAGATTACAATTAAAGTTTGGTAATCTAATCTAATTAGCTATAATGGCGCTACCAATTATTGATCTACTTAGGTTGATTTCGGGGTCATAAACTCATAATTAAGTACTTACCTGCCTGAAGGATTGTTGACGTGAGTAATTTGATGGACTTGATAGGTCATAAATTTTGGTGCATAATGTACTTATTGCAATAACTATAATGTGTGTGTTAGGTAGTACGAACCTACATGAAATTGTAAATCGTGCATAATTGTGTGTGTCAGGTAGTACGAACCTACATGAAATTGTAAATCGTGCATAATTGTGTGTGTCAGGTAGTACGAACCTACATGAAATTGTAAATCGTGCATAATTGTGTGTGTCAGGTAGTACGAACCTACATGAAATTGTAAATCGTGCATAATTGTGTGTGTCAGGTAGTACGAACCTACATGAAATTGTAAATCGTGCATAATTGTGTGTGTCAGGTAGTACGAACCTACATGAAATTGTAAATCGTGCATAATTGTGTGTGTCAGGTAGTACGAACCTACATGAAATTGTAAATCGTGCATAATTGTGTGTGTCAGGTAGTACGAACCTACATGAAATTGTAAATCGTGCATAATTGTGTGTGACAGGTAGTACGAACCTACATGAAATTGTAAATCGTGCATAATTGTGTGTGTCAGGTAGTACGAACCTACATGAAATTGTAAATCGTGCATAATTGTGTGTGTCAGGTAGTACGAACCTACATGAAATTGTAAATCGTGCATAATTGTGTGTGTCAGGTAGTACGAACCTACATGAAATTGTAAATCGTGCATAATTGTGTGTGTCAGGTAGTACGAACCTACATGAAATTGTAAATCGTGCATAATTGTGTGTGTCAGGTAGTACGAACCTACATGAAATTGTAAATCGTGCATAATTGTGTGTGTCAGGTAGTACGAACCTACATGAAATCGTAAATCGTAAATGATTGTGTATTAGGCAGCAAATGCCTTACGATACCAATTAACGTACATACCTTTTGTGACACGGAGTACTACATGTGTGTGTATTATTATTGATGCGTGTTTTTCGGTAAGATGTTAAATAATCAAGTCCGAACTGATATATATTTAATTATCGTTTACACATATATAATAATACATGTGTAACACATAAAGATAAACTTTCAGATTAATTTTATTCTTTCACAAAAGGCAACCCTGACATTGCCAGAGAGGATAAGCGACAGTGTTAGAAAGGAAGGCAACTCATTACGCGTTTTGATTAGCACTGTGCGATCAGAATTACACTTTATTGCGTTGGAGCCAGAGTCACTATTTATTTAAATGATTTTTCGGAATTTTTCTTAGTGCACCTTCTATAATTATTTATAAATACTATTATTTATTCTGTGTTTTTAGTTAAATTCAGAGTTAAAGAAAAAATTGTATTCAAGCTAAAGTTACAATGAAAGTAAAATTTAAAAGGCACTCTATCTCGAAGAGTCATAGAAATCAGAGTAAAATCAACCAATAATAATGAAGTTTAGTTTTGCTTAACATAAACATACGTTACTGTGTTGTGGGCAGTATGAGCCCTCATGAAATTGAAAATCATACGTTACTGTGTTGTGGGCAGTATGAGCCCTCATGAAATTGAAAATCATACGTTACTGTGTTGTGGGCAGTATGAGCCCTCATGAAATTGAAAATCATACGTTACTGTGTTGTGGGCAGTATGAGCCCTCATGAAATTGAAAATCATACGCAACTCAGTTGTCGGCAGTATGAGCCCTCATGAAATTGAAAATCATACTTTACTGAATTGAAGTGAGCTGTCGGCAATATGAGCCCTCATGAAATTGAAATCATACATTACTGAGTTGTCGGCAGTATGAGCCCTCATGAAATTGAGATTGATACATTGACTTGATGGAAGTAGTAACCTCATGAAATTTAGAATCATACATACATTACTTGACTAGACGGCAGTATAGGTCCCATGATTTGAAATCATAGTAACTAAAGTGTGTATGGACCTCTTGAAATTGAAATCATTACTGACTAGACAGCAGTATGGGCCCTCATAACTTTGAAAACCATACAAAATGTAGTTATTTTGTAAACATATTAGTTATTTGGCGTGATGGAGTTGAGATGTAGAATAAAGATAATGAATAGACGAGGTATTTCAATGAATGACTGGTGTGTGAATGATTGGTATCGGCAGTGTCTGATTCATATGTGACACCGTTGGGTCCGTTGGGATCCGTTGGATCCGTCCATTCAGGAAGGACGCCTAAATAAAGGAAATTCCTGTTGCGAGTCTAGCCATGGTTGGCGTGTTATGGTCGTCGGTGGGACCTAGTTTATATTACGTATATAAGAGGATTGTCTCGCAAGTAAAACTTTAGTCTTTAAAAAACGAAAGCAGGTTGTAAGCTGTACGTAATCTGTTGTTGACAGTAAACCACTTTTAGTAATAATATAAATTTTCATCGAGTTTCTCATATTTCCTGTGTTTGTTTTACCAGTAAGTTGTCTATTTAAAGACAGAAATGACGAGGTTTGTTTGAATGTTGGTATGAAACCTAATAACTTGGCGATCTTGATCAAAGAGAGAAGAAAGAGGGAAGTATGAAAAGCTAAGAGGTGATGTAAATAATTATTATTTAATAAAGATAGAAGGAGAACGGGTGTGAATGGGAAAGGTGTAAGACGAAAAAAGTCTCAGGTGTTGTTTCAATGTTTAAAATAATTGCAGTGAAAGTATAATCTACATAAGTAATTCTATACGAAGCATGCATATGACAGTTTGAGTTTGTTGAGGCTAGTGAAGGCACCCAGAAGGCTCAAGTTTACAAACCGTAGCCTGCTTCATACATATAGTGCGTGTTACAAATGTGTTTGTCTAAGTAACTGGAATATTGAATGGTATAGACGTGGAGTGGCCTTTGAAGGCTTGAGTTGCGATCAACTGCAGAGTCGACTGTGGATCGGGCTCCATATTAAATAAAGATTTTAATAAGGAAGGGATGTAGTGTTTGTACTGCTATTATGGTTATAGCAGTAATCATGTTATCTCGAGAGCACGGGTAGTGGGGCAACACTGAGTCAGTCACGAGAGAACCGGAGACGCAGGCAGACGTGTTCCCCTACCACTGGTGACGTAACGAGCTAATGCAAGTCAACCATATCACTATATCCAAATATTACGGAGCACGTAAGTACAACAACTACTACAATACCTAATTATGTTTTTACTGTGATATTATAATATCGTATCACGCCGCGAGAAGAGGACCTTTAGCATTATATTCCGAGAGCTCTTGAGCCAATAGTTATTTTCTTCATGTCTTTATGCGTCATGTCACGGATGACATGCCAATTACTTAATACTCAACTCAAATCTAAAATCGTTATCTAAACGCAGAACTTAGAAGTAAATTAAATTATATCGACAAGTAAATTTATTTCTAAAGACAGCTTTAAAAAGAAAATTACTAATAGAACAAATCGTAGCGTCAAATAAAAAATACCACCGTAACTAAACCCAACCGGTCGCGGCATTACGAGGTACAATTCGGTCGCAAGCCGCAAATCGCGGGTCAAACAGAGTCTTGTGGCAGACTCGGTTGGACGCTGACTTTTCTAAGTAGAGTCACAGCTCTTGCAAAATTTACAAGTGCTTAATAGTTAGTACAACAGGTTTGGACAAATGCATACCAAAAACGAGGCATAACTTATTTGTTACTAACTTGAGCAATTTTTTGTAATAAATTACATATTACAAAATGCATACCAAAAATAGAAGAGGAATGCATAACTTTGAATCGTTGCTCAAGTTATTTTTGTGATAATGCATTTTTTGTTGCTCGTTTAATTCGTGCTTGGCTAAGTTAAGTCTTCCTGTTACATCATATACCTAAGTACCTATCTACTACTACTGGCACCTCAAGATGTTTTCAGGTAGGCGGAATGTAATGAAGTGCCAAAAATATAGGTCTACGTTACGTTAATTATTTATCATAGCAGGGTAACCTGATATGATAATAAAATTTAAAGAATTTTTTTCTTAACTTTATATTACAATACGAAACCTAACCTCTCTATTTAGATGTATATACATGTATTAATCTCTATTACATTACATAATTTTTATTTTATTGTTACAGGGGACGAAACCTCAGAACAATTCGTCGGTAATGGCACGGCTCCTCACCATTTCCGTATTTTAGATAAAGATGACTTTTCAATTCTAGTCGGTGGCAGGTAAGATACTTTTATTAAGACCTAAAGCAGATTATTTTATGTACGTTGCCTAAAGCTAAATTATACCAGATTTTGATAACTTATATGGGCGCTGCTAGGATTACATTCAGAGGGGTGCATCTGCATCTGCACACCATACTTTTAACTTTGGTCTAAACAAAAATTCTGAAATGTATAAAAAAACTTAATCTTCATAACATGTGTACATATATTTTTAGCGGGGTGCAAGTGCACTCTTCAATCCTGCTGCTGTCCATGAACGTCAATTTGTAGATATGTTCGGTGGTCAAGATAACCGTAATTACAAGAACATATTTAATGACAGTATTTTGTCTTGTATCAAAGGCGATTCCATAGAAATTCCAACAAAAACTCCTTTACAATGTGTTTAACTTGAACGTTCTTTCTCGAACGCTGTTAGAAATCTACGTCTCACTTCACACGCCTAACCGATTGGCCTAGATGTTGATTGACCGACTGTATAAGAGTTCGTTAGGGGATGTGCAGACTATGAGACGGGATCCGCCTTTATAATTGGGGTCATCCAACTCAAGTTGCAAATGTCACTGCAGGGGAAACTGTTCAATAAATTAAATAAAAACATGATTAGGTAAACCTTAACAATAGTTGTGTATATTTAATTTGTGAAAGTAAATAAATAAAATTAAATATTGTATTGTATTTGTTTCAGACTAAAAATGTGTTTCTCTTTGTTTCAGGGGTACAGTCTACAACTTAAGTCTATATGATCTTTCTGAAAATTTAGATCAGGTTAGTTTTCTTTTGAAATAAATTTTGTTATAGGGGTAATGTTTCGCGGATGCATGTTTTTGGTTACGCATATTTTAATACGACATATATTTAAATAGGTACGGATGCCAGTTATAGGCGTAATAAAGTTGAAATAATGTCGTCAATGATAGGAGTGTTTATCAGAGGAACAGCGCTTGGTGTAATCTGATAATGTACTTTTAATTTAGAGCACTGATAACTGATAGCAAGAGCAACACTTGTAAACTACATTTATATAGGTGCATTACCTATGAGTACTTTGTAAGGACTTTATAAATAAAAGGTCACACACACATCCCTGCACAAGAATTCCCTTCGTAGTTTGGTACCAGGTGGCATGGACATTCACAAAAACATCTCAAATAGATACCCATAAGTAAGCCCCATAACCCGAGAATAAACATGCCTGTCGTATAAATGCCTATTGGAGCCGAACCCAGGACTTTTCGCTTGATACAGATCAACACTAGCTATACTGCAGGGCCGTTTCAATATAAAGTTTTTACCAACTTTAAAAAAAATCTTGCCTAAATTAATTGAGATTTCTTTTGAAGCTGCAAAGTATTCATATAAATTCAATATAAGTTAGATTAGCAACTTCGGTAGGGTAGTGAGGGTAGGTACTTATACTAAAATATTAAATAGATATCGAAAACTATTTCAGGTACATTAGGTACCTACTTAGGATACTTACTTTTATGTAAATTTATTACCTACTTGTTCAATACCAATGTGGAATTCTATGAATGTAGAGTAATTGTAGAGCTGAATACATACCTATTTACCTACTAGTTTTAATATCGTTACCGGTTTCCGCAACTAACACTGATTCATTCTATTACGTGGCTATATGCATGTAATGTACGCAGCTTAATACTCAATTAACTAATGAATTGATCACTTAGTAGAAGTTATTAGTCATTGTATTGCAACCTTTATATTATACCTACCTGTATGACAAATACCAAACCCATTGTCTGATTATCTAATCTAATTAGTATTTTTCATAATCAACCGCAAATAAATAAACGTAGCGTGTAGGTACGTCAATTGTTGAATAGACAATATACAGGCAGTCCTCGACTTACGTTGTTTCAAGTTACGTCGAACAATGTTTTGACACTATTCCTCAAACATACGTCGTTTGTTACGTTTTCCGGCATAGGAAAAATAACTAGCAATTTCATTATGTGCATATACCTACTCGTATAATTATTTTAAGAACTTACTTTTGATAATAAAGTATGTATATCCTTTTGTTATAAATGCAGTTTTTTTTAAATTTCGAGTCCGTGTGGATCCTAACCCTTGAGTTTTACATGTAATAATAATATGAAAAAATATGTCTCGACTTACGTCGTTTCGATTTACGTCGCGTATTTCGAGAACCTAACATGCCGTAAGTACGAGGACTGCCTGTAAATGTTTTCACAATTTTTATTTTGTAATCATCTTTGACAACACAAAATAGGTATTTTGTGTTGTCAAAGATGATGAAAGTGGGTACTTTATTTATCCTTTTTTAAAACCAATTTATTTTTCCATGCTTACGGGCCAAACACCAATATACAACTCTCTTCGCACTTCTGCTCCTCGTAAACAGTTCTGCCCCTACATCGCTCCTCTTTATATATAAATTGCGTCACAACATAATAATAATTATATACGTATGTAATAATAATATGTCACGAACGACGTCAAGCGGAAGGCGAGGTGCAATGCATTCTTGCGCGTATTCCCAGCTCGGCCAGTGCGGCTGAGAAGTGACTTGTTTGTAAATGCTTGTAATTAACATTTCATGTGTCTATGCCTACAATATAGGTAATAAACTTTATTTGTCCACGATGTTATATATAGCGTCCTATAAATCGTTAAATAACCCTATTTTTTAACAATTTCCTGTAGATCAGAAATTATGGATCTACAAATTACTCATGTGTCATTCGTCATTCATACCCATTCATCCACAGTCCACACAAAATTATTTGAATTTGCTATTTTTAGGGAATGTAGAGTCCATCGATATTATAAAACCTTCATATCTTTAGAGACAACTAAAAAAATTTTAAACGCTTGGTTAGTTTAATGTTGTTAGGTCACTCTTTACTTTGTGTTCCACTGTTCACAAAAAAATTGTGAAAATGACATTCAAAACCAATTTACAACTTTAGTACGTACCTTAGTTAATACGTACCTTCGTAATCCAAATTCCTCGTATTCCTTTTTAAATATTACAGAGTAAAAATAATGTGAGTACAGGTAGAAGGTGAGTAGGTACGGTAACAGGAAGATATAAAACGAATTGGCAAAGAGCCATCCCCGATACAAATACGTATTCCGTTATACCGAAATTCCGTAATTTCTGCTCTTCAAAGAATCAAAGCTGCAATACTATTGAATATCTTCTGAATTCGTGTTTCGATCGTTGCATCAATTGTAAATGTAAACAGTAGGATCAAGAATAACAAATACAGTTTTTACAATAACAAAGTTGCAGTCTTTGTAGTGGGTAATATTTTTTCCTCTTCAACATGGAAAAATTGATAATTTATTAAAGAACAAAATATAAGCAATCAATAAAAAATATTTAATACTTAGGTGGCATTCAATGACACGGTCTAAATGTCGAGAGCACTTCTTTAGCTCCACAATGCCTGCAATCAACCTACAAGCAGGCAACAAGTTATAGCAATCTGTACAAGTTTGCGTAACAAGCTTTCGCCTTGAAATTACAGGCGTGCGAAGGCGAGTTACTTGTAGCCGAGTCACTTGTAGAACTTGTATAACTTTTTATGCGGTTTTTTTATGCTCGACAAACGAAGCGACGAGCGACCTGATGGTAAGTGGTTTCCGTCGCGCATGTACATTTGTAATAGCGCTGATACCCATAGGCAAAGGCAGAAATGCTCAATAAAAATATTTTAGTTCCTCTACTTTTCTCAAGGTAGGTAGTGAAAGCTCTTACAATTTATCAGTAGATATATATATAAAAATCTAACGAAGATACAATTTTAAACTCCTAATTTTGTCCGCAGCGTTTGGAGTGGCAATCTACGGACGCACATAGAGAATTATGTCAATTAAAAGGAAAATCAGCAGATGAATGCCAAAACTACCCTCGGGTGGCAGCACGGTCGCACGGCCGGCTGCTCGTCTGCGGCACCAACGCATACAAGCCACTGTGCCGAAGATACGCTCGTCATCCACCTAACCATCACCTTGAAGAATTCGATGGAACGGGTCGCTGTCCATACAGTCCTCAACATAACTCCACTGCTATATTTACTGGTAAATATATTTATTAATTCATATGTTATCGTATCGCACAAGGATAAAAGAACAAAATATTCAAATTCCTATTTAATGTAAATTTAAACTTTACCGCTACTTCAAAATGGACTGTGCTAACAGTTTTTATTCGATTCACGAGTTGACCTTTTATAATCGATAGCTATTTCCTGACTATGAAATGATCACATGTTGTGATGGCAAAATGCTTAAAGGGCACTAAGCTGCGCTTGCGCCGGCGAGAGGGTTGCGCCGAACACGACGCACGAAGATGCGATTCCAATCGATTTATAGCCTGTACAGTTAAACACTTCTTTACTATTACGAGTACATTACCTAATATACAGCTACTTACCCGTTTAATGCTTTATACCACGAAACCGCAATCGCCATAACGTGTAAGAAATGTTCAACTTTACAATGAGACCACAATTACATATTTCATGCTCATGAAAAGTGTATTAGGAATATGACCATACAAAACTGGTTTTACCTCACAAAGGAAGTGTATTATAAATTTATAATAAGTAATTTATAAAAACCTCACGAACATGGTATGGAAAGATTAAAAGTCTATGAACTGGAACTAATGTTTTGTTAAAGGTAGATGTCTCTTCTTTTACAGATGGCCATCTATATACTGCGACGGCGGCAGACTTTTCAGGCACGGATCCATTAATTTATAGAGAACCAGTCCGGACGGAGCATTCAGACCTGCGATTACTAAACGATCCTTCTTTTGTCGGAGCCGTAGCGTCCACCAGTCACGTATACTTCTTCTATCGCGAAACTGCTGTGGAATACATGAATTGTGGAAAGGTACGTAATATTTTGATTTATTATTAAAGGGTTTTCATTCACAATGCAAATTTTCTGTAATTATTGGAACATGTTCTCATCTATTGAAGAATTTAAAATCTTTCTTTGTTTATTATTATGTATTGTTTATTATCGTAGGCTGTATATTCAAGAGTGGCAAGGGTATGTCTGAACGATAAAGGGGGTCCGCACACTTTTAGCGACAGATGGACATCATTTTTGAAAACTCGTCTTAACTGTTCAGTTCCGGGAGACTATCCTTTTTATTTCGATGAAATCCGTAAGTACTTACTTATCTTTGAATAATCATATAAATGCAAAAGAACTACTACATGTAATGGGTTATTCATGTCTTGTTGTTTATTGCAGAGGCGACCACAGAGCTTATTAACGGAGTGTATGGCAGCGGGAGCAGTAGAAACGACATAGTTTACGCAGTTTTTACAACGCCACAAAACGCCATCGGTGGCTCGGCAGTATGCGCATTTGCAATGAGGGACATCTTAGATGCGTTCGAAGGATCATTTAAGGGCCAAGAGAGCATGAATTCTAACTGGTTGCCGTTAGAAAGAGAAAAAATACCTCAACCTCAGCCGGGTTCTTGCGTGGAGGACAGTAGAACCCTTTCAGATTCAGCAGTTAACTTCATTAAGACTCATCCATTAATGGACAGGGCCGTTCCATCGTTCTTGGCTCGGCCGATCCTAATTAGAGTCAGTTTGCAGTATCGTTTCTCGGCGATCGCAATACATCCGCAAGTGCAATCAATGAATGGGAACAAGTACGACGTCATGTATATCGGCACCGACGATGGAAGGGTAATCAAAGCTGTAAATGTTGCGTCTAATGAAGGTGTATTTGATGCGAGTGTTGAGGAATACAGCAGAAATCCTGTTAGAACTGCTGTGATATCTGAGGTGCAAGTTCTTCCACCTGGCGTTCCGATCAAGCAAATGCACGTCGCACTTACTACTGAGAAATTAATCGTTGCGTCTAATGACATTATAAAAGCAATTACTCTCTCACATTGCACGAACGTTCAATCATGCAGGTACGTTTTATGCTATAAATTATAACTTATTAATTAGGTTAACGTTTAAATTATAGGTTTACTTGACATGTTGGAGCGTGACGTGCCATACATTCTGGAAATTAATGTTTTAAATTAAATTTTTCAGCAAAATAAGCTTGAACTATAGTTTAATTTAACCGTATTTACAGGGAATGTGTAGCGTTACAAGACCCTCATTGCGCGTGGGACTCGAAGCAGCAGCAATGCTCGTGGGTTGGGAACAGACAGTTCCCGAACCCGGAAAGATTTCTACAGAATGTAGAGAACGGAAAGACTGACATTTGCAATAAACTACCGGCCCTAATGCCGGGCGATAGACATAGTAATAGAAACCCAGCTACGAAGAAACCCATCCTAACGGAACCCAAACTGCGACCACAAGACGACATCCAAAACGAAATATTAATAGAAGTTGTCGAAACCAACGTTCTATCAGAAGATAAAAATCCGAGTAATAACAAACATGAAACTGGTAAGTAAACATGTTTTTGTAACTGATAAAATTACTTTTCGTTGTGTAGTATATTCAACGCTGTATATTCATCTTCATAACATCATTATTTTTGTATAGAATATGAAATACGTAATATTTTTCATGCAGAAAGTTAGATTACCATCGTAAAATGTATCCCTTGAGTAAGCGTAATCCAGTAGAAAATAAGATTTATGTATATTCTTTAACCGCTCAGTCTGTTCACTGTTCAGTTCGTTCGAAAAAATAAGATTGTATGGCCCCAGCAATTAATGAAGTATTTACATCCAATACTTATTTCACTTATTATAATAAATCCTGATCACAATGTATTAGGAGCCTATTCCCTCTATGTTTGATACATGGAGTATTGAGGTAGAATCTTCCATGGTTTGATGTTAAAACAGACACGTTATAATCGGAAGAAAGAACATTATTTCCTTTCGTCTTTTGAATCCTGCACGCTCCGCTAGTTTTCATAGTTACGTCCGTAATAATACGTATTCGATGAAGGAAAACATAAAGAAACCTGCGCAGCACCTACATTTCTTCATAATTTTATTAATATGTTTCTACATAATGTTCTCAAAGATGTGACAAGTCCTTCCACTTGACTGTAGATACTCGTAATATCGTAAAAGAAGATCCGAGCCCGGCTCCAAGCTACGGCTGTGATGGCACTGAATTACTGCTATTGCTTCTCTTTCTCCTCAGACCTGCTAACAGTGGAAGCAGCGGACGGCAACATCTACAGCGCGCAGGCACTGCTCACGGCGGTCGTGGCGTCGTGTCTCGTCACGCTGATGGTCGGCTTCGTCATCGGCTATCTGTTCTCGCGGCGATTTCGACACCCGTTTTTTACAGACACCTCCCCCTTCAATGAGCAGCACAATCACTTGAATAGGTAAGGAGTCATTCCTAAATAAATAAATAAACTAGTAATTATACCGTGGCACTACTGACAAAAAGTTGTGCATCGGATTAGTGACATGAGTAATTCACCTTTTTGTTTCATAAATAAAAAAAAGCGGCCAAGTGCGAGTCGGACTGGCCCATGAAAGGTTCCGTAGCAGCAAGTAACATAATATAAAAGTTCTTGAAGTTCGTTGTAACTTTATTACTTTTATTATTATTACTTAATTCGTAATGAGAATAAAATTCTTAAACCATAACTTTGATCGAGGTAAATTGCGGTTTACGATTTATGACGTATTAAAAAAAACTACTTACTAGATCTCGTTCAAACCAATTTTCAGTGGAAGTCTGCATGGTAATGTACATCATATATTTTTTTTAGTTTTATCATTCTCCTATTTTAGAAGTTACGGGGGGGGGGGGGGACACATTTTACCACTTTGGAAGTGTCTCTCGCGCAAACTATTCAGTTTAGAAAAAAATGATATTACAAACCTCAATATCATTTTTGAAGACCTATTCATAGATACCCCACATGTATGGGTTTGATGAAAAAAAAATTTTTGAGTTTCAGTTCTAAGTATGGGGAACCCCCAAAATTTATTGTTTTTTTTTCTATTTTTGTGTGAAAATCTTAATGCGGTTCACAGAATAGGTACATCTACTTACCAAGTTTCAACAGTATAGTTCCTATAGTTTCGGAAAAAAGTGGCTGTGACATACGGACGGACAGACATGACGAATCTATAAGGGTTCCGTTTTTTGCCTATTGGCTACGGAACCCTAAAAAATAACGTAACTAATGTAGAGCCAGGTGTAAAAATTAATTATATGAAAAAAGGTTAAAATTAAATAAAGTTAGTTGCCTGCCTACCTATGACAAATTATTATCTTATTCATTATGTGCTTATGTTATGTTAAAACATAACGGGCACAGCGGGCACTCACAATTTATGTGACCATGATCTATGATAATCTAGTTCAAAAGTTTTGTGTATTAATTTTACCAGTACATTTAAATTTACGTGTTCTATTGTTTACAGATTAAGCCCTTTGGAGACGCCGTTGAACGTGAACTCTGGGTACATGCCGCCCAGGTCAAAGAACGTCAACATGGTCGCCAACGTGTGTCCCCTCGCGAAGCAGGACAACCTACACATCGAGCTCGGCAAGGAACGAACCCTGGACCTGCGCAACTCCACCGAGTCCCTCGACAAGGACCTCAAGTGTGGAACTCTCCAGAAAGTGAAAAAGACATATATTTGAAACCTACCCCAACATACTATGTACGGATCCATAACAAAGTGATAGTGAAAGTGACAATTTTGTGCGAAGTGTGCCAAGCCCTCCGAAAGAAGGCCCGAACGCTAATCTGTATTAAGTTTTGAAACTTGTAAATATTTGATTTTATATCTATGTACATACAGTTTTCATAGAAGAAACTAGACTTGAATCGACACAAGTGAAGTATTGCATTTAGATGTTAGTCTAATGACGGAAGCCGCAGTTAATCACACTCGGACTCATTTTAAAGTGATTATAGAGCGGACATTTTCAAAATGGACTACAGAGTTCGCGGTACTGAAGTTCGTGTGGATCTATATTTTAATTGTGGTGATATTCGATTAGATTTAAATGAATTCAATAAACCGCGAGACCCGATGGGCATAGTATTTTATTGTAATTATGTAATGTGACCTTGGAGATTATTTGGAATAATTAATATTAGCAGACACAGTCAAAGTGGCTCATTAACCAACACGGTAACCAGCCGATAGCTTTATGTATTTTCATTGAGCCCATTGAACATTATTTGTCCTCTGATCAGACACAACACGATCGTGTTATGTCTGATCAGATCAAATACGGTGTAGGTACCTAATATCCTTTTGCGTAATCATCAGAATTGCCCATTAGGGAACATTCCCAAACCACGTGACACTTTTAGGGGGGGGAGGGGGGTCTGCAAAACACCACGCTTGGTCACAGGGGGGAGGGAGGGGGTTTAGGTTTTTGTCACGTGGTCAGTATCCACTAAGGGAATCTCCCGCTTTCTTGAGCTATACTTACTCACCTACAGGAAGTTAGCGCCACACTTTGAAGTTTTAAACATTTTGAAGGTTGTTCTAGGTTTGTTCTACATTGTTCCAAAACGCCATAGGGCTGAGAATTAAACTTTCAGAGAAAATCCAAAAAAACGCGAGTTTTGAGCTAGCACCGCACTTTCGATTGTGGCAACGATGACGATGCACGAAAATTGCCTTGAATAGCTTTGGTCAGAGACCAAAATGCTCGGCTACCATACGGATAGCTCAGCAGTCTCTTGCCGGTTCTGTGTATGTGCTTGAACTTTGCCTTGGTGATTTGCTTCTTTGAGGACCACGAAGCAGCATTAAATTTCTTTTTCAGCTGACTCACAATGGTGCCTCCGAGCTCACACGCCTCTACCCAATCCTGATAAGAAGATTGCTTCAGGCTAATTAATGCAGTTTCAGTCAAACCAGGCTTGGGTTTTACCCCAACGGGTACCACAGAGCTTGGAATGTAACATTCCATGCTCTGGAGTACCACATCAGCTATGAAAAGCGCACAAGCGTCCAGATCAGCTGAGGAGAAACAAATGCCCCTCCACGGGAAAGACTGGGCCAACTTCACCCAGCCACCTTACAAAAAAATTTTCTTCGAACGCGATATTTTGGATCAATATAGGACAAATCTATAACAATCCAGACCAACCGCCAGAACTTCCTAATTTGTTTTTACGAAATTTGTGAAGAATATTTTTTTTTTTCGAACGCGATATTTTGGAACAATATAGAACAACCGCCAGAATCGCGATACCTTAAGTGAGTGTTCATACTGAACTCGCGGGCGCGGGCGCGGGCGCGGTCGCGGGCGCGGTGGCGGATTTGTGTTCACACTGGCCGCCAGGCGTTTGCGCGATTGTGACATGTTGTCAGAGGTTGAAAACATGGACGACGATCTTTTTTTAACCGAAAATTCGTACCTAAAGTTCCATTTAGGTACTCACCCTCCATATCAGGAAACAATTCAGCAATTTCCTTCCATAGTTTATTATGAATGTTTCTGTTCATAAGATTCCTGTGTTTATTCTGCCAAATCTGAGTTCAAATCAAATCAGTTCTAGCCTGAATAGTACTAATAAACTCTTCTGTATTGAAGGACATGATCTTAGATGAAAGAACAACCCTTTAATCTGGGGACATAATGAATTCATGTGCTATCGTTTCTAGCGACAAGTTCAAAATGGTTGAACTTACCTGATATAATCGCGCGTTCCGCCGCTAGTTCAGTGTGAACACACTCATACATTCTCATACGCTTGATATTGCCGCTAGCGGGCCGCGCGCGGTGTCGCTAGCGTGCCCGCTACTTACACCGCACGTGCGTTTTGTATGTGAACACTCTCATAGTAGCTCATATGTTTGAAATTTCGCGACCGCGCCCGCGACCGCGCCCGCGAGTCAGTATGAACAAGCACTAAAAGTGCGGTGCCAACTTCCTATACATTACTTATTTTTATATGACCGTTTACTCTAGCGCTTTTAAATCTCACAGGTGGAAACACTGACGCACATAGATAGGTACAATATAGTGCTGATTGAAAACTGACTTTGAAAATTCTAGTCCCTTTCATTTGACATGCCACAAGTGACACGACACGATACAGTTTACAAAACAATTTTTTTTGTTTTGATAATTTCATGATTTTTTTTTTTGAAAATAAATACCTTCGTCTTTGGGTCACAAAAAAAGAACTTGAGCACCAACTTTAAACTCGTTTTAGTCCAGTAGTTTCGGAGTAGCTTGTTTTTAGGGTCCCGACACGAAAAAAAAAAACCGAACCGTTATAGGATCACTCACGTCGTCACGAAATTATTATTTAAAAATAATACCCTAAAGGGTTCCGTACGAAAAACGGAACCCTTATATGATCACTCGTGCGTCTGGGCGACCGCCTTTCACAGCCAATTTACTTCGAAACTACTGGTCCAAATGAGTTGAAATTTGGTACTCATGTACTTTTTTGTGACCCAAAGACGAAGGTAAGTTTATAAAGTAAACAACTGAATTTTGAAAAAAAAAATTAACGAAATCAAAATTAAACAAGAACTGTTTTGCAAAGAATCTCGTGTGGTATGTCAAATATAATCGAAATTTTACTAACAAAACATAACTGACTTCAAAATTACTCAAAAACTACTTGTCAGATCTCGCTCATATTTATGTGGGGCCACATGACAAGCACCAGCTTTCGACAAAAAAAAAGAATCATCAAAATCGGTTCACCTTGTCGAAAGTGCTGAGGTAACAAATATATAAAAACAGTCGAATTGAATACCCCCTCCTTTTTTGAAGTCGGTAAAAAGGGCTTGTTGTCAGGATCTCAAATAATACGAGTATATTTTAGTTATAGTTCTACAATGGAAAATTTTAAAATTATTCAGGAACGAATGAAAATTAATGCCAAAAATTTACCATTCTCCCCCACCTTATCTCCGAAACTACTGACGCTTGAATTAAAAAAAAATACAGAGTTCTTTACTTAAATATTACAGGAAAAATAAGTCAATGTTCATAATAAAACGGCAAAAATAAATAAAATAGGAAAATAACGGTAAATACATAACATATGAAACCCTCTTGTCAAGTTTATTTTATTATAGTTCGGCAATAGATAGATACTAATTTATATTCTTTTAAGTGTCTGCAAAAAAAAATTGTCACGTGAAAACTAGGGGGGGAGGGGGGGGTCTTCTTATATACCACGGTTGGTCACCGAGGGGGGGGAGGGGGGTAAAAAGTGTTAAAAAATGGGTCACGTGGTTTGGGAACGTTCCCTTATCATAGAATGGCCGATTAAATTATTAATTTAATAATAATAATAATAATAATAGCGCTTTATTTCCTCTTACAAAAGTTATACTGTGTTTACATCATATACATTTATAGGATTAATATAAAAGTTTGCAAGAGGCTGGAGTCCGTACTAGGATAGCCTGTATTACAGATCTCCAGGCCCTCACCCCAGAGCAATGGAACAATACATTTACAATCAGAAATACATAACGTAGAGGAAACTTTTTAATACATTTTAATACATTTATATTGTCTGTGTAATATTAATATCCAATCTATACATTCCATATTCTAAAATAGTGTGTAGAAGTTTAAAGTATCTACTTATATTGACATTGCAGCTCGTTGTAAATATAATTATGTATATAATGCTAAAGTAAAAAGTTTAAGACATCGTGGTCGACATAGTCAGACAATTAACTTATATAGTAAAATCATAGATATACTTTGAGAACACAATAATAAAGTTATTAGTGAAGCATTTGTTGCAAAGCAAATTGTACCTAACGTCTATGTTTGAAGTTAAAATGATGGTGGTATACTTTTGTTATAGTATATTATAGTATAAATTGCTGTGCTAAGTGCATAGTGCCTTGTAGGTTGCCAATCTAGTGCCTAATGTATAATAGGATACATCAGGAAAGATATTATAATCTGTTATTCTCTCATTAAATGAATAATATAAAGCTTATAAGCTTTAGTTCGAAATCCATAAAGTGTAACATGTATACCTAATTTACCACAGCTTTCTGTAACCTTTCGTAAAATAGTTTTCATATTTAAAATATCCTGAGTTTGTCGTCACTACCTACTATGATTACTTCGATGTCTATTATGTAAAAAGTTTTGTTCACAAAACTATTAATTGAATGATTTAGAATGTGAACTCAACTATTAGGCTGAGAAAACCACCAGAGATCTTAAAACTAACAAGTGTTCCCACCGTGAAACAAAGTTTATAATTTTATGCGGATTTTTTTCTGTGTTATTTACTGCTATATTATCAGAGGCAGCAAACCTTGAACTCTTCGTGTTATAATATATTTTAAAAAATCCTTTACATTTTTATTTTATTTTTAATGTTTTTGAAAAGTATATTTTGTAGAAAATCAAAATTTGTAATTGTTTACTCTTTTGTGAACTTCCTAAATCACCTAGTAGTAAATATATTTATATTGGTTTATTACTAAAATCAATTAAACATATTTATATTAAGGTGTTCTTCAATATTGTGTATTATTTATGACATTTGTATTAAATAAATCAATTTAAATGTACAGTACTTTTCTTTATTTCAAATCTTGGAGTTTATTTCCCAATATATTCACATATTATCCATTAACTTATATAACACTAGCTGCCCTGACAGACTTCGTTCTGTCAAAAGTTTTTTTATTAAAACCTTCCGTGTGCCTTAAGGGAGATGTAAGCTATCCTATCTTTCAAGTTGGATCAAACTGCACACGGTGTGCAAATTTGATTAAAATCGGTTCAGTAGTTTAGGAGTCCATCGCGGACAAACAACGTGACACGTAATTTATATATATTAAGATGGCAATCTTATTTTTATCGTCAATGGAAGAGACGGCTGTAACGATTTCGATGAAATTTGCTATCTATATACAGATACAGGATGAAATTTTCAAGTGGGCGTCGATGGACAAATCCGAAACTATGAATAATAGCAAAAAAAAACTAAAACTGCATCATTAGATTTTTGAAAAATCAAAATCCTGGCCTGGAATCGAACCCATTGATTTTGAAAAAAAACATCCTGTAATATTACACCATTAAAATATAAGTGTCGCTAACAAGGATCGAATTCTGGGAAGTAAGACTTTTTCCATACAATTTTGAAGTGAAAACTTCTTTAGTACGGGGGTGATTTGAAATTCGATGAAACGAAACTGTCCCGTGACAGTAAAAAGAGACAGACACATAAATTCTAAAGTAAGATAGGAAGAATGGAATGCAATGAAATGAAATGGAATGAAATGAAATGAAATGGAATGCGATGGGATGAGATGAGATGAAATGAAATGATCTTGAAAACAAAATTTTTCAGGGTTTCACTTCTACTACGTGTGAATTGCACACATTTTAATTTTACCATCCACTTAATATACAATAAATTCACAATTTGACTTTAATCACATGCTAGAAATATAAATAATGGATCTTAGAAATAAATAATATGCTTTACCAAGTAATATTACACTTTACATAACAGTTATGGGCCGGGCCATCAACACAAAATATTGTGCGACACTCAGATACCAGCAGACTTTTTTTGGTTGCAAGTTTTTAATCAAACATCCTAATCATGTTTATTTTTGCTAGTAAATTAATTAAATATTTTATGGTTCTAATTTCAAAATCAATTAAATGTTTAGTTCAAGTAAAAATGTGAATTACCAAATCTTCATGTCCGAACTTTTCAAATAAATTGCAAGTATATAATTACAGACTTTATGCTTCAGCCTTTGTATTGTTACATAAAAAATGAAATGATGTAGTCATGTACCATCAATATAATTTATATAATTACATAGAAACTGACGTTTCTCTGCTGCAGTTGTTACTAAATCACTGTCTAAAGTAACACCATCATCGCAAG
Source organism: Thymelicus sylvestris (assembly GCA_911387775.1). Classification (NCBI taxonomy): domain Eukaryota; kingdom Metazoa; phylum Arthropoda; class Insecta; order Lepidoptera; family Hesperiidae; genus Thymelicus; species Thymelicus sylvestris. The sequence goes on from OU426886.1 coordinate 9,278,649, forward strand.
TCACAGCTTCTTCTTTTACCATTGCAGAGCCTTCTTGTAAGATTACAAAATTATGGAGAACACATGCAGCACAAATTACAGAATTAACTGCTTCTGGCTTGCTGATATCTAAGTGGTTCAGTCTTTTAAACCTATCTTTTAACATTTCAAATGCATGCCCAATATAAGCTCTTGATTTCCAATGTATTTCATTGAATTTCATTTCTTCATTTGTCAATATCTCATCACTTGTAAATGGTGTTATTAAATTCTTTCGTAACTTATATTCCGAACCTCCTAATATATGATTATCGAAATCTATATTTTTCTTTAATTCCTGGGCTAGATTGCTTTCTTTAAACACCTTGCTCTTGCGTGTTATACCCATGGATCCTATATGTATATTGATAAACAAGAGAGATTCATCGCAGACTGCTTGTAACAAAATTGAGTCTGGGCGAGCTTTTCTATTGCGTTTTGATCCAATTTTAAAGTAACAGGTGTCAATAAAGCCAATACAATTGGGAAATTTGTGTGTACTATTAACTCTTGCTCTCGTTACATGCTGTTCCTCTAAGGAGGGCCACGTAATAAAATGATGACACTGCTGCGACAGTAAAGATGCCACTTCATGGAAGATGTAACTAACTGACGATTTATTCAATCCAAACAATAACCCCACTTCATTAAAAGATGCATCACTTGTAAGCAGCCAAAGAAAAACATGAACTTTTTTATCCAGTGGGATAACACTACTTGCAGTATTAACAATGTCTCTAAGGAATATGATCAATGCCTGTAACAAGAAAAAATAAACAATAATAAATTAATAATAAATAAAAATTATACTATGGCAAATAACTTAACAATAGTAATAAGCCAATTTTATTAAATTGTTAAATAAGATAATAAATTTAAAAACTAAATACAGTGGACCCGCAGTAATCCGGACCCTGTCTAATCCGGCGGCCCCTATATTCCGACACATACATAAAAATTCAATTCATAAAAGTTCAAATTGATTCTTTAATATGTAATTTGTCGGATTACAAGATACTCTTATTCAAAAAATTCCGGACTATAGAGGGTCTTAAGCAGTAATAGTAGGCAGTAGACATCGCCCTGCAAAATGTTTGTCGGATTACCACAGGTCTACTGTACACCCTTATTAAGTGTCAATGCACTAAAAGAAATTGCGACCATGCTGTTAACAGAAGATGTTCCGTCAACTGGTCTGAAGACAAAGTTTTTTGACTTAATTGATGAGGAATTATTATCAGTAGACTAGAATGAACAAAAGATGAAAAAGGACCAATTTATGAATTTACCTTAGAGATTAAAATACTGATATCCTTACTATCGCTGACATACAAATCAAACCTCACACACAAGTAACAAGGACAGGAGGACAACATTAATCTGTTCCGAACCCAGATCTTTTTATTGATCTGAGGATCTAATGGCTACAAGGCCAGCAATTCTAATGATAACTATCAGGTATCAAACCTCTGGTCTCTTACTATCTAATGAGCTATAATTTAAATATATTAAATCTTACAATACTTTGTTTAGAAACAGAACAAACCTGAACAGTACTTTTCTTCATACCAAGTCTCTCAAAATAATCATCATCATTGTAGTTCAACATGATATTCTCATAAAATCCTGTTGTTCTTCGTAACTCTGTTGAATTTTGAAGGTTCTCAGAGCTGTTACCAATTGATCGCCCCACTACATTTTTCTGCTCCGTTCTTATAATTTCATTTATCTTCGCAACATTTTCGTTATTCTCATTAATAACATTTGCAGCAGCTACTACAAGTCTGTTGATTGTTGTAAGACTGTCATCTAAGAAAAGTTCCATAATAAAATCCGTATCAAAATCCATACTTTTACAGAAGTTTGTTTCAGAAATTGTAGGAAATAAATAAACTTAACATATTACATAGCTGACATAGCTCTAAAGCTTAAAATGTAAAACCCGTTTATTTATTGACGTGGTAAAACTGTCTCAGAATTCTTTTCTTTTCCATTTTCATTCAATATTTCAATTTTCAATGAAATTTTATTTAAATCGTACATTTATTTATTTACACAGAGTACTTACGTTTTTTATTTATTTACTTACGAGTTACAATTGTCAATTTCACTGTCAGTGTAAATGTCATGTCAATTGGGTTATGCCATGGATATATTACTTTATCTGGATAGATAACTTCGTAGTGGTACCTGAGGAAATAAGGATCGATGACGTCTTAAAAGAAGGACCAATGACCATTTTTGTATTGTATCCATGTTATCTATAGCCCCAGGATAAAGTTATCATTAGATTGCGATTTTTTAAAATGGTATAAAAACATCTATAAAGATGTAATTATTTATTATATATAGATGTACCGTAATTGTGTACCTTAATTTTCAATTTACTCTTAATGCAATAATTTAAATTCGGTAATTTTGAAGAAATTTTAATAAAATGTAATATTTCAATACTACTACTACTTATTTGATAACAACCAGAAAAATAACCTACAGAAAATATTTTGAGGAACCATTTCAAAATAGGACATAATTTTTTGAAGTAAGTGTGGACACCCTACAATTTCATATTTCAATTATTTTTTTTTTGAGTTAAGAATCGATTTTCATATTAAATAAGACCGGGGAATTAAAATTTATGGGGAATGAGTCAAATCAAACTTTCTCCGTTACGTTTGTAATTCGTAACAGAGTCTAGTCTAGTCTAGATGGCGACTGATTTGATGATCGCAAACTACCGAATCTAGATGGCGTTGTTACTGATTTGACGTATTATACGTAAGAGGCGTATAAAGCTCACTTCGAATCGAAAAACCAGCAACCATTCCATATCATTCCTGGACCACATACCATCACTTACCATCAGGTGGGATTGTGGTCAAGCATTAACTTATTGTAAGTAAAAAAAAAATTGAATGATTCCAATATTATCAAGTTTATAAAGGAGGTGGCCAATATTTACCCCGGAAATGGTTAAAATACGTTTTTTTGTACAAGGTTTTAGTCCTCTGAAAAGACATATTTTCCATTTATTATAACATAACTAGAATTTTAATTTTCTTCTGAACTCCGCCGTGAGTAGTTATAATAAATTAACAATAATAATAAGTTGTATTGTATACAAATATACTTTTACTACCTCCATTGCTATCACCCCGGTCACTCACATGCGCGCAAATGTTTGACATTTTTACGAATGTTTGCACATATGTGAAGGGCGGTCAGGCAAATGGGTTCGCATATGAGTATACAAGCCCATTTCCGCTTCCTTCTACACTTTGTTCACGAATGTTCAATCTTGCTGTTGTTATTATGTTGTCATTCAAATCCATTTTCAATACAGAAAATAAATGGTAGTACGATTAGACGCCACGAACCACGAAAAATTAGGAGATACATCACCTTTTTAGTCGTGTGCGCAACTGGTCGCACGAATGTGTGGGAGACTACACGAAGGTTCGAGGTTCGCGCGTTTTGATGTGCGACAAAAAACCGACACAGCTTGGAAAACCCCGAATGCCTCCAAAACTTCGCATAATCATTCGCGAAGGTCGTCCCACACTTGTGGGTTCGCGTATTCGCGCGAATGTGAGTGACCGGCATCACTGGAGGTTGACAATTGGCTGACAGAAGTGCGAATGTCTACTATATTGTCACTTGCCAAAATAATATTTTTCAGTTTCATTTCTGCAAAATATTAATTGTATTTGATTTTTTGCCATGAGGTGCATTAATTGCGCGGTTGATATTGAGCGCATGGCACGTCACTCCATATCTTCCTTAGCAAGAAACCTGCAATTCATATTGTAGAATGGATCACTGCAGTACAGGTATAGCATTTTTCTTTACTATTAAGTAGTGCTTACTACAACTAGGTTCACGCGGCAATGTACAATATTCCTGTTTTTTTGCAATACGTTTAGAAAATAAGTTATATTTTATAATAGGTTCCTAACATTTTTTCTTTCAACTTTTAGGCAAAGGCTACTATACTGTAGATGAGTACATAAATGACAAAGACGCATGGAAATGACCAGCTCTGCAACCAGTTCTGTACAAGCTGTATATTTTTTTGTAATAAATATATCAATGCATTTTTATTTTTAAAAGATGTGTTGAGGAGATTTTTTACAGCTTTTCTTGTCCTCCATGACAAAGCACCTTTGCGAAAAGCTGGTTGATTAAAAAATTACGTGCATAAGTGTATCAATGATACCTAAACGAATAAATGATTTTGAATTTGAAAAAAAATTGAATGCATCACCTTATTTGCCTTATTTGGTACTATTGTTATATTTTATTCCTTAATTTTTACATATGTGTACCTAAATGTATATAATGAAACAATAATATCAATATGCAGTTTTATTTATATTACGTTTGCTTGTGAATATTTACAGATAGGTAGGTGACAAGTTAATTAATACGTATATTTTATTTAGTACTGCTGGTACTTATTTTTGTAGGTATAAGGTCATAAAGTCATAATTAAAGTAAAAGACATAATATATTAATTAATTATCCAAAAGAAAAATAGTATTTAATACAAAAAATCGCTCTTTAAAACACTTTTTCACGATTACATATGTTTTGCAGAATGTCAAACTACAAAAGCTAAAACTGCCCGTAAAAGGAGAATCCCGAGTTCTAGAGATTTTTATTGATAAAATTATCAAAGTAGATATTGTAAGCTTTAATGTAAGGTAAAAATAATATGTGTACATTATACTTCACAAATGGGGCAAATGCCCATACAGATGTTGGCCACCTCCTTTCTTGATTGACACTTGACCCGAAACTGTTGTTGCGTTTTGTCATTTCCTAAGTTTATATAACACAACAAATCCTTCCTCTCTAAATCAGTTTAGCCTTATTGGGGCGGCTTAGAATATTAAATACACTCAATCCCACGCCGGATGGATGTCGTAAGAGGCGACTACTTCCAGCCCGCTGCGCTGGCTGGTGGTAAGGACCCTCATTGATTGAGTCAGTCGGTAAACAACTCGTCTTGTTCCGGCTGGGGGCTTGAGAGCAATTGAGAGTCAGTTATTTTTTTCTTTTTCTTCTTTCTTTCTTGGCCGGCAATGCATCGGTATTGCCTCTGCCGAATGCCCGATAGCTACTTCATCAGGATCGTCAGCTTGTTATTCGACTAAAAACATACTGTCTGTAGCAGCAAGTTAAAAAATAACAGACAAGTTTATGTACATAAAGGAAGATAAATGAAAACTTTAAAACTTTATATAGATGCACAAAAACTTTAATAAATATGCAAGTACTTACAGTATGTAATTATTATAAGATACATAATACTTATTATAAGCAATATCTATTAGTCTCTCTAATTATATCACTTCGCATTACTTCCTCATTTCCATAGCTCATAAAGAATAAATATATATAAAAAAATGTTATTTTTCCACCAACATGTTACACATTTCGGTGGTTTTATTTTTTCAATATTGCCTTTTATATTAATTAAGGAAGTCATGTTTAAGTTATCAGTCTGTTCTTTTTCTTATTCAAACAGAATACAAATGGCAAAATACCTATATAGAAGTAAAATAATTGTATATTGCAGGCAAGCAATTCTGTTACATTTAGTTACTTATTATGTATTATAGGTATAAAACTACTTGAATTGAACACTTTTGTCATAATTAAGAAATTATTTTAATTGTAATGTAGGCAACATTTAATGTTTCTAACAGACTTGAACTGTGTGTTGTGACATCACAGAGAAACAATTAAAAAGTAAAGATTCAAAAAATGGTCTTAGTTTAGTAAAAATATCTCCAGTAGGTACATAGATACACATAGTAAATTATTGTACCAAAATGCAATTTGTTCTAGATTATGTTCACTCTAAAATTGCTAAGCATACAATGGCTAAGGGCTATTGAACCTTCTATTTCTATTACATGTCATAACTTCACTATGGTTAAATATAGAACTAGTTTAGATATCACTACCAATTCCCAGAGTTACATGCGCCAAGCTAATATAAGAATTGTATTAACTTTTAATGTTGTGTCTATTAATAATGCATATAAATCAAGTTATCATAGAAAAATCAATGTTTTAAATGATAATAAACTACAGGGAACTCCCTCTAAATTGTGAAATTGTGCTTGAAACAAAATCAGTCCACCTACTATAAAGATTGTGATATTTTTATCTAATTTTATTGAATGGTGCTGTATTCAAATTAAAACAAAAGCACACAAAATATGAAATGAAATTTAATGATCTTTTAATTTTTCTTCCAAATTAATGTTTTATTATTAGCAGGCATTTCAATAGTATCTATTAGAGACAAGTTGTTATCTTCAGCCAATTTAACTAAAACATTGATATCTCGAATGCCCCATAAAGGATTCCTTGCCCTCAGTGAGGCATCAAATTCTACATTACTTTCAGGTGTTATGACACCATCTTTGCTATAAGGCCCATATGTTATCATAAGTGCCTCAGATTTCAAGTAATCACCAGCATTTTCAAATAGCCCAATGGTACATTCATAAGGACTAATGTGAATCATATTTGCATTGTACATGTAATCAACACTGTTCTCTTCAAATCCATAACACGATAGCTTATTACGTATATCAACCAATATCGGCTGAAGAATATTTTTTGTTGGACAACTTTTTGCATAACATGACAAACTTCCAAATAATGTATTATCAACCTCGGTGGGTTGAAATTTAACTCCTGGAAAATGTGGTGCAAAATGTGCAAGGTGCTGGCCAGAGCCTGATGCTATTTCCAAAAACAGAGGACTTTCATCTTCCAAAGTATCAGTGTCACAAAATACAAATCTTTTTAATACTTGTAATATTGGGTCCTTATTTCTTATTGCAGCAGGATATATCAGCTTTTCTCCGTTGATACTGAAATGTAAAGAGAAAGCAAAAACACCTGAGTAAATTTGTAAAATAATTGTTGTTCTTGTAGAATAACTGTTGTTGTTTAAAAAATAAAACCATACAAGTACCAGTCCACTGAGCCACATTGGTGGTAAATTACAACATAAAGCACAAATTATAAAACTTATAAAAGTAACAAGATAAAACAGCCTTAATTTTCAAAACATTTTTTTGTTTATAATTTCAAAACAAAAAAAATCTATACAAAATTAGCAGTAAAATATAACAATTTATTCAATTTTACATTTAGGATTGTATTTTTATGCCTGATACACATATACTTGATGAGTTACAATAGTCTTATTGTAGAAAAGTTAAAATACAGCAACAGCATTTACAGGTAACTGACATAGTACAAAATTAGGACCAAAACTTACCTTTCATTTTGATTAAATACACACGAGTTATCTCGTGTTTTCGACATAGGCCTGTTTAACAGGACTCTTAATACGTTTATAATTAATCGAGTTTTTAATCCAATTTTGAAAGATTTTTAAACTAAATAAGTATGTTAATATATTTATTTTGATTAATATACACCGTCAAAATTAAATCGAATAATACCAAATTAGGACAGTACTTTAACCACTCATTTAATTCCCTTTAGATAATAGATAACATATTACTCAATCGAAACAAATAAGGCAGAAGTACCTAGCTAAAGAACGTTTCCTAATGGTATTTAGTATTTACCAAAATACTATTTACTATTCAGATACAAAATCAGCAAATTTTGCCAGCTCCTACTCTTTTTCGTCTTGATTGATTGACTGAATTTGACTGACAGGTGACAGGCTGCGTCTATCTGTCAGTTAAGTGAAAGAAAGAAAAAGTTACAAGTGTGCGTTCAAAGTTATTTTACCTCTGACACCTGTGTGCTTAGTGCGAGTTGCATCGAAGAGTTCACGTACCTCGTTAACGTCAATACATGACTAACGAGAAGTTGCGAGTGCCAGTCTCAAAACGTGACGTGTGTATTTCCACGTTAGTTCACTGAAAATGTCTACTATTATGTTGGCAGCAAAAACGTCGTTAAATCTCGTTAAACGTCGTGAAAGAACCCAACCAAATTGAAAATAATACATTTATTTAGTTGGAGCAATAGTATCAAGCTACAATTAAAATAGTGGTGTTATATGTACTGTAGTTTACTTGCTATCGTGCTATAGATTAGTGTTTTGGTTGTTTGTTTCATATTAAATATTATTTTTTTCAGTACTTACTTCTCAATCATCTTATATTGTGGCATTTTAAGCGAGAAAACAGGCAATATTAATTAATGGAACATAGCTACAGTGATACATTTGATATGGAAAAGTTTTTGTGTGGTGAGGTTATGTGAATGAAATTTATTATTTATTTAACAAACTCAGATCAATAATTAACAAGTTCACGATTGGTGTAATATTTATTTAATAGGATTTATACGTTTAGGCACAGTGATCTTTGACTGTAAATACTTATTCACGACAAACAACAAATGGACAAATCATGTCTATTTTGAAAAATGAAAGTTTTTATGATACCTAACATATTACAATATGAGGAAGTGTACAGAGTAAGAATGTCATGTTCCTAGTATTTATTCATATCTTTATATTTAAGGTACAAATCAAGATTGATGGCTGAGTATCAAACTTGTCTCAACAGCACTAGCGGTGACTACTACTTCCAACAAAGCAACAGCAATGCAACATTTTCCCCATTGTGATTTAAGAGTAAACGAGTAAACAAATACGTATATAAAGTAAAAGTATAAACACAGCAACATGGATTTGACAATTGAGAAGATATGTCAGAGTAAGGTCGCTACAAATATAATCATTAATTTATATTTCAGTGCATGAAATGTGAAGTCTGTAACCATTGTAATTTACTCATTGGTTTTCTATTGAGATTGGAATTGAAGGTATAACATTGTGGGAGAAATAAAACTTTAAAAGACAGATTGTGGTTTTCTTGATAATTTTATTTTAGGAGGCATATTATGTTGAATATGAAATTAATAAGGCATTACAGCCATTATTATTATGTGATTTTGGTTTAAAGAGTGAAAATAAAACGTTGAACGGTAAATAATTTTTAATATAATATTTTTGTAATTCTTCTCCGGACAACAGTATTCAGCTGGATGTCAATAGTCTTAGTTGTAATTCAATGTTCCCCTTTTGTTATTGTATTCTTCTTACTTGCTCTTCAACACCTTTCCTAAAAATATTATGTGACAATTTTATTGTGTTCAGCAGTATATTAAAATCTTAAAAAAAAGATTAAATATATATTTGTGAAACATAATACATAAAGATCCATGTTTTATTTATTGTATTATGCCTTATTAAATTATTCTCTATCTATTTTAAAATAAAGCAGGCCCATATTATTTTGGCACATTACAATGGCATGGCATATAGTGAAGTACTATTAATAAATCTTCTTGCTGGGTATATTGGCTTGGCAAGAAATCTAAAACATTAAGAACATAGATATAATTCAGGATCTCAAAAGTGTAGGTACTGATACATAATGATAATATAGTCCCAAGTAGATAATAAATTGAATGTTAATTGCACTTCTAGTATCTAGTTACTGCTTGCCTCGCAGCTGGGTATTCAGTTTATGGGTTTATCAAATATGTAATTGCAAAAATGCAAACGATATTATCACCTTTGGCAATATTAAGTTGCATAATAAAATAATTCATTGATTACATACTTGTAGACAATTTTAAATAAACTTTTATTTAAATCTTAATTATGTAGGTAATGTAAGTACCTTTTATTTCCAAGAGTCCAAGTCAACACATTAATATTTAATATTAAGTTTCTCGAGTTCCTTGCAAGTAGTTTATAAGTTATCGTCTTTAAAAATATCTCCATAAACTTTTTATAAACTTGGTAACATTCGCCATTGGATTAGTGTTTATGTTTAAGTACTCTGTGACTGTAATTGCGTAGTGTTTAAGTACTCTGTGATTGGATTACCGGAAATTCTTTCTTGCATGAACAATACAAATACTATTTATCAATAATTTTATTCACTTTAAGATCTAGTGGCCGCAAACATGCTCCGAGCAATTATAAATATCTAGCCATAATTTTCAAGAAACAGAAAAAAAGTGTAATTAAAATAATAAACCATCTTTTTATGATTTCACTTGTAAATTTCACGTGAAAACTTTTCGGTCACGTGGTCCCATAGTTTTCGCAAGCTACGTATTGGAACTGTCAAATAAAGCCACTCGCACTCGCGCAATGTTCGAGAAACAATACAATAACCACTGACAGTAAGACTTCACTCGGGTGAACGTGAGCGCATGAAACTCGCACTCGCGCATTTTTTTTCTTCACTTTCCCGCTAGATGGCTCTGCTTCGGTCCCATACATACATACATACATATACATATAAATCACGCCTCTTTCCCGTAGGGGTAGGCAGAGACCACTTCTTTCCACTTGCTACGATCCTTACATACTTCTTTCGCTTCGTCCACTTTCCTTATTCCTTCCTTAGTCCCATACAAATTTGCATTTACGTAGCGAGCCCGTTATGTCACGTAAAACTCGCACTAAGCACACTGTAGTATTAGCAGATTGACAGGCAAAAACCATACAGGTTAAAAATGTTATGCTGAGATCCCATTGCTTTATGGTACCTATGTATAAATTCTCTACCTAGTCTGTGGTAAATAAAATTATAGTCTGTGAAGTGTTCAAAATTTGTCATATCCAGTGTTGCCAGATGGGGCTATTAAGCGCCAATGGCGCGGGCGCTATTTCCGTTACCGAGCGGCTAATTCATATTTTACCCCTTGGCTACATTTCAGCGCTCGGACTAAAACAAGAAAAAAAAGGTCATTGGGCTTGGATTACTCAACAAAGTGATATGAAATTGACTGCTGATGACCTTTTTTTTAGCTCCTATACTTCGAACCCTATAATCCGTTCACAAATCTTAGAGACTAAATTGACGTTTCATGGGTGACCAATTTCGGGTGCAAATTAAATAGTGATGACCATAAACCGAAAAGTAAATCGGAAAAATTTTCACAACTTATAAGGAAGGTCGACTATTTGTGTGATTATTGAAGAGTCCCTAAAACTAGTATAAAAACAAGTTAAAGCAACCATTATCATTCATATATCCATAATATATTTGCCCTTACTTACTAAATTTATAAGTTATTTTGCTTACAAGAACGAGTATTTGGTTATGGTTACATTCGGTATACAGCTAATTTTATACTATTTACCCTAATACTAAATATCTAGGTAGATATGAGTGTTGCTACTATACCTTGTTCACAAATCTTAGAGACTAAAATGACAACCTCTAATGTCAAAGTTCGAAATAATGATACCAGCTAAATTTGTGCGATCTACTTTTCCGGTTTTTTGAATCGTAAACTATGTCGTAAGAATAGTGACATATTAGTAGCGACACTCATATCTACCTAGATATATAATATTTGGCTAAATAGTATAAAATTAACTGTATACCGAATGTAACCATAGCCAAATACTCGTTTTTGTAAGCAAAATAACTTATAAATTTAGTAAGTAAGGGCAAATATATTATGGATATATGAATGATAATGGTTGCATAAACTTGTTTTTATACTAGTTTTGCGGACTCAATCAATAATCACACAAATAGTCGACCTTCCTTAAAAGCTGTGAAAATTTTTCCGATTTACTTTTCGGTTTATGGTCATCACTATTTAATTTGCACCCGAAACTGGTCACCCATGAAACGTCAATTTAATCTCTAAGATTTGTGAACGGATTATAATATGTCACTATTCTTACGACATAGTTTACGATTCAAAAAACCGGAAAAGTAGATCGCACAAATTTAGCTGGTATCATTATTACGAACTTTGACATTAGTGGTTGTCATTTTAGTCTCTAAGATTTGTGAACAAGGTATAGATGGGTCTATCTCGGGGCTACACGCGCACTCCGGCAAGGCTATTGCCTATTCGAGAAAAAATTATCTGGCAACACTGGTCATATCTGTCATCTGTGAATGTGAAATTGAAAAAGAAAATGTTGAACAGTGTTGCCAATGCTACGGCAATTACCGTGTTCTACGGCTTTCGGCCCAAAAAATCACAAAATCTACGGCCTACGGCCCGAACCCTATTACCGTAGCAAATTCTACGGCTTTTCGCAAATTCTCGAGTCTTTTTTATTTACTTGTTTTGACACATTTTACGAATGTTAAAACCCATAAAACAGCGCCACTAGGCAAATGTTGATGTTAATTTAAGGTAATGAAAAGTGATTCCTTGTTTTGTGGACATCAAATTCACTGCCGATGACCTTTTTTTTTTTTTTAGGTCGAGGGCTGAACCGATGGTATTTAATGGCGTAATTGCATTGCTACGGCCCACGCTTGATCTTTTTCCATTTAAACACGGCTTTTTTATGTAATGTACACGGCCTTCCAAAAATTTTCATTGGCAACACTGATGTTGAAAATGAAAACAACGCGTCAACGGCCAACGCCAATCGCCATAGCTTAATGCGTAAGGTTACTAAAGTTTACGATTATAAAGCATAGTTTACGTTTTTTAGGTGTAGTTAAAATTAAAACTTCTGAAATTATCTCTACACAACTTTTGAGGAAGAAAAGGACTAATTGCCTCATTTAAATATGGCGAAAAGATCTGCTTCAGTGGCGTTCGAGGAAGAAGTGAAAGAAACTCAAGCTAAAAGTCAGGGTAAAAAGCACTCTCTCGATTCTGACGAAGAAGACAGCGGAGCGGAAGAAGAAAGAAACAATGTTCTCCATGTCGATGATATTGAAGGGGAAGAGGACGGCGTTGGAGGAATGGAAGGTGAAGTAAGTGAGGCTCTAAACATCTAACATAACCTAAGTAATAAATGCGAAGGTTTTATTAAAGATAAATAAAATAAAATTATATTTATAAACTTCCTGCACATTTTACATCAATAGATTTTATACTTAGTTGTTTTCATAATCACTTTTTTACAGATTACCATTACTCCTTTTAACATGAAAGAAGAATTAGAAGAAGGACATTTTGATACTCAGGGCCATTACCACTGGAAAAAAGAGAAAGAAGTTAGAGATGGTTGGCTTGATAACATTGATTGGGTCAAAGTAAAGGGCAGACCCGAAGACAAGTACAAAGTCCACAAAGATGATGAGACTAAAGGACCGTTTGATGAGTCGAGTAGTGAAGAGGAGGACGATACTGTTAAATTTAATTTAATCGAAAATTACAAAGAAATATTGCAACATATGAAGCCTCGAGAAACTATTGCTAAAGCATTACAAAGGCTAGGTAATTATACTTATAATGGTTTGTTTGTATTCCTTTAAACAGGAATATTACTAATTGTTGTTCAATACTGAGTGGTGTTAAATCCCTGAAATCCTGAGCTTTAAAAATAAACGCTAACACACTCATACCCCTGCAGTAGGTTATTACTTGTGTCATAGGTGGCATGGACACATCACAATAACACCCATGACCCAAGTATTTATCTGTCTCGGCCGGGAATCAAACCCGGGACCCCTTGCTTTGCAGGCAGGGTCGCTAACAAGTAGGCTACAGGGCTGTCTATGCTTTATGGTACCTTCTTGTCTCCTGCTATGAACAAAAAGATTGAAGTGAATATTTCATTACAATATTGTGAGGGCCACTGGGATTCACGATGTGGAATATGGACAACACTAATTAAACATTGCAAACATCCACAAACCAATTACAAACATTTGTCTCATAAAAATATCTACAACAACTGGGAATAGTTTGTTGAAGTTGTTTTTGTTCTTAATAAATCTTTAATCTTTAACACGTTCACGCCGGCGCGGGCCACAGGTGGCCCACACTAGATTGTCTCATCGGGCAGCGAGGGCCACATTTCTAGTTATACACTAGCAGAAATCTGTGGTCAGGATGAAAAAAAGGCACATATTACACAACCTGTACCATAAGCACTCACTGTACTACATTCCTTTACTGTACTACTGAGCAAACATACAGCGCATTTGTAGGTCTGAACAGGCAAAAATCGCGCGCCGCCAGATGAAGCGCATCACTAATTCGAGCGCCGCCTCACAGAAAAACTAATGAAAATCGGCCCCGGCGTGAACGTGTTAATTACATATTATGTAATAATAAGTTACAATTTATTACAGGAGCAAGTTCAAAAATATCAAGTGCAGAACGCTGGAAAAGGAAAAAAGCTGGAATTGTTGATGAAGGAAGTAAAGTGGTAACCAGAGTTACAGAGCTAGCTAATCAAATTCTAACAAAAACAGGCAACATGGACATCTATCAAGAGAATTATGAAAAAATATCTGCAACAATAGCTAAGAGTGAAAACAAGAAAGATGATGCAGAGTTAGACATGTATTCTGATGATTTTGATCAAAAAGAAAAACAAAGTATGGGAAGCAAGTCACAAGGTACTTCACAAGAGGCTGAAGTGGATGATGATGCTCCAAAAGACGTCAAGTGGGAGTTTAAAAGAACCCAAGACGATAATGCAGAAATATCAGGCCCACACTCCACTGAGCAAATGCACAAGTGGTCACAAGAGGGCCATTTTAAGACAGGGGTTTGGGTGAGAAAACATGGGGAAGACAGCCAGTTTTACAGTTCAAACAGGATGGATTTTGAACTGTATATGTAGATCATGTAGGGTAGTAAAGTAATATACATGTTTGTGTATGATGAAACAGCATAAATATGTACAGAAAATAAATGAGGTCCCACAAAAGTAAAATTGATTGGTTATTGCTTACTCAGTACAACATTGAGATTAATTCTATACAAAGTTGAATGGGTTTATAAGTTGTTCTAAATCACCTACCAGACCGCCAGAGTTGTAAATTGTAATATTTTACAATATTACAGACCCAATCAGTCTTCTAGTGCTGTTTTGGGTTGTGATTGTATAGTTGTTACATAATCCTAACATGTATAATAGCAAATTGACTAAGTTATAACTACACATTCAAATATTATCATAAGTATGTTTATATAAGTTTTTGGTGCAAGTTTTAAATAAAATGTAAGTTACACATTTTTTGCTTTTAAATTTACATCATATCATCATTGGGCACCCATAATGACAACTGTCTCTTGTGGGGTTTGAAACTTAGGACGTTGTTTGGAGAAAAATATCGAGCTTAGATGGCCGCTCACGCATGAAGCCCAGTTCTACCGTGTGCAAAACGGGACCTTGAAAAGGCCAGCTGCTTCAATATACATCACACGGTGCATCCTGAAATTTCCAGCCTCATACTCTTCTTTGCGAGTGACGGCTAAACATATCTACTGCACGGCGAAACCGGCGTACTCGGTGTTTGGACCACTTTTGTGCAGTCAATAAGGTCTAAAATTGCCATTTAAAAATACTGCGCACCGCGTCGCGTCTCGGCGTGAATTGACCCTTATACAATACATATACTACACAAGCGAAATAATGTTTGGGTTGCATGTGCCAGGTTTAGTAAATTTGTTTCAATTTAAGGGTAACAAAAACACAATAAGGTCAAACATCTTTTTTTCCATTCTTAACAACATACATCAATAAATTAAATACATCTATGTCAGTCAATACCTTTGAAGCTTGGTGCATTAAAACTATAAAAACAGTTATAACTTGAACAATAACATATTGTGATATTGAAGTTCCAATCTCCAGCCAACTGCCAGTATTCTTCACATAATATAGCAGTAGAATTCCCATTATATTTGAATAAATCAGTACTATTATATTTAAATATCCAGTAGGAGCCTGTAAATGGAAAAAATGGTTAAATTAATAAAAAAAATATAATTCAGTTAATGTCATTGTTCAGGAAGATTTGCAGGTCAACAGGACTTTTTGCTTAGCCGTATTGGGGTGGCTTAGAATACTATCCCCAATCCCACGCCGGATGGGTGTCGTAAAAGGCGACTAAATCCGGCCCGCTGGTGGTAGGGCCCCTCGAGGGATTATATTGGTAATATTGATTTTAATAGTTAATTTAATACCATTATTACTATTATTATTTCTCCATGGGCTTCGCCTGGATAGCTACCACACTTGAGCATGAGTCAGCCGCCAAACGACTCGTCGTGTTCCGGCTGAGGGCTTCAGAGCCAGTTCTTCCTTTCTTTTTCTTCTCTTTTTCTTAGCCGGCAACGCATCAGTGATGCCTTTTTGGTGTTGCTGTCCATGGGCGACGATAGCCACTTACCATCAGGTGGATCGTCAGCTCGTTTGCCGGCTATTTCCATAAAAAAAAACTAATTAGTAAATGGTTCTCCACTTAAGTCATGGCCAGCAACGTTTTGACGACGGCACATCTTTTAAAAATGTGTATTTAAACGGCGACTATTTTTAAGGCGCTTTTACTTAACTACTAGTTCTGTTGTTATCACAAGCAAGTACTTACCCTACTTAAATGTTGGATGGCTCGAAAACCACAGCCAACTATTAAGAACGGGCATAAAGTTTTCATAAGAATCAGTCCAGTGATGACGTATGGCTGGAACGACGTGGTGAAGCATATTACCCACCGCACTTCGAATGAGTTCAGTGATGCTATATTTCCCGTCCCGAAATAAGCTAGAATAATGTACAAAGTCTGTGGCGATCGTTAAGGATAATAATTATGCATTAGGCGTAGCGTAGGTACATAAACAACCATTTAAATATATTTGCAAGGATTATTTCGACAACGATAGTATAGACAAATAGTATAAGGATTATATTAAAAAGCGGGCAAGTGCGTGTCAGGCCACGCGGAATGTAGAGTTCCGAAGTAGTAAGTTTATAGACTACTCATTAACTACTTATGCTTACATAGCCGCGAGAGTGTTCCTTGTAAATTCATCATATAACCTCTATAATAACTCTTACTCCCTCCCCTCCCTCTCCCCCTCCCCTCCTTTCCCATCCCCTCACCTGCCCACCCCTTCCCCTCCCACATGATAAACCTAAATAACCAGAAAAATACATAAGCGCTCTCCACACTCGCACGAGAATCTCGGCAAGAATCTCGGCGCCTGAAAAAAAAACCTGCGAAAATTATGTGAATCGGTTCCACATTCACGTTTCTCGTGTTTTTCTCGCCTTCTCGCGAGATTCTCGCGTGAGTCTGGAGCGCGCAATAAAAACTTCTTTATATACCTACGTATGTTGTGTCGAATAAAATAATATTTTACTTGTGCTAAAAAGGATACAAATATAAAAGCTCGCCTGAAATCATGGTTGCTTATGTTTCTTTCAAAATTCATTAAGTGTCTTTTTGTCGTGACACCGTCGTCAAACGAGGAATCTAGAATCTGCAAAAAATAAAGGAAACTTTTTATTTTTAGAGCATACATGGGCGTATCCAGCTGATGGCCCACAGGGGAATAATCAGAACTTTTTGAGCAATATCCCCTGATTCTTGTTTACGCATAATAAAAGAACTGTTATGGATAAAAGAACGGATACGTAGGTACATTTAAGTACAGAAAGGGGTATACAACTCATAAATTTTAAAATCATAAATTTACAGTGTCCAAGGGGAGCCATTCCCAAGACCAAACTATGACAATGTCCCTCCTATTAGATATTACTGGGCTCTGAAACGCCCGGTTTAACCAACTGGCATCCACCGTTGCAATGTCTGAGCGCTTTCCTATCCCACTGCTCAGGATGCTCGAAGCCAGTACTTCTCGAAGAGGGTGAGCTATGTCTTCCCTGTTCGCAAACATTTTCTTCTTGGCTGAGCCTTTTTCCAAGCTGTAAAGACCGACATCGCGAGAGTGCCAACAGCAACTATTCACTTACCATTCGTTGGCTCGTTTGGTCCCTAACGGCTATTTATACAACGCTTTTATTAGGCTATTGTATTACACGACCCTGTAGCCTAGTTGGTGGCGACCCTACCTGCGAAGCGAGGGGTCCCGGGTTCGATTTCCGGCTGGGGCAGATATTTATGTGACAGATAAATATTTATACTCTGGCATAGATTTACTCGGGTCATGGGTGTGACCTATGATGTGTATGATACGTATGTGTCGCCCACGCCACCCACGACACAGGTAATAACCTACTGCGGGGTTATGAGTATGTCGGCGTTTATTTATTAATTTATTTGTATTACAAGTGCCTCTTACCTTATTACTCTTTATATCTATCAATTTACATTCTATAAAAACCCAACAGGCAACGTTGAGTATTAAGGTAACCATGAAAAGTCCCTCATGTGAAACCGACAGCAGTAAGTAAAATATGAAGATAGAGGAATAAATTCCTATAATCCGACTAATCAGTCTTTTAGTGTATAGAAGTGGTAGAATGGGCAATACAGCTGAAATACAAGAAAACATTCTTATTTTAGCAATAAACTATGACGAAACGAATTAAAAACCGATAGCTTGATGGAACATTCTCCAGTGGAATGTCTAATGCTTTATACGTATTGTAGTTGCAATGTCGGATAACTAGTAATAAAGGGGGTTTCCGCTTCCGTTTTGGATTTTGGTGATGCCTTTGATGTTCAATTCAATTCTATCTATTACTACTTTTGCCTCATTGATACCACTCACCTGATATAAGCCAGCAAATACTTTGAAGTGACTGTACAACAGGTTCTTCTTTTTCAAATCTCTTTGATTGTATAAAAATTATAAGTAACGAAACTGACAATAATACAACCTGGATACTAGTTATAATACCATCTCTCTCGAAGTGTTTATTCACTTTATATGGTACCAAAATAAATCGTAGATATACTAATAATATTGCTGTCCATAGAAAACCAGCTACTATTCTGCAAAAAAAAAGTTTTTTTTTATTAATACTCCGTAATATAACAATATATATGTATATATAGGTATGAAATAATGGTAATATCGTTCTGAAATATTCGTTTAAGAAGCTCTTGCTTTGCTTTGCAAAAAGCTTGTTTTTTCACAATTAATGTCAGCGAGACAGTAAGCCATTAAGCTGCTTCATTGTCGAATGGTATCGTTTGATAGTTGTCAAGCCATGGCAAGCTTTCGGGCGACAGAACGAGGAACATCCATCATGGTAGCCATTAACCCTACAAGAGCTATGAATCATCCGTACTTGAGCAATCGTGTAGAGGACATTCCAAGGCCATTCCAAGAATTTTAGGACCCTTGCGCAACTATGTTATTGGATTAAAAGGTCTACAATACTCACACTAGTTCTATGAAGACACTCTTTCCCACAACCGGGGTGAAAGAAAAACCACTAAGTAACAAACATCCCGCCGGCCACGCCACTATTACAAGATTGTTCAAGTGTCTTCGACTAGTCGATACTAGAGGCCATATAGCAATACCCATAAGTGGTATACTGAGCATCCACCTATACGAAAACGAAAGAGCCTGAAAAAACAATACAAAATTATTAATGACGCGACGGGGGCACTTGTTTTTATAATGAGTAGTGATGAATAATTTCTCAGTCACAAACGTAATTATATGTATCTAACTATAATTGGTTTACATTGGTTGAACAAATAAAAATAATTGGTACCTCAATAATTACATCCAACATGAATGTTAAATGAACAGAAAACGATAAATAAATAAGGAAATATGGAACAACCTACCATTGCTATTGAACCCATAATATAACATATGATTTGTACACTGAGTATAAATACAGTCCTTGTACTTTTTAACCGCCTAGCAGTTAAGGCCCACAAATGAATGGGGTGCAATGCACAGAACCATAAAAGGACAGGCATCAAAAAATAAATGTAATACTGACTTGGCAAATTTTGAACTGAAACAATAATCATATAAAATGAATCACAAAATGAAAACACAAATTTAAAATATTTACTTCGTAATTAGTAATTACCATAAATGAGACCAGTTATAATGACACACAGAAATATGCATGATAATTTCAGTACAGAATTTATCCTCATATACCCATCAGTTGGCTTTGGATTATTTCTTGTTGAAATTTCAGTCTGATTAGAATTCTTTTGTGCCAACAAAATTCTCAATAAGTAGCATATCCAACCCATAAATGATAATGTCACTGTTACAAGAAGAGGTTTTTGATAATAGTTGTGATAATAATCTAAACCAGCTAAACTCAGTTCCATGATTTCTCTACTTAGCTCAATCAGTTGCTGATAGTCTTCAGTCCTCATTAACATCTCAGCAAATGTGACAATATCCTCAATCTTTCTATTAGTAAATTTTTCGAAAGGCTTATACAGAAAGGGAATTACATTGGCTTCAATGTCAAGTCTTTTTCTGTTATATTGTGACAAGAGCTGCCTGCTATTGCTGTATACTGCCTTAGCTTCATTTGGTTGAGACATATTGAAAATTTCAGTGTGCAACTGTCCCTGAAACAGAATAATTTTGTATTTTAACAAAATCCTTAGCAGAATGTACATCTAATAATCCACTACAGTAACATCATACTTTTATAATAATATTCCAGGATTGGCAATAAGCAACAGCAGAAGTACATTTGCGAGGTCAAGAATGAAATTAAAATTTAAAAATATATTTACAATGGAATTAACTGGAACAGGAATGCCCAGAAATGTAGACATGATAGGAGCTAAATCTGCTTGTTGTATATTATACTTATGCTCCAAGGACATGCTGAGAGATTCAGGATCTAAGATGATCTCACTATTTTGCACTTGCCTTACACCTGCTCCCCATACAATATATGGTGTCTGTGTCTCATGATCATCTCCTGTGCCATGTGAACCTGTCAAATATTATATCAAATATTCTCATACACTAACATCAGACTTCATTACATTAGAATATATGCAGAAGCATGTGTAGTAGAATGATATTTCATTTAGTAAATAGTATCAGAAGTTACTTTGTGAAAATCCATTGTTATTATGTTAGTATACAATAAGTCTACTTTACAACAATTCGTGGTTAACATGTATGATGGTATATACCTTAAGACGTGTGGCACCTCCCTCCTACAACGGAAACAGTGTGTGGCACCTCCCTCCCTTCCACAACGGAAACGCAACGCAAACAGTGAGGTGCCAAGCATGTCTTAAAGTATATACCATCATATGTGTTAACTGTTGATTATTGCAAAGTAGACTTATACTAATTAAATGATATTTCATTAATTATTTAATTGAATTATTCAATCAAACCACTAAAGATAATTACCCCAATCAGTCATGCCATGGTCTGAAGTAACAAGAAAAGTTGTCCTTCCATCATCATTGTAAAATTCTTTTATTAGTGCTTCAATTTCTCTGACATGATCATCAACAAATTTTATTGTTGTCAAAAAATTGCTGGAATGTTAAAAAATATTTGATGAAATAGATGAAATGAGTACCAGTTTGTGATTACTACAGAAAAAAAATTTGAAAAAAAAATATATTTGGGTCCTATGCAAATTAAAAACTAAGCTTCTAATAGCAACAATCCATCAAAGCATAAGGCACAGAATTGATTTCATCAAATACATTGCAGAAAAATATTTAATTTTTGTATACTTTGATTACAGAACAACCTTTAAACAAATAGCAATTATTAATAATTAAGAAGTCACATTCAAGTATAATATTTGTGATTTTCATGTTATTTAGGTGTGTCAATAAATATTATCCAGCTATACTTACACTGTTTTCGGTTTATGAGTATGTCCAGATGTATCAGTTCCCAATAAATGTAAAAAGAAAACTATTTTTTTAGCATGCATTCTTTCATATTTACCCTTGTCTTGTTTGGCATTCTCGAAAAATATTTTTACTCTTTTAAAGACCCAATCATCTAAAAGGGTAGTATTTTTATCAGCGCTGAAGGATTGATCGTATGGGTCCAGTGTGTCAATGAAGATATGATCATCCACAGTTCCTTTTGTAAATATTTCGAGGATATCATATGTACCCCAACACCAAGCATAACTTGTTTGATTTAAAACTGAGTCAAAGTCCACTGGATTCTCTTTCCAACCCTTAGCAACTGCAGATGGATCTTCATAGAATCCAGCTATAATAGCAACATGGCCTGGCCGAGACTCTGTAGGTACCCTTGTGCTTGATATTCCCCATCGCCCTTTTGAGTTTGCCACAGATCTGAGAAAATTAACAACGCAAATATAGTCAGCATCGATGAATATTAAGTATGGTGTATAATTTATCATATTATAATGTCACAATATTTGTGATTTAAGAATAACATAGCCCAGAATGTCCTGTAAGCTTCTCGGTTGTTCAAGATGAGTTGACCAGTGATCAAGGCATGTGCGGAGAGCACACACTGGGCATTCCAAATGTGGGAAAATAGCGTTACCTGTAGTTGATCACTTTTGATTTCTTAATTGTAATTAATAAGTACAACATGACGATACTAACCTGATGTAAGGCATAGTTGTATAATTAACAAATGATTCAGCCCTTAACCCATCAATAACAAATAATACTAGCCGATCAGCCGGTGGCTCATGAAGAGGTTGGTATGGTAACACATTTTTTACAATAGGAGATTTGAAGTAAATATCGAAAATTGAAAACAAAAAAGTTAGATGAATAAAAATACCAATAAAAAACATGTTCCTTAGAAAGTTGATGTGGATTATCTCTTTATTTTACTTTTACAATCACATTCTAATGTTTTGTTTACCTAAATCTTCAGCTAAAAAAAACTTTATCTGATTCTGAGTTGACAAACCAAATCCAAAATACTATTGATTGACAATTGGCTATTTGACAGTTGTCACGGTAAAATATAAAATGTGTTAAATATGGTTGCATATTGGTTAACATTAATTAAACAATACATTTTTTGCATGAAAATAAATTGTAAATATTTTTATTTTTGAAAAATAGATTTGAGTTTTTTTACCTGTGGACACGAGAACCGAAACGCGGGCGGCCATGATTGAGCATGTTATGACGTCACACTTCAAAAAATAAAGCGTTGTGTACTACTAACTACATCGATTATCGTGTGCAATTTACTGAGAAAATTAATAATATATATTTTGATTTGTGCTTTTGAGAGGTTTTGTAAAATGGAGTCAGGCTATATAAAAGCTGACAGTGCAAATTTGCCTAAAGTTGATTCATTGATGGTCGCAAATTTCTTTGCGTGTAACCCTGACTTTTGCTCTGCCGAGTTTCGGAATGCAAAAACCTCCGTGTAAGTACTGAAATTAATAAAGTAAAATTGGTCAGTCTTGCTAAGTGGTCACAGGGGGATTTTTTTCTAAGTTTTTCCTCAACGTCCCCTTGACGACACCATATTACTAATTATTTTAATTTACTTATAGGTTATGTTTATGAACAATATTAGGTTAGGTTTAATTTGTTTTTTAGTAAATCAGAGGCTAAGTTGATTTCTTCTAAATACTTACATCAAAGTGGTCCTCACAAAAGAATATTGCTGATATAACAGATCTCGACGTGCTACTTGTAACCACTGCTTTCGACGTTGAGGGCATTTAGAAACGTGTAGGTATAAACAATTTGTCAGGTTTAATTGTAGTACTTCTACACATAGGCACTGCACATGTCTTGTAGCTTGTCATTTTCACAATTCCAGTGAAAAAGGTGTAAGTTTTTCACATAAAATATCTTCAGAGTTAGAGCTTAAACTGTTGTTATTTGAAATGTGACGTCACAGCCAGCAAGTGACAGATGGCAGACTATTTTCGCGCGAATTTCAAATTAATGGATTAAAAGTTATTTTTATTCCTACTAAATAACACTTTTTTGAAAAAATAAATATTGTAAGAGGTATAAAATAAACCTACGAAAATTTTAAAATATTTTTCCAAAAATTGTCTAATAGCCAATTGACATCAATCAATCAATGACATCTGACTTTTGTTTTATATAGACATATTTTTGACATTGACAATAAATTGTCTTCCTTTCACACTTTTTCGATGGCCAAGAACTCAGGCCAAGAAGCTTATTGTACCTGGAGACCAAGATTCAGTAACTGGGTGAATTCGCGAAAGTCGTAACAAGCGATGTTCCGCTTGATAAAAAAAATAATTTACTACTTTTGTAAAATTTTGTTTTGCTAACTGCTTTTATGCATATTTTTACATAAGGGCCTACATAAAAGGTTACATAATTTCAAGTAATTTATATCCCATCAAAAACATAAATGTAAAGTGAGAGTCAATTTCAAAAAAAAAGAATTGAGATCTAAATGGGTGCCAATTTCTGTGTAGAAAAGCCTAAAATTTTAGTCACAAGAGCATGTAATTCAAGCTCCACATTTGACTTGGTTAGTTTTCACGTACCTACCTAGGCTATATTATATCTATGTAATTAGCTTCGTCAAATCTGTTAGGTTGATGGCTTATGACACTCTTCTCTAATTTGGTTTGTTGGTTGCTAACTAAAGAAAACTAGCCAAGTCAAATGTAAAGCTTGAATTACATGTTCTTGTGACTAAAATTTTAGGCTTTTCTACACAGAAATTGGCACCCATTTAGATCTCAATTCTTTTTTTTTGAAATTGACTCTCACTTTACATTTATGTTTTTGATGGGATATCATTACTTTTTGTATAGAAATTATTAGTAAGTACTTATTCATAACGTTACTGATTAATTTTAATACATGAACTGTTATAGTGCTCTTCAACTAAATCTGTAGTTAGTGCGCCGTGGTCCGAAATACGGTACCTATTATTTCATTATTTATAAGTAATGATCTTCCACTATTGATGTCCGCTAAATATTGAAATAATAATTAATACTAAATCCCAATTATACTATCGTAATAAATACGAAAGTCGACTAAACTCTTATTAGTTACGAGTGACCGCCCTCGCTTTGCTTTGGTTTTCTTATTTTTTTATACCTTGGGTTACGTTATTGGAGTTTTATTAAGGATCCCTAATTTATTGAAAATATAATATAGCCTATGTCACCCGGAGATAGTGTAGCTTTCCAACGGTGAAGGAATTTTTCAAATCAATCGTAGTTTCGGAGCCTATTCAACGCAAACAAACAATCAAATCTTTCCTCTTTATACTATTAGTACAGATAAGTTGTTTATGTTCGATGACATCGTGCAACAATAAATTTTGAAACAATACTTCGAATTACTTTAAACTGGTATAATTACGGAAATAATACAAAATTTTGTGGTGTAATCTTGTAGATTAGAGAAAAATAATTAAAAATAAAACGACGTAATACACTGGAAATAACGTCTCCTGACGAACCACTGATCTTCACTTCTCACAGGCACTTGGGACACTGAACATCTTCCTCCCGTTGAAAACTTCAGAAAGTACTAAAACTGATATGTTTCGTTATATATTCACCTTGGAATCCACATAATGACCAGATGTCATCAATTTTTATCGCTACTCTTAAATTTCAGGCATTTTAAGTAAGTGTTCCTAACAGAATCAGTTTTTTGAAAAATTATCATAAATTGATAAAAATTTACTACTTTCAGATTTATTCCTTTGTATTCACCCGACTACCTATCTGCATGCCAAATTTTAACTTTCTAGGTCACCTGGAAGTTGGATATAGTTTTGATCTATAGGTCAGTCAGTGTTAAATTTCTCGATTTTTGGACGTTAATATCTAAATAACCGTTTGAGATGTGTTTATGAAATTTGAAAGACGTATGTATTTTGCAAGTCTTAATAATTGAGCCAAATTTGACAGGTTTATGTTGAATAGTTTTTGAGTTATGAGGTGGTCAAAAGTGGCTCCAAATGGTTCGTGTAATATTACACACGGTGCTGCTCGTCAATTCTGTTAGCTAAGAAATTGACTTGACACGCTCCGCGTGTCTAGATAAAAAAATTGAATAACACGCCCGAAACATCATTACC
Organism: Thymelicus sylvestris; assembly: GCA_911387775.1. Lineage (NCBI taxonomy): Eukaryota > Metazoa > Arthropoda > Insecta > Lepidoptera > Hesperiidae > Thymelicus > Thymelicus sylvestris. The sequence goes on from OU426886.1 coordinate 9,304,416, forward strand.
ATTTGAAGGAAAATTGCTGATATTGATATTCCAAAATATTTTTTGAAAAACCTGCCTTACATTGCGTATTTAATTTTATATTTTGAAACAATATATATTTAGGTACATTATAACATATAGGGCTTGTTTCACAATCTCCAAGTAAAGTCCTGAATAAGCTATTCGCCGGTTAAAGTGACATTAAAGTGTCATTTTACATACACGAAATGTCAACTTAACCAACGAATAGCTTACTTCGGACTTACTTGAAGATCGTGAAACAAGCCCATAATATTATAAAATCAGCAGTGCAGAACTAGTAAAAAACATCAATTAAAATTTTGTCTTATTAAATAATATTATAAAAACATCAATTAAATTATTGTTCTTAAAGCATGAGATAAGAAAAAAAAATTAATGAAATGAAATGAAATAATCTTTTATTCATGTCGATATCACTGATACACTTATGGACGTCATTTTTTTAATCTAACAGCATTTCGGAACGGTGCTTTGTCATGGAGGAGAAGAAAATCCGTAAAGAAACTCCACAGCACATCTTTTAAAATAATGAAAAATTACACAAGATGTTCTAACTGACAAGGAACTGGATGCATTACTAATTTACAGGCATCTTTGTCAATAATATAGGTATTCATTTATACTATAGTATCCTTTGCCTACTAGCTGGGATTTCAGAGATCTCTGAAACATTTGAATAAGCAAATCACATACTTAGATAATTTAATGTAAAAACGCGCACTGAGCCCCTTGAAAGAACGTTATACTCTACGTAGGCGAAAACAATCCGTAACCAAAAGTATGTCTGTTTCAAGTTAGATGATTTTGCGTATCACTATTCTGCTTGAAACAACCGCCGTTGTTTTTTTATGAATAAAATATAATTGTAAATTAATAAATTGAGATGTTACTGTTAATATGCCTATTTTTTTGAATCTCTCCCACAGGTAGTGGCGTAATTTTAATCTATTAATGGTTCTAATTGCCCTTTCATGCAAAACAAATTGCATCATTGTCAGCTACTGCACCCCACATCAATAATATCAATATACCATAGGACATGAGGCTATGAAAGTGTGCAAAATAAACAAGTTTAGCAATTTCTACATCAGTAAACTGTCTTATCTTTCTCATGGCATAAACTGACTTACTTAGTCTCGTGAGAGCCGATATAGGATTGCTCCATTGTAGTTTAGAATCTAAGGTGACACTCAAGAAAACCGTGGATTTTTCCATAGTTATAATTTCATTATTTATAAGGTGAATCAAATATAAACCGGACTTTTTTTACTGGTCGCAGTGTGAAGTGACGCGCTTGGTACTGCTGTACGTGTTAAAGGAGACTGTCTCGTATTATTCCATATGGTAGAAAACAGTCTATAATATATACTTCGTTTTTTAGCATTTATCAGTAAATTATTTGTAGTAAACCGGTGTGATAAACGAAACTGAGAACTTTTACATCGTAATTTAATTTATTTCTATTCGTCTTAAATATAAGAGAAGTGACATCAACAACCAGGATAATGTCTGCATATTTCTTAATTAAATACTGATGGAAATATCGTGGAAGTGAAACTATAATGTGGGAATATACATTTAATAATATATAGAGATCAAAAAGCAACACAAGAAGACATGGTTTTAAACGGAGTGACAGCTTTGTCATTTTACATATTATTTTTTATTCCCAACACTAGGCCTTAAAAATAACTATGTAAATAACAACAAAATATAACAAGGACTCTATAAAACAACATAATATACTAGGCCTTAAGAAAAACAATTTACAATTTAAGTTTTAAAAATAATTGTAATAAACTTTACATGTTTTTCTCTTGTTAGAGGTTTGGTCATTACATCAGCAACCATCTCTTGAGTACACAAATACTGCAAGTTAATAGTTTTATTGCTACAAAGTTCTCTAACAAAGTGATGCCTAATGTCAATGTGCTTTGTCCTTGAATGTGCAGTATTCTTGCATAGTTTCTGTGCAGACTGATTATCATTAAATAAATTTATATTACACTCAGTACTTGTACATTCCAATATAAAACTGCGCAGAAACAATGCCTCTTTACAAGAATCCGAGATCGCCATGTACTCAGCCTCAGTACTTGAAAGTGCAACTGTCCGTTGTTTGCGACTTTCCCATGAAACTATGTTATCACCCAATTTAAATACGTACCCTGTATACGATCTGCGATCCAGATTATCTGCACCCCAATCAGCATCCGTAAATCCAGTAATATCCATATTACCCTTTTTATATGTAAGACAGTAGTGCGATGTACCCTTTAAATAACGCAATATCCTTTTTCCTGCCTTCCAATGACTGTCCGAGTAACAGTTGTTAAACTGACTTAGATAACTGACACTATGTGCTATGTCAGGTCTGGAACATACAGCTAAATACATTAATGAACCTATAAGACACCTATAATCATGTGAACATTGACTGTTTTCTTCCTTTTCCAACTTTATACCAACTTCCATAGGTGTTCTTGCTGGTTTACAATCTGCCATATTAAATCTTGCCAAAATCTTATTAATATAACCAGTTTGATCTAGCGTAAATCCGTTATCCGTTTTGGTAATCTTCATCCCTAACGCTTGATTAACTTCACCTAAATCTCTCATTTCAAATTCATTCATAAGTAAGTTTTTAATTACATTCTTCTTCTTACTAGCTTTCTCAGATGAAAATAATAATATATCATCAACATATATCGCAATAACAATGATGTCATCCTCAAATTTATGTATATAAACACATTGTTCTGACGACAATTTTTTAAATTTCAATTTATCGATTAAAACACGATTAATCTTCTCATACCATGCTCTCGCCGCTTGTTTTAAGCCATAAATTGCTTTACTTAACTTACAAACTTTATTTTTATTACTTTCTGAAATAAAACCTTCAGGCTGTTCCATATAAATGGTTTCTGTGATATCGCCATTTAAAAATGCGGTCTTAACATCCAAATGTTCAATTATCATATCATATTGAGCTGCCAGAGCAAGTAAAATCCTGATTGTAGAATACCTAACTACAGGTGCGAACGTTTCCTTGTAGTCAATATCATATTTTTGTGTAAACCCCTTTGCTACTAATCGAGCTTTATATTTTAGCAATTCTCCATTTAGTCCTCTTTTCTTGCTAAATATCCACTTACACTTAATCGGTTTTACTCCATGTGGCAAGTCAACAAGACTCCAACATTTATTTTTGATGAAAGCATTATACTCATCTGCAATGGCATCTTTCCATTGTTTTCCTTCACTGCTCTGTAAGGCTTCCTCAATTGTATTAGGACAATCATCTTCACTGTCCTTGTACATATCTACAAGACCTGCATACTCATATGACGCCTCTGCATCCTCGAAGCTTGACCCTTCTGTTTCCATACTGGAAGATCCTGGAATATATGTAGGATCGGAAGAGTGTTCTGAGCTTGAAGAGCTTAAAGTTTCATTTACTATATCTATACCGCTACTGTTATTTGTTTCAAATACAGTTTGCCTGCGGAGATTCCGTTTTATAGTGTCATCAGATTGCTCACATATGGAATGATCCATATTTGCAGAAGATAAAATACTACCTTCATTACTATCTACAGGAATTCTTTGTGAATTTACAGTAGTATTACTATTATCTAATATCATTACAGTATTTTCAGATCTTTGAATATCTTCACCTGACACACGGCTTTTTATAAATTCAGTTTCTATAAAAGTAACATGTCGAGCTTTGATACATTTCTTTGGACACGAGGGATCAAGCAACCGATACCCCTTGCTATCCTCGCAATAACCAACATGTATATACCTCTTGCTCCGAGCATCTAATTTATTAGATTTCTCTACTAATGCATATGCTATACAACCAAAAACTCTTAGATGTTTTACATCTACCTTTTGTCCGGTCCACATTTCCTCCGGTGTAGTTCCCATGACTGCCTTGGTAGGTGAACGATTTTTCAAGTACACCGCTGTATTCGCCGCTTCTGCCCAGTACACCTTACTTAGACCAGAACATTGAAGCATACAGCGAGTCTTATCCATAATGGTTCTGTTCGCTCTTTCCGCAACACCATTTTGCTGACTACAGTACGGAATAGTAGTTTGATGTTTAATTCCGAAACTCTTCAGATATTCCTGAAACTTGTCATTAATATATTCACCACCATTGTCACTTCTTAGAACTTTTATCTTAGAGTCAGTTTCATTTTCTACAACAGCTTTGAATAATTTAAATTTATCAAAAACTTCACATTTCTTTTTCATAAAATAAATAAAAGTTTTCCTACAAAAGTCGTCAATGAATGTAACAAAATATCTATATCCACTCAATGATGATACCGGCATAGGTCCACACACATCTGTGTGTACAATACCTAACTTTTGTTTTGCTCTCGTAAAACTCTTTTTAGGAAAAGGTAATTTAGTTTGTTTCCCCTCTATACAAGAAATGCATGGTTTAAAAGTCGTAGATTCAAAATTCATACCTGAAACTAATCCATTCTTCATGAGATTCATGCTCCTAGAATTAAGATGCGCAAGTCTTTGATGCCAAACATCTTGTGTCACCTCCGTGCTATCGCTATGAGTTAAACCCGGATCCTCAGCCGTACCCTCATTTACTGAAGTTGTGATGGCTGAGTTCATGACAATCTCTGGCTTCCTAAAAGACCTATACTGCACATCCTTAGATGTATCTAATACATATACACCATTACGACACGTAGCAGTAGCAATTACATTTTTACCATCATATATTTTACATTTATTCATGTCAAAATATACTTTATAACCCTTTCTGTTTAATTCACTAACAGATAATAAGTTCGTTGACAACCCTGGCACAAAATATACATTACTGATATGATCAACTTGACTGTTAAAGTTTAATTTAATTTTTACTTTACCAAATCCACCCGTTGAAATCTTTTCACCATTCGCAACATTTACTTCCAATGGTTTGCATACTTGAAAGTCATACATTACTTCCTTATTGTTGCACATATGATTTGTTGCTCCAGAGTCGATATACCACGAATTGTTATCAATATTTGCCGACAATGCAGTCAATAAACCCTTCTGCTTGTCTGTATTGCTCTTCACAAACTTCTTATCTCCGGACTTGCAATCTTTAATTATATGTCCTTTATCTTCGTATTCTTTAGATAAATTACCCCATGCTTCATGTGCCGTCTTCGCATTACGTATGTGAGGTATCACAGACGCATGAACGGACAATGCAATTCGGGCCATTGCTTTTGATTGCTTTCTTTCATCAATCTTCTTATCCTCAATGCAATCCCACAAATCTTCTTGTATCAAAATCATTTTCATCATAAATTTCCATGAAGAATAATTCTCTATTCCTTTTAGTTTTTCGATGGAAATGAAATTTGCAGAAGATGCAGCCATCTTGACAAAATTATCGAACACGGCAATTCGACGAACAAATCACGTTTTGTCAATTCTGTATTTTCGTATCACAATCCGAAAAATATTTTCCCACAGCAACTCTTTAATTAGTTTCCCGGTTGCTGGGCCCATAACCTGATGGAAATATCGTGGAAGTGAAACTATAATGTGGGAATATACATTTAATAATATATAGAGATCAAAAAGCAACACAAGAAGACATGGTTTTAAACGGAGTGACAGCTTTGTCATTTTACATATTATTTTTTATTCCCAACAAATACGGTAGATCATTTAAGTATACTAGAAAAAGGAAGGGGCCCAGAAACTAGCCCTGTGGTACACCCATCACAGATTAAATCTCGATCATTTGTTATCATTTAAACTAACACATTGGATTTTAGTCGTCAAGTACGACACAATCAAGTTAAGTGAATTGTTATTGATGCTGTAGTGACTATGCTTAAGTAGTAATGTTTAGTGTTCAACACAATCAAACGTCTTAGACAGGTCACAGAATACCCTTATGGGATTTTGTGAATTCTCCCAGATCTCAAAGATAAGTTTGAGAAGCCTAGCACCTGCATTTGTTGTATTACGGCTTTCGGAAAAACTGTATTGCTCAGGGTGGAGTAAATTACAAGCGCTGAAGTGTTTCAGCGTTTAATTTAACTTAATTATTTTCGAAGACCGTAGGTAAAATAGAAATAGGTCTGTAATTATTAAGGTCTGTTTTGTCCCCAGATTTAAAACTCGGTATTATCTTTCTGTACTTCATTAGATCTGGGAAAGTATCTAGATTTACACATTTATTTACTAACCTAGCTAAATAAGGGACTATCACATCTTTTATATTATTTATAACTAGCTGTTGCCCGCAGCTTCGCATACGGAAATTATGTTTTACTTTATTTGTACCTCTTGTAGAAGAAAATTTAAAAAACGGTGAATTTATATTGAAGTACTTATATTTAGTAATTTATATACTGAAACCCACGATAAATTCACAAAGGATTCCTCCAGGAGCGGGTTTTGAAAAATAAGCAATATTCACATTAATTTGTATTGTTTTCTTTTTTTTTTGCAAAATTTTGAAAAATTGAAAAATATAGGTTCCATAAATTTAAGCAAGGAATATTTGATGCAAATTTGAAGCAAATTGGTTGATGTTTTAAAAATATTCCATACAAACTTTCATCCCGTTTCCCGGGGAAACCTTTTAATTTTCCGGGATAAAAATCCTAAAATATGACACGGAGTATTAGTAACAACTTTACCAATTTTCATCGAAATCCGTTCAAGGGTTTTCATGTGATGCCCGGACAGACAGACAGACAGACAGACAGACAGACAGACAATAATTCTAAAAAAAATATTTTTGTACTCTAACACGTTATTAAAGTGCCCCCTAATCAAAATTTTTAAAAAATATTCAATGTACAGTAAATTTGCCCTGTGAGTTTTATTATAGTATAGATTTTAACAGACATTCCCCGCAAAATTTCAAATTCATATCGCACCTTTGGTGGAACAAGGGCACATCTTACAAAAAATCGTAAAATGACAAAAATTAAACAAAAAAATATTTTACACCTGCAAAGTACATGGCCATATTCACAAATAAATGGGTCGTATCTCATGCAAAGAACAAACACTTTGAAGCAATAAAAAGACGAATAATACGACTCGGAATGCAAAAAAAAAAACTTTGAAATGGCTCTCCTGTAAAATTACAAAAGTGCAGTTGAGCCCTTGTTCCACCAAAGGTGCGATATGTCATCACTAACATTTCTTCTAAATTTTTTTACGAGCCAATAACTTTTGATTTGCTTAACGAATTTTGAGGACTTTTGTAGGCTTAGAAAGGAAATTTTATGTGCTAATTTTTTTCCTGGTTTTGCACGCATTTCCACATAAAAGCAAAGCAAAGCAACAACCCATAATTGTCCCACTGCTGGGCTCGGGGTCTCCTCTCACAATGTGAGGGGTATTAGGCCATAGTCTACCACGCTGGCCAAGTGCGGATTGGTAGACTTCACACACCTTCGAGAACTTTGTAGAGAACTCTCCGGTGTGCAGGTTTCCTCACGATGTTTTCCTTCACCGAAGCAAGTGATAATTAACTTGTAATACGCACATAATATTTGAAAATTAGAGGTGCGTGCCAGGGTTTGAACTCGGGCCCCTTCGTTCGGGAGACCAACGTTCTACCGCTAGGCTATCACTGCTTTTTTTTTTTTTTTTTTTTTTTTTTTTTTTTTTTTTTTTTTTTTTTTTTTTTTTTTTTTTTTCCACATACTTTTTAAAAAACCAACAAAATAATACAAAAACGCGAATTCATCCTGTACAGCAAATGCATGTGTTGCACTTTAAAAAATGGAACGCGAAACACGTCTTCTTATTCTATGTTGGTTTATACGATATATGAAAAAGTCGTAGGAATTACGTACGATTTAGATCTTTGGATCGTACATTGTATGTTAAAAAAAGCAAAAAAGTCGTATGATGAATACTTCTTAAATCGTACATCTGGCAACACTGTAGTACGCTAGATGCGCGCACGATAGTGTGTATGCTACATCCAGCGCTGCGACCTTGAGCGAACGTACAGCAAGATGGACCATGTATAAGACGCTTTAGCCTTAAGCTGAAAACATACTATCGGACGCAGCTGACGGACGCGGCTCATAGCCGCGGCTGATGAGTGTGCACAGTCTTTTAAGACGTGGCTTGCGGACGCGTTCAACGCCTATTCCACGAAGAACTGTAGACGAAGAAACATGTCGAGTAGTAAAAGTGAGGACGATTTTCTCGAATAATTGTCTACCCAGTATATGTTGTCCACTCAGAAAGAAAATAAAAAGAAGCGTTTGGGTCCATGACATAAATAAAGAAAGGATATTTTAGCTATTTCCTCTCAAACTTCTTGTTTTTTGAAGAATGTTTGTTATCCTTTAATTTATAATTATACAGTAATTCCCTGTTGCGAACACACTTAATAATTCATTCGTACTTTTTTACTTAGATACGTACACGCGACATACAAGCTCTCGCGTAGTCCGCGTCCTTCTGACGCATGGACGCGTCCCGCACCTCGTGCATACTATGAAATACCGTCCGCGGACGTTTTCGGCTGACAAAAACATCCAGCGCGCCAGATAGTTTCCACAGCTCAGTGTACATTCATTAACTAGATATCTATTAAGTCGCTTCCTTCAGCCGCGTCCGTCAGGCGCATCCGATAGTATGTTTTCAGCTTTAGGCTGGCAAAACCATAGATTTTCTACATCTACGGGCAAAACGGAATAAGCACAGAGTACTTAATCACTACGGGAATAAGTCAACAAAAATTGAGAACTTTTTGTTAAGTCCGATAAAAATGTAATTAATATGAGACGTTAAAGCATACACAATAATTTTATTATAGAAATGACTTTAATTAATACTAAGCTTTTTTTTATAGTATTATTCAAGAAATATCTAATTAGATGTAAGTAATTAGGAAACACTAGACTTGTCTGATTTTTGGTCATCGAAAAATGGCACAACCATTCCAGAGGATAATAAGTCGAATAGCTCCATTTCCTGAGCTTTAGTTATTTTCTGCAACACAACATCACATGGATATCTTTCTTCATATAACTCGTCTAGGGTATCTAGAGTTAGGCCCAAAGTAGTGTATATCCGCCGCATTTGACCAGCGCTCAACCACCCTCGATTCCCGGGATCGAAACTTTTGATTATTGCCTCCAAATGCCTACAAAAAAAGAATGTCTGTAAAGAGTGTAAAGTCGGTTTACGGACGGTGGTTTAACGTGACAACGTCATGACAAAACATTGATGAAATTATTGCATACTTTTATAGATAAAATTGAGCGCTTCGGCCGATCCTAGCCGATCGTGCCTCTCTATCGCTTTGCCGCTCTCTCGCTCGCGGAACGCTACATTTTTTCGTGCGTGCGCCCGGCGTTCGTTCGTCGTTTTAATAGAGGTTTTATCACGTCAATAGCAATTAAATGGATGATTAATTTACCTTTTTGCTCATTCCAAAAGTGTTCATCTAAATCTGGGAATGTAGGCATAATTTACAAGCTTTTGATTTAATACAATGGATTATATAATATTCTATCGTTAACTATAATAGTTGATTTACCTCTTTTCAAATAGAACTGGGGCAGGTCCATGACCAGCTCGAAATAACATACAATCGTCAAGAAGCTGTTCGAGGAAAGCTACAGGTTTATCAGAGGCTTCGGCTATAATTTTTGTGAAAAGAAACCGAATTAATTCAGGTATACGACGTTCACGCAAGTAATTTTCAGTTCTAGCGACAGTGTTCAAAATAAATTGTTTGCGTGGTGGTATCTCAACTTTTTCAGATGAAACGTCATCAGGAAGACATGTGCAAATACATCCCAATTCATATCTTGGCTCTACTTCGGCTGTTTCTTCTTCCATTTTATTAAAAAGTTGATAAAGTTGTTACTGGTAGATACTGAAAAAGTATAAATTAATTTCGTTTATATCAAACGAAATCAAATCAAACTACTGATGATGAAACTAATAATGAAAGCGTAAACACAGAGTACTTAAGCCTGCTACATACGTAACGATTTAACGTAGCGATTTCTGACTGTGCAGTCAGTGCAGTTAAATCGAACGCCCTAAGTGCCACCGATATCGGCGTCGATCGTCAGTTCTCTGCAGAAGCTCGCGCAAGAAACATGTAATCTATATTAATATAATTATCATAATATCATCATTATTAATCTTCTTATCCACTATATCCCTGTTGGCATTGGGATCGATGGCTTTGTATTTTTCAAACAGCCTGGTATAGTCGGCATTATTTTTGTTGTGGACATGGTACTTCTTAGATTTTGTTTTCCAAAGGCTAGTTTCGCTTCTGTAGCTTTGTATAAACTATTCGAGTTGTTCGCGGTGTCCACCTCTTTCTTCTTCCGACATGTTGCGAGCAACAGACCGCGATCCGCGAGTGTGTACACAAGCGAGCTCCGTTACCGCCATCCACACGCGACGATAAAACTGTGCAAACGCAATCGACAGCGATTTATCTAATAGAAATTGTAACTGCCGCCGATGAACGATAATCTGCAACGATTTGTCATACACACGATTGAAATATCTGCGCAACTTGGTTTGTACAGAATAATCGCTACGATATATCGTTACGTGTGTAGCCGCCATTAATCACAGTGTCCACTGTGACATAAATCACGTAGTGATTAAGTACTCTATGACAAATAATATATTTTTACCATAGATTTACCCCGGTCACTCACATGCGCGCAAATGTTTGACATTTTTACGAATGTTTGCACATATGTGAAGGGCGGTCAGCCAAATGGGTTCGCATATGATTAAGATGATATGAGTATACAAGCCCATTTCCGCTTCCTCCTACACTTTGTTCACGAATGTTCAATCTTGCTGTTGTTATTATGTTGTTGTTATTCAACTCCATTTTCAATACAGAAAATAAATGGTAGTACGATTAGACGCCACGAACCACGAAAAATTAAGGCATACGTCACCTTTTTAGTCGTGTGCGCAACTGGTCGCACGAATGTGTGGGAGGCTACACGAAGGTTCGAGGTTCGCGCGCTTTGATGTGCGAAAAAAAACCAACACAACTTGGAAAACCCCGAATGCCTCGAAAATTTCGCAAAATCATTCGCGAAGGTCGTCCCACACTTGCGGGGTCGCGTATTCGCGCGAATGTGAGTGACCGGCATAAGCCTAATGACATTACTCTATCCTGTTTGAGAAAAAACATAGTATTAGTCTATGATCATAGAGTAACATGTCTATGACGCAACCGCCACAAGTGTTTTGAAAATTTTAAAAACTTTAGTAAAAAGTTTTAAATCGAAGTGACGCGATGACGATTAAAACTAAATTGTGATTGCAATAACAACTCATTATTAGTGATGTTTTTGAATAGTACAAGTAATATGTTATAGATCTGGGCTAAAATAAAATTAATATTGTAATTGTGAACATGGGTAAAGAAACGGAAGAAACAATGATAGGAAAAATTGACGATTGTAAGTAACATCGTAATTTCTTGTGTTGGTTGTTTATCACTCTATTTACGCTAATTAATTTGTTTTGTTATACTTCGCTGCTAATGTAATTTTAATGATATTTATGTGACATATTTTAGGCGATACAGATGTTCGCAAAACTGCACAGGAAATGGATGTAATACGACAAAGAACCGTCGCATACGAATATTTATGTAGATTAGAAGAAGCTAAAACTTGGATGGAAGCATGTATCAAGGAAAATTTGCCCCATGCTGTTGAATTCGAGGAAAGTTTACGTAATGGAGTATATTTAGCTAAACTGGGACACTTCATTTCACCGGAATTACTACCTTTGAATAAAATTTATGATATTGATTTGAGGCGTTATAAAGTAATTTGCCTTTTTAACTATCTTAACATTTATTATGATATCCGAACAATGTCTTAAATATATTAAAATAATGATTATTGTATTTCAGATAGCTGGACTACAGTTTAAACATACTGATAATATCAACAAATTTCTACAAGTATTGAAGAAAACTGAATTACCCGAAGTAAGTCACTGAATAACAATTAATTATATTAGAATCAGATTAAAAAATGTATCTCTATGATTTACGTAATATTTCCTTCCTTCAGTATAAGAAGCCAATGAAATACCTGGTGGTAAGTGGTGACTACTACCACCTGTAGATATTGTTGCAGTATTTTAAACCAGTTGGAAATAGTATATTTCATTACAAGTGCGGAATGCCTGTCATTGCAACGAGTTCCGACAAATGTCTACCCGAGCCGAGGCGCAGCCGAAGATGAGGGTTGACAGTCGGAACAAGTTGCAATGACGGTTCCGCACGTGTACTGAACAACTATTTTTAATACAGTTGCGAAAAAATGAAGCAATTTAATAGAATACTAAAAAGAAAATGTTTGGAAAATGGTGCCAACCGTAAAAGAAAAGAATATAGGCAGAGATTTTTTTTGTTTTCTTCACTCACTCTGGGTAGGCAAAGGGAACTATGTCCATACAGCCAAGTCTTCATTAGATTTTTTTTATTGATCTGAAATGAAATGAAACCTAACCTAACTCATTGAATCAAATCATTAAATCTGATATTGAAACAAATTAGTAGCTTCTTTTTAGAAATATATGCATGAATCATAAAAACTTTGTGGTTGGTTTTTTCTTTTTAATAGACATTATTTTGACAGTTGGGAAAGAGAACGCACGAGTGCGGAAAAGATAAAGAAAAAGCACGAGTGTGTAATAGCCCACATCCCGAACGCTATACGTCCCTGCAATACGCCACTTTTTGAGCAACTGTATTAAAAAATATTTTTTATTTGAAAGCATATTATTTTATGGCTGCAACCCATTAATGGCCCACTACTGGGCACGGGTCTCCTCTTCAGGAGGCCTAAAGCATACTCCACCATGCTGCTCCAGTGCAGATTGATGGAGGGGTTAGGGGCCAACCCAAGTGTCAGAAGTTTTCAAACCGTTTTATTATTTTATATTGGTCCCATATTAATCAAAATTTAGGGAAAACATGGGATTCATGAGAAATTGAGGGATTTCTTCAAATATTACAGGCATACTATGTGCAATTTTGATATAATTTTTTCGAAGACCGTTTCTTTGAAGTTGTTATTTTTTTGGTAAAATTTTGATTACTGGCAGGGGCGTAGCTACCGCCGTATCAGCCGTATCAATTATGCGGGGCCCCCAGCGTATAGGGGCCCCCACTAACACTCCCAAAAAAAAGCTCACCAACGGCCGCTACAGTTGGCACTCCTTTTATATTTGACAGCTGACGTTGAGGGGCTCCACCCGACAACAAATATTGATATGGGGCCTCCTTAGCTACGCCACTGATTACTGGAATAAGACAGTGCTATGTTTATGAATATTTTAGATATCTCCATAACTTATTACTATTCATTAAATCCTGGTTATCTGGTACCTAATTATTACAGACTTTTCAACCTGAAACTACAGATATTTATGATAAAAAGAATATGCCAAGAGTTATCTATTGTCTTCATGCTTTAAGCTCTCATCTTTTCAAACTCGGAAAGGCACCAATAATTCATGATGTTTTTGGGAAAGCAGTTTTCACAGGTAAGAGCTTATTTGAAATTGTAAGTAGGTAATATATTCTTACATTTAAATTTTGTTATTTTAATCCGTAAAATAATTATTTGCAGATGAACAACTAGATTTGGTGACTAAAGATTTACAAAGATGTGAGCATCCTCTTCCGATGTTCCAAAAGATTGGAGGCATATTATCGAAAAAAATTGTTGACAATGACACTGATGTGCATAATGATGTACAAGAACTAAATATCCTGCTGGACACCGATCTGTCTATTACATCTGCTATTCTAAATCCATCTTTGAAATTAAAATATATACAAAATCATCTTATTGATGAATACAAAAAAGAGTTAAGGGCTGCTAAATTTGAAAAAACTAAAGCAGCTCACAATCACTCCCTTAATGATAGTTATGTACCGGACGAATATGATGAATTGTTAACTCTCGTTGAAATTCAGGGTCATATTACATCCACAAACTATAAATTTTTGTGGAGATCTTTATGTGCAGCCTGCAAAATCAATGACGTTAGCAACTTGCATAAATGTTTTAACGAAGATTGGGTTAAAGTGAAGAATTACAAAGTTGATCACATAGATTTTTACTGTGATGTTGTTAAAGATATAATGGAGAATAACAAAGATATTGATGTTGAAAGTATTACAAATTGGCATAAGATATTTCAGAACATTATAAATGATGGGAATCATGCTGCACTTCAGCACAGAGATCACAAAGCAGCAATTGAAACTATTAATATGGTTTTAGATGAAGGTGATCCTGATGATCTTTATGCAGCATTGGTAAATCCAGCATTAAATTTTAATTTTAAGATCGATAAATTTGCGATACCCCTTATATTTGAGGAGATGCGACTCGAAAAATGTGAACTTGAAAGATCTCTTAATGAGAATGAAATAGCAGCCTCCATAAGTTACTTGACAGCTGTTGCATCTATATCGCAAGCTGTGCAACGAAGTGACGAGGAGGCAGTTTGGAGTGCTCTCAATTCTAAACAATTAAATTTAGAAACTCTACGACCCCACTGCCGACGACGATATCTTTCGGCTTTAGTAACTGCACTGGAGGTAAAATATAGGGAACAGTGTGAATGCCCGTTGCTGACTTTAGAAGACATCCATGACACTATTGCCATGGTCAACATGAGAGACGATGATAACGAAGATTGTAAGTATTAATCTTAATTGGCTTTGGAGTATTACAGGGCTCCATATTTGGTCTATCATAATGGTAGTGCACTTTGGATTACCCGCTTTCTTCTTGGTCGACGACGGCATGTGATGTTTATATGATGTCCATGGACAGGAATGACCACTTACCACTGGGTGGCTCATTAACTCTGATATTGGCTACTTACTTAAAAAAATAATTTCTATATTTCATTTCGTGGACATTGACTAACATGTCATATTTTTGCTTACATTTTAGTGATATTTGTTATTGACAACATTAACAAAGCAGTTGCTAAAGAAGACGTGGACATGTTAATATCCTTACTGAAGACTCCATGTTTAAAACTACCAACAACCTTGCATAAAGAGGAATATCACTTGTACTTAAGAATTTTGAAAAAGAAACTACTGAGTAAAGAAACTCAGACTCTTTGGTATGATGATATTTTGCAGACTATTGATGAAGTTAACAATGAGTCAATGAAAGCTAGAGAACTGACTGATGCCTTGGTGCAATTAAATTCAGCTATTTTAAAAAATAATGTCAAAGAATTTTGGTATGCACTTTCATGCCCTCTACTAATCGATCCACAAAATATAGAACAGTCTTGCAGGGATATCTATTTTCAAAAGTTCTCAAAGGCTTTGAAAAAGAAGGGGCAGAATATTTGTTCTTGGATTGTATGTCATACCGAAGCTGGAAATACAATTTACATTGATGTTGAATCATACACATACAGTTGGACTACTCCGAAAGGATTTGTACCCCATGCTCGTTATTTGACCCGAAAAGATGTGAGGATTTTAATTGAGAAGACAAACAAAAATCATGTTAATACTTATAAACAAAATCTTCTTGAAATGACTATAACAAAATTACAAGGATATTGCAGGGGTTATCTGTTTAGGCAAAAAATACAAAGGGAAAAATATCTATGGGATAATGTAGAGTACATAATTAGGATTCAGTCTTGGTGGAGGCGCATTTTGGTTCAGAGAAAGTTTGGTACACTCATAAAAATGAAGGCCATTGAAGCAAAGTTGAAAAGAGAAAGGAAACTTAATCCTTGGGCGTGGTATAAAGTTCAGGTAAGTGGTCATTGCAAGAAATCTCTTCTTAATTGATACATTTTGTCACTCTTTTCTGTATACCTGTAACGAGAAACAAAATTATCAAGCATGTGGGTAGTTTGTCACAACTACATAGGTTTTACTTTAGTACTAAAAATGGCTCTAATTTACGTAATAATGAAGTTATAACTTTGGTTTCAGGAACAGAAAATAATCAAGATCCAAGCACTTTGGAGAGGGCGCAAGGCGCGCGAAGCATTTACCTCATTATTTTATTCTCCAAACCCGCCTTTAAAAGTTGTTAAAAAGTTCATTCCCGTGTTAGATTTCGCAACAGAAGACTACGACAGAGAAATAGAATTACAAAGTTTAAAATCTGAAGTAGTACAATCCATCAGGAGAAATCAGGAGCTTTCGAAACAAATAGATGACATGGACTTGAAAATCGGATTGTTGGTACAAAACCGTATTGCTCTACAAGAAGTGGCCGCTCATGGGTTAAAATTGAATAATTTAGTGAAACACAACTCTATGACCAAGCTGGTATTTCATAATCGCAACGAAAGCAAATCTCTTCTTACCATATCCACTGCCGTTAAGGGCTTGAAATCTTTGACCAAGGAAAGCAAAAGATTACTGGATGGATATCAGCATTTATTTTATGAACTTCAAACAAATCCAACTTACCTCTCCAAACTTCTATTCTGTATTCCTCAGAATAAAACGAACTTCTTTTTACAAAACGTTGTGTTAAGTCTTTATAATTTTGGCGCGTACGCAAGAGATGAATATTTGTTGCTAAAGTTATTCAGATTCACATTGGAGGAGGAAATAAGTTGCAAGGTTTCCAAACCATTCGATATTATTGCGTCAACACCTTTAGTATTGAAGATGGCTGTTAGTCTGTCCAGGCAATTGTCTGGTTTGAATAGTCTTCAAAATATTATCGGCCCACTTGTGGAAAAGATTTTGAAAGACAAAGACTTGAATATAGAAACAGGTCCTGTTGAAATATATAAAGCATGGAGAAATGAAACTGAAATGAAAACTGGACAAATATCGTGAGTAATAATACAAAATACTTTTGTATATGAAACATTAGGTATCTTCATATTTTATATTTGTTATTATGAATTTTAGGAAATTACCATACAATGTAACTCAGGAGGAAGCCCTCAATTACTCAGAAGTAAAGTCAAGGCTCCATGTAGCGTTGGCACAACTGAAAACAGTAGTTACCATGTTCCTAGATAAGATAACTAATTCCACCGAATTGTTACCATTCTGCATCACATACATGGCTCGAGTATTACACA
This sequence comes from Thymelicus sylvestris, assembly GCA_911387775.1. NCBI lineage: Eukaryota > Metazoa > Arthropoda > Insecta > Lepidoptera > Hesperiidae > Thymelicus > Thymelicus sylvestris. Next base: position 9,321,582 of record OU426886.1, read on the forward strand.
GAGCTCTGACTTCAAAGTTTCCCCATACACCAGAAAAAGACATTTTAAAGGTAAATTAAGTTTTTATTAATATTCCCAAATAAAGATACGCGAATTTGATGAAAAACAGAATATTTCAAATGAAGGGAGTTTTTTTTTAATAATGAATAAATAAAATAATGAATAAAAATTCTTAAATGAAAAAAAATTCAGAAAGGTTTTACCATCGCGTGCATAGTTGTCTTAGAGACGTCCACGAGTTGCCGCTGACATTTAATCCCCCTATAATTTCAGGTAATAGGTAATCTAGTGTACTACCAGTTCCTGAACGCAGCGATCGTAGCCCCGGACGCCTTCCACATCATCAACCTGCCCAACGGCGCGGGGTTGACCACCGACCAGAGGAAAAACCTAGCTTCCGTTGCTAAAATATTACATTTCTCTGCTGCTAAGAAAGGCGTGAGTAACTGTCGTAGTATGTTCTTGTAGTAAATGGCTTTAGTTTTGGCACGAATTATGTTTCTTTGTGATTTGGTAGGAAAAAGAAAATTGTTTTTTTAACGTCTCATGACGCTTCAATGATATAATGAACTATAAAGCATGGATATAACAAAAACTCATGGCTCATGTTAAATTATAATGATCAGGATTTTTTATACTTATAAGATTCATTATATCATTGTAGCCTAATTTATTTCCAATCTATACAGGAAAAATGCAGTTAGAATGACTTCGAATGTACCTTCAAAACTGTATTTTTTTTGTGAATAGGGCTGATCTTTTAAATTATCATTAAAAGATCAAAATATCTTAAAATGTTACCTGATTCAACCAAGTAAGGAAATCAACACTAATTAGAAAGTTCTTTAAAAAGTCAATGAATAATATACTCGTATAAATGAACAGCAGATTCACCTATATTGTATACTTCCTTAGAACCCATAATATTTATGTCCCTAGTTCGGCGAGGAGTCCAGCCACCTGCGATGCCTGAACCCCTTCATAGTGGAGTGCCACGAGAAGATGAAGGAGCTGTTCCGGCGATGCTGCCGCGGACCCACGTTGGAGGAATACTTCGTAGTGGACGAGTACACGGAAGCCACGCTACTACATCATCCTCATATTTATATCACTGTTCAGGTATATCATATTACTCGTATGATGTGGATGTCAGAATTAATTAATGGATGTAAAAAACTGTACTATCTGCGTGAAGCTGTACAGTACGGCCGACGTATTTTGGCGAGTGTGAACATAGGCTCTGCGAAATTTAGCGCGTGTTCTTACATTGTAGTATTGTACGACACGAAACACGACATAAATGCTAACGTGTGAGTGAGACATAATACCGTGTATACCGAGCATTGGCGAATGTTAAGTTACTGCGCAGCCTTCTGCGCGAAGTTCAGACTCGCCAAGATAAGTCGGTACTGTAAAGGCAAATATGGCCGTGACTAGAGAAAAGAGCGCGATCACAGATATTACAAATGTAACTTTTACATACGATCTGACGTATTTGAGGAAATCAAACCGAATCTTGTGATCGCAGAGATCTCAGTATGATTATTATTTTACAGGAAATAGTGGACACCCATGCCCTGCTAGTTGAGTACCAGGACATCATAGCAGTCGATCCCAACGACCGACTGAACGAACTGTTGGACGATCTGGGAGAGGTGCCTAGTGTTGGCAAACTTGCCTCCCGTGATCTAGATATGGTAGGGATACTATTTGAAATGTATTATTTATTTGCTCCAAGCCACTTTTCTCCTTACCACAAAATATACTTTTTCTGTATCTTTTTGTCAAAATAATTAACATTTTAATTAAATTTTTATAACGAATAAATCTATTACATAGATGACGGAGTGGTCGTCAGTTGTCGGCTAAATTTCTGCTAGAAGACATTCTTATCAAACTGTTTTTTTGTAGCACGTGGGAGAGTCTGAAGAGAATGCAAGACTGGAAGTGTGTCTAGCGCTAGTGAACAAATTCCAAGCTCCTGCAGATGACATGACTGACTTGAATAAACTTTTTATCAAAACCAAAGAACTCTGTTTGGCTATTATACCCTTTTTGAATGGTAAGTTAAATATCACTATGATGACTTACTAGTTATTACAATTTTATAAAATTTTAACCATAGAGGGTACTCACTACTCATGCTTTTTACTTCGGTTTAGTTTGCGAAACTATCTATAGAAAAGATAAAAAATTGTAAATATCTGTTACTGTCAAAATGTAATCTCCGCCATTTCGTAACTTGATATTAATCTCCCATTAAAATTCAGGGGAACATCTTCTGGAAGCTTTAGTTATTGGAACGACCCGAGAACAACAGGACCAGTACAGTGAACAGGTGCAAAGGCGGATCTACTCCGGCCAGGCGCGAGCCGACGAGGCGATGACACTCCGCGAACACATAGCAAAACTACGGCGAAACCTGCAAATGCTCGAAGACGAAGGTTACGTGACACGAGAAGATGGCTATCAAGCTCTAATTACCTCCATTGCTCTCGACTTATGTAATAAAGGAAAGTACCGACAAGCCCAAAAGAGAGCTTTGACTACACTCGCTCGTACGAAGCAAAGTCTGCAAGAAAAGACAAAGTACTATGAAGAAAAGTGCAAGTCATATGATGAGTACATAAAGTCGTGTCTGGCGAACCTCCATGCTGGTAAAAAGTATGTATTGGCTTTAAATTATTAATAATGCTATAATTTATTATGTGTATCCATCCAACTTATTTTAAGTTAATCGTATCCATATTGTTATAATTTCAGGAGTGTACATGCGTGTCTAAGAAGGTCAGGGAAGGATATCCAGAAACTGAAATCAAAGCTAACTGTGAAGTATACCGGCGCGAAACTACTCGAAAGGGGCGTTTTATTGGAGATAGAAGGGCTCTCTCCATCGCAGTTTAAGAATGTGCAGTTTGAAATCACTCCCACTGACCATAACGGCGTGTTCACAGTAAAAGGCAAGTTTATGGGAGTTGAGATGGAAAAAGTTGAAATAGATATACAAGATTTGTTACAGAAACAATACGAGGGTTGCGCAATTATGGATATGTTTGGCAAGGCAAAAATTAATGTCAATTTGCTAATATTTTTACTAAATAGTAAGTTTTATGGTAAGTCATAGTAAGGAAGTTGATTAAAAGTTTATTGAGCAGTGCACTGAGCTTGTTCTAGCAGTAGGAATATATCGCATATTAAGTAGTGGCAGTATTTTTTTGGCAATAAGCCTTTATTGTGTAAATGGGTTTATGTCCCTGCTACTATATCTAATTTTAATGCACTATCATTTTAAGACGTACCTACTTCATAAGTGACTTTTAATTAATGACTTGACTTAGAACATAACTAATCATTTGAAAAAAAAAAAGATTTGATTTCATAACATCACAAGTAGTCTAGTTTATAAAACTGAGGAATTAGATATTGACTTATAAAACCTGATTTTACCAAATAACCTCATCAAGTATTATATACCAAAATTATTTAAGTATTTAAACTCGTCACATATAGAAAACTCAGAAAAACTTAAAATGGACAAAAAAACGTGTTAAGATTAGCAATTAAGTTTTTTAGTTATAATTTTTATAATTAGGTATTAGTGAAGTCCCAATAGTTATAAACTTCGGAATCCAATATTTAGAACGTATGAAGATGATACCTGAGAATTGACAATAATTATTTTTCGAGATTAAAGGTCGATGCATACGTATCTTGGACGGGTACGGGGACGGGACGGGACTTAAAGTTTTGGCAACATCGTTTCATAGAAAATGTAAACGATAGCGCATACGCCACGGAGGAACGCACGGGACGGGAACGGGGCACGCACGTACCTATATTTATGCCTCGTCCACATCCCGTCTTTGTCCCGTCCACGTTACGTATGCATCGACCTTTAGCCGTTTTTAACGTACGTACGTATGCTGTACGTGACTCCACTACATGTAGTGGACTTTACATGTAAAGTGACGTTTTATTTTTATGAATTAAAGTTTGGTATTGTGATATTAAATAATATTAATTCCTTATTATTTATTAAGTTATTATCATGTATTTACTTTTTTGTTATTTTTATTTTTCACTACCGTTATTTTCTCCAGGTTGGAATGTTTTGATAAGCTATAAAACTGGTTAAATTATATTTTTACATAATTATAATGTTTATCAATATTTCACTTACTATTTACTAATAGTTAACATTGTACAATTTGCAAGAATGGTAATAAATGAGGCTTTTTATATTATTGTTTTAATACATAATATACCAGTGGTGACAAACGTGGTGGGGACAAATGGGAATAATAATAATATTTATTTAAACTTTTGAACCTTACAACAATGTGAGAGGTACAAAGGCAGATTTAATGCTAAAAGCATTCTCTACCAGTCAACCTCCGAGAAATAAGAGAAACATCAGTGGCGGTTTTGTGAAAATAATGAAGAGAAAAACAACACACTTAAACTAAAAGGGTACTTAATAATCATAAAATTAAATATATATGAGATATGTATAGGTAACTATATATAAATATATTATACAAATAAATAAATAAATATGTACAATTATAATACATATTTAAAATAAAAATTATATACATATATACATATACCTATACAGGGTGGATTTTTGAGACGGGTCAGTAAGGGCAGGTACCTTATCTGTTATAGTTACAGGAAAACGTTCCTAGGAGGCTATCCATAACTTTTTAAGGTATTCTGAACTGCATTCACAGATTTTTGAGAAAATGTACGGTCAGTGAGAAAAGTGCTAAAATCCAAAAAAAAAAATATTTTTATGCCTATCGATCCTACTTCGTATGGGGATCAAAATACTCTATGGGACCATTTAAGGTATGAGTACTAGAAATGTTAGAAAACGCTAAAAACATTTTCCATACATTTTGTACTGAAAAACGATAAATCAACTCGAAATCTTAATATATATTAATTACGTGTCACGTTGTTTGTCCGCGATGGACTCCTAAACTACTGAACCGATTTTAATCAAATTTGCACACCGTGTGCAGTTTGATCCAACTTAAAAGATAGGATACCTTACATCTCAAAATAAAAAAAAACTTTTGACAGAACGAAGTCTGTCCGAGCAGCTAGTATTCTTATATATTCTTTCTGGGTGTCGCTCAGGAACTGAAACATTCGTTTCAGATACGCTGGTGAAAGGTGAAACAATAATTATTGTACAATTATACCCCGAAAACATTCAATATTACAATGAACTAATAGAGCGGTACGTAGCTATACACACAATTTATTTCGTAAGAACTTTATTATGATGTTTTGTTTAGAGTGCAGTTTTGGAAAATGGGTAATTTTGATAATCGGCAAATACACAGTGTTGCTATCTACGGTAATTAGAGGGTTGCCACTTGCCAACATTCGTATTGGAAATTCTCATTGACAAGTCAAGTGTCATCTGTCATTTTAAATGTCATGTGACATGTCATTACTCTGACTTTCAGATTGACATCTGTCGACAAGTTTATTAATTAATTTACATTATATACGGAATATTACAGAAGGAATGTTTTTATAATTTTAATAAGTTAAAAAGTATGAACACTTTAATGTTGTACCTAATAAAATATTTCGTTGCTATTTGACTTAGTTGAGCCAAAATGAACTTAAAAAGTTGAATGGACTAACTTTTAATAATGTATCAGTCAGTGCAAGTAGTGCAACTTACATAATTATATCCATTTGCGTGATATCTTAAAACATTCCGAATCTATTAGCCATAATTCAGTATTGATTACAAAATGCCTAGCATAAAAAATGCGGCGGATAACGAAGAAGTTGTTAATATATTTGTTAGGCCTTATTTTAATAGGACTCTACTGTGAATACTTTATATATTATGTTGTGGTTGCACAGGTAAGTAAAGTATCTAAGATATTATTTACCTACATACCAATTTTCCTATCAGGCTTATTCGTTACTCGCCATCATCATAATTATACCATACCACTGAGCTCTCAGAATACTAAACTAACAATAAGTATTATTTTTATTCACATTTTACATATTTTTTTGTAATTTTTATTTGCCGCAGAGGTAGCAGATAAATAATGCATTTTTAATGACTAATTATTTATTATTTCAGTGTTCCTGGCCTGCATTAGTCACCAATAGTTCAGACAGCAGTCATATTATTAAAGCATTTATATTAGCCGATCCTCATTTATTAGGTCCTTACAGAGGACATTGGTTTGACAAACTGAGGAGGGAGTGGCAAATGCACCAGGCATTTAAAGCTATTATTAATCTACATGAACCTGATGTAATTTTTATTTTAGGTAAATTATGTTACATATTATCATTTAATCAGTAGCCTATATCTTCTTATCTACTTTGAATTTTTTTTGTCTACTTTCTATTATGTATTGTTTATAATTTTGTTGTAAATTTACTTTGATTATTTTGTTTTTATTAAAATAAATATAATAATAATATATAATCGGTATTATAGGAGATTTATTTGACGAAGGTGAATGGACAAATGATAAACAATTTGAAGAATATGTAGAGCGCTTCCACGGGGTTTTTCCAGTGCCAAATGACATAAAACTACATATTGCAGTGGGAAACCATGATGTTGGATTTCATAATAAGTGAGTAAGATAGTAAATGTGTATTTTTAACGCTTATAACTATGTATTTTAGATCTAAGATGTGCTTCATTGTTTTTCACTGAAAATACCAAAAGTGAACTTGTTTACTCATGCAGTATAAGAGTTCATAAAGGAATGTGATAAATCACAGCCTCAACTATTCACTATCAAGACAAGTATCACTACCCTGCCTGCGAATTAAAGGTGCTTGGTTTGATTCCCAGTCAAGGCAGACTTTTGTGACATATGAATGTTTTTGTTTTGGGTCATGGGACTCATGGTTGTTTGCGATATTGTACATCAATCTTATAGCAATAATAGTCGAGGGATTAGAGAGTTAATTTTTATACAAAAAAAAAAACATTTTCCTGAAAAAGGCATTATTTTAACACTTTAAATAGCCTGAATTTGATTGCATTATTTACTGACATTTCATGAAATGAATTATAATTTAACCATTTCAGCATTCGACGAAGATCTCTTCAAAGATTTGTTAAGTTGCTAAAATCTCCTTCTGTTCAACATATCATTTTGAAAGACAGCCATTTTATTCTTCTTAATTCCATGGCAATGCAGGGTGATTCTTGTCGCCTTTGCTCAGGTGCTAGAAACTCCATGGAAAAAATCTCAGGTAAGAAAAATATTTCAAGAAGTAGGCCCCACACTCAAGTCACAATTGCTATACAATGATAATCCAAATCATTAAGTAATATGACTCTGACGCCCCAACTCAGAGTCACTAACGGTTACATAAATGGCTCCTTAGTACAGAATTTGTATGGTGATTCTTTACTAAGGAGCGATTTAAGTAACCGTTAGTGACTCTGAGTTGAGGCGTTAAACAGATTTAAAAACAATAATTAACAATAAGAGTGTTTTACATAAGCTGTTTTACATAAGTTTTTTGTAAGTTTGTAAGACAGAGAGAGAAAGATGGAGCTACTTTTTGCTTGTATGGAGAACATTAGTGTAAAATTTCCATTGCAAGAGTAATTTTGCTATCATTGAAAATTGTTTTTTTTTCCAGGCCAATTAAATTGTGCAATTCACCCTGGAATGATGCATTGCCAAAACATCAATGTTAACTTTACCTACAGTCGGCCTATTCTGATGCAGGTTAGTGGAGACATTTTACTCTTACAATACCATCTTGTGATTTAATTCATACTATAACAATAACAAACTATTAAATCAGTGTACTGTTCAGCAAATTCATCTGGCTTCAACCCATTAAATGGCCCACAGGTCTCTCCTCTTAAGAATAATCCACGACTCTGGGCAACCTGAGTTTCGGTTTTCATGCTGCCCCAAGGCCTCAAACATGGCTTATCATAACGGGGACCAACGGCTTAACGTGCCCTCTGAAACACGGAAACGGTCAAGAAATTTTTGCCACTAGCGTTCACCCATCCAACTACCGATCGCGCCCGCTGTTACTTGACGAATTACATAGGATCGACACAAGCATTCGCTTCACCTATCATTGTATTATAAAAGACCTGTATAAACTTTTTCAGCATTTTCCATTATATAGATTGTCGGACGCCAATTGTACTGAGCCTGATGCCCCACCATTACCAGAAAGGAACAAATTATTTAGACTGAAGATTGATGCGCTGTCAGAGGAGGCGACGGAATATCTTGCCAGTAAATTAAAACCTAGAGTAGCATTTGGGGGACACACTCATCATGGGTGCTTACAACATCATTCCTACGGAGATGTTGAATTTGAAGAATACTCTGTGCCTTCCTTTTCGTGGCGGAATCGCCCCGACCCTAAATATATGTTGGTAAGTTATTTAGTATGTAATAAGCTTTTGTCCTTTGGCTAACTTATTGATGAATGGAAAATTATTTAGTGTTTTAAATTACAGGTGACCATATCTCCAGATGCATATTCAGTCAATAAATGTGGTCTACCAAAGGAAATAACTATGATTGTGACTGCTGTGATTATGATAGTTATTTTGAATATTTATATGTATAAAGAACAGAGAATAGGCAGAGGTATATTTTAAAATATAATACTTTTGTTAATTTAAAATTTATATTTCATAATAAATAATTTGACAAGATCGAGCACTTTTTACACTATACATTGAAATTGGGACAACAGCAAAGATGCCAAATTTTATTGAATTTTTTTTTTGTGACAATATATTTTCATCCCTGTCGTTCAACCAGCTTTAATAAATATTTTTCAAATCTATCTATCTGTTTTTAATTCTAAAATCAAAAGCTATGGTCCCATTTCATTCACATCTGAATCTTTTCTCCCTTGTGAGAGGCACAGATAAACCACACATACATTATCACAAATAAGTACCTATGTAAAATTACTTAGGATTCAATTATTACATTAATAATAAATTATTAATATACACTAATAAAGTAAAAATAGAGGTAGATAAAACACTTTAGAGATTCGATTGTATTCTTAGAATAATAAATACTGATACCGGTAATACAAAAAAGTATACATAATTTAAGAGGATTATGACCCGTTTTTGAGTCTTAATTAGATATCTTACATTCTCTACATCTACTTTTTATGAAGATTTTAAATAATTGTCAGATTACAGAGTTATGTATAATGCTAAACAACAAAACTACACATTCAAATACCGAGCACCTAACTCTTATAGCTAAATCAGTCTAGAACTCTATTTAGAGTTAAGATTTACATTCTTTGAAAATGTCAAATGAGCAAGTCCAATTTCAGTATTTTGGAAAGTTTTGTAAATGAGAAAACCTTCCATTCAAATATAAGTATGTGATATAATATTACATTTTATTAATCTTAATTCATAAAATTTAAGTGCTCATTTGGACCAATTAATTTTATTAATATGATGTTTATTAGAAAGTAGTTTTATTAACTTACTGAGCATTGATGCTTTCAACAAAATTTAAATTTCCACATTAAAGTGATATAACTTTAGAAAGCCATACGGAAACTCGCGCAATTAAGGCACATTACACATACAAATTACAATCAGGCCAAACCTCTAATCAGATTATATTACTTTTTAATAATGAGTACATACATAATTTCTTTGTTTATATAAACATAAAATGAAACTTCAATAATGCTACATAGTAAACATCAAATAGGTATACTATATTACTAATTACAAATTGGAATGTTTTAAATATAAGTAAAAATACTTATAAGTATGTTGACAACTAACAAAAATGTAAGCTTATAACCGTAAGTCGCGTACTCTTGTTAAAGCGAGTATTAAGCATCGCGTACACTGATTAGGCTTTTTCTGAAGTGATAACTGTTCTTTTTTTACGTCAATTGTTTCAAACACTTGGTAACCACGATAACCACGATTCACTCGCACGTATACACTAGCACACACTTAATAATAAGAGAGGACAGAGTCGTTGAGGACCGTGTCCTTTCTCGAGTTCTATAAGAATATGATTTGGAGGACTCTGGGTTGTTGCTGTGATTGTGGGATGTCGTGGGAGCGAGATCGGTGGTTGGTTGTGTGCGGCGTGCGGGGGGGGCGGCTGGGCTGGGCTTGTTTCTGGTGGTAGCCGGTGTGCGCATGTCGGGCCGACGAACAGATCACCGCGTGGAGGTACCGGTCGTACCTACACAGGTTCGAGTCGCCCCCACTCGCCAAGTCCAGGTATCCATTACCAGGTTCATATTTTCGCTTCTGAGACACGTTCGCAGGCTTTTCACTCACAGTGTAGGATCTGTTACGGAGCTTCTGGTATTTACTCGTTATCTCTTCTTCATTCGTCACATGGTCACTGGGCTTTCTGAAATAGATGTAAACAGTAAATTAACTATTGGTTTTTATTGTAATTAATTACATAATAATATGAGGAAAATTATAAGGTACATGTTTTATCAGAAAATAAAATTAATTATCATAATTCAATAGATGTCAAAAAGCTTTCTTAGTAACGCAATATATCTACTTATTACTACAAATAGATAAAAAAATAATTTCAAGAAGGTAGTGAAGGTACGAATGTTCGATGAAAGAAAATTGCAGAATGTAATTGCAAGCGAAAACTATGAAAATTCTGCATTTTATGCGCAAATTTCGACGCTTTGCTTGAATGAACAACAACTTGAAAAATAAGTAATAATTCATTACGGATGATATCCGTCTATTACTGTTATGCTACTGCAGTTTTTTATGCAAATACTTATTGAAAAAAAAACTAAATCTTTAGAGCAAAAACATTTTGTAATGCTATTGAATCGTTGTATCCTTGTAATACCTTTAACGATGCAATTTTGTTTCATTCTCTCGTACTTCACTCGTACGAGTGGTTTGGCCGCCTGCCAATGCACCGTAAACAAAGACTACAGTTAAAATAACACTGGCGCAGAACTACCCCAGTTGATCCGAGCGGCACTTTAGGAATTAACTACGTAGTATAAGAGTGACCTACCTCGAAGCTTGAAAGCTCAGATGGTTTTTCTCCATGTTGGCCTGAATGATTTCGAGCAACTCTCTCCTCTGTAGGCTGCCAGATCTCTTTTTCGTGTGCTTCCGTTCCCGTTGCTCTCGGCGTGGATGTCGATGGGTCCGAGAGCGGGAGTTAGGTGCCGGTCGCGGTGGGAGTCTTTCTCTGGAACACGACGACTTTGATGATGCGTCATCGTCGTGAGAAAATCTTTCTTGATGCTCGTCCTCACTGTTATCCTGACACTCAACAACAGGCGCTGCTGGCGGCTGCTCCCGCCTTCTGCGTCTGCGGCACTCCCGTCTATCCCTATGACCTCTGGATCTCCCATCCTCTGGCACAACCGTCAGTCTCACTTGTATCGTCTTAGAACCGTAGTGCGGTACTGTGACTGATTTACCAATCGACTCATATATTGTGGACACAATGCCAGCTATATCCTGCGGAAATTACTATTTTTATTGTGTGTAAAACAACTAAAACAGTAGTGTAAAGTAAAGATAAGACAAGCAATATCGTGATATACAGATAATAATGTAAACCTGATCAATCAAATTAATGTCTTCAACTTATTTACATATGTTATTCATAATATCAGATAAACGGCCTTATTAAAAAAATACTTAACCTTGTTTTAGCAATCGTGATTTTAAATATGTTAATTATTGTAAGATGTACCTGCGTTTATAATACGGTTGACATATTGTTAGATATATTTTAATAATAATAGAAATACTTACATCCTTAGTCATTCGACCGTGCCCATCCAGATCATAAAGAGTGAAAGAGAATTGTAAAGGCTGTTGCTTGCTGGGCTCCGGGTGCTTTAGTTCCACATCACACGTCAGTTCCTGAAATCAAAATAAATAAATAAATAAATAACGCTTCACACTCATAGCCCCACACTAGGATTCCCTGTGTCGTGGGTGCCATAGACAACACACTAGACAAGGACATTCACAGCCAGACCGAGAACAGAAATTCAAACTCATCATTCAAATTTCCGCCTCGCTGGGAATCGAACCCAGGACCCTCGGTGCGGCGATCAGGCATGGTAACCATTGCGCCACACAGGTCGTCTTGTTTAAAATATCATATAGGTAAATAAATTTTAGCTGGGTAGTAATTTTATTAATTAAGTTAGGTAGGTACAATATGATGTTTAAGAAACCAGTCGCCTTCAGCTGTGGGAATTAAAAAAAAATTGAGACATTCCGTTTACATAAGCTCTTAAACGAATAACTTCACTAGACTTTCCGATAATAGAAAATAATAAACCATTATGACATAAACATCTTCCAACTTAAGGCACAATAAAAGTTCACGCCGCCCGCGCCACTAGTATATTAGAATGAGCATCGAAAAAACGCCAACAATGGATAAGTACTGGATAGGTATGGTATAACTAAGGTACAGTTAACAAAATCTGCCAATGTTTAATGGAGGCCATACACGATCAAGTATACTCGTCAAGTTTGCAGTTTGACCTGTCTTTGACGCAGCATCCAGTATACTTGATGGGTCTTGTATGGTCAAGTAGACTTGAGGTAGCCATAGGTATACGATCAAGTATACTGGATGCCCCGTCAAGTCCACTTGACGCTTCATCAAGTACACTTGATCGTGTATGGCCTCCCTAATTCGTGACCATCTTTACGTTTTTCGCATACATGTCATAGGATGCAAAATATAAGTTGGTATTATGTTTCATAATGTGTTTCCTTTGTTGATCTGCCCGTTACGGGAGGTCGCTGGTATAATGAGTGGGTAGTTGGGCACCTAACTAATGGAGATAACCAATGGCGCCGGACATCGTGTGGCGGCTGGGGCGACCGCTGAGGGCCGGCGCCCTTATCTTGCGCTCTAAAAGGAAACTAGTCAGGCCTTTACGATCTAAGAGATTACGAGAATAAAGACGCGCCGCTCGCCAGACTGATACGACACAAATAGATGATTCATATCATTATTCAATAACTATACCTACCTACTACCTAGCAACAATCCATAGCGGGACTCATGAATGGTACGAGACGCGTATGTCTCGTGTTGATTGTGTAGTCTGTACGTAGTGTTATAAATTACAATTACAGATAAATGCGACGAATAAAAGGAAAACATTTTTCGTTTGTAGGAAATTTCAAATTAGGTAGGTACCTATTTCAAGAGTTTTTATTGACAGAGTTGGGTGTGTGACTGTGTGTTTAGTGACGGAGTTTAGGTAGGTACTGAATTCTAATAGAAAGCTATATTGGACTCCCATTAATAATACAAGTATTAAATTAACAAAATAAATACATAGTTAAAAAGAGGTTGAGACCTTCCTCATTGACGAGTCTAAATTCCACTGATGCAAGAGCAAAGTTGTTGAACAACTTTTATCATGAGTGTTACACACCTAAGTCGTAAGTAGAAGAAAAACGGAGCTATAAAGACGCTACAGATGCTGCAGTTTCTAATTTTCTTGCCGGCAGAAGGTACGTCATGAGATGAGAGTGATGAGATCGGTACTTCGAGCCGCATCAATAGTAAGCAGACCGCGGACCGCAAATTACTACGGCTCCCGGGATTCATAAAGGGGCCCGATCCGTACGATGTTGTACAAAACAACGAAACAAGATAATATATTATTATGTACTCTATACAGTTAGAATTTAGCGTAGCCATAACATTTTTATTAGGGTCCCGAAGTAAAATCGGAACCCTAATAATTTCGTCATGTCCGTCCGTCCGTCAAATAGGTATTTATGAAAATATCTACAAGGAACCTATTTACCTATTACTTTCTGATCAAGCTGAAGGTCTGACGTTTCTTTACCATAATTTACATTTGCTTGATCTAATGAAATAAAAATACTATTGTTAAATTTAATTGAAAATATAACTATATACAAATAAAAGTAAAAACATGTAAGTACTTAATTGCTACTTATTAAAGTATTTTTTTTCGTTATTAATATCGGATTTATTAAAATAAATCTAGTTATGCTTCTTGTATTACTTATTCTTCATTTTCTTTATTTTTAATAATCGTTAACGAGTTTTAACGATTAAAAATAAATAACAATCCAAAAGATACCTACTTATCTTTATAATCTCCTAATATCCTAAATTACCAATCGTGATTCGTGATATGTATTGACTAGTAGTCTAAGTTCTTTGAAGTGGTCCAATATTATGGTTTTGTACATAACAAATTCAAATTAAAATTCAAAATCATTTATTCATGTAGGTATCATTGATACACTTATGCACGTAATTTTTTTTAATGAACCAGACACAAAATCAGTAAATAAATCGAACCAATGATATACTTGACGACCCATGTGGCGCAATGGTTACCATGCCGGATCGCCACACCGAGGGTCCTGAGTTCGATTCCCAGCGAGGCGGAAATTTGAATGATGAGTTTGAATTTCTGTTCTCGGTCTGGGTGTGAATGTCCTTGTCTATGTTATGTGTTGTCCATGGCACCCACGACACAGGGAATCCTAGTGTGGGGCTATGAGTGTGAAGCGTTATTATTATTTATTATTATTATTACTGGCAGACGCACAGACTTTTATTAAGGCAGACGGACAGACGTTTTATTAATAGTGAAATAATCTTACCTCAAATCTTAGTCTAGGGTGCTTGTCTTCATTGGTATCTGGCGGAGGTGAAGGTACCCTCTTGGGGTAGGGCTCATGCGACTTGCTTTGGAGTGGCGGTGGTGTTGTCGGCTGGAGGAGTGCTCTGGCTTCGCTGGGCAGGAGATCTGGTGGTGCAGAGCACTGTGAGGACGTTCTTCCGACCAGTTCTTCAGTGTCTGTCCTCTCACTTTCGGTGCCAACTGGAAAGAATTAAGAAATAATATTTATTAATTATGTATTATGGAACATATTATGTAAGTTATGTAGATAAAATTATTTAACCTACATTTAGAATGAACGGTCAGGGTGGAAATGGAATGTAAATGTTAAATCATCCTTCAATGAAAAACACTTCGCGGAGGTCTATTTTGCTACACAAGTAGACGATCAAACGGCCGAGTTCAATAAAATTTATCAATTCTATCATTATTGTCTCCCCAGTCCCCATACTTATCGACGTGGAATCAGCCTAAGCCCTAAGCCGATTACAAATACCCCATAAAATTAATATAATGCCTGTGAGTAATGAGTTGTGAATGTTTCGGGTGCGGATACTGACTGATGCGTAAACCCGAATTTAATCGCAGCAACCGCAGCCAAGTGTAGTACCTAACTTCTGATTAGAATAGGTCGTTAGGCTCGTCACTCAAATTGAATTCGATGCTATTTGTGTTTTTTACTTAAATGGGTAGGTACATCCAAGAAAATGTTTTTAACGTTTTTCGGTAAAAAAAATTATAGCCTTATTTAACAAAATGGGAATGGGCTTGACTTCCCTTCTTGGCCGTCATTGCGTTGTTGACAGTTTAGTATTGTTAGATGCTATGTTTAGATGTTGCTGTCTGCTCGTTTGCAGACTAGGTATTTACATAAAAATCATAAATGAATACAATTGGGAGAGCAATTCATAACCTACTCGCACAAGGCTCAAATTTTCACATTCTTTCAATTGTTTAAAAAATATATGTAAAGAGCCAGAACATTCTAGCGGTTGCAAGTATCTGCCAGAAGAGTATACAGGGTGAATTTTTCAAGAGAGCGTGGATGGACAAATTCAAAACTATGAGGAATAGCGAAAAGTGGTAAAAGGAGTCTCAGGGCTGATTTTGACGAAAACCAAAACGGCATAATTAGATTTTTGAAAAATTAATATTATTAACCAAGAATTGAACTCGCTAATTTTGCCTCATGAATTTTTTTTTTGTAGGATAACACTCTTTTTTTTTCCACCAAAGTGTACAATCTGTGAGATCCAACGATAGTCCTATACATTTAAATGACATCAAAAGCAGGCTAGAGCTTGAAATTATGCATAGAAGGATACATTTGTATGAAAATTATTATATTTTGTATGGCAATACCGAAATGTTTTTCCACCAAAATGTACGATCTGTAAGATCCAACAATAGTCCTATACATTAAAATGACATCAAAAACAGGCTAGAGCTTGAAATTGTGCATAGAAGGATACATTTGTATGAAAATTATTATATTTTGTATGGCAATACCGAAATTTCTTTCCACCAAAGTGTACTATCTGTAAGATCCAACAATAGTACTGTACATTAAAATGACATCAAAAACAGGCTAGTGCTTGAAATTATGCATAGAAGGATACATTTGTATGAAAATTATCCTTTTTTGTATGGCAATACCGAAATTTTTTCCACCATAGTGTACGATCTGTAAGATCCAACGATAGTCCTGTACATTTAAATGACATCAAAAGCAGGCTAGAACTTGAAATTATGCATAGAAGGATACATTTGTATGAAAATTATTATATTTTGTATGGCAATACCGATTTTTTTTTCCACCAAAGTGTACGATCTGTAAGATCCAAGAATAGTCCTATACATTTAAATGACATCAAAAGCAGGCTAGAGCTTGAATTTATGAATAGAAGGATACATTTGTATGAAAATTATTATTTTTTGTATGGCAGTACTGAAATTTATTTCTACCAATGTGTACTAGGTATCTGTGAGAACCAACAATCGCCTTATACATTTGAATGATATCAAATCAGACTAGAGCCTGAAATTACACATAGAAAGATAGAATTGCAATACCGATGACAACTTTGCTCTGTTCTGGCACATACTTGCAACCCTCAAAATGTTCTGGCAATTTTTTTTTACACTTAAACATATGTAAATTGCAACATATTAAAATTGTAGCCTTGTGGGAGTGGGATGAAAAAAAATATTTTTTTGCATTTTCAAAAATTTAAGGGACCATGACGCAACCGCGAGATGCCTGCCAGAACGGTACTTTCTTAATTGACTGATAATAAAATATCATTTAATAAATTTCTAGCTTTGTGGGAAGTGGGATAGTCAAATGGTTCAATAGCTCTCCAGCTATTTGGACTTGATTTTGACCCACGACAAACGATCAGATTTCTTTCAAACTTCGTGGACTTATCGAGGACCGATGACAATTCAATATTAAAAGAAAAAAAGAAAGAAAGAAACCTAATTACACGCTTTATATTAGCTTTAAATGGTCAGATTTCTTTCAAACTTCGTAGACTTATCGAGGACCGATCAATGATATTATAAAAATAGTTGGGACCGATGACAATTCAATATTTAAATAAAAAAAGAAAGAGAAAAAAAACCTAAATTTCATTTCAAAAAATCAAACTAAAAAATGAAAAAGTAAATAATAGTTTAAAAAAACTAAAAAACGCTTTTACAGAAAATCCAACAAAAAATAGAAAATAAATTTGAATTAGGTAAGGATCGTGTAATTGTAATAAAAGCGTGGGGTGCATGGTGTCAATGAGTAGAAGGGATAATATCTTAAAAAGTTTATAAACCGTTTTTGAAGACATTTTGATAATATGCCCGAATAATAATTATGATGATACGCGCACAACACGTCCTATCGAAATGAGGCGGGCAAGAGAATGGAATCCAATGACGTCACACCGGGGACTTTTTAACGAAACTCTAAAATGTATTGTACAAGGTACCTATTTGAAGTGCTAGTGAAAAACAATTAATGTCATCATTTGAAAATCATATATTAAAAAAAATGTCGTTCCCAAGCTCATTACACTAGACTAGATAGATAGCAGTCTATCTAGACTGACTAGACCTCATGTGTCTAACTAACCCAATCTCAACGGTTTTTGATTATCATAGTTACATTGAGCACCAAAGTACATTGCATTACGTAATTTAAATCAATGCAAAAGAATGCGAGGGTCGACCCGCAAACGAAGGTGGGGTATCGTCATAGTAACGGGCGAACACTACATGTAACCATTATGTAACTGTACTCTACATAAATAACATAGTTTAGACTTTTTAGGCTTTATCACAATACTCGTAGTATGATCTGTTGCTGGTCAGAATTCCGCTAGGTAGGTGCCAGGCAACAAACATGCTATCTAGAATCTAAATAACACTGTCTAATATCTATACTAATGTCTGTCAATCGGTGTAAAAAAAGAAATTAATTATTTTATTAGTATGTACTTATGACAACGTAGACGTCCTACGAGTACCTACGCACTTAATAATTGGAATCAAATTCAGTAATTTCCAAAACTAATGTGATAAAAACAATGCCGGAGAGTTAGTATGTTAGGGCTTTTCATCTTTGCAATAAAGCCATTACCTTACATTGCTTAAGCTTTTGCGTTTCTGCGCTATGCCTTGAAGAGATGCAGACCAGAAAAAGAAGGAATGTGGCCTTTTAAATGTTTGTTAGCGTGCGGGACTCTAGTTCCACCATAAGTGCAATGGAATAAAAATTATTAAAACTTGTTTGGTGATAACCCTACAAAGGAATTTTAATGGTTTTTTTACATCGAGTCTAACCCGAATGTGACTGGAGTATAATCTCACGACAACTCACCAGGGAGGGAGAGGGGGTCTGAAAATCACTATTTAAAGTAAAAACGCCTCACATGCGTCGGAATTACAAGCGTCAGATTACGGTTTCATGATTACAATGATTAACTTCGCACTAGTTCGCATTCGCATAGTTTACACATAATAATGATATACATACTACAGTTAGGCCATTTATAAATAGGAAAAAGTGAATCACTCAGATCTCAGGTCAAGTAATTGTAGGAGCGATCGGCAGTTGGATGGATGACCGCCATGAAGATTCAGGATGGTTTCCTGAAACCATCGATCCGCTTGCATAGCATTTTTAATATTCACTGTTGCATTGATTGATACTAATTTCAAGAGTCCCCTTTGATACAGACAGTGTACAGTATAGTATATCATTCTATCCGTCCTTGCAGTGCAGACTGCAGACTAGTAAGTTTTTTTATTATCAAAAACAAAAGTATTCCATGTCTTAATTTATTTAACTTATGTCACTATCGTCCCAACTCAACTCAACTCAGTCTTTAATCGCTCCTAAGTAAAGAATCACCATACAATTTCTGTACTAAAGAGCGATTTAAGTAACCGTTAGTGACTGAGTTGGGGCGTAAGCTGTACTCAGTACTTGTAAAGGTATGGAAAAGATGATACGATAAATGACAGACGACACAGATACGAGTAATTAAGAAAATAGTATCTAAATGCAGACAAATTCACCGTGAATTCTTCTCCGAAAGCGACTCCAGCTTCTGTTAGAAGTGATTCAAATGTATGAGTATTCTTTTTTCCAAAAGTGAAATTAGCGGCAGATGTGGACGGCAGGCATGGGCCGATCCGCTTTCGAGGCCTTCCAGGAAACGCCGCAGCGCCCGACGTGTCTTACACCGGCCGCTCGCTTTAGAAAATCCTTTTGAGATTTGCCGATGCCGTCTCTTATTATTTAGAATTACATCTATAGCCAACCTTTTCGCCCGTGGCATCACTGGCATCTACCACGTGGGCTTAAACTTGTTTTTTTTAGGAATCTGTTTAGGTATAATATTATGCAAGTAGTATTTATAGATCGGCACGACAACCTTGGTCGACATAGTACCTACTTTATCAGTTTATTGTTATTGATCTAATTTTGTGGTCGTGATCATTTGTCAATTTTATCACTGCAATCGTGGATTATTTAATGAATCCAAGAAGATTTCGATGAAGGGAAGTATTTTACTCATCTAGTGTAGTCTTGTCTAGTTCAATCTCGTCGTAGGGGTTTTACTTTACACGCCTGGCTACTATTTTTAGTTTTTTTACGTTTTAGACGCAGTGTCAGAGAGCCAGAAGTAACGTAGGACATCGCTTCCTTTTTGACCAGCAATTAAGGTGATCATTTCTGATCAGGGACGTGGTGCTTCACTATTGGCTTAATCCACAAGCTCAGAGTAGCGCAGCGGGCTATGGAGATGGCTATGCTCGGTATTTATCTACGTGATCGCATCAGAAATGAGGAGATCCGTAGACGAACAAGGGTAACCGACATAGCTCAAAGAATTAGCCGGCTGAAGTGGCAATGGGCTGGTCACATAGTGCGAAGGACCGATAACCGTTGGGGAAGAAAGGTCCTCGAATGGCGCCCCGTTCTCGGAAAAAGGAGTATAGGACGCCCCCCGACCAGGTGGAATGACGACCTGAAGAAGACAGCAGACATCCGCTGGATTCAGAAGGCTCAGGACCGGTCAGAGTGGCTCAAGTTAGGGGAGGCCTATGTCCAGCAGTGGACCTCCAAGGGCTGATGGATGAATAGATTCTGATCAGGTGATCAGGCTGTTGGGTATCTTTCGGAAGATATGCACCTTCCTACTTGATTACTCTGTAAAACAGTATGGTGCATTCAGGGCTAAAGCAATCTAATACTATTTGTCTATCTAAGTAATTTGCAAAACGTAGTAACTAGTAGGTAGCTAAAGACAGTATAGTGCGTTAATTCAATAAGTTGGTAGTTCTCTTTCGCTCGTGTTGTAACTTGTAACCCTAATATCTAATTATCAATGAACTAATAAATATACCTACCTACTGACTGCTAATTACATTCTATTCTGTTCTGACTAGGTATATTAAATAGCGTTTGTGATTAATTATGTACTTAAGTAGATATATTTACTAGGTATGTACCTGTATCTTTGCTAATACCCTTAGGTACCAAATTTGGCCTTAGTGAAATGCATCAATATTAAGAGTTACTAAAGCGGATTTAAATCATTCATTAGATTGCTGGAGAAAACCAAGATTGCCATCTCTGCCTCATCAATCAACCTAAAAAATCAGTTCAGATCAGATAATTCCAATCGGATTAGCTACTCTATCTTATTGATTACTTACGTAGAAAAAATGGCAATGGAGGAAAATAAAACATTGAGTATGAAAAAAATGGATGGCTTCCAGACAAGATTTTCCATTTTAGACAGCGGTTACATAGACTTAAATATGGAAAGCAATCTCGATCTCGCGAGATTTCGATCTTGAGATTGCGAGCCAAATCTCACGACATTTCACCAAGGAGAAGGGGAGAGAGGGAGTCTGAAAATCGCTAAAAACGCCTCACGTAATTAAGTAATGGTCGGATGGTCGTCCCCTTAAGTGTGTGAAGAAACGCTTTGACAATCGTTTTACGGTTGAACTTTGACCACCGAGCGGGTGGGTCTCTAGTATGACATAAATAAGGATACTTATTATATAATATTTGTTCGGTCCGAATTCAAGTACATAATCACTATCGGGCCAAACAATTCCAAAGTACTAGGTATTTAGTTTACTATTGCACCTAATGTTCCTGTCCCACACACTAAACAGTAACTCAGGTCAGGTTTTGTCAGTATCCTACAATATTATCCTATTGTATCTAGTGTTTAATTTATGGACAAAAATATTTTGTGGACGTTGAAGTATAAATTACATACAGTACCTAATGTAGTTCAATTGTTGTGGTATAAAATTTAGTATCGCATCGTAACAAAACTCAAACCTAAAAACTAGTCAGATTAATCTAGTAGGTAGGTATTATTTTATTAGCTAGTTCTAATTTTATCTGAATTAGTGATATTGTGTTATGTTTACGACTTAAATTCTCGAACGGCACTTATTTATCGTAAGTATCAAAATATAAATAAGTAAATACTAGACTAATTTTATTCTGGTTCGTTGATTTGGAACGTTTAGTTAATATGGACCTACCTTTAACCTAAAACTTTCATTTCTTTTAAATGTTGCGTAACTTGGTATCTGTAAATTGTTATTGTAATTCATATAAATAGACACATTAACATTTTTATTTAATAATAGTACGTAGGTATAGTCCATTTTTAAGACGAGATACAGTTTACATAATTATATACTTACAAGATCTAAAAAAAGCCTCCTAGCCCAAAATCCTTCTAATCCTAAACTATTTAAAATTTAAATCAATACTTAAGTTAATAATATAATATTCTGCAAATTGTCAGGGTTATCAAGGTTTTTTTTTAATTCTTCACGATTATATTTTAATCCCATCAAGTCCTCCGCCTGTGTATTAAAATGATAATGAAAGTATGATTAATGAGTATTGTGATTAAAAGCATTAAATTTATGGTTTCAATATACCTAATTAAATAATGATAATATACATAATAAAATTGCAATAGTTATACTGTATACTATTTGGTTGTTAATTTTATTAGTGTCAATATTAGATTTTATTTGTATTTATTGTATTGTAGGTACTTAAGATAGTTTATGTTGTATTGTTAATTAGTAGATATTAATATAAGTGTTAAATTTATTTGCCTAACGCGTTGGGTTATAGCCTGTAATGTTAGGGTTTTTTTTATTAAAACCTTCCGTGTGCCTTATAGAACATTGTAAGCTATCCTTTTCAAGTTAGATCAAACTGCACACGGTGTGCAAATTTGACTAAAATCGGTTAAGTATTTTAGGAGTCCATCGCGGACAAACAACTTGACACGTAATTTATATATGTCGGAGAAACGTGTGGGTGGTGGTTCAGAAAATAATAACAATAGTGGGAGTTTACATCACTTTAGTCAGAAACTAATCTTAATACAAGTTTTACACGCTACACAATTATAGTCAGGAATGGGGGTTGTGCCCCCCTCCCCTACTGGCCTCCAACCACCCCTTATTCGCCAGCCCATGCCTCGCATAACCCCTGGTCTGATTCTGTTACTGGATTGACCAGTAATCTGACTCCGAATATTGTTTGTACCGACACAACCGAACAATTCACACGTCGCGCTCCGCTCAGTCCGGAGGCCATCTTAAAAGTAACTACGCTCTTCTCTATGCGTCGTACCACTAATGGCCTCTGCCAGGGTTGCCAGACCTCGCCATGACGTGTACCTACAACTCTATTCGGTGTTACCCGCTCAATTTACAATAATAATCTTCTTCTAAGTAATAATTATTCAAATCGATCACATTTAATCATTTATACGCCGCGCCGATATATATATATTATGATTAGCACTCTGACAACTTGACAGTGATGTCAGAGCGCTCTGACAACTTGTCAGAGTGACAGTGATAGATTTATTCTATCACTGTCGTTCTTCCGCATATTAATTGGCATGACAAGAGAAAAAGCAATAATAACTTAATGTGCATGATCGTAATATAGACATCTCTGTTGTGCCTTAAGCTATTAGCTATAGTACATACTATGGCTTGTACAGTATCACTGATTTCGCATCCTCGAAGACTTCTGTGCGCCTAGTACTCGCTTTAATTAATTGCTACTAAATGGTGAACAAATCCGATGAGAAATTTAATACACAGCTTTGTTTTGGCACATTTGTTTGCATGTTTTTGCTATCCTAGTACTGACTGCAAGTGGAGGGTGTCAGGTTTTATTTCGTTACGGAATTTCTTGATTCGGTCGCCACGCTCAAAGCCCGCGATAAAAGATATGCAATAGCTTAAAAATATTACCCAGTCTGATTACAGAAGTTCCATGCCCTAAGATCTAAAGTAAACCATAAAAAATTATTTTATTACCTAGTCTTTCCCAATCTCTAAAAGATTTTTGTCAAAAATATTGTTTATAACGATGAACAAACACTTCACAAACGAGTTCTGTCTGAAGCCGCACACAATAAGTATCCATGATACAACATATGTATATGTAAAAAGAGAACTTAAACTGAGGGGCGATGAATTCTTTGATGTCAAATAAAAGGTATCATTGTCTCCGGTTCGGCAACGCGCTTTCAACTTTTCTCTTTGAAGTTAATCAAATGAGCGCCGCGACTGGGTTTGTGTCTCAACTCAACTATACTATATTAAAAGTGTTTTTCACGAAAACATGACAATTCAACTTTATGTCTAACAAAATATGAATGAAAATGGGTTGAGCCATCATAGGCGACGTAACAACACATTCTCGATTTGACGTGTGTACCACAATAAGTTGAAACGAAAAACCGGGCAAGTGCGTGTCAGGCCACAGGCAATGTAGGGTTCCGAAGTAGTAAATTTATCGACTATTACTCATTAACTACTTATGCTAACATAGCCGTGATATTTTTCCTTGTAAATTCATCATTTAACCTATTTTTGAGAATTTTTTCATTGGTCCAACTCCAACCGTTTAGCCGGCATGGCAGGGGAGAGGACACTTGACCATGACTCTAACCAAAATTAGCACTTTAAAGCCAAATATTTCGCAAATGGACCACTAAATCCAAAAATTGTCTCAGAAGACCCGAATATTTTTGGAAGAACTTTTCAACGATACCCCACACTATAGGGTACGCGATGAATAAAAATTCATCCTCACGATTACCTGTAGCCTGTAGGGGAGGTACCTGAAAAAATTTTTTGAAGTGAAAGCTTCGTTAGTACGGGCCACGGGGGTGATTTGAAATTTGATGAAACGAAACTGCCCCGTGACAGTAAAAAGAGACAGACACATAAATTCTAAAGTGAGATAGGATAGGAAGCATTGTACAGGGGTAGGGGAGGGGGAGGGGAGTTGAGGGAGTTGAGTTGAGTGAGATGAGATGAGATGAGATGAATGGAATGGAATGGGATGGAATGAAATGAAATGAGTTTTATTCGAAGTAGGGGGGGAGGGGCAAGGGAGGAGGAGGGGAGGGGGAGAATGTCATACTTTAGTTACCATAAGCCTCCTGTATTATTTATTATTGTACAATTATCATCGCGAAATTTTACATTCGTCTCATTATCTTGAAATCAAAATTTTTGAAGGTTTCACTTCTACTACTACACGTTTCCTTCAAGTTTGCCCTTACCTCCCGTCCCGCTCCTCGTGCCGCACCTCATTTAGTACGGACAGCAACGCTACCCGCGTGTTTTTGATGTCCCGTGCGGCGAGTACGTTCTTGAGTTTGTTGTTGATTTTGATGTTACTTTCGTTAAATTATTTTTCTATTGGTTTATTTTACGTTCGTTGATTTTTGTCGCTTCAATGACTAAAATAGAAATGTTTTACATGGTGGCAAACGTAATTTGTTATTTAAGTTAGTGAAATTATTTGATTACTTTTTTGTCTACAGTACTGTTAGCTTCGAAATCGTAACGGTCGACGAGGGCAAACTTGAAGGAAACGCGTAGTACGTGTGAATTGAATTGCACACATTTTAATTTTTTCAATATTTTATTCTACGATTTTGGAGTTTTATTAATCATGTAGGTATATCCATGCCAAATTACAGCTTTCTAGCACTAAGGGTCTCGCCATTTTGCTTCGGACAGACGGACGGACGGACATGACGGCACTATTTATGGGTTCCGATTTTACTTCGGATCCCAAAAAGTTGGTATCGTTTCGTAATTGAAGTGTTCAACGCATATTTCGTAACTAAATAGACCAAGATCAAAGGGATCTACGTCCACTTTGAAGCAGTATTGGGTGGTGCATCTTTTTAAGAACGGATGTTTAATTATTTTTGATGTAGGTAATTTTATTAACAGCAAAGTTCTCTGTTTGAAACGAAACCATAAACTGAAAAGTTTATTCTATTATTTTTATTATAGGTTTATTAGAATAATTCAAATGAGTGTTTTATGTTTGAACTTTAATGTTTGCGTATGTACCTATTTAATTTATTGTGTCGTTTTATTACTGATTGCACTTGTTTTAATGGATTATTATTTATTTGATGGTTATTTTTTTATTTTATCGGATTATATTAAACGGCGACACTAAACTTGTACATACCTATTCTAAAATGCTTGTAGCAAAATACATAAAGTGTAATGTCAGCAAAAATAAAAGAGGCCAAGTGCGAGTCGGACTCGCCCATGAAGGGTTCCGTAGCAGCAAGTTACATAATATAAAAGTTCTTGAAGTTCGTTGTAACTTTGATCGAGGTAAATTGCGGTTTACGATTTATGACGTATTAAAAAAAACTACTTACTAGATCTCGTTCAAACCAATTTTCGTTGGAAGTTTGCATGGTAATGTACATCATAATATATTTTTTTAGTTTTATCATTCTCT
Organism: Thymelicus sylvestris; assembly: GCA_911387775.1. Classification (NCBI taxonomy): domain Eukaryota; kingdom Metazoa; phylum Arthropoda; class Insecta; order Lepidoptera; family Hesperiidae; genus Thymelicus; species Thymelicus sylvestris. Next base: position 9,347,635 of record OU426886.1, read on the forward strand.
TATTTTAGAAGTTACAGGGGGGGACACACATTTTACCACTTTGGAAGTGTCTCTCGCGCAAACTATTCAGTTTAGAAAAAAATGATATTAGAAACCTCAATATCATTTTTGAAGACCTATTCATAGATACCCCACACGTATGGGTTTGATGAAAAAAAAAATTTTGAGTTTCAGTTCTAAGTATGGGGAACCCCCAAAATTTATTGGTTTTTTTTACTATTTTTGTGTGAAAATCTTAATGCGGTTCACAGAATACATCTACTTACCAAGTTTCAACAGTATAGTTCCTATAGTTTCGGAAAAAAGTGGCTGTGACATACGGACGGACGGACAGACAGACAGACAGACAGACAGACAGACAGACAGACATGACAAATCTATAAGGGTTCCGTTTTTTGCCATTTGGCTACGGAACCCTAAAAAAATTAAGGTTTATCTATAATTATTATGATGACTTCGTCAAACAATGAACCTAAACTGTGGTTACAAAACATATCGATATCCATTTAATAATTGATATTACAATTTACAACTAAAAAAGGATTTAAGGTTGATTAACTTTCGTAACTACATCGAGTTAAATGTTAATTTATTTATAACTTAAAAACGTTTATACTCAGACCAAAATGTTTGAAGTAGAAATATGCCGACTAATGGCTTATAGCACTATGTTGTTTATGTATACAGGCGTTACGGCCTTGGCAAAGGCCAAGATAAAATTGATAAATAACCAATTTAATAAATAGATAAACACAAAAAATTGGTTGGTTTACCGACAAACAAATCTGAGGTCAATGTCTTGTGTGGCACAGTGCCACTTACTATTGTAGAACAGACATTTTTACATTTTACTATGGATAATTTTTTTGTGTAAATAAAGATACTCACTGCTAAATTTTTTATATCCCTTCCTGAACTTGTTGCGCCACCACTTAACGAAGTGGTGCGCCATGGGAGCGTCCGCGGCGGGTGCCGAAGCTCTCAGCGTTTCGTAGCACGTCATGCGCTGCGCTCACGCACGCATCACCTACACTTCAAAAGGGCCGCTGGTTTGTTATTCCACTGATCACGATGCGAGAGCACTACCACTTTAACCATTCACAGCACTAAACAAATAAGTTTATATTGTCAATACACGTAAAGACCCCGTGACCCAGTTGTCCGCGTGAATGTCGGTCGTGATTGGCGAGTCGTGCGCGTACAACCGTCCCTCGCGCTTACCGTCAAGTGACTGAACTGACTGAACCTGACTGATCTGATGGATGTTGGAATGGAAGAAGGGAAGGGGCGAGCGCGGGATCGTACGGCGAACGGCGCCGGGCGCGGCGCGGCGCGACGGTACGCATCGAGGTTGTTCTTTCATTAAAAAAGTTGTGCGTATGTTGTCGTGTTGATCTTGATAATATTATGGTGATTGATAAACTTTACCTACATACTTCTTTAAACTGAAAAACACTCTTAACTGATGAATTGGAAATTTCGTGACTTTTCAAATAAATAAAAATTACAACATTAAACCAAATTTTAGGATGTCCATATTAATTAACCGTGTGAATTTGTTCATTAGGTAGGTAGGACGAAAATGTTAAAAAAAATGGTAATTTTGCACTTGTAAGACACGAAACAGATGGGTTACTTTTCTCTGCAGGTGACTGTAGTACAGGTACAGTCACTGTACACACTGTACCTAACAATTACTTTTAACTACAAATTTTACTTTTTACTAACAAAAAATTAAACCAACGAAATATAAATTGATTAGCGAAAAATAAAATAAACCATTTTTAATATACCTAAATTAAGAACCAAAATTAACAGTAAATAAGTAATTTTAAGACCGTGCCAAACAAAAAGCAAAATTAAAATTAATTACATAAGTACATAAAGTTCATTTTATGAGGGCAGCGGCATGCGATGCACACGGCAGCAGCAGCGCAGTGCACATCTTTTCACCGTTTGTTTTTTATTAAAAAGAGTTAAAGTAAGTTAAAAAAAAATTAAAATGTGTGCAATTCACACGTAGTAGAAGTGAAACCTTCAAAAATTTTGTTTTCAAGATAATGAGACGAATGTAAAATTTCGGGAAGATGATAAATGTAGGTGTCACTAATCTACGTCACTCCGCTCCGCCCCGCTCCACTCCGCCCCGCTCCGCTCCTCTTCGCCCCGCTCCGTTCCGCTCCGCCCCGTCCCGCCCCACCCCGCTCCGCCCCGCCCAGCCCCGCCCCACTCCGCCCCGCCCCCGCTCCGCCCGGTCAGCTCCGCTCCGCTCCGCTCCCCTACCCCTCACTCCCCTACCGTACCCCTGTACAATGCTTCCTATCTCACTTTAGAATTTATGTGTTTGTCTCTTTTTACTGGACAGTTTCGTTTCATAAAATTTCAAGTCACCCCCGTACTAAAGAAGTTTTCACTTCAAAAAAGAAAGATAGCGGAGTCCACGGCGTCAGACTCGAAGCCTGTGACGTCATAAATCCGAATTCGTCGCACCTATGAGTTCCTATGAGTTCGGTTTACACGTATTATGTTCGGTTTACTTACACGTAATAAGCAGTTAAGTAGATAACTAAATTTTTACAAAAGGAGAATGCCCATTTTGTATGGAGAAATGTACTGACATTAATATTTTTGTGTCCTGATAAAAATACCTTTATTTGAATAAGTTATCTAAATACATTACACAAACCAACTTTAGTCAATTTTAATCGTAGGAGTTATGAGATTTTCAACAAAATTATTTTGTATTTAGGTTATAGTAGACACAGTAATATGGACTCTATGCAGGCGCATTAACTCGTATATGTTTAAGTTTAAAATTCATTTGACAGTCCCCAAACGCCATCTAACTTTTAATGTAATAATTATCAAATTCATTTGACAGTCCCCTAACACCATCTAGTTTGTTGTATCATAGTCATAATCGAATCAACGCAACCTATTGGCCCGAAGGATCTTAAAAGATCCCTGATTGGCTCCAATTCCAATATAAATGGCCGAATGCTTTTGTGTTGTAAAACGGAAGTAAAGTTACTTATTAATTTAAGAAAATAAAGCCCAAAAAGAATTTTTTAGGAAATACGGTAAAATATTTAAAATATTTTAACTTAATTTTTAGTACAAAAGTCATTGTGACACAATTTTTTTTTTTGAGAGTACTGGCTATGGGCATTCTCCTTTTAAGTAAAAACATAACCCGTGTGGTTACCATGCCGGATCGCCGCACCAAGGGTCCTGGGTTCGATTCCCAGCGAGGCGGAAATTTGAATGATGAGTTTGAATTTCTGTTCTCGGTCTGGGTGTGAATGTTCTTGTCTATGTTGTGTGCTGTCCATGGCACCCACGACACAGGGAATCATAGTGTGGGGCTATGAGTGTGAAGCGTTATTTATTATTTATTAAAGTGGTAAAATGTGTGTCCCCCCCTGTAACTTCTAAAATAAAAGAATGATAAAACTAAAAAAAAAATATATGATGTACACTACCATGCAAACTTCCAACGAAAATTGATTTGAACGAGATCTAGTAAGTAGTTTTTTTAAATATCTACGTCATAAATCGTAAACCGCAAAAAACATCGATCGAAGTTACATAGAACTACAAGAACTTTTATGTTATGTTACTTGCTGCTACGGAACCCTTCATAGGCGAGTCCGACTCGCACTTGGCCGCTTTTTTAACTATAAATAAAATTGTCCGTTCACAAGTATTCATTTACTTAAAATTAAGTTATCTAATAAACTACTTAGTAACACGTGTAAACCGAACATCGTCGTAAAAGGACCAAGTGATAATTTGCGTATAATTCTTATAGGTCAAAGGTAGAGACGTAGAGATGGATTTATTTTCTTTCAAATCAAAAGGAGTTCTTATTGCGAGTCTTGTCTTTGGTAAGCTTTTCCTGTTCTAATTAGGTAATACATATAGCTGTTGGTTGACGCTGCAATGCTCCACCATTATTAACACCGAACGATTACCGTCACATGGTTCGTTTTCTTGTTTGAACTTTCTTGTTGTGAACGTAAAAAACTTATGCAAACAATGATTAAGCACAATCGTAACGCGATTGTTGTGAGTTCAAGAAAGTTGTTAGATGTATAGGGCAGTAATAGAGGAAGGTGCGCCCGAGCATAGGTCCGCTACGTTGGCAGCCTCCGCGCGGTCGTCGACCCTGGAACGCCGATTACAAAAAAGATTATTGTAGAAACCTACACACTCATTTATTCACATTCACATGTATTACCATTCAGAGTACAATTACGAAAACATTCACGTTTGACACGAACATACCTAAATGCAGGTGGATTGGTTTTGATTAAGCCATTCAGATTTAGAACCTAACCATTCAGATATTTGGTTTATTACAAAGGATCTTAATCGGGGTTTAGTAAAAAATCAAAAACTTTAAAACAGTTTATATTCAGGTAGCTCGTTCCGTGTTTACTTACAAGTGTGAAAACGCATTTACTGACTAAACAATACAAATCTAAGTCTTCAACTAATAATTACAGCAAACAAGTGTACCGGGAGCAGAACAAAACGTATATGAATGTATTTAGAGTTAAATTTCGCTCTGTGTACGACCGTTAGTCATTTGAGAATTGAGATTATCATTAATTTTAAAAGCCTTTGTAACTACGGAGTTTTTAGCCGTAATTATTAGTTCAGGAATAAGCTTATGTACTTCTAGAATGTTTTAATCGGATTTGACATCTGTTTGAACTAAGAATGACTAAGCAAGAATAAAAAAGAAAGAGGTTTTTAATCTGGGCCGCGGAATTAACAGTGATTAGATAATAATAAGTACATCGTTGAGCTATAGGTAGATCGGGAACGACACTATTATTGTGGTAGAGATCCCATCAAAAACATGAATGTAAAGTAAAAGCCAATTTAAAAAAAAGAATTGAGATCTAAATGGGTGCCAAGTTCTGTGTAGAAAAGCCTAAAATTTTAGTCACAAGAACATGTAATTCAAAAAAATAACCGACTTCAAAGTCTCAAAAACTACATAGTTGTCAGATCTCGTTCAAATTTATGTGAGACCACATGACAAGCGCCTGCTTTCGATTAAAAAAAGAATCATCGAAATCGGTTGGCGTGATATTGAGTTATTCGTCAATTTGTCGCGCACATCTTAACACAAATTTACGACTTATGTGGTTTTCTCATGGATGCCATTGTCAGATCTCAATAAAATTTATGTGGGACCACATGACAGCCACCAGCTTTCGATTAAAAAAAGAATCATCAAAATCGGTTCGCCCAGTCCAAAGTTCTGAGGTAACAAACATAAAAAAAACAGTCGAATTGAGAACCTCCTCCTTTTTTGAAGTCGGTTAAAAAATGTTACTTACTTTGTTACTAAGACGCTTCAGGGCGATTTCAAATAGACTTTTACGACCTCTTCGTGTTAGGTTTACTGTCGACGATTTATCTGCGACCAAGATGAGGTCGTATTCCAAAAACGACGTACAGTACAAACAATGTTTTATGTCGGTAATAAAGAAATCATTAGGATGCGTAACGCTAGATTACCGGTATGGGTTTTACTTCTGCGATTAATAGATTACGACTATCTATATAATGTAACCATAATACAATCGTACCTATATAGGCAATAGTAGAATACATAGTAAAATTCTTATCTTTAAAGGCATAAAAATGTTTAAAGCATTGGGTACAAGTAGGTATTAAGTGTTTAGTGTATGAACTTAACCATTTTCTGGCATACGCAGTTTTTAATGAATAATTATGTAATGTAAAATATGGATAACCCTTATTTTGTAATGATAATGATTTGTACTCACTCCCTCACATCATCATAACATTGTTACTGCTTATGGAAGAACTACCTTTTGCCCGCAGCTTCGCCCGCGGTAGAGATCGATTGTTTACAAATCCTACTTACTTTTACTTAGTAAGATTTAGTTGCCTATGACTTAAGTAAACATGTATCATTTGATAGCGTGATTCAGAACTTGCAAATGAATTTTACTAACGCCATCTATTAACAACATCCGGAACTAAATATCTAGCAACTAACAAAATATCGATCTTCCCATAGGGATGTTTTACCGCGGTAAAAAGTAGCCTACGTTACTCTCCACCCTCCTCACTATCTCCTCACACAAAAACCATACCATATAACAGCTTCGTTGCGACGTGAAAGATGGACAAACAAACAAACAAACACACTTTCACATTTATAATATTAAGTAAAAGTACATACACACATGCGCATTCATACAAACACACTCACGGACTCACACATTCAAAGTCACACACACACACACACACACACACACACACACACACACACTTAGGCACATAACAAAACAAAATTCACAACTTCGCCGAACAAAACCATACTTCACAAATTTAAGTTTCTCATTTTAAGTGACATTGTACTTTATGTATTGTCTTATGAGAAATAAAGATTCCTAAAACCGAAACCAAAGTATGGATTTCCAAAAATCCGATGGTTCATAGGCGACTCTTACACCTGCTAGCTAATCAATCTCATCATCAATCTCATCAGTCTCATATTAATATTATGTCCTAGATAGTTGATTAGTAAATTGGCTTCCTAAGGAAGCTGTTTTCGCTAAATCGTATTTCTTGAAACTATTGTGGTGTATTAATTGAAACGTGTCTATCAGTAGGGAAATAAAGCCCACGTTAGCAAGACTAGGACCACGCAACAGCGTTGTGCCTACACGGCACGATTCAACCTGGGTGGCATTTTAGAGTTACGCGTTAGCTGTTCACCGGTGTTGGGCAAGCTATCCTTTATAACATCGATAAGCACCGGTGAGCCGGTGACCGGCCCTCCGTTTTCTATAAAATGTACCAACCTAAGCCATTGTAACAAGATCCGCGGACCGTCGCGTCGTCGCGTCGCCGCGTCCGTGCCCCACCATAGTTTCGCGGTGCGCCTTCTCCGAAGGACTCTCCGCTGAAAATATTTACGATGTCTTTTTTATTTGATCATCGCCTTATTTGAATTTAACCTCCTATTTGATAATATTGATTTTCGACAACTAAAAGTCCCAATAATATCTGTTTAATTTGTTTAATATTAAATTCATTTTTGGCCAATACCTATTACTTAGGTACCAGCTAAATAACAGAAATACTCTTTATTTGTTTATTTATTTACAAGAGATATTAAAGATTCGCAATATTATTTATGGTGTCTAATATGTATTGAGATGTTTATCCAGAAAGCCAAGGAGTAATTTTCCCCGTGCTTTCTTGAAAATCGGCGAACTTTCGAACAAGATTGTTTAATTAATTTGAAAACAATGCAGCAATGGTTTGTTAAATTAAACAAGGCATGCAGAGGTAAGAGGCAAGGCGAGTGGCGCGAGTGGCCGAGTGGCAGTGGTAAGTACTCAGTGGCAGAACGAGAGTGGAGAGAAGTGGAGCGACCGCTGGTGGCAGCTGGCGTGCCGCCAGTACTCAACGGCAGAAATAAAACGCCACTATCTGCATTCCAGGGCATTTCCAACGATTATCGTTTTGTTTTACTACCGCATCTTATATCAGATTATATAACTTCCCATTCTTCCCATTTATTTAGTTAGAGTATCCTAACGAACTAGTGGTACCTATTAAATTTAAATGGTTAGGTATTGGAAAACATTTTCGATTCGGTAAAAACACTGTGATGATTTGTTGTAAAAAAAATATGCGACCTATGAATGAGTCAAATCAGGTTCGATACCCTATATCTACTAAACAAATGCCTAATAAAAGAACCAGTCATTTACGGAGTTCAAACAACATCTACGACATAATTCATAATTAGGTATGTTGCGTTGATAATCTTAATATATATAAATTACGTGTCACGTTGTTTGTCCGCGATGGACTCCTAAATTTGCACACCGTGTGCAGTTTGAACCAACTTGAAAGATAGGATAGCTTACATCTCAATTTATAGTCCCAATATTATTTCACTTTTGACAGAACGAAGTTTGTCTGGGCAGCTAGTTTTATTATAATTAGTAGATATTATCCAATGCAGATTTCTCTATTTTAAATATAACGTAAATTTAATCAAATATTTTTTTTATTTAGTAACCACTTATTGTTCTGGAATTAATAGGTATAGGAGTACAACCTAAGCAAATATTTTATTTAAATGCTAATGATCTTCGCTTTCGACTTGAAATTCTTTATGTTTTATATGCAATACTTTGCGAATAGGTTACGCTGTCAAGTTGCGGGTTTCTGAGTGCATTGCCAGGTAAACTTTAGATCAGCAGAATCGTTATTAATTGTTATTTGATTCCACAGAAAGACGATCACAACGTCGCCGTCGGCCGGTACTTCAAAGGAGTAATAACGTACGATTACCATATACCGTCCGCCCCTCGCACCTCCATGCTGGGGTCACCAGGAATAAGATGTTTTGGGGAATATTCCAAAAACATTATTGTATAGATAAAACTTAATAAATTTAATAATAAGTTACACTATGACGAAAGACCTTCACGATAATTTTCCTGTTGCAATACGAGTGATGTACATTTTCAACATGCAATTTCTAGTTATTTTATTGGTAACTAGCAGACCCTGCCTCGCGTCGCGAGCTTTGCCGGCCTCAAAGAAAACAATAGACCCGCTTCTTGAAGGACCCCATGTGGCTATCGTCACTCACGGATGCGTTGCTGGCCAAGAAAGAGAGAAGAAAAAGAAAGAAAGAAAGAACTGGCTCTCAAGTTCCCAGCCGGAACTCGGAAGTGCCGGAACACGAAGAGTCGTTTTACGGCTGACTCAAACTCGCGGGTGGTAGCTATCCAGGCGGACCCCATGGACAAATAATAATAGTAATAATGGTATTAATTAACAATTAAAAACAATATTACCAACATAATCCCTCCGAGGGGCCCTATCACCAACGGGCCGGATTTAGTCGTCCCATATGACACCCTCCGGCGTGGGATTGGGGTTATACTAGCAAGGCCGCTCCAACACACCATAAAACTTCCAACCTGCCATGTCCCGAAATCGATACCTCGTCAATTTTATTTATTGTTAGTTAAAAATGTATGTTCACTAATTACAGTAATACCTATAGTTGATTCTGTCGGTAGGTAGGGTGTTTTACTTTCAAGATTTTGTCTCGTCGTTTGCCATCTTTCTGGTTACCCGAGCCTCGGCCCGAATGCCTTTTTTACACAAGAACCTGTTTCCCGCTCCTATGTCGGAAGGTTTAAAAAAGCGGTTCCGCCTTAATAGCTTCGGAGTGTGATTATTACTATAATGTGTAAGTACGACTGAAATTTAGTTTTAATAACAGATGCCATAAAATATTCTTTCAACATGAAGACCTTGTATATTTCATACTAAACTTGTTTTCGAAGATTTCACTGTAGTTTTTGTCATTTAAAACTTCGGTCGTCTATAATGTACCTGCATTACAGATCTGCACTGCATCTACGAGTAGTAGCAATATATGTACCTATGTATGTATATTTATTTAAAACTAAAAGTATGTAAGTACCTACTAAACTAAATATACTATAATTACCTAATAATAACATCTATTAATATAATTACGATGGTACCTACAGTAATTAAATATCTAGTTTCAGACCTAGCCCACTCTCATAACCTTTGTCTATTTTGTCATGTTTTGCCTCACATTATTTACCTTTTTAACCGACTTCAAAAAAGGAGGAGGTTCTCAATTCGACTGTATTTTTTTTTATGTTTGTTACCTCAGAACTTTGGACTGGGCGAACCGATTTTGATGATTCTTTTTTTAATCGAAAGCTGGTGGCTGTCATGTGGTCCCACATAAATTTTATTGAAATCTGACAATGGCATCCATGAGAAAACCACATAAGTCGTAAATTTGTGTTAAGATGTGCGCAACAATTTGACGAATAACTCAATATCACGCCAACTGATTTCGATGATTCTTTTTTTAATTGAAAGCAGGTACTTGTCATGTGGTCTCACATAAATTTGAACGAGATCTGACATCTATGTAGTTTTTGAGACTTGAAGTTGGTTATTTTTTGTTAGTAAAATTTAGATTATTTAACCACAACTTTAAGTCTTTTCTGAACATATCATACCTACCTACCTGAATACTTCTTAAACAACTAATCTTACCTATTAGATTCACTAAAACTACCTTAATTACTTACCTAGGTAGGTATATCGACAGTATGGTGCGTTCGCGTTACAACTAAACCAGTAAAATAAATAATAACAGGCTGGAAAATAATTATCATTGCATTTGAATGTAAGTAGTACATAATATGTGGCAAATAGCTCAGTTAAAAGTTGTATACAAGTTACTAAACATAATACATTCAGTAGGCTATACCTATTTTTACATCATAATATTATTATGGAGGATTAGAAAAGTATTTATTGCCGCAACTCTCCAGTCTTAATAGTGGATTACCAGAAGGCAACTGCCGCAACAGAGAGTCGCAATAATAATACCCACTATAAAGGAAAGCCTGATCTGATATAATTTTCATGATGTAGATCATTCTATAATTGTCATTAAAATTTTTGTCAACATCATATTATAATTATAAGATAAAATCGTTATAATCCAAAGCTTCGCTAAATTCGATTAAAATATAATCGATTTTAAAACAACAATAGCGCAACCTAATAAAAATGGTTTAAGAACACAAAAGCTCAATTACGTAGTGACGGACAAAACGTTCCTTTTCGCCAATGAAAGCCATATTGCACATCAAGCGTGACTGGGGACGTTTGAAGCTTTTCAAGGGGACGCCGGAACTCATCAAAGGGATTTAAATTATATCAATGACTTTGTGCTACCGCGGCCCTTTGTCGGCTCCGATGCATCACGGTGGCTGGCGGCACTGACAACGGTGACAATTCGTCAGCGATCCGTTGCCGATACAAAGAGATCAAAGGGGCCGCTTTTAATTTTGCGCCATGAATGTTACTCACGAGCTTGTACCATTACCAACCGGTAAAAAATACACGATGTCCATGTAATCTCTGATCTACATTTTAATAGCAGTAGCACAATATATGAATCTAACGTTCTGTACGACTGAGGAATAACTGACAATGGCTATGTTGAAAATGAAAATATCTAACCTAACCTAACCTAATAAGAATATGGATTTATGAAACTAAAGTATTAGTAAGTACTTAATTAAAGTAGAGACTTATTTTGTCTATAATGACTAATGACGTAAGCCTTAAGCGCGATTTACATTTCATTAAGTACAGTAGCGAGTTAACTTACGACACCGGCGAGTTAAGTTGTTAATGTCAGTTAAGTAGTAAGTGGTTCAGGTAAGTTAATTCAAATAGATCGCGATCCTATTTTTTGGCGAGTCCAGTGCGAACTAGGCCCCTCCCACGCGTATCCACTCTCCCGCACCCCGCTAAGTTAACTGGCCGCCATGTAGACGGCCTAGACTGGCGAGTTTAGTACAGTGACAGTGCATAAGTTTGTACACTGCGGCCGCAGACACGTGAAGGTAAATTTAATGAAAAATGAAGTGGTCTGATAGTACAACGTTAATCTTTGTACAAGAGTACTTGAAACATGAATGTTTATATATTTCAAAATGCTACAGTCAGGGGCGGTTTTTCAATATAGGCACATAGGCACTGCCTACCCTGGTCTCGAGGCCCAGGACCCAGTCGGAAATTCTTTACGCTTACAACATTACATTAGAATTAGGTAGTAAAAGTATAGAATCCTCTTAAAATATCTGATATGTGAATATCATTACGTAATAACAACACACTATTATAATACTCGTACACTACACAAATCGTATGCACTAATTAATAATAAAATTCATTTATAATTGATCATACACACAGCGCCGCCATGCTGCGGTGCGGTGAAGGCAGGAACTAAACGTTGCCATAGGGCCACGGATTGGGGATTTGGTAATAATAAGAATTATCTCTCGACGCAACGGAATTTCATCCAGTCTAACAGGCTGGCTAATCTGGCTATACAGGCATTGCCTAGGGTGGCCAGTTAAATAAAAAAGTTAAAATATTCTTCCAAACTTCTTGAATAAAAGTTTTACAATTTATTATATGAAAACAATTTTAAATTAAGTAATATTATATGGATTTTCTTTAAAATTGAATTAAATTACTCGATTTACATACTTATTTCAATAATGCGCTCTGGCAATATTAGCAGCCGACGATCTTCGCAGTTTGTTCGCTGACTCGCTCACACCTTGCAAAATTTACGTACGTTGGAGGCCGAACGAGTTCGGAACACGAAACTTCACGAAAGTTCACGATACTGAGTTGTTTACTTTCTGAAAGTTTTGTTTTGCACGAGTCTTGTCTCATTAAAATTCGTGTTTTAAATAAATTAAATAGATTAGTGAGTAATTGTGAGCAATATTGTGATTACGGATTCTTGTGAAGTTTGTAAAGACTCTGTGTGTTTAGTGAATTTACATGATACATTTTCAAAAGCGTTTTTTGAATGAATGAAAATTAATAATAAGGCTCAGATGAAATTCTTTCACCTGAAGAGTAAAGGTGTGTACCAAAATTAAACTTAATTAGACTGAAGGCCACTTTGGATATCCTTTAATTGACTTGTCTTCTATCAATCAATTACTGGATATTTTGACGTGGTCAGACGAAAACAACACTTGCACGGCGGCGATCAAGACGGTCAAAGCAAGATTTACAGGTAAAATTATCAATTTATATTTTAGTTCCATGGGCTAACTAACCCAACAAATGTTATACAACAATTACAATATTAGGGATGTATAATAGTATTACTATAGCATCAGATTCATATGACGCATTTATTTATTTATTTTATTTAATAGGTTCACCAACAGTTTTTCACATGGTAAAATACATTAAACTTAAGTAAACAGTCATAATGTTTTAAGCTACATGAAAAACCAATAACAGGCAAACACAGCATACGTAATTAATTTAGGTAGGTATTGTGAAGGTAACTTAGGTTACTTAAGATTTCTAGTAATAAAGTTAGTAGGTATAAAATCATTCACATTTTCATTTATTCACATACAGATCACACTCTCGAGTAGGTACTCAACCCGTTAGGTGTTCTACGCGAGGTCCAGTCTTGTTCACCGATAAGTCCATCAGATAAGCTGCGGCGGGTGGTGTTAGGTAACTCACTGATGATGACAACAGCTTCCGCGATTGGGCGCGACGCTTGAGAACGTTGGTATTCTTTTGATTTTTTTTAATTTTTTTGATTTTTTTTTTAATTTTTTTGATTTTTTTTGTGCCTACCCTTAAGCCAAAACCTGTGCCCGCCACTGGCTACAGTTACCGCATAAAACAAGCTAGAGATGCAGCTATTATTAATATTTGTGAGGTTATGAATATAAGTGGTTTCGGACCGAAGGAGGCTCTCTCGAAAATAAAAAGTATAATAATTAGTAGTAGTATATTTCTATTAATATTTCATTTTCAATGTTTTGTAAAAGAAGTATTGGTAGGTACTATATCTCTTATTATATCTAGTAAATTGGTATTAAATATTAATTAATTCAACGTCCATTTTCTGGATTAAAACAACGGTTTCGGTGGAACAAAACAACACACGCGCACGACCAGTCTTCTTGTTGGAACGGCAACTTATGATTACTCACCACTCGCCTTACGTTTGGACGCTACTTACAACTTACTACTTATTACTTAACTGTCTGATTACTTAACTCGCTACTGTACTTATTGAAATGCAAATCGCGCTTTACGTCGTAAGGTGAGTCTGTAACTCTGTAGTCTGTACCTACTTACTTAACATTTATGTTTCCTTATTCCGTGCAATGAAGAATATTTAAATGCACTTACATACATATTTGATTATACTGTAGCAGGCTAACCTAAAGTTTTACAGGTAAACCCATTGAGGTAATACATAGAGACGCTATCTCAAACAAAATGTGTGTTCCACCGCCGGCTTGCCCTCCGTTCTCTTTTCAAACTAGAAGCCTCGTTTGCACACTTGCCATAGAGTAACTTTGTATGTGACACTTGTCGAACCAAGACAAGCAATCACCGACTCCAAATCTTTACAAGTTCTTACTCCAACTTTATTTAACGTGCAAAAGCGTTTAAACGATTTCAAACGTAATTACCATTGATTCGTGTCAAAAAATCCAACACTTTAAATTGGTCACAAGCGTCGCGTCGGCAAGCTTATTTAGTCCAATAACACGCTAGTGGCTTGCCAAGTTCAAACGCTCCTTATGATTTTTTCATTCAAAATGGCGGGAACATTGCTCAATAATTTAATTAAATTCGTTTTAGTTGATTTAAGTTAAGATTTTGGTTTCTTACTGATGATAAAGTGATAACATTATCTTTTTTGTTTTTTGTCGTGCAATTGTGACACATTCTTATTACGCACGACGGCATTTTTTCAGTTTTTTCATAAACAATTTTGACATGCGGCCGCCATGAGCGCAGCCGAGTGACAGCCGAGTGACAGAATGAAATGCAGCCGGCCGGCTGCAATGCACACCCCCGAACCCGATGTTCGCGGTGTCCCTTCTATACGCTAGTAATATTAATTCTATGGGTAAACCTACAAGTATCAGTAACTTAACTGCCTACATACCTAAGTGTTTTTTGCGTACAAAATAAATACTTAGGTAAGTTATCACTTATCATGATAACATTTAAGCTGTGTTTAATTATGTAGGCACCAGTCACCATTGTGAACGGAAACAAATGTGCTTAGTTAAATAAAATATTCAGTTTTATATAGCTTTGGCCATAAAAGCAAAAAAGTTCCTTCACGACTCAGATAAGATGTAAAACTGTTAAAATGTAACCAAAAATAGGGGCGTGGGCTCTCGGCCGAGAATACTAACTTATCTTGCTTGCTTTGATCTGCCGCGACTCGGCGGCTTAGCCGGCCTACGCTGCGGACTGCGGTACCCGTACCTGTATCTCTCCTCTCCTCGTCTCTCCTTCACGCCACTTAGAAAAACAGACATTGATTATATTTATTTAATAATTGTACAAATTAAACGCTTTATCGGGGAGTGATTTGATAATTCCTTTACTGTGGTTTTACTATGTGAAGTGAGCGGTAGTCACGGGATGTTTCTTTTTAGAGTTCCGTACCTGTAGTATACGCTAAGTAGTCTGTCGTCTCCTACACTCACTTTAATTACCACCACAGATAAACATAAAGCTTACATGACGGTCAGCTATCTCTGGGAGTAGGTTATCTGTGGACGAGGAGTATGAAGTTACTCTATTGATGTTGTGCGGCGGGACGACGTAGAAGATATAATAAGTGTTGGATAAAAGTAATAATTAAAGTGAGTGAAAGGAGCCGATATAATAAATTGTAAGATAAAAGTACAGTACATTTTGGCGACGAGTCGGTAAGTACTGTTAAACACTTAGTTTGTAGTGAAGAAAATTATTTACTACTACTACGTACTTGGGAATGAAACTTAAAATTCTAAATCATGTCATGATTGTCAATGATATTACATAAAATATTACCTAATTATTATTAGGTATGTACGTAAAAAGAGGGTATTGATGGGTAAAGTTTATACTTGAACAGCAAATAACAAATTTTAATATAAAATAGTGGATCCTTAAAAATGGAAGGCCATTTTAGAACAAGATTTGAAGTTACGTTTTACAAGTAATACTTACAGTTACCTACCTACCTATTGAGTTACTTTACTATTGCTATCATACAATATCATTGATTGCTATAAATAATTAAAAAAAAAAAAAAAAAAAAATAAGATAAAATATTACCTATTATTTATTGGTAATGTGACATTGCCACTTAAAGTACAATTAATAGGAGTAACTTTAAAAGAAAGTTTAATTATTGGTATTTTGGCAATGTCTCTTTATTAGTTTACTAATGGTCGAAGTACCTTTATTATTGAGATATATTATAATTTGATTGTACTAAATTGGCAAAATGAGAAGTAACTTGAAGCATTGTAGTGGAAGTATGAAGGAAGATAAACTATCACAGTAACAGCGATGACTGTTTGGATGTTTTAAAAAGGAAATTGGGTAATTATGAGCGTTGGTAGCTTGAAGACATAATTATAAAATGATTGTAACAGTTGATGACTGTTTAGATGTTTGAAAATGAAAATAGGTAGTTATGAGTGTTGGAAGTTTGAAGAAATAATTATAAAAATAATTATTGTTGTAGCGGATGAGGACTGCTACTATTAATTTATGAATGTATGTGACAGTTGATGACTGTTAAAAGGATGTAAAATAATAATAGCTAATTAAGAATGTTGGGAGCTTGAAGAATTTAGCAGTTGATGACTGCTATATGTAACTTATTAATTAATATAATGGTTGACGACTGTTTAATGTTTTAAAATACTTAAAGCAGTTGATGACTGCTATCGGTAGCTGTAAAATATAACCATTAAGTACCTACGGTTAATAGTACTTCAATTATTAACACCAGAACAGTTAGAAATTGATAAAAATAACTATCTTATAAACAAAGTATGACGTTAGGTGGTAAGGAACAGTAAAAAAAATGAAAGGTCTCTTCTTGTTACAGAAAATGGCAAATCTTTCATTAGACAAATTTGAATGTGATGGAGATGTAGCTTCAGTATCTATTAGATGGGAGCGTTGGAAGAGAAGTTTAGATATTTATCTAGAAGCAACAAAAGTTACATCTGAAAGTCAAAAACGAGCATGTATGCTGCATTGGGGTGGATCAGAACTCCAAGAAATATTTTATAATATACCGGGAGCAGATGCTACTGTGGAAGCAAACAGCAAAGTTTATGAAATAGCAATTAAAAAATTAGATGAATATTTTGCACCTAAGCAAAGTAAACGTTTTGAAAGACATTTATTTCGAAAATTAAAGCAAGAAGAAGATGAAAAATTTGAAAAATTTGTAGTTCGCTTAAGGCAGCAAGCTTTAAAATGTGAATTTACCGATACAAATGATCAGATATTGGATCAAATTACTGAGAAATGTGTTTCTGAAGACTTGCGGAAAAAATTATTAACATCAGGTGATATGACTTTAGACCAAGCTATTGTAGAAGCGAATGCTTTGGAAGTAGTTAGGAGGCAATTAGATAATTTTAACAACAAACAAAAATTTATGCATGAAATAAATAAAATAGAGACTAAATCAAGAAACAGTATAAAAAAGGAATGTTATCGATGTGGTAGTTGGAATCACTTAGCGTATGAAGAGAAATGTCCAGCGAAAGGTAAAAAATGTATGAAATGCGGAAAATTGGGACATTTTAAATTATACTGCAAAAGCAATTTGTTTAAAAGAAAGACACCACCACAAACATCATTTAAGGAAATTGCGAAAAATATGGATAAGTCAAAGAAAATGCGTCAAGAAATAAGGAATGTTGAGATGAAAGAAAATGTTAGCGCTGACGAAGAGATACACTATGTATTTAATATAGATAATGATGATTTGATTATGTGTAATATTGGTGGTTATAAAGTTGAGATGTTAGTTGATTCAGGTTGCAAGAATAATTTGATTACAGATAAGACATGGAATAAAATGAAAGAAAGTGGTATTAAAGTATTTAACCAAATACCGAACCCAAGCAAGATATTTTTAGCATATGGAAGTAATACCCCACTAAAAGTGATTGGCTCTTTTCAGAGTTATATAGTTTTGGCAGGAAAAAACATAGATGCTACATTTTATGTTATTGGTGATGGAACAAGAAATTTGTTGGGTAAAGCAACAGCAATGGCTCTAGGTGTTCTAAAAGTAGGTCTACAAGTAAGTAATGTGGAAACAAATAATATTTTTCCAAAATTTAAGGATACTTTAGTACGTATACCCATTGACGACAATATTAAACCAGTAATTCAACCTTACAGAAGGATTCCCATACCCTTGGAGGAAAAGGTAGAGAAGAAGATAAGCGAGCTTCTAGAAAGAGACATAATTGAAAAAGTGGAAGGTCCTTCAGACTGGATATCACCAATTGTGCCAATATTAAAAGAAAATGGTGATGTCCGTCTATGTGTGGACATGCGGAGGGCTAATATGGCAATAAAAAGAGAAAATCATCCATTGCCAACTATGAATCAATTATTACCTAAAATTAAGGAAGCAAAAGTTTTTAGTAAACTAGACATTAAAGATGCATTTCACCAATTGGAGCTTCATCCAGATTCCAGGCATATCACAACATTCATTTCAACCAAAGGACTTTACAGATACAAACGATTAATGTTTGGTATAACATGTGCCCCTGAAATTTTTCAGAAAACTCTTGAACGGTTATTATTGGAGTGTGAAGGGGTTATAAATTTTATAGACGATATCCTTATATTTGGAAAAGACAAACTCGAACATGATCAAAGACTTCAGAGAGTATTACAAGTTTTAAAAACAAATAACATACTTTTACGGGAAGATAAATGTTTATTTGGCATATCAAAAATTCAATTTTTAGGCCATGAGTTATCCAAAGATGGGGTTAAGCCCTTAGACAAATATATAACAGCCATTAAAGAATTTAGAGCCCCAACTACTATTTCAGAATTACAGAGTTTCATGGGACTTATCAACTATGTAGGTAAATGGATTCCTAACATGGCCACTATAACCGAGCCTTTGAAACAAGTACTTCGCCATAAATTTGGCAGAAACTCTAATATAACAGAGATGTGGGGAGTTGATCAGGACAATGCGTTTAATTCTTTAAAAGCTACACTAGGAAACTTGCCGAAATTAGGTTATTACGATGTGAGAGATAAAACTGTTGTTTTTGCAGATGCGAGCCCTGTAGCATTAGGGGCTGTTTTGATTCAAATTAATAATGAAGGAGTATCTCGTATAATTGCATTTGGTAATAAAACCTTATCTGATTGTGAACGCCGATATTGTCAAACGGAGAAGGAAGCTTTGGCACTTGTGTGGGCTGTTGAACATTTTCATATGTTCCTTTATGGAAAGCAATTTGATCTCGTTACTGATCACAAACCATTAGAAATAATATTTGGACCAAAGTCAAAGCCATGTGCGAGAATTGAAAGATGGATTCTTAGATTACTATCTTACAAGTACAAAGTGGTCTACTTGCCGGGAAAAAATAATATAGCTGACTCTTTGTCTAGGCTGTGTATGATTAGGCCTGGACTAGACACACGTAATAGAGATTATGTGCATGATGTGGTGGAACTTACTAGACCTGTAGCAGTATCATTAACAGACATTGAAAATCATTCGAAACAGGACCCAGAATTACAAAAAGTAAAAGAAGGTGTCTATAATAATATTTGGGATGACAGTATAAAAACGTACAAAATATTTTCTAACGAAATTTGTTTTTATGGAAACATTGTTCTTAGAGGTACGAGGATAGTGATTCCAAAATCATTAAGGAATCGTGTTTTGTCTGCTGCGCATGAAGGACATCCTGGCGTAGTGGCGATGAAGTCAAGATTAAGGAGTAAGGTTTGGTGGCCAAGATATGACAAAGACACTGAAAATATGGTTAAGTCTTGCAAAGGGTGTACGCTGGTGTCGGGGCCATATCCACCTAATCCACTGAAAAGACGGGAACTACCATCATATCCATGGGTTGATATTGCGATAGATCTTCTAGGTCCATTACCGTCTGGGGATTATCTCTTAGTGGTAATCGATTACTACTCAAGATATAAAGAGATAAAAAATTGTAGAGATATATCCAGTAAAGAAATTACGAAATTATTGAAAGAAATTTTCAGTCGATTGGGAAATCCCGTTTCTATCACAGCTGACAATGGAAAGCAATTTACAAGCAGTGAATTTAAAACCTTTTGTCATGAAAATGATATTAGAGTTCATTATTCAATTCCATACTGGCCACAACAAAATGGCGAGGTGGAAAGACAAAACCGTGACATTCTTAAACGACTTCGAATATGTCAAGTCGAAAAGAAGTGCCACTGGAAAGAAGCAATAATAGATTATTTATGTATGTACAACAGTACTCCGCATACGGTTACGGGAAAGACGCCAGCGGAATTATTTTTTCAAAGAAAATTTAGAGACAAAATTCCCATGATAGATATTATTAAGCATAGACAGGATGATCAGGAAGTAAGAGACAGAGATAAAGAAAAAAAAGAAAGAGGAAAGGAATACGCGGATAAGAGAAGAAGAGCACAAACCGTAGATGTTGGGCCAGGAGATAAAGTATATGTCAAAGATGTCAACAAGGCGAACAAACTGAGTACACATTTCGCACCTACACCCCACACAGTCCAATCACGAGTAGGAGGAGATGTTGAATTAACGAATGACGAAACTGGACAACAATTGCGACGCAATATTGTCCATTTGAAAAAGGTAGAAGGAGAATGGAAAGTAATAGAAACGGAAGCTCTGAAATCTGACGACGAAGATGATGAAATAAATAAGAGTAATGAGTAAAACCTAATAGATGATTTACGAAGTGAAGGAAGCATTTGATTGATGTAATTTTAATATTCTTTTAATTAGTGTTTTACAAGTAAAGAACTTAATAATTGGAGTTAGTGAAGAAAAAATTAAAATATAAGTTACTTTAAAAACATAAAGTACTTGAGGATGAGAAGTAGTGATTTGTAATCTGAAATTCTTTAATTTGAATTAAAGTACCAATTTATAAAATCTGAATTTGGTTTCTTTTATCTCTTACGGATGATATCCATTTAAATAAATAAAATAAAAAAAAATAAAAATAAGGGAGGGATGTAGTATACGCTAAGTAGTCTGTCGTCTCCTACACTCACTTTAATTACCACCACAGATAAACATAAAGCTTACATGACGGTCAGCTATCTCTGGGAGTAGGTTATCTGTGGACGAGGAGTATGAAGTTACTCTATTGATGTTGTGCGGCGGGACGACGTAGAAGATATAATAAGTGTTGGATAAAAGTAATAATTAAAGTGAGTGAAAGGAGCCGATATAATAAATTGTAAGATAAAAGTACAGTACAGTACCCAAAGGGTAAAAACGGGACCCTATTATTAAGACTCCACTGTCCGTCCGTCTGTCTCCAGACTGTATCTCATGAACCGTGATAGCTAGACAGTTGAAATTTTCAAAGATGATGTATTTCTGTTGCCGCTATAAAACAACAAAATTACTAAAAACAGAAAAAAGAATTGTGTGGTTTTATGAAACCACGATACAAGTGAAACTTTTTTTCGGTTTGTAGGCATTTAACTAATTTTTTATTCGATGTAGAGTATTAAAATTGCGTTTTTAACCTTAACTTAGGTAATTATTCAAAAATGGGAATGATAATGGGAAATCATTAGTAGACAAAATATGTACCTACATATTCAATTATAAATTTTAATTTCAATTTACGTATTAGAGTACGGAATACATAATTAATACATACCTACTTACAATCATTTAGATGATAAACGCATATTAAAAACTAAGAGCAATAATTATTTAAATCATTGAATCTCCATTATTAATTATTATTTATTATTCTTACTGCAGAGCCGGATGTAGAAAATGCAACAAGCGATAGATGGACGAAAAATGGGGTGATAGGATAAAAGTTTCACTTTAATAATATAAATATTTAAGTAGGGCTCCCATACAATAAATGTGATTTTTTTCCGTATTTTGCTCGATATTAACATTATAAAACCTACAAAATAAACAGGAACAAAAATTTCGTATGTACTCAAACACTTTATTTAGGTACTCAAAAACCCGCTTTCAATAGTTTTAAAAGCTGGCCAGGGCTTATGGGTGGGTTGTATCTATACCTATGTTGTATTCTTATACAGCAGTGCAGAGTCGATGTTCGAATTCATACGAACGAAAGCAAAATTAACACTGGGCTGTTGGTTTCAAAAAGGGCGCTATTTAAAAGGCTGCGAAATACTGCGAATGCTGCGATACAAATTCCCAGAATTCATTGAAATACGTGCGTACGGTACGGTTCCTACGCGACGCGGCGACAAAGCGACGCGACGTTGCGACAGGGTTGGTTCGTAACGTAGAAAGTACTTAGAACTTAGAAGTTATAGACGTTATAGAGTACATAATGGATTTAACACGGTAAAGAAATATAGTAGCTGTTTTATAAGAACCCAAATATCATTACATTTAGATAACAATACTTGGTCCGAATGAAACTTCGCTGAAAGCCAGTTTATACATATTCAATTAACATAATACTGAAACTTTGAATTTTGAAACATGTCCCGGAGACTAGGTTCTAGGAGCTGGCTACACTGATGCAGTGATATAACCATAAAATAATTAAATCGAATGCATGGAGGCGCACGCGCAAAGTACCTACCTACTAATGTTGACAGTTAAATTTGAAAATGGTGAAGGAATGACTTCGGTCAGTGGAGAACTTCAGAAAGCCGAAAGGTGGAGAAGTACCTAAGTAGCTAATTATTGTAAATTTGGTGACAGTCAAAATAAAGGTTTTATTTTGTTTTTGCTTTTGATGGGACTGACGGGTTGTCGGGCAAAGGAACTCGTAACAATCAGTACCTAATGTATTCAGTTTAACCGAAATAAATAGTTTTAAATAACGAATTTTCAAACTGTGGAATAGGGATGTTAACACTATCAATAAATTAAAATAAATTTATGGTTAAAGTATCAAGGAAAACATTTAAACACCTAAAATATTATTCTTTTGTCGAAATCAATCAATATAAATTAAATATAATTATTTTAAAATGTTAAAAATAGTACTCACTGTCACGTGACCTCAAACGCCGTTTGGAGCTTATGACCTATTTTATATGAAAGTGCAACTAACTTCAGTCGACAGATAGTATTGAATATCGGCTAGTGACGTCACGTGACGTTTTTGGCGGGGAATTTGAAAATGATTTTTATTTATCAATTTTTTATTTTTAAATCGAAGATTATTATTTTTATAATATTTTTTTCGTGAATCTTAAGGTTCTATCTATAAAAGGAAATTGAATCCTAAAATTAGTCAACATCCCTATTAGCAGTGATTGGATTTGGATCTACAAGACTCGAGAATCGTCCTGAATTATTGTGTAGCTTTGCAGTTTGCACCAGTACTCGGTACTCCCGAGTCCAGAGTTCCAGACAGCGCGATAGGATCTCGGTGTAGCCAGCCAGCCGGCACGGCCGCCCGGCCGGCGCGGCGGGCGCGGCGGGCGCGGCCCCGCGGCCCCGGGCCGTGGCGTGTAGCGCGCCATCAAATTAATTACGTCTATATTTCAACCCTTTGTCGGCTACTACCGCTCGAACGTTCGCCGGACGCTCTATTTGCGACTTTCGATTCGGCAATAACCCAAATTATAAGAAATAGCTTTGCAAATGGGAACTGGGTTTGGTTGGATGGATGTTAGGTGAGTATTTTAACAATTAATTAGAAAGAAGAAAGAAAGTTAATCATTGATTTATTTATGTTTGGGTTTGGGTTTGGCTTACACATTTTATTTTATTTTAAATATCGTATTTTAATTAGGCATTTGTTAGTTATAAGGTAAGTTACTAAATTAAATAAGTAAATTGGTACCTATTCGATTAAGATTAAAATAATTCTAGCTGTAGAATTCGAGCTGCTGCTGTTGTAGCTCGGTAACAGAGGACAAAGAGAAAATGACCGCTAGCTTTCTTAGGATACAGCTTATTTCACGTTATAATAAATAACTACGTAAACTTTTAATTTATTCACATAAAAAAATTGAATAAAGATCAAATCATCTAAACGAAGTAAGCTTGATCTACAGCACTCGTGCCATGAAAAAATAGCGTCCGAACAAAATTGACTATTTGGAGGAGTGCCCTGCGGAGGCGGCGGCACTCAAAGGCTCGTGATCAAAGGCGCCGCCAAGCCGCCGCCGCCATCGACCGGCCGCGGCTTTGATCTCGCCGCACGAAGTGCAAATTATGTTGTAAAGACAGTGAGTGGCGCACCGGGCACCGGCCCCGCGCCCGCGCCCGCTAGCGGTGTGGCTAATTAATTCAATCCATTATCCAATGCTGTATGCCGCTCCCCGCTGTCCCCCCTCCTCGGTGTCCCCGTGGGCAATGGAACATACCACACACCAGACCTAGTACCAAGCATCTACTGAGATTACGTATTTAAACACTATAATAAAGGCATTAGGTAAGTCCACCCATTATAATTCAATAAAGTTTAAATAAATAGGTATACCTAGAGCTTAATATTTAATGGCTATGTATGTAGGTACTTAGTTTACTACAAGCATCTAATCTGAGGTTTACATCTCTGTCTGAAACATAGACTAAAAAATATCCCTATGATCTCATGATGAATAAAATTGATGATTTCTAGTTTTATTATCAACTCTATCTACATCATTTTGAAAGCGGAGTTTTAATAAAAATTAAAAGCTGCGCTTATAAATTAGCAATTTAAATATTTTAACGAATATACAATCAACCACATTTTAAAACAACCGTTTATGTATTTAATTATCCAGTTCTGTTGTCTTGGATTATGCTTAATCTTTCCAATTTACGATAATTCGATACCACTTTTCGCAAGCTTAAGCGTTTTAAGCTTTTCGGTTCGGCTCTGTCAAATTATGCGGAAGGAATACATAGGTACCTTTATTTCGAGGAATAACGAAGGAACGATATATTTGGTTGGAGCAATTTATAGCCATTATGCGCTGGTCGTTTGTAAACAATAACCGGTTCAAAGATGGTAGGTAGGTTCTCTTTGAGATTTCGCGCGCGCCGATAGAGATGAGATGAACGTTATGAACGTATGATGAAAAATAATGCAGACACAGTCACAT
Source organism: Thymelicus sylvestris (assembly GCA_911387775.1). Lineage (NCBI taxonomy): Eukaryota > Metazoa > Arthropoda > Insecta > Lepidoptera > Hesperiidae > Thymelicus > Thymelicus sylvestris. The sequence continues at coordinate 9,372,409 of OU426886.1, forward strand.
ATAATAATGAACAGTGGAACAGATAAAGTGAACAAATTGTAGTTCCCTAATGTATCATGTTTAATCTTAGATCAATAAAGTTTAACATTAATAAAAATTAATAGGTATTATAATAATTGTTTTTAAATAATTATTTAGGTCTCGTAAGAAATTTTGGAGCCTACCCAGTCTACTCTATAAAGCAGTGTAGTCCGTTTAGTTGTCGCATGAATTTTTTGATAATTACTTCTTAATTACTATGAAAAACCCTGTAAGGCTGTGAAACATAGAAGTGAAGTGTGCCTTGGTTGGAGTATCGTTTGGCGCGATCTTTGAATAAAATCAAAGGGTGTGATGGCATGGCGTATTGATCCTTTCTAATTTATTAATTATTAGGTCCGTGCTAGGTTAATTTAAGCTTCTAATTTTCATAATAAGGTAGTAGGTACCTACTCTATAACTATTCCCATCTCTAAGCAGTAGGCCGTTCGAACGAATCGAACCGTAGATATTGTTGTAGTGAGGGGACCGGAGGGGGAGATGATCGAGAATCGAGTGCCGCGTGCGTCGACCCTCGGCCGCCGAGCTTTGATCTCGCCGGCTCGCCTTCACGTTGCCGCGTCGTCGGTGCCGCTCGCCGGGTCTGTTAGGCCTGCCGCGCCGGGCTGCCGGGCCTGCCGGTCGGTGCCGCAAAGGTACGAAGATTCCGCTCTCCAGTTACCAACCACACCTGCATATTATACATATTATACATAATATAGCGTGTTCCTAAACAAATCGGAATAAAAAGTTCGCATGTTTTAGCCATTGGCTGCAGTCACTAATGTTTAGCCATTTAGCCCATACTAGACCTATAATATGTATGTTTAGCCCTCGTTTGGGCTGCGTTTTACTGAACTTTAAAATAGCTATAGCTATTAGCTAGCTTTAGCCCTTTGGTATTTATAAAAAATCTTAATATACATATAAATTACGTGTCACGTTGTTTGTCCGCGATGGACTCCTAAACTACTTAACCGATTTTAATCAAATTTGCACACCGTGTGCAGTTTGATCCAACTTGAAAGATGGAAAGCTTAGATACATCTCAAAAAAACTTTTGACAGAACGAAGTCTGTCCGGGCAGCTAGTATAAAATATAGATTAGATAGCTAGGTACTAATATTGAAATTAAATTAACGCATAAGAATAATAATGGTTAATCACTTTAATCAGAATAATCAGTAATCAATCACTATACCAAAACACCGAGTGTTCAGAGAGATCAAATAAACATATAATAAGTAAAGTAGGTACATGCCTACCATGTCCATGTATCTAACTGTAATTAGGCATCAATTTTTTTCACATACAAATAAAAAATTTTATACACATATTCAGTACTTATCATCTCAGCTATTTGAAATTCCTTCTGTTTATTTATCGCTAACAAAATAGCTTTCATCGATGTCGTGCGCTTATCATGTGATACTAATACTACATTCGCGCTAAAGTCGTCCGCCATCAGATTAAGATGAGTATAAATAAACACAAGCCGGCGACAAGTCACTAGAGATCGGATCCAAGAGTTACTCGGAAGCGCTATTTCCGACATTCTACGAATGTCATTGATGTTTACAGACAAAACATTATGTTATAATGACTCCCAGGAATCAATTAGGAATTTGAAGAATATTTGCGATAACTAGGTTCACACTATCTACCTACTTACAGCTAGGTATGATGGGAATTCGGAAGTAAGCTGTAGGTACCTACTGTACTACTGTCCACAGTCCACCATATTCAAATTACAACTTTGAACGTACATACTACGATTCGTTCGGCATGCGCTAGAGCGGCTAGCTAGAGTAAGCTCCGTAAGACCGTACCGATGAGGCCACTTTCTAGAAAATTTCTAAATTCTTACAACGGTTTCATCGCTGTTATCGGAACTACCATCAAAACTTTTTACATTTTTTAACATCTTAGGAATATTACCATCGTTGATAAAGTAAAAATTCAAAACATAAAGCAGAATTGCAGAAATGATGCAATCTTATTTAGCAAACCACTTAAAAAAAAGTTTTATCTCAAGACTTGTTTTTTTAGTTTCATTTCCTTTGGTAGGTACTTCCATATAAAGCTTGCCAGTTAGGCCTTATATGAAATGTGTTAGATTTTTACATAATTTTCTGTTTTGAAACCGCAGATTGCAGAGTAACGTTACAACGTACAACCACAGTATAAATTGATATATTTATACTGTGGTACAACTGATTCTAGAGTGAGATTCGAGTGATTCGACATCATCATTATTTCATATTAAGAGGGATTAAGGTCACCATTTCACCAGTCATCACGCTGCTCATAGCAATAATAATATAATACCCTAATAAATCTTTTAAAAGTTAAGAATTTGGTTCCTCATTATACATATAAAAATAACTTAGAATTCCAATTTGATAGTAGGTTAATATCCGCAGTCAGATTGAAAGCGATTGAGGAAAATATTGTCGCATGCAGAATACGAAACTGCGCTTGACATCGTCAATAGAATTTCCTTCCAAGGAGCGTATCTTCATTTAGAATTTGATTTACCTTCATCTTATTTGATTTCATGAAATCTATTTACAGTTTTTTTATTATTATTCGTAAAAAGTTACTTAGGTAATGGAAATTAATATTCTCGCTCGCTGAAAAAGGTTTCTTTGCCAAAAACTAGATTAAAGCATTACCTGCAAACTTAATCAACTTACGCCCTTAAGCCCTTAATAATATCCGCCAAATAAATTTAACAAGCAGGCACTTGACTAATAACAAATAGGTATTTCAAAGGTCAAAATAAACCCATTCATAAATAAAATACCTAAGATAAATCCATCCCGGTGGCGATGAAGTCCAAGATGGTGAGCGAACTAATAAAATTATTATTAAGTAAGTACATAAAGTTCGGTAAAAATACTTGAATGTTTTAATGCAGCTTTCGGCTCAGTAAAAAGTTATATTTTGGTGGTGTCGTTGTTTGCTTTATCTAAGCTACCCCCGGTGTTACACGGTCGTTTTAAGAGCCGGATTTCTTTATTTATTTTGTTTTCTTTCTCATGACAAGAGCGCCGCTTTCCTATCGCTCTTTATCTATCAACTTGTATAAATAAACTGGGAATCATGGCCCTTATGTAAATAAAAGAAGAAATATTATCAGACGAGAGTAAACTTGGGAGGAATTATCACCGCCGGAGAATGTAAATACACGAAAGAATTATTTAGTGTTTCCGCGTGTTTCATTAGGTTTATGCAGTACGTTAATGTTTACGTGATTTTTTTTTACTGCAGTAGGTACCTAACCTACCATAGATAAATTATTTAGGCCAAGTTTAAAAACGCAAAAGAATAATGCATTTCTGATTAGTTCATAGTATTACAAATTAAAGTACTATTATTTATTTCTTCTGTGGTATTATTACCTAAGTTGCTTCCGTTCCTTATAACTGTAACTTAGGTGGTTTCAGCATTTGGGCCTAGGTATACCTACCTAACTCTCGAGTCTCGACGGACTGACTCTCCAAGGTTATTCTGGCTAGTCTGCTCACATTCAATCGTTCAAAAGAATAGAGAAATTGACCAGGATGTATTTTATGTAATATGCAATAAATTAAGGAATAGGTACGAATGACCCTCAAATTAATAGGTGTTTAGAAATCTGTTGAGCAGTCGTAATGTATGGATAAGAATGCTGGACTGCATAGAAGACGGGTTTGAGACAATTATTGCTTGTGGTGAAAATGAGAATGGTGAGGTGGATGTGTGGAGTAAATAGAATGGAAGCAAAAAATTTGTTATTTAATACTTAGTACCTATAGGTATAAGAGGAAGTTAGAATGTGGCACAAGTGACAGAAAAGTCGAAAGGGTATCCGAACGTCATGGTGCGCATGCGCATGTGTTGAGGCGAGAGGAAAGCATGTAACGAGAAGAGTGATGATGATGATTAAAAAATGGATGGATTGTGTGAGGAACGACAACATAAGCATAACAGAGACGATGACGCTTATGAGAGAAGTATAGAAGGAAGTAAAAAATCTTAATAATAAACTATACCTATTTACCTAAATTATATTTCACCTCTTCTAACATGCGTAGTGCATAGGTACATAAATAAATCCATTAAGAGTAGACGCTCTCAGTTTTTATTAAAAGCTCTTGATTTCATGTACCCCTAGTAGTGTAAAAAATCATGAAACCTCTAACACGAATGAATTCTTAACCTACTTTTGATGAAAAACGGTAAAACCAACAAGCCGAGTACCTAGGTAAGTAGGAACATAAGTACATATTCGTATTTACTGTGGAAATCCCGGAGGCTGCAGCCCACTTCAATAGCGCAATGGTACTTACCTTCTGTTGAACCCTTATAGTAAAGTTCTTTACAAATTTAGTAGCTTTCACAAAATATAATTGCCTTATTTAGGTTCCTTTTAATCTAAGGTGCTTTACTGAATGGTAAATCGGTGCCGTCTTCTAGAAAATTATACATACATAGGTATAACAATGACATAATCTCTATAGTAGCGGATATGTTTTTATAATTATCAGGACTCATGTGATGAAATAATAATTAATATACATGTCGGCGAGCGACCTCTTTGGTTCTACAACGATTGGCCGATCATACAAGAAGAGTCATGATTTCATGAAGGAAAACTAAATATTTAGAAGAAGGAATACGTCAATATATTTGGAACATACAATATGTGGGGCATTCTATGGGATTCTATTATTGATCACGGAGTAGTAGAGATTATGATGGATGTGAACGTTAGGAGAACTAGAAATATAATATCATGGAGTAAAGTAAAATCTTCCATACACATAATTATGTAAGTACAAATACTACATAGGTGCTTTCATCTATTTTGAAAATAGGTACAATTACAATTTGTATTACAATTTATTTTAAGTAGATAGACGACGTAGATCGACGACCCGTGTGGCGCAATGGTTACCATGCCGGATCGCCACACCATGGGTCCTGGGTTCGATTCCCAGCGAGGCGGAAATTTGAATGATGAGTTTGAATTTCTGTTCTCGGTCTGGGTGTGAATGTCCTTGTCTAGTGTGTTGTCCATGGCACCCACGACACAGGGAATCCTAGTGTGGGGCTATGAGTGTGAAGCGTTATTATTATAGATACTTACCTACCTATTGATAAGAATTTCCACCTAAGCCATATAATTCCAAAAAGCTAGAACAATGGCTTACAATTGCTTTTATTATTTTACTCTTGCGATTTTGGCGCCCAACAAGGGACACTAATTTCAATAACAAACAATAATATAGTGACAAATGTAATGTTTTTAACGGAAAGGACATTAAATTATTAGGAAATTAGAACAACGATAACAATAAAACGTTAGATATGCGAGCACAGTATTCCCTGGATTCTGTATTCCTCCTATTACGTACCTATTGTTGCGCATAAAAGTTCAGGAAAATCTGATTTGCCTCCCCTCTTAACTTAAGAAAAAACTAATTTAATGGGCCAGAAGTTGAGTATACCCATAAAAGCAGAAATGCTTTTAATCTGTAATGCGCGAATAACATAGCGCGCTGACTGCTAAATATTCAAACAACACTGTTGCTTCATTACATTATGCACTTTAATTTTATTTTTATTTTAACTGTTTAAATGTTATGTTATGTTTAAATGTTGACGTAATTATCGTTTTCTCCACAGAACACCTAATAATTAGGTGTTCTGTGGTTTTCTCTTTATTGCCCGATCCACGAACTATTTTATTATAACTCCACTTACTTTATCTATTTAGAACTTTGTCATTTAGTACAAACCTATGTTACCTAATCTATGATTTTAACCAAGCTGACTGATTTTGTGCAGCTGGTTTCCGGAATTCCATTCTATTTGTTCGCCCCATTTCAAATCAAGAGAACGAGGAAATAGACGCAAATAAAATCTCCTCTCCGAAACGAACCTTTCGAACAACAAAAGGATCGGATTGCGCTAGCGAAGTGTGGGTGAAGCCGACATCCCTACACATTTCGTGATCCCTACAATCCCTACTCAATGCGAAATAGAAGCATTCACAAAAATTCCAATTCATTTCCCATTATACTCACATATTAAACCAATGGTATTAAATGAAGTTATAAAAAAGCATTGCTGTTTTTTTAGTGATGTTTTGACAACAGAACGGTGAGAACTGGTGAGTTAACATGATTCCGTTGAAAATCTCATCCTGTTCTTTTACATTGATTAGCGCCGGTGGGACTGATGCTGGGAGCACATTCGCGTCCGGTCGTGCGCGCTGTAATCAATTCTGTCTAAATATTGATCTTTTTTTACTTCCTTTTCTTTCTTTGGACGGATAAGGCGGATTTTTGTAGGCTTGCCTGTAATCAATACTCAAAGCACCCCTTTATTGCGTACCACGGAACTCATATATGTGCAGTGTGCAGCTGACAGCCGTGCAATTGAATATGTCTCGTCCAAATCTACTCGTGTTTCATATTAATTTATTGCAGTCATAACGATAAATAAACAGGGCTTCTTTCGTTAAGTCTGTCATTATTTGAAATTCTATAAATACCGTACATAAAATAATGCCGATGAGCCTGCGATGTTCGCGCCGGCTAAAGGGCTGTAGACGCTTTTGAAAATTCGTCTCACCTAGGATTGCCAGGTCAGCCAACCAAAAAGCTGGACAGACTAGCCAGATTGGCCGGACATTTGGGTAAAAAAGCCGGACACCCTAAATTATCAAGTATTTTGTGTTTTAATGTTATCATGACAATTTTTTAGAACTTCTTCACTAATTTATAGCATTTAAAGTAAACAAACCAAAAATATTAAATAATTAGCATAAACGTGCTTTCAAAGCTCAAAATTTTTCAAAATAAGTCCATAAAATTAATAATTAACATCTTCATTTATTTTTTAGAAGTTTCATAAAACTGTATTCGCTTTGCACCACATTCCGATTTGTATGGGGCCTTCAAGCTGCTGGTTTATGCCGTTTATGAAAAGTTAAGTATCTTCCTACCTTAGATATCCTACCTACTTTATTTTAAAGATTATTTTATCACCTTGGTCCAGAAAATAATAACAGCATGACGTAGGAAGGAATCTAATAACACCTACGAGCAACAAATTTTAAAACCCGCAAGCAATTACTGTGAGTCCATCTAAATTATTTAAATTGGTATTAACGGTTTTTTTTTCATATTATTCCTCTAAGCATCATACTCATACACACAACATAAATACAAAAGCTAATTTTAAGGTGCAGTTTTAATTTATTCATAGCTTAAATTTGTATCGAGACATGGACGCATGTGCCTTGGTGTACTGACTAGTCTGACTACTGACATAAATATTATTATGCGGGTAATGCGGGCTATGCGTCGGCGTTCGGCGGTCGGCCGCGGCGGCGGCGTCGGCGTGTCAGCACATCTACTTCGTCTAATTGCACCCCTGCGGCGTGATGGATGGACCGGGACAGGCCCCCGCAGCCCCCCCCCCCCCCCCGCCCCGCCCCACACCTCACCCTCCGCGGCGAACCCCACGACCATAAGGGTTGTTCCCAGAAATTCCATTATCATCCGAGTCGTATCATTTGACAATACATCGACTTTGGAAATCTCAGAACAGAACTTTGGGAGTCAGGCTTGGACGGACCAAGTCGTACAAAAGAAATCCAGCTTTGTTCTAGGGAACAGTACAATGAGTTTACTCGTATTGTCAACCGTTTAATTATGAATAAGTAAGTATTCTTATAAATCGTAATAACTTCTCTGCTATTAACTGTCAATACCGTCTTTTTTTACTAGTTTTAATTTTTTTCTATTTTCTTAATTTTTGTCCTTTTATAAGACCGTATTTTTAAGACTTCCTAAAGGTCTTCCTGTTTATACATATTATGTATAAGTAAAGTACTATTTTCTGTATTTTTCTCAAAGTTCTAGTTATGGAGGTAAGGGGGAGGGGGGGGGGGGGGGGTTTGGTCAATTTTCGTCTTCAATTTTAGTTCGTTTTTGAATAATTTTAAAACTATCCATTGTAGAACTACTTATAACTAAAATATATTTGAGATCCTTACAATAAGTCCCTTCATCTAACATGCCACCACATAATACGGTTTGCAAAAGAGTTTTTTTTATTTTTATTTTGATTTGACAAAAAAAAACATTTTTTTTCCAAATTCTTTTGTTTTCTTTATACCTTCGTCTTTGGGTCACAAAAAACACATGAGTACCAAATTTCAACTCACTTGGTCCAGTAGTTTCCGCTGCGCCGCCCGATGGGCACGGTAATGGCCGAAAGCCTCTGAAATGGTTTACGACTGATATCCAACGGTAACAAGCGGGAATGATGGCTTTACGTGTATTCCAAAGCACGGAAACGCTCAAAAAAAATTTGCCACTAGCATATCGGTCACCCGTCCGACTACCAACCACGCCCGCTCTTCGCCGATCACTAATCGACACAAGTTCTTCTTACTTCTTAGTGCCGATTAGCAAAATCTAATTTTCAGTCTAATCAGAAATCTAATACGTTCCCTATACATGCGGAACCTACTATTCCCACTTGACCCATCAAATTTTAAATAGCGTTATAAAATTGATCATCAATGAGAAATATTATACACTAAAAGCAACATGATTCAGCGCATTTTATGTACCGTACACCTAGATATGGCTAACCTATACACATCTTTTCATTTCACTTTACGATTCTATTTTTATGAACGTTCCATGCAGCATTGTTATGATGATACGGCCATTCATGCGATTACGATCGATGCGACTTTCTGAGTTTCCGACCCCTAATCGCCGTTTTAATGGTTTATATTTTAATGGATTACTCGTGTTATGACTGTTATGAGTAGAGTGCCTTAGGTACATATATGTATACGTTAGTATGAACCTTAGAGTATTATAATTACAGGTTTGAACACTTTGAACTGTATGAAATTTTAGTTCAAAAGGACTGGAAGTGTGTCTTATAAGTTAGCCTGCAGGTTGAAAGTTGAGCTGACTTCATTCAGATTTCATTTATAACTAGTGGATATCCGGCGTGTGCTACTGCGCTAAAAAAATTATAGGAAAAGCATTGAAGTATAATGTCCATATAATGTCATAGAATACACATCTCGAACAAAATGAGTGTCCCACCGGGAGGTTCTATTTTCAAAATTGAGCCCCCGTTCTCCTTTCAAAATCGAATAAATCCATTGAAAATTGAAGCCGATCGGCGCCAGTCATTGGGATATTGTGTTCGCGGTGTCGGTTCTATATGCTAGTAATAATACCACGGAAGAAATAATAGTACTTATAAATACGGTCGGTTATTCTTTCTTGGTAAAATTCAGATTATTATGATAAGGAATCATACAAGATAAATGTAGGTAAGCATTCGATTCTTTAGGCACGCTCACACCATTTAGAGTGCGTGTCAAGCCACGCGCAATGTAGGGTTCCGAAGTACCGTAGTAAGTTTATTGACTATTACTCATACTTATTATGCTAACATAGCCGTGATAGATCCTTGTAAATTCATCATATTATAACCTATTTTTGAGAATTTTTTCACTTGGCCAACTCCAACCGTTTAGCTGGCAGGGGGGGGGACACTTGACTCCAACCAAAACTAGCACTTTAAAACCTCATAATATTTTTGAAAGACCCTTTCAACGAAACGCCACACTATATGTACATATATGTAGTTAAGCGACGAATAAAAAATTCATCTTCACGTTACCTGTAGGGGAGGTAGGTAGTGAATTTTTTTTTCAATATTTTATTCTACGATATTTTTGGAGTTTTAATAAATATGTATATCCATTTCCATGCCAAAATACAGCTTTCTAACATAAAGGTACCTCGGCGCTTTGCTTCGGCACAGACAAACAAATGGACCCGGACGGATCGACATGACGAAACTATAAGGGTTCCGATTTTAGTTCAGAACCCTAAAAATCAGCCAGGAAACTTAACGTGTGATTGGCAGAGCGGAGTTTGGAACACTGCATGGGAGTTGGGGAGTGCAGTAGCCGCCGTCGATTATCCGTCGATAAGACATAAAAACTTTTTGATTTATGAAGAAAGCTTGAGAGGCGGCTACCGGGCGCCGCAGTCTTGCTCGTCGGTCGTTCTGCTAGTGACGTACCGAATAATATATCGACAATTCGATATTCTTTTACTTCAATATAATTCGACATTTAACATCGAATTTAAAATACTTGAAACCAATAAAATATACATAGTCGAAATTCATTCATTGCAATAATTTTATTATACAATGACTTAATTTCAATTTTGCTTAAAGAAAAAAACTATTTTTACAAGCTTTTTATTTTACTTGTATGGTTTGTTAGTTTGTTAGCAGTGTTAACACGAAATATCAATACCGCCATTGATGCTTCTCTTACTTCCCGAAGGTTGACTGTTAGGCTACGTCCGCACAGACAGGTGGCTTGCTTAGCGCCTAGAGCCTAATTAGTCACCTAGCGAGTAGCTTCTTATAACGAACGCTCTAGAGTGTTCGCGACTGGCCGCACTGCGCGCTTGGTGCCTAAATAGTTGCTTAGCGTGTATCGAAGTAAACAAACGTGTTGGTTTTTTGTCACTAGGCGCTAGGCATTTTTGAAGCAAAAATGACATTGACGGTCAAGTTGTCATGGATATAATATTATTGATGAATGTCAATGGCATAAACTAAAAGCTGAAACGAGAAATTGTTGCATTTATTTCATTAATTTTGTAAGATATTTTTGAGAGTGACATTTCGTCAACGTGCCGACAAGCAAAATGACCTAGGCCACTGACCACTAGATCAAACGGACACTGAACATTTTAAATACACGATTCGAATTTTGTAATCCCGATAATTCGACCCGAGTTACATGGAACTTGGCCTTGTACTTTAACTTCTTGGTATTTGTGTTATGTAAATACCCATTACGGGAATCCTAGTGCAGAAATGTGATAGATAAAAATCTAGGTTCATAAAACATTACCATCAAATAATATTTTTATTTACTAAGAAATTGTAACCAAAACGAAACAAAATATCGATACACTTAACATTTAAAAATAGCCTCACTAGAGGGGTACATGGGGAGTCGACAAGTTTGTCGTTCCGCGGCCAGATTTTGAAACATACGATTATGCAAATGAGGCGGCCATCCGAACGAGGTATAAAGGTGCCGCATTCAGATCTATCATCTAACTCGAGTTTTATATGCAAAGCATAATATAAGTATCTTAGCGATTATATTTAAACCGCAGCTTAAACCTGTTCTAATTAAACAAATAAATAAAGTCCAATACAACTGTACCTACGACCTACCTGTGAGCCGAACTGCCGACATCATTTTCAAGTCTACTTTGGTCGCGAATCGCGATTCGCGAATAAATGCAGTGCGGGCAACCGCAAGGTGGCGTGATGACTCGCCTTGAGCAGAATAAGTTCATAATATTATTTTATCTCCCTAATTTAATATTTATATCAGACTCTATTCTGTTAGCGGCTCACTGTATGACACGGAATAAAAAGGGCTAGTAGTGCATAGTACCCATTTGGCCATCTCAAATGGCGGTGTTTCTATGCCGCCCAACGCAATCATGCGAAAATGATTTTGCGATAATCCAAAAAAAATATATTGAAAACGGGAGCGGGACTGAAGTATTTTTTCAATTAGGGTCACTCCAACTTACTTCAGCACATGTAGCATTGATATATAGAGTAGAAGAGCGCCATCTCATATAAAGTGAAAGTTGAAAAAGTGTCCAGCTGTTTACAGAAATTACAGAAAATTGAGGTTCCAATAATGGCCATTTCTGAATGGCGCTAGTGTGATACAAATAGCGAACCATGAACGTAGACGGAGTGAAGTTTGCTGAGTTATGCCTAGTGCATTCGCAGCGTCACCGTAATGAATGGCGCTAGTGCCGCTAGCTGCTAGTGTAATTTTACGCGTTTTCGTTAATTCGTTAAGGAGCATTGAGGTAGGTCTCTCTATCTTCCATGATTCCTTCTCAGCTGTCAATAGTGTCAACACATTTGCGCTGTGCATTTGTGATTAATTTATTATCTGGAGGTAATAGGTATGCTGCATGGGCGCATGACTATATTTTACTTTATTTTAGTTGACTCATCTGCTAGTTTGATAACTTTGATAGCTATATAATCAATCGAACCTACTGTAACATTACCCACGTGATTTATCTTCAGATAATTCTGCGAAGCGTGGCCTCCAGGTTACTGTAAGCTTCTTGGGCACACATCATTATGTTTATACTCTATGGATCCGTAGACAAACATTTACTAATCTGTGGTAAAATCTATGGTTCAATGTCAAAATATAAATGTCAATGTCATATGTCACGTCAATGACATCAATCAATAACCGTGATCGATGTCCGACCAGTGTTGCCAATGCTACGGCAATTACCGTGTTCTACGGCTTTCAAGCCAAAAAATTTCAATATCTACGGTCTACGGCTAGGTGGCTGGAACACCATGGCCGTAGCAAATTCTACGGCTTTTCGCAAATTCTACGGTCTTTTATTATTATTTTTTTGCAAACATTTAACGAATGTTAAAACCCTTAAAACAGCGCCACTAGGCTACTTATTATGATGTTAATCTAGCTAGGCTAATGGAAAGTGTTCCTTGTTTTATGGACATAAAATTCACTGCCGATGACCTTTTTTTAGGCCGAGCGCTGAACCGATATTGTATTGTATGTGCATAATTGGATGGCATAATACATTGGCAGCTGTGGACACGGCCCACAGTTGATCTTTTTCCATATAAACACGGCTTTTTTTATGTAATGTACACGGCCTTCCAAAAATTTTCATTGGCAACACTGGATCGTTGTGTCAACTGTCAAGCTATGCTGCTATGGTGTCAAGCAGTGTTGCTAGATGGGGCTATTAAGCGCCAATGGGGCTATTTCCGTTACCGAGCGGCTATCATATTTTACCCCTTGGCTACGTGTAGCTGCGGGGCTATATTTCAGCGCTCGGACTAAAACAAGAAAAAAAAAGGTCATTGGGCTTGGATTTCTCAAGAAAGTGATATGAAATTGACTGCCGATGACCTTTTTTTTTTAGCTCCTATACTTCGAACCCTAGATGGGTACACGCGCACGCCGCACTCCAGCAAGGCTATTCGAGAAAAAAAAATCTGGCAACACTGGTGTCAGGCGTGGAAAACAAGTGTGTGGTATTTAGTTTTTAGGTTATCTTATTCTGTATGATTTTTATTTTTATTTTACCGTATAATCATGGGTAAAATAAGACAACGAAAGATTAATAAATCCAAAAGCGCTCCAGTGGACGATGTATCTGACGAAGAAGTGCCAATCGATTCTAAGGAAACTGCACTGCAAACCATTTTGGATCAGCTGCAGGTAGATGTTTAGCTTTTTAGTATTTGCTTTATTAATAATTGTTAACGTTATAAAATAAATTGTCTTTTCATTTGAAGACTTAAACTCAAGGACTTTATTTTTACAGTCTGCAAATGTCGAGGAGAAATACTGTGGGCTGCAAACCCTGGCATTGTTTATCGAAAGTCCTGATAATGTAGAGCAAGTTATCAGCCGGAGCCTGGTTAAGGTTGTGGCCCCGTTGATGATGGACGTAACAGGATCCGTACGCAACGCGGCTGCTGGCGTGCTCAGGAACCTGTCAACTGTCCATGTAGAAGCATGTGATGCAATGATGGAGCAAGATGTGATGACGCCGCTCACCTGTTACTTTCACGAGGTAAATCCTATTAATACAATAAATGTGAGTTTGTGAAGATGTTTGGATGTTTGTTCCTCAATCACACCACAACTACTATACTGATTTGGCTGAAATTTGGAATGGAGATAGCCTATACCCTGGATTAACACATAGGCTACTTTTTATTCCTGATACTACACACAGGTTTGGCTTCAGGGCCTTCAGGCGAGGGAACTCCTTAAACTTAAAGGTTAACAGGCTAACAGCACAGTCCTATTTTTTTATTCTTTACTATCTACATACATTGACACTATAAAACTGTGTATTTAGTATTTTAAACTAATAACATGTACTCTATTTGTAGCATGGGGAAACTTGGACACCAACAAACTTAAAAACTAAAGATGAAGATGTTGAAACATTTATTCACTGTACCAATCTGTTAATGAATTTGTGTGAAAGCTCAGGTAATTATGAACTAAAAATCTTTAATGCTCATTAATTATCTGATACTTATTACTGATTACCCGCTTCATAAGGCCCAAGCAAGCCCATCTTCATAAGTTATTGCGTATAAAACATAAAATGTAGCAGTGCTTACAATATACAGTGTAAACTCTTTATAACGAAACTCAAGAGACTGAGCATTTTTTGTCGTTATAGAGAGTTATCGTTATATGGAGTGAACAAAAAAATAACCTAATTAACAAGAATTTTTAATTAGATATATATAATAAGAATTTCTTTCCGTTTACTGGCCATGTTAACAGTTTCAAAGTAGATTTACGACTGATAATACGATAGGTACCCAGTATGCTTGGTCGAAGACCATCACTTCCGAAAAAACAATGCGTCATACTGCACGTGTTCAAGGCAATTAAGGATAACAAAAGCTAGACCGACCTCTGATGTTTCGGAGCTTCAAAGTATTTTGTTACCTGATAACATAACATAAACAATAATACCGATAATAAATATTTACTGTCTACAAATATGAACACATTTCTTCGTAATAGAGAATGGCGTATCGCTATAAAGAGTGTTTCAATATGTGGGTTTTAACGCAAGCCAACCAAGTTGGGCTCACTTCAACGTTACAGGGAGTTTATTGTTATAAAGGATAACGTTATAAAGAGTTTACACTGTATATTTATTTGTATGATACCCTGTCAACTAAATTATAAAATCCTTCTTTGTAGTTAGTCAAGTAACATGTGATTGTTTTTAGTTGTGATTTTAATTTTTTTTGGTTCCAGAGCTAGCCATAAAATATGTTGAAAGCTCTCGAATTCTGGACATTTTGCCACGATACCTGGATTTGGCTGTGTTTGGTAAAGAAATAGTTATAGCTGTATTGCAGTGCCTGTTTGTTATTGTTGAAGACAATCCAGTTGCAAATGAAAAGCTGAAGACTACATGTGAAAGGCAGCTACAAGAAATGTTAGCGCATAGTGAGACAGAGCCAACTATGTTGTTAATAAATACCCTGGCTGCGGGCATTATTATAAATGTTTGTGGTGGAAACATTGCCCAGTTGCAGACTAATGTGATAAACCAAATAATGTCTATTCTAGCTAAGACACTGTCAATAGATCATAGATTGGCGTGCCATCAATTATCAAGTAATGTGCCATTGGCTCAAGGAAGTGGAAAGGCAAATGTGCCAAAGGGAAAGGAAGCTCAAATTTTAGAGAATCAACTACAATCAGTATCATATATGTTGGATGCCCAACAAACGGCTATTGAAATATTAGCAAATATTTGTTCTTGTGATGGTAATATCATTTTGTTCAGTTAATATTATTTGCTTTTAGTGGCCATTAATACTCCAGCCTTTGTAGCAAATATAATATTAGTTCTTTCTTTTGTTTTCTTCTCACTTTCTTGGTCGGCAATGCATTAGTTATGTCTTTGGTGTCTTGGCTCTCACCATTAGGTGTATTGACAGCTCATTTGTCGGCTAATTCCATAAAAAATAAATATAATAAAGCCACAAAAGATTTTTATTATATAAAAATTTTATTGATGTATCTTTCTTATTCATTAATACAGCTAAATGGCTTTTAAATTTTAGATAGTGATGATACAGGCATCAGTGAGTCATCTGACAGTGAAGAGATTGAAGATGAGGAAGAAAATTGTATTGGTGAAGGAACAATGCTCGCTGAAGATAAACTTCCAACTAATGTGCTGGAAGCTCTCACATCACTAGAGATATTTGATAAAATATGGGCCCGAACACAGCTACCAGCAGAAAATGTCATGTTAATATTTAAAGAATATGAAGGTTCTGAACTCATTTGCAAAAAGTAAGACTTAACTACTTTGTTATAAATTTCTTGGCTCACTTGGCTCTAACCAAAATTATTACTTTAAAGCTAAATATTTTGCAAACGGAACCCTAATTCCAAAAATGGTCTTAGAAGACCCATGGATAATTAGAGACCGACCGAAGGTTCGGTTTCGGTTTCGGCCAAAAAATCTAGTTTCGGTTTCGGTTTCGGTTTTGGATAAATTTGGCCGAAAGTTTCGGCCAAACCGAAACTCTGTGTTCGTGAATTTTCGTGCTTCGTTCGGTTAAGTTCGTGTCTAACCCGTGGGCGCTGACTTTCCAAGTGAAGTCATTGATTTAACATGTTTATTATATTTGTTCATTAATCTGAAGAGCGTCTGACAGGGTGCTTTGGCGATTGATTTTAGCCGTTTTTTGCTCGATATTAATAACGGCAACAGGTAGAAAAAAGGTCATAATAATATAGTGTCTAATGCTGTATAGATAATGATTTGGAATTCATATCCAAGCATAGTAATGAAATTGTAACTGGAAGATATTTAAGTAAAACTTTTACTAGGGGTATTAATTAGACGTAATAGATTATATAAAAAGTAGTTTTCGTCTATTTGTTCTGACTATTCTTAGGAACGGCATAACAGATTTACCTGTGGTTTCCACTCCCTTATAACTTACAATATATACGTATTGTAGTGAGCTTTGGTTAACATTTAGTGGTTGGTTTATTTCAAACGGTTTACAATTAAATAAATTACGTTATGTCAATTTCACCCATACTTACATTTATTGAGTGAGGGCTTACCGAAAGGTTTACGGAAGCAAAGCGAGGACATTCAGTAGTAGTATTTTTGAAGTCTAAATCCCAAATCATCCATCACAATGAAACGGTAACTGATCGATATGTCTGTACATGGAAGATATTTGAGAAAATCTATTACGAGCGGTATTTGTCAACGCAAAAGAGACCATACCAATTATTTTTAGAATTTTCGTCTGTGTGTATGTGCGTTTGTTCAGGGTAATTTCTAAATCGGCTAAATCGAATTGAATTAGATCGAATTGAATTAGAACTTTTATATGAAACCAGCTCACTTCACGTGACTCACAGCACCAAAAATACGCTCGTTTGGCCTCACCTTAAGTTTCGGTTTCGGTTTCGGCTGAAACTGGACCTAAGGCCGAAGGTTCGGTTTCGGTTTCGGCTGAAAAACCAGTTTCGGTCGGACTCTACCCATAATATTTTTGGAAGACCTTTTCAACAATATGCCACACTATAGGGTACGCAGCGAATAAAAAAATCATCCTCACGTTACCTGTAGGGGAGGTACCCTAAAAAAATTTATTTATACAAATTATTTCTACATATTTATTGATTTATAATATTTCATTTCAGATTAATCAATTTACAAACCAAAGCTTTACTGTGTATAAATAACATGCTATCTGCTCTACCAATAGAAAATCTTGGTGGAGTGAATGGTGTTTACAAGATTTGGGTGGACACCGGGAAGTTGATCTTCAAAAAGGACACCAATTTGAATCTTCTAGAGTCTGCAACTGCTGTGATGAGAGCTGCGTTGGATAAAATTAAATTTACGAGCAATGGAAACGTCAGTGATTGCAATCTGTTCAGTGATTTGGCCTTGTCTGACATTGAGGTAAGAGTGATAGTATTACTGGCAAAAAATTCAATGTCAACTACTTATTACATTGTATTATGTACTTTCAGTTTGTAGTGAGTCAATGACTTAAATACAATTTAATAAAGATAAAGACAATGCATATAGACACTGATCACTAGAAATACATTCTGAAAGTATCTTTTATGTTTCGCATATTTTCTCGTTGCATGTTAAAGTATTGTAATTTTTATTTATGAATTTTGTATGCCCATATGGTTGAAATGTATTTTTATTTTGTTATTAAAAAGTGTATTTAAGGAAGATGTTTACATTCTTTAATTACAGATGATGTTGACAGGAATAAAAGATTGCCAAATGCCAGAGATACGATCAAATCTTATCAGAATGATAGGTATCCTAGCTTTGTTACTAGTGAACAACTTGAATGATACATCATCAAATGTAATATGCACTATTACAGAATTTATACTAGAACAAGCTCATAAAGAAAATGAGGTGTGGGTCTTAGCTGAAGCCATCGATACATTAGTAGACCTTTATTCAGAGGACGAAACAGATATCTTAGCTGCCAAAGTTAATTTAGTTGAAAAATTGGCAATACTTGGTCCTATTTTAAAAAATAAGGTTTGTTTATCACATGTTTCTTTGTACAGATTTTTTTTAACCCTTTTATAAATTTTGAAGTAAAATATCCACATTCTATTATGGCCTGTTCGAAAATTTATTTTTTACATAAATTTTCAAGAAAAATATTTTTGCATGGACATATATATGTATGCTAATATTTTTTTTCTGTTTTTAACTTATTAGAATTTACTAAGGTCACTTTCCAATCTGTTGAAAAAAACAAGTATGATAATATATTTTAAAACTATTGATTTCCGAAATTTGGGTATTAATTTTACACGTTTACAGTTAACCAAAAAATAATTTACAGTATTGTTAGTTATTGCACTTAAATTTAAATTAATTATATTTTACAACTTTATACATTTTTGTTTACCTACTCAATTATTTTTTTCAGGCGAGGCAACAGAAAAAACTTCCTAAAGAATACAAAGTTCTTGTTACCACGGCTAATTCAAATTTACCGAGATTTATAAAGTATAAGAAGGGAAGAGTGAAGAATTTGCATTGCAAATAAAATAATATATAAGGAAAATATTTATCAAATTTTATGTTTATCAAATTTTTGTGTAGGTACCTACTTTATTTTACGACAATAATTATAAGTTGCTGTTGCAATATGTTAATAATACATTTGTTTTTTTGGGTAAATAAATTAAAGACACCAATGAAGTAATATAATTTATATTTTAAACAAAGGATAACAACATTAATTACATAGCCCAAATGTGGTGTTATTTATAACATAAACAGAAATCTTGTACATTTGTAACATGACTTATTTCGGTATGACTTAATGCACTTAAAATATCGTCTTTCTACCTTTTTACCTTGACTTGATTGCAAAGATGCATGAAAAATAATATTTTCTTATTTTATTTTATGGAAGCAAATTGATATACAATTCATATTGTGTTAAATGGCCTGCTGTGCACATTAAAACATATAAAAAATATACTGACAGTCATAATATACTGCCGATAGTAATGTATAGTGAGTTGCATCTTATATTGCTGGCCCCAACACCATTTAAATGGCAAAACAAATCAGTAAATGCATGATTAAAAAAAATCATATGTCTTGTTGACACAACATTTACAAACTGCAAATGTTCTAATGTTGAAATTACTTTAAATTAGATCTAGTTAGACAATAATACATAGTTATTTACTTATCACATATTGCATATCACAAACGCTGGTATTACATTTAAATAATTTATGGCAAATATGTTTTTAGATAATAATTAACAATAAAAATAGATTGTGTAATAATTACGTATTTATTTATGTGTTGTATAAAAATGCGTTTGCTATTTTGTCCTCTACGGGGTGAAAATTAAAGAAAAGACGGTAGTTGGAGGAAAAGTACCCTGAATATTTGTGATGGCAAATTTTACTGAAAGGAAACATTCCTTTATTTTCAAAAATAATTAAAACTGCATTCATAAATAAATCCGTGCATACGTGAAAATAGTTCTCATTTTGAGCAATTCATAGGATAAATACGAGTCAACCATTTTTGTAGATAGTAAGTAGGAATTTTACAATACAAAAAATTTCAACTAACTCATATTTTTCTGGGTCAACCTATAATTTAAGATACTATGTTGCCTGGATGAAATCGGTCCTTACGAATGACCCTTTCTGTTGGTATCATAAAATAGAGGATGTTTTATTTTTCAGTTTTCACATTTCAGCAGTTCAATTCCCGGCTCAAGCAGGTGATTTTTCAAAACTGTTTGAATGTATTTTTAATTATTTTTGAAAATAAAGAAATGTTTCCTTTCAGTAAATTTTGCCATCATCAATATTCAGGGTACTTTTCCTCCAACTACCGTCTTTAATTTCCATCCTGTATAAATCTCATTATCATTAACAGATTTCAAATTGCTAATAACCTTCTGAAAAAGATAAAATTCATCTATAATTATTGTCATAAAAATAATCTTCATTTTGTGAAGTTATATAGACCTTTGAAGTGGAAGTAATTATATAATGATCATATGTGTCAGTGATGAATATATTTATATGTTGATGTATTCGTGAGTTTATTGAAGTTAATCTTCGCTTGAGTATGCAACATTTAAGGTTTTAAGGTCTATGTCGACCGGTATTCTTTCATACCTACTTAAGACTTCGTACGCATATTATATCTGCTGGATTATTTATTGAAATTAGAATGGAGATAACAAAGGCTAGGTAATTGATAATATCGAGGAATATTCTTATTAGGATTGAAATTTGAAAATAATTATCTATAATTAATAATGTTAGCATACTTTTATTGCATGTTCCCGTCCTTAGAAACTACATAGGAATTTTGAGATCTAATCTTAATTTTCAACTTTTAATGATCATTTTAAACAATTCCTAATTATGGATGTGTTATTCTAAATTTCATTTATATTAATATTTATATGCATATAGATCTCCTATTTACGTTTGAACATTACCGTTCACTGGTGAATCACCGTAATGACTTCTCCTAGGCTTTGGTATTGGATTTGGTGATGTGTCACTTATATCAAATTTTCTTCTGATGGCTGATACAGACGGCCGCTCCTCAATAAGAATGTCATCTTCGATTAACGCAGAATTCAGTTTACTGATTTCTCTTTCAAGTTCTCTTGTAGCAATATCTATTTCCATAAATTCTTTCTCTGTGCTTGAAATAGTATCAATGCTCTTTTTTCTTACATCGTCGTATACTTTGCAAGTCACTTTTCGTGGTTCTTCGTTGCTGTTAATGTCTACATTCCTGTTTTCGTTTAGATTTATATCATACGCCACATAAATTCCATCAAAAGTGTTTGTAAGACTCTTGCTTCTTTTGTTCGAAAGTGAATGAAAATCTTCTAAATTACCGCGGCGTAATCTGATTTCATCTTCATTGACGCTAGAATTTCTTCTATATTTTATGATATCCACTTTCGGGAATGATTCTTCACTGGAACTGTCGTCTTTTGATCCAGTACATTTTGCTACTTCTGTTTTGTTTTCCACTGTATTCTCTTTGTCTTTTGCTTCACTGTCATCAACATATTTTTTATTTTCATCTGGTGCTTGTTTACTTTCAGGAATGGTAGGCACTTCTGCGATTATCTCATCTTTAGGTAGCGCTTCTATGTCCGTATGAACTTCAGTAACATTTTCTTCAGGCTTTACATCTTCATCTTCAGTGATTTTAAGTTCAATTTTCAAATTTAATTCATCTATTTCTTCATCGGCATCCTTCTTGGGGGATGTTTTATCTTTAGCTTCTGTTATTCGTAGTTCTAAGCCAGTGTTATCAATCTGTAATATGAAATTTTAATATTGTTAAAATCCTTACTATTTGATAGCATGTAGTCAGAAAATTATTATATCTTAATATACAGGGTGGATTTTTGAGACGGGTCAGTAAGGGCAGGTACCTTCACCGTTATAGTTACAGGAAAACGTTCCTAGGAGACTATCCATAACTTTTTTAGATATTCTGAATTGCATTCACAGATTTTTGAGAAGATGTACAGTCAGCGAAAAACGTGCTAAAAAAAAATGCCTATCGATCCTACTTCGTATGGGGATCAAAATACTCTATGGGACCATTTAAGGTATGAGTACTAGAAATGTCAGAAATCGCTAAAAACATTTTCCATACATTTTGTATTGAAAAACGATAAATCAACTCGTAATATGTATTCTTTATCGCCTAGGAACGTTTTCCTGTAACTATAACGGTTAAGGTACCTGCCCTTACTGACCCGTCTCAAAAATCCAGCCTGTATATAAATTACGTGTCACGTTGTTTGTCCGCGATGGACTCCTAAACTACTTAACCGATTTTAATCAAATTTGCACACCGTGTGCAGTTTGATCCAACTTGAAAGATAGGATAGCATACATCTCAAAATAATAAAAAAAAACTTTTGACAAAACGAAGTCTGTTCAGGCAGCTAGTTAATCTGTATATTAATTACCGTTGGTTTATGTTCTGGTGTATCCACTGCAGCCAACGGAGGAAGTGGTGCCGCTCGTTTTTTCTTGCGTCGTGAAGCTCGCACTGGTGGTACAGGGCTGTCTTCATCGAAGGGATTTGTGCTTTCCATGCTGAGTCGGGACCCCGTAATGTCGCTTCGGGCCATTCTTGGTGTTACTCTGAAAAAGAAATGTATATATTAACTACGAGTCAAGGATCTGCTTTGAATATCGTTATATAATAATTGTTCGAATTGCTTTGAATCATTGTTCTTATTTATACTCCGGAATTTAGTAGAGTTCGTTAGCTGGTATTGGATCTCTTGGATTATAATATTACTAGATTGCACCCTCGGCTTCGTGGAAGAGTGGTCTAGACATGGTCTATCTTTAAGCCAAGTTTTATCAAATCCGTATAATGGTTAGAGCGTGATTGAACCATCCAAACGTCTTCACAATTTTTCGCATTTATGCTATTAGTAGGAAAGTATGATAGGATTTAGTAGGAATTAACAGGAAGTAGGATAACTAAGTCGTAACTGTCCTAAGCGAAGATAGCACTAGTTATCATAATGTCAATTAGAGATCCATAATGTTAGTTAGATATCCGGTATCCGGCCTATCCGGTCTTGTTTATTTTTTTTATTTATTTAATACTTGTATTCACAGCAGTTATCTCAATTTTATGTTACTCGTTACATATATTTTAGTCTTATGCCAGATTGAATACATAATTCTTTTACAATATTGGAGGGTTGAAGTGATGAACATTTAAAACTATACAAGGATGAAATACCAAAAACAATAATTATTGCGGCAACAGTTCAATAACAATAATAAGTTTGTAGCTCGAGTTCGCAACTCAGATTCGCAGGTAGGTACGTGTATGAGAAGAGGTGGTGAGTAGTGTGGTGTGTGTGTGTGTGTGTGTGTGTGTGTGTGTGTGTGTGTGTGTGTGTGTGTGCGCGCTTGCTTGTGTGTAGAATCAGCTGATTAATTGTGATTGTTGTTTTTCGTTATTTTGCATTATCCGTTTCATCTCTATTGACAATGAATATCAAATCGGGTACTATATCAATATAGCTTAAGTGTTTACACAATGATACATACTCTGATGTGTTAATCTCCTGCTGAGAACTGCGAAGTCGCTCCTGAAATCGCGAGCGTGGGAGTGGCGTCACGGAACCGCCGTACACGTAGCGGTCGGCCACGCCCACCGGTGCGGTGCTGCGAGACATTGAAGAGTCTGGAAAAATAATTTATGTATAATTTTTTAATTGTTTATAACTCAGTGTTTTAATTAGTTACTGTCAATCAGTACCTACTACACCAATACACACTAGCATACAACTAATAAATAATCACAAAACAACGCGTCGAACATTTAATATTTTTTTCTCATTATGTATAGGTTTGACCATAAACTCGAGAGCGGAGAGTACAGATAGTCAATATTTTTTATTTACTTATTAAAATGCGTAGGTAGGTGCTTGTATTTTAGCATACTTATTAATAACGGTAGATTATACTTTTAATAGGGGAAAAATAAACTTGAGTGCTCTAACTAAACCACAGGAAAGCTAAAGCAGGCTTAGGCAGCTAACTAAAGCAGGAGGGTGCTTCAAGGCTCTGTATTGGGTCCACTTTTTTACTTGTGAATTTAGTCACAACAATTATTGATCGCTGTAGGTACTTATCTATGGCAATTTGCTGACGATAAAAGCGTCGAACTAAATGCCGACAGCTACGTAGAACTTGAAAATATAAAATATAATATCATTATTTCTGTGTCGATATAGAAAAAAAATGCTTTTGTTAAGTTAATCATGGATTTGATTGTAGTTGAAAGACAGAACTATACTTACATTGCATAGCTCTTCTGAATACCACCGGACTTTCGTCTCCATTCACTTGATGGTTGGTCGGCTTGTTGTTACTGTAGCTGGGTTGATGCGGCTGTGTTGTATGATGTGTTTGTATTGGCTGCTCTCTCTTCTTGCCCTTTTTCATAAAAGACCGCAATGACCTGGAGTTAAATAAAAAAATATCTTTATTTTTTAACATAATATAATATAGGCATAACATAATATAGGCTCAAATAACACAAACGCTCACTGAAGCGATCATCAAGTTTGTCGCTTCATTCAGACGTCGAAAATGTGATTAAAATGAAGATTAGTGTCATGGCACTTTTAAAAAACACCCTTAACGCTTACAGTTTCAATAAAAAAAATATAGGTAGGTACAGTCGGCCGCAGAAGTAGCTTAAAATTTTAGTACCTTGTCACATTACATTTCTTGAATTTGTCATAGATGTTGCTAGGTAACCGTCGAAACAGTTACTATTACATAGTACTTGTCAAGAGGTGGGTCGGATGGCCGATATAAAATAGGTAATTAATCACTTTCCGTATGATCATATTTGGGCAGAGTAACGCCTTACACCTCTTATTGTCACAGAATGATGTCGGCAGCCGACTCGGCTCTACGTTACATGCGCTTATATAGAAAAATCAGAGTCAATACAGTGTCTCATTAAGACTTATTTGGTAGTGTTGCCAGTAGTTTGTAACATACTATAATGTTAAGCTACTTCTGCGGCCGACTGTACTCAGTAACAAGAGAACTCAGTAGGTAACAACCGCAACGTGTTGTGGAAATGAGCACCAATTGAAGGAAGCACATCTATCAATCATGACGACGCATAGGTATTGGAATTACATTTATATTGACCCTAATATAATATTACTAATTGTAAGATATTAGATAGGTAATAATATTAGATAAATACTTCCTATCTATTTTATTTTATTGATCTGACTGATCTGAGTAGACGACTGCAATGAAGTTGACTGACTGCTGACGATAGTAAAATAGCCTTGTTCTTATTGTTGTGTTTGTATTTTTGTGTTGTACTTTACAATTGCATCGTTAACTGTGTACACAGCAATTATAAAATTATTTTCAATAACGTTTGAGACACGTAACACGTCATAAGAGACAGGTATATGTATACTATCTACCTGTATAATGTACTTATAGGATCTACGTCCATCCAAGTTGGATGATCCAACAACAATAAGGAAAACGTTCCATAAGTGCACATCTACCTCTGACTGACAACTCACGCAAGTCATGATTTATTACTCTATCCGAGTGGGCTCCATATATAATCCACGATATTTTTGTACTGGACTCCCAGACTCAATTAGGATGAATAACTCTATTATGTTCGGGAGTCCAATTTCCATTGTACCAGGCCAGGAGTTCTCGGCTCTCACAGTCGGGCTAACGGATGTCTGTAGGCGCAATACTGACAAAAGTAATGGAAGTTAGTGCACTTGATTCCCACTTGAGCGATTCCAATTGTACCGTGACGGATGGACGGATGAACGACCAGCTCTCACACGCCTACCCTTACTTGGTATGTTGGTCATGCTACAAAGGAGATCGATTAATATGAATTATATCAAAAAACTAAAGTATATTTATACTTTAGTCATAGACTTTAGTAACCTAAATGTGAAATGTAATAAATGTAGTTATAGATATAGCATTTGAACAGAAAAGTTGTGAAATTTACTCCATACCTGAACATTATTGATTGTTGAATATTTATCTTCACTTATCTTTGTTATCTTATTTATCGATGTGAACTAAAATTAAATAAGTATGATTGATTTACTTAGTAGCCGACCTTATTTTTCTACTTTGAGTAATAAACCATTATTACACGGTACCACATTATAAATTTATAACACGGTAAAGGCAAATGTCTCATTTGAGTTCAGCGATAGTAGGTTCTGTAAACAAAGTGCAGCTGTAGGTGGACTGTATGACATTAAATCTTCTAGGTCAGACATGCAGATAACTCAAGACTTGACTTGTTCTTGAACCATCGTGATTTAATTACCCTTGTAAATCATGTTCTAATTAAACACATTTTTATACTACCAACGTAATTATAAATTTCTGAAATAGGTAACTATTCAGAATTTTTAAGGCAATAATTCTTCTAGAAAAATAACAGACTTTAAAATTAGGGATAACTCAAAAACTACTCTAGACAGATCTCGCTCAAATTTAAATGGATGGTTCCATTTACATGACAAACACCAGCTATCGAATATAAAAATAATTATCAAAATCGGTACACCCAGTAAAAAGTTATGCGTAGTACTTAGAAGTAACACACAAACAATAATTTTAAATTAAAATTTAAAAAACCTCCAGCAGCCTTATTTACACTAAACTTAGCTAAGAACACTCTCGATTAAATCACCTTTCAAACAAAAAAAACTAGATCAAAATCGCTTCATCCGTTTGGGAGTTAGATGCCACAGACAGACATACAGATACACAGACAAGTCAAACTTAAACACCCCTCTTTTTTCGTCGGGGGTTAAAACAGTCGAATTGAGAACCTCCTCTTTTTTAAGTCGGTTAATAGTCCAGTAAAATTAGTCAAAATTAGGTAAGAATTGCGGAATGAGAGATACCCAGCTGATTTTTTTGTATAAAGTTGTATTTTGGCATTCTAAAACTTGTCTCAAAACCTGCATATGGTAGGGTGACCGCGTCTATTAAAAATTTGAGGACAAAGGTCACAAAAATCGGTTTTTTGCAAATATCTCATTTCCTATGAGTTTTTCGCTATTTGTATCTTCATCAATATTGTAGAGAATTAAATTCCCTACAACTTTTGTATCAAAAAATTTTTTATACGTTGAATCGTTTTCGAGATAGAGGACGGAGAGCGCGCGGTTAGAGCACAATGTTAGGTCAACCGGTACAGTCCCGGTCAAAACATGCTATATTAAGTTTATTAATTCTATCTATCTAACAGCCTTTCAAAGTCCACTGCTGGACATAGGCCTCCCTAATTGGCGCCACTCCGACCGGTCCTGAGCCCTCTAAATCCAGCGGCTTCCCGCTGTCTTCTTTAGGTCATCAGTCCACCTGGTCGGGGAGCGACCAGTGCTCCTTTTACCGAGACGTGGCCGCCATTCGAGGACTTTGCAACCCCATTGGTTATGTGTCCTTCGAACGATGTGGACTCAGAGGGCCCAGAATCGGTCGGAGTGGCGCTAATTAGGGGAGGCCTATGTCCAGCAGTGGACTTTAAAAGGCTGTTAGATAGATAGAATTAATAAAGTTAATATAGCATGTTTTGACCGAGACTGTACCGGTTGACCTAACATTGTGCTCTAACCGCGCGCTCTCCGCCCTCTATCTCGAAAACGATTCAACGTATAAAAATTTTTTTGATACAAAAGTTGTAGGGAATTTAATTCTCTACAATATTGATGAAGATACAAATAGCGAAAAACTCATAGGAAATGAGATATTTGCAAAAAACCGATTTTTGTGACCTTTGTCCTCAAATTTTTAATAGACGCGGTCACCCTACCATATGCAGGTTTTGAGACAAGTTTTAGAATGCCAAAATACAACTTTATACAAAAAAATCAGCTGGGTATCTCTCATTCCGCAGTGAATTCCTAAGATGACTGGACTATAATAAAGGACTTTGTTTACGATGTAGGTACCTACCTAATTGTAATATTTAATTTGTGAAATATTCTTACATCGTTGGATCTAAGCCTAACTTATACCACAGAAGACATAATAGTACACTTGCTCATAATATATGTAATAAGTAGGACCTACATAATGCTCTAACATCCTGCAAGGTTGGGACCTTCAAAATATAGGTAGCGATAATGAATGGTTAAGAACGAAGCCGCTCTAACCAAACAATGATGTACCTGCTTGACCCACTTGCACTCAGAAAATATTTATGAATCTTGTTCAACATGAGTCACTTAATCCACTTTGCTTTTGTGATGTCATCGTTGTTGAAGTATAATATCAATGTGTTATATTTATTCGAAGCCCTGCGGAAGAGCTGTGAATTTATACTGAATAATAAATAATGTGATTTAAAATTACCAAACAAACAACCATAGCTTTTGTGGTGGAAAACACCGTCGCGCGACGCGCAATATGGTTGTATAAAAAATCATCGCTACCATCGCATAGCAATGTGAGTGTCTTTAAAAGAAGATTGAATAGGCTTTTGCTAAATTCGTGCGCTCACCATCAGACTTCATTGTCACTTACTATAAGGTGGGATGGGATTGATGTCAAGATTATCCTTCATGTAAAAAAAAACTTGAGAGGTGTCAAGGGACACCCGGATGGAACGAAGTTCCTTGCAGTCAGTACTAGGATAGCAAAAACATGCAGCAAGTGTGCCAAAACAAATGTAAGGTATTAAATTTCTCATCGGCTTTCTTCACCTAGTAGCAATTGCTACTTACAGATTGGTTTGGCACACTCGCTTGCATGTTTTTGCTATCCTAGTACTGACTGCAAGAAACGAAAATATCTGGCTTGCTTTCTATGTAAAAAAAACTACGACGGCAAAAAGTGTCGTTACCACTTTTCGTCCTAAAATTTTCCGCCTAGCCCCCTTTCGCAACGCGCGATAATGTACGTTAGTATATTAGTTCATTGGCGATAAGGAACTTCGTTCCAAAAACAAGGTAGCGTAAACGCTGACTGGGCTACATGGTTGGTAGGTATGACTATCAGTTTCGGTATGAGAGTGTGTTTAGTTTTATTTTAAATATGGTATTTTATTTGTATTATTAAAGATACAGTCCGATACTATCGTAGTTGGAAGCAGCGGAACATGCCATTGTCAGTGTTTTAAAATCTACGAAATTATTAGCTGTCAATGTTAACTAAATTATTGTTCATATTGTTGTTGTCAACAACTTGTTGATGATTGAAAGTGATGTCCTTATTGGTCCGAAGGTTAACTACGTAAAAAAATCTAATACAGTAGAACCTCGTTAAGTCGAACCTCGATAAGTTGAAAACCTCCAAATCTCGAAAAAATGTTTTGTTCCCTTCCCTTCAAACACCAAAACCTCCACTACTCGAAATCTCAACCCTCCATTAGTCGAAATAATCAGTGAGTCCCTCCAAGCCATTTTGGTACATATTTTACCTCCATAACTCGAAAAATTAAATTTTACCTCTGTATCTCGAACATAGCAATGTTTTATTTTACAACCTTTAAAACTCGATTATTTGGGAGTTATTACCTCTATAGTTCGAAGAAAAATAAGTTACCGACTTTAAAAATTCGCCGACAGCGTAAGTACACCATTGTTTGTTAGAAAGCAATTTAGGAGTATACAATGAATAGAATTACCACGAACTTATAACTCACGTTAACACGTGTTTGCTTGCTTGGTGTCAGATGTTTAATTGTATAATTTTTTATTTCATTTGAACTTTAGCGAAGCAAGTCGTTTGTCGATTTGTAATAAATAAAAATATGTGTGTCAACTCTCCAACTTGAATTTTTATTTATTTTACCTCTCTAACTCAAAATGTATAAGAATGAATCTCAACCTCTGTATGTCGAATCAAAATCCGCTTAAGTCGAAATTCTCTATAATTCGAAAACTCTATAACTCGAATTTTTTGGCGTCTCCCTTGATTTTCGACTTATAGAGGTTCTACTGTATATTTATAACTTTTGTCCTTCCGCAAATACCCATTATCAAAGACAAATCATATTGTGGTAAACGAACTGGGTGGTAAGGAGCTGCATAACAAAAGAGTTAAGAATTGGATACTTGATATAAACACCGACTTTCTTGATTATCGGGACAATTGCTCTAGACGTGAATGTGATCTTCAAAGGCATTCATCATAATAACTTTACTGCGGTGCAAGGACAGACAGAGAGTGATGTATCAACAGAGGAGCAGCAAGCCGGCAGTAGGTATTGAGTTACTGTAGAATTGCAGATGACGATATTAATAACGGGTAATAAATTGTAAATATATCCCGCTTCAACCATTGCGAAGGTTACTAGTTAAATTGGCATAGTATTAATTACGTCAGGAACCATTGGTGTTTCACTTGTGCAGCGTAAGTACCTAAGTGGCCACGACAGTAAAAACTACTAAGTGCAATGCAATGTTATCAATTCCATGATTTACAACGTAAGCATTCGAAGTTATCTGAATATTGGAAAATATCTACTTAAGTATCACTTGATATAGTGATAAACGATATATCACAATGAGGAAATTGAGTTCACTGGGATTTTGTCCAAGTTTACGGTGTCATCAGTATGGTGGTAAATTCAACATAGGTAACTATAACCACCAGAGTGAGCTTTGGTTGAAAATGTTGAAATGATTCGATACGGACAGGAAAAGTATAGAAGAATCTACCTACACATTCTAATTATATTTAATTCAAATCATGCTTTATTTTTAAATAGGTAGGCACTAAACTACACAATAATGCAAAATATATTCTCTAGAGCAGTTTGGACTAATATTATGTATTTGACAAGAACGACAAGTGTAAATTGGCGGTAGGCCGTGGCCGTGGCGAGTGGCAGACACGATGTGGAGTAGATTAGGCGGTAATGAGGATCAGTAAAGTTGTAGCAAATTCAATAGAACTATTATCCACGTGATTCTTTATGGCGTAAGAATGATATATCTTTTTGAATTATCCAAATCGGACCATTACTTGCGAAGATATTAAGTAATGAACATTGCCGTTCCGGCCGCTAAAATTCAAAGTACGCGGGTCCGTGTGACGTCATGAAACCCGACCGAGCGCAGCCGGCTACCGGCACTCCTTCTTCATGATTCGACGGAGCCGATTTGACGCAGTTGGTCACTATAGTCGGCAATTTAATTACATGAAGGGCTGTTATTTTTTCATATTAAGTATAATATATAATATAATTATAATTATAATTATAATATAATAATATTATAAAGAGGAAAGCTTTGTATTTTTGTATGTGTGCAACGAATAAACTCAAAAACTACTGAACCGATTTTCAAAATTCTTTCACCATTAGAATGCTACATCATTCATGAGTAACATAGGCTACATTCATTATTAGAAAAAATTAGGGATCCTTGCTAAAACATCAGTAACGTGAACCAAAGTGTGAAAAAATTTGCTTAAAAATTTCTTTCATCGCATACGCTGCGGAAACTATTGATGATAGAACAAAAAAATGTTCTACAATATTATAGAAAATATCAATATCTACAAAAAACCTCGCGATAGTATATGTCCAACTATTGTCGTTATGTCACTATAACCACTTTTTACATTTTAAAAGTTAATAAAAAAGATGACCAAAATCAGATCATGAAAACCATACCTTCGTATTAATCCTTATCCAAATAAATCATTTCATATTCAAAACTGTTTCAATACCTATAGATAACTTTTTGAATTACTCAAATCGGACATTCCATTCAGAAGATATTACGTAGTAAAGGAACTACGTGACAACGTGATTGTACGAGTAGCAACAATCATCCGGACAGCTCGCGCATGTTCCGCGGATCCCGATTATGTAACACGGGGAGTTGAGTGGAGTGGGAGCGGGAGCGGGAGAGGGAGATGGAGCAAGGGAGAGGGGGAGGGGGAGGGGAGGGGAGGGGAGAGGGGGAGGGGAGGGGAGAGGGAGAGGGAGAGGTAGCGGGAGCGGGAGCAGGAGCGGGAGAGGGAGGACACGGAAACTATAACGGCTAAGAACGGCTGTACCGATTTTAATGATCTCTAATTTGTTACATTCTTAGGCGATACGAAGTTCGCCGGGTCAGCTAGTTAAGTATAAAACGTACATAATATACCTAAGTACTAATAAAGTAGAAGCTGATTTTGTACAAGCTCAATCAGATAAACTTCCAAAAGTGGATTCTTTCATGGTTTTTGATTACCTAGGTAATCATTCTAAGTTCACCAGCGCTAAATCCGTGGTTGGAAATGGAAAGCACAAAGGTAAAGGTGCTGTTTATTTATCTACGTGTACGGTCATCATCAGAAGTAGCTTAACATTTTAGTACCTTGTCACATATTTCTTGAATTTGTCACAATGTTGTTCGGAAACCGTCGGAACAGTTACTATTACAAAGTACTATAATGTTAAGCTGTTTCTGAGGCTGACTGTTGGTAGGTATTTATTAGGAATCTTTAGGTCTAACTTCTAAGCTGTTAGTAGTAGGTAGGGGTAAGAAAGAATGAATGTAAAGTATACGTACAGGGATGTAATCAGAGCTTATGAATGAAGTCTTTATAGTTTACTAGCTGCCCGGACAGACTTCGTTCCGTCAAAAGTTTTTTTTTATTTTGAGATGTAAGCTATCCTATCTTTCAAGTTGGATCAAACTGCACACGGTGTGCAAATTTGATTAAAATCGGTTGAGTAGTTTAGGAGTCCATCGCGGACAAACAACGTGACACGTAATTTGTATATATTAAGATTGATAAACGAATGTTGTTTTCGGTATAGGTATGTAGATCATTTCGCGGATGACTTTTTAAGTTTTTACCTACTTGTTCTTTATATTGCATAGTTCCCTACACTTGCTGATCTATGACAGAAACCTTAATATTGGTTGTCAATAGCTGTTTTTTTTAGGGTTCCGTAGCCAAATGGCACAAAACAGAACCCTTATGGATTCGTCATGTCTGTCTGTCTGTTCGTCCGTCTGTATGTCACAGCCACTTTTTTCCGAAACTATAAGAACTATACTGTTGAAACTTGGTAAGTAGTCTGTGAACCGCATTAAGATTTTCACACAAAATAGAAAAAAAAAACAATAAATTTTGGGGGCTCCCCATACTTAAAACTGAAACTCAAAATTTTTTTTTCATCAAACCCATATGTGGGGGGTGTATCTACGGATCGGTCTTCAAAATTGATATTGAGGTTTCTAATATCATTTTTTTCTAAACTGAATAGTTTGCGCGAAAGACAGTTCCAAAGTGGTAAAATGTGTCGTCGTCCCCCCCCCCCCCCCCCCCGTAACTTCTGAAATAAGAGAATGATAAAACTAAAAAAAATATATGATGTAGGTACATTTGATTACCATGCAAACTTCCACCGAAAATAGGTTTGAACGAGATCTAGTAAGTAGTTTTTTTTAATACGTCATAAATCGTAAACCGCAAATTACCTATCATTATGTTACTTTCTGCTACGGAACCCTTCATAGGCGAGTCCGACTCGCACTTGGCCGCTTTTATTTCCCTCTCACTCATCGTTACAAATCATCCGTTGAGTAGTAGTAGGGGCTCGACCAAAATTAGCACTATAAAGGCAAATATTTCGCAAACGCACCCCGAAATCCAAACATGGTCCTAGAAGATCCATAATATTTTTCGAAGACCTTTTCAACGATATCCCACACTACAGGGTACGCGACGAATAAAAAATTCATCCTCACACCTGTGTAGGGGAGGTACCCTGAAAAAAAAGTTTTTCAGTATTTTATTCCACGATTCTGGAGTTTTAATAAATGTGTATGTCCATGCCAAATTACAGACGGACGGACGGACATGACGAAACTACAAGGGTTCCGATTTTACTTCGGAACCCTAAAAAGTAAAGCGTATTTTATTTATTTATGTATTGTATTGCTGCTGGACGGTTGAGAAGGTGGATTTCCATTACTGTACTGCTCAAAAAGGAGGCTGCAAACATAGCGTAGCATTTTTGATGTGGCTCCATAGACGCAGCGAGGAGCCATCTTCCACTGAAAAAAAATGTTACTGAGCCTAACCACAGCTGGCTATACATATAGATACAACTACGAAATTTATATAAGTTAAAGATATGGTTCCCAGCCAATGTTCCCAGCTCAGTTACTATCGAAGATAAATATTATATTATCTCTTTTTACAACGGAATACCATTTTTTACGAAGTTTTGGCTTTTTCGGCACGTTAAAAAATAGTTTTTTTGGCGTTTTCATAGAAGTGTTTGAACGTTTAAGCAATATACAATATTTATACATAGTTAAAAGGTGAATTAGGCACAAATCGGACACTTAATTTGTTTCAAAGTCACAAATTATCCAAACAAAACATTACGCGCCGTATCGCTGCCAGCGGCTAACTGGCGGCGACCGATATCGTGACGTCACAGCCTACCGCGGCGGCCCGCAGTGAACTTCGCTAGTAATTTGGTCATAACTTCGTCAATTTTTGTCGTAGAACAAAAATTTTTACACTGTCTGTTAAGGATTTCTTAGCTCTATAAATCTGCATTCTCAACTAAAAACGTTACGGATCCTCATTGCACAGTGGACGATTGCACCGGCTACTTCTGCCGAATTCTGCATAGGTATTATGATCATTATAGCCTCGTTAATTTTTTATATTGAAATTGAATAGGCAATATCATATAGCTACAG
Source organism: Thymelicus sylvestris (assembly GCA_911387775.1). Taxonomy (NCBI): domain Eukaryota; kingdom Metazoa; phylum Arthropoda; class Insecta; order Lepidoptera; family Hesperiidae; genus Thymelicus; species Thymelicus sylvestris. The sequence continues at coordinate 9,406,906 of OU426886.1, forward strand.
TGACTATCACGCTTATATTGTAATTATTGTGTAAACATTGCGCGTCACTATTTGTGGCTCCATTGTTCCTTGACTTCAATTCCATTTACTTCTGTAGGTACTATGGTAGGTACATAACTACGTAAATAGTACAGCTACCTACCTCGCATTTTTATATTTCATGTCTACACCTAAATATATGTATACATATAAAAATCGCTTTATTATATTAGGTATTTTAATTTTTCATGTATGTAATAATTTTGATAAAAAAACCGGGTAGGTTACCCAACTACTTTAGCCTAGCTCTAATAAGGTGTCTGCGAATATCAGAAACTAATTTAATTTCACAGGTTAATTTCTGCTTGCTACTTCCTTTGCTATTAAGGGGATTGCCTTGCCCGATGACCTTGAAGATTTGGTCCCTCTACTAGTATTTTTTAACTAAGCGCCATCTACCGACCAACGACTATACTACAATAAAACGAACTAGATAAAGCAAGGAAACATGTGGCACAGAGTTGTCATCGTTCTTGCCTATTTTTGTTCGCTCTCTGAGAGATTTTCGAATTCATTTTGTTCCTATAGTTTTTGTAGTCTTGTACGAGTATCTGCCTACATGATAATAATTTATTTATTTTGAACTACGCTATGCACTATGCCTGCTGAAATAGCTTTCATTATACTAAATGATACATTCTGAAGTCTGATGATGACCAGGTAAGTACTGATCAGTTTTCAGTAACGGGAATAGTTAGGATGACCTAGCTTTCAACATTTATCTAATTGAGCACGGGTGCTACTACATGAAACATTCTGAAGGTCTGATGATGACCAGGTATATACTTATCGGTTTTCAGTAACGGGAATAGTTAGGATGACCTAGCTTTCAACATTTATCTAATTGAGCACAGGTGCTACTACATGAAACATTCTGAAGGTCTGATGATGACCAGGTATATACTTATCGGTTCTCAGTAACGGGAATAGTTAGGATGACCTAGCTTTCAACATTTATCTAATTGAGCACAGGTGCTACTACATGAAACATTCTGAAGGTCTGATGATGACCAGGTATATACTTATCGGTTCTCAGTAACGGGAATAGTTAGGATGACCTAGCTTTCAACATTTATCTAATTGAGCACGGGTGCTACTACATGTAACATTCTGAAGGTCTGATGATGACCAGGTATATACTTATCGGTTCTCAGTAACGGGAATAGTTAGGATGACCTAGCTTTCAACATTTATCTAATTGAGCACAGGTGCTACTACATGAAACATTCTGAAGGTCTGATGATGACCAGGTATATACTTATCGGTTCTCAGTAACGGGAATAGTTAGGATGACCTAGCGTTCAACATTTATCTAATTGAGCACAGGTGCTACTACATGAAACATTCTGAAGGTCTGATGATGACCAGGTATATACTTATTGGTTCTCAGTAACGGGAATAGTTAGGATGACCTAGCTTTCAACATTTATCTAATTGAGCACGGGTGCTACTACATGAAACATTCTGAAGGTCTGATGATGACCAGGTATATACTTATCGGTTCTCAGTAACGGGAATAGTTAGGATGACCTAGCGTTCAACATTTATCTAATTGAGCACAGGTGCTACTACATGAAACATTCTGAAGGTCTGATGATGACCAGGTATATACTTATCGGTTCTCAGTAACGGGAATAGTTAGGATGACCTAGCGTTCAACATTTATCTAATTGAGCACAGGTGCTACTACATGAAACATTCTGAAGGTCTGATGATGACCAGGTATATACTTATTGGTTCTCAGTAACGGGAATAGTTAGGATGACCTAGCTTTCAACATTTATCTAATTGAGCACGGGTGCTACTACATGAAACATTCTGAAGGTCTGATGATGACCAGGTATATACTTATCGGTTCTCAGTAACGGGAATAGTTAGGATGACCTAGCTTTCAACATTTATCTAATTGAGCACGGGTGCTACTACATGAAACATTCTGAAGGTCTGATGATGACCAGGTATATGCTTATGGGTTCTCAGTAACGGAAATAACGGATGACCTAGTTTGATGACCCTGTTTTAATGTTGCCATTGTGACTGTTCCTAAATTAAAATAATTAATTAATTCTATAGGAAATAAGGTTAGGGGGGGCGTAAAGAAAACTGCAGAGTTTAGGATTTTTAAATATCATCGTTATATTAATCCTTTATAGATTGGGAAGTACAAGTATCTATCGTCTGTATCCTACCAAGAAGATATCGAGAAGAACAGCGTGTGACTAAATGAGTGGCCTTTTATAAGGTTGGATTGAACATCAATCTTTACTTATACTGATACTTAGTTTTCGTGATTATATTTTCTTAGTAAATAATCTACATATGATTTCTTTGTATGTAAGTAAGATTAGCAAATGATATTAAATTAATTGAAAAAATAATACAGACATTGTTACAAATTAAAGGTAGCAAACATTTTGTGAATATGAAATGAAAAGTTACATCATACAAGTTCACGTAATTAAAAATAATAAATGCATTTCATTTCATTTCATTTCATTAATTGAAATGGTGGAGGAGCAATTTATTATTATTATCTATTTGTTCTATTCATCAAATGAATAAAAAATACTAGTATACAGATGGCAAATTTTAAATTATAGTTGCATAAATTATTGTTAGTCACTATAATAATTAATTATAATATAAAAAATATGTGCTTGTCTAAAAAATGTGTAGCTTATTTCACCTAAATACATGAAATTTGACACATTTATTAAAACCCCTTAGCTTAATTAAAATTTAAAATTTCATAAATGTGGCTAAAATTGTTTTTGATACATTAACGGCTGGTCACGGCTAGACTGAAAGTTAATGATAATTAGTGAAACAAGTGAATAAGCGATTCCACTGTGTAGAGTAATTTTACAAATAACAATAGGTATATTCATTATCTATAAACACTAATAATTTCTAGACAAAAAGTAATGATATCTTATCAAAAACATAAATGTGAAATGAGAGCCAAGTTAAAAAAAGTATTGAGATCTAAATGGGTTAAAAAGACAAAAATTTTAGTCACAGGGACATTGAAACTTTCAAAGCACCATGGCCGCCTATTTCTTATATTTTGGAAAAAAGTAAGTAAGATCTATAACTCGTCTTCCAGATATATTTTTTGTTTCTGCTTGTGATTCTTCTTCAATAATCAAATCTTGTAAATCTTCTTCATCTTGTTCAACCTAAAACAAACAAACAATGCAGTGTCAAATTAAATTAGCTAGGGAAACTATCTAATATCTAAAAAATACCACAGTGTAAGCAAACAGACTAAGTTACCGGCAAAATTTGCTTTGCCCCCTCATCAACTTCCGTCCCAGACAGATCATATGTTTCTGTTAACGACTGAAGTTCCTGATTTTGTAAATCTGAGTTTTGCTGGTTCCTGAACTGCCTGAAACATAATAACTTAAGTGAGCGAACGTAATGTTTTTGCTGCTACAGTCAGTAATAAGCCATACACAAAAATTCAAATGAGTCCAAACACGATGGTTCTACGATATGCCATCACTGAGATCCTTTACCCACCTTCGGAGTCCACCATCAGGTAGGTGACATCATCAGTCACCAAGGTATCAATGAGACCTTTCAAAGGAGTCCAAGCACGATGCTTCTACATAGTGACGTCACTGAGATCCTTTACCCACATTAAAAGTCCACCATCAAGTAGGTGACATCATCAGTCACCAAGGTCTCCATGAGACCTTTTAAATGAGTCCAAGCACGAAGGTTCTACGTAGTGCCGTCACTGAGATCCTTTACCCATCTTCGGAGTCCACCATCAGGTAGGTGACATCATAAGTCACCAAGGTCTCCATGAGACCTTTTAAATGAGTCCAAGCACAATGGTTCTACGTAGTGCCGTCACTGAGATCCTTTACCCACCTTCGGAGTCCACCATCAGGTAGGTGACGTCATCAGTCACCAAGGTCTCCATGAGACCTTTTAAATGAGTCCAAGCACGAAGGTTCTACGTAGTGCCGTCACTGAGATCCTTTACCCATCTTCGGAGTCCACCATCAGGTAGGTGACATCATAAGTCACCAAGGTCTCCATGAGACCTTTTAAATGAGTCCAAGCACAATGGTTCTACGTAGTGCCGTCACTGAGATCCTTTACCCACCTTCGGAGTCCACCATCAGGTAGGTGACGTCATCAGTCACCAAGGTCTCCATGAGACCTTTCAAATGAGTCCAAACACGATGGTTCTACGTAGTGCCGTCACTGAGATCCTTTACCCACCTTCGGAGTCCACCATCAGGTAGGTGACATCATCAGTCACCAAGGTCTTAATGAGTGCTTTCAAATGAGTCCAAACACGATGGTTCTACGTAGTGCCGTCACTGAGATCCTTTACCCACCTTCGGAGTCCACCATCAGGTAGGTGACGTCATCAGTCACCAAGGTCTCCATGAGACCTTTCAAATGAGTCCAAACACGATGGTTCTACGTAGTGCCGTCACTGAGATCCTTTACCCACCTTCGGAGTCCACCATCAGGTAGGTGACATCATCAGTCACCAAGGTCTTAATGAGTGCTTTCAAATGAGTCCAAACACGATGGTTCTACGTAGTGCCGTCACTGAGACCCTTTACCCACCTTCGGAGTCCACCATCAGGTAGGTGACATCATCAGTCACCAAGGTCTCCATGAGACCTTTTAAATGAGTCCAAGCACGAAGGCTCTACGTAGTGCCGTCACTGAGATCCTTTACCCACCTTCGGAGTCCACCATCAGGTAGGTGACATCATCAGTCACCAAGGTCTTCATGAGACCTTTTAAATGAGTCCAAGCACAATGGTTCTACGTAGTGCCGTCACTGAGATCCTTTACCCACCTTCGGAGTCCACCATCAGGTAGGTGACATCATCAGTCACCAAGGTCTCAATGAGACCTTTCAAATGAGTCCAAGCACGATACTTCTACATAGTGATGTCACTGAGATCCTTTACCCACCTTCGGAGTCCACCATCAGGTAGGTGACATCATCAGTCACCAAGGTCTCCATGAGACCTTTTAAATGAGTCCAAGCACGAAGGTTCTACGTAGTGCCGTCACTGAGATCCTTTACCCACCTTCGGAGTCCACCATCAGGTAGGTGACATCATCAGTCACCAAGGTCTTAATGAGTGCTTTCAAATGAGTCCAAACACGATGGTTCTACGTAGTGCCGTCACTGAGACCCTTTACCCACCTTCGGAGTCCACCATCAGGTAGGTGACATCATCAGTCACCAAGGTCTCCATGAGACCTTTTAAATGAGTCCAAGCACGAAGGCTCTACGTAGTGCCGTCACTGAGATCCTTTACCCACCTTCGGAGTCCACCATCAGGTAGGTGACATCATCAGTCACCAAGGTCTTCATGAGACCTTTTAAATGAGTCCAAGCACAATGGTTCTACGTAGTGCCGTCACTGAGATCCTTTACCCACCTTCGGAGTCCACCATCAGGTAGGTGACATCATCAGTCACCAAGGTCTCAATGAGACCTTTCAAATGAGTCCAAGCACGATACTTCTACATAGTGATGTCACTGAGATCCTTTACCCACCTTCGGAGTCCACCATCAGGTAGGTGACATCATCAGTCACCAAGGTCTCCATGAGACCTTTTAAATGAGTCCAAGCACGAAGGTTCTACGTAGTGCCGTCACTGAGATCCTTTACCCACCTTCGGAGTCCACCATCAGGTAGGTGACATCATCAGTCACCAAGGTCTCAATGAGACCTTTCAAATGAGTCCAAGCACGATACTTCTACATAGTGATGTCACTGAGATCCTTTACCCACCTTCGGAGTCCACCATCAGGTAGGTGACATCATCAGTCATCAAGGTCTCAATGAGACCTTTCAAATGAGTCCAAGCACAATGGTTCTACGTAGTGCCGTCACTGAGATCCTTTACCCACCTTCGGAGTCCACCATCAGGTAGATGACATCATAATTCACCAAGGTCTCCATGAGACCTTTCAAATGAATCCAAACACGATGGTTATACGTAGTGCAGTCAATGAGATGCTAATACCCACCTTCGGAGTCATCATCATTTAGATCTCCATCCGCCGTCAAACGAAATTCTCAAGATAGCTAAAACGTTCAAAAAATAAACACACTAAAAATAATGTACTCAATATACTTACCAATAGTTTTGGAGACCTCGGTCACGTGTTTCACTTTACATTTTCATACAATATTTAGCCACAGTCAGTCTTACTCTATGATAGGGTCAATAAACTAAACGAAATTATAATCTACTTTACATATATTTACAAACTTAATTTCTATTGTTCTTTTACGAAATATTTATATTTGTACTATTTACAATATGACTTCATTCAAAAAATTTTCAAAACGTGAAGTTTTAGTTTTTATTAGGAAAAAATAACGCGCGTACAACCCACCCGTCACAACAGTCATCGAGACACTGATCGAGCACGCGACGCAGGGCTTAGCGGGGGCGCTCCAGTGGGGTACTGGTGAAGTTTTGGGTTTTTATTCATTATTTAAAAATAATAAAAGAATTAAGAAAAAAACAACAATACAAATTGTGAAACACGTCATTACATATTTTTTAGTACAAAATTCATGCCGAACTATATATCCGTTACAAAGAAAGTTTACAATTTAGGTTGAAGAAGGACCTATTTAACAAAATTTTTTCCCAATATTTGGGAGAGGTTATTAAAATTTTAAACAATACAATATCATTGTGATGACCTTCAGTATACCATATATTTTTTATATGGAAATCGCACAAAAGGATTCATCTGCAGTCTTCTTCAAACTTACAGTGTTTTTGAGATTTGAGCGAGCCAATCCCCTTAAGGTCTCTGTCTCTACTCTACATTATGGGAGGAGAAGAGCCATATTCAGTCAGTGCAGTTTAGGTCCAAAAAATTATTCATTTAGTAAGTTTTTGCTTATTATACCTCGAAATCAATAATAGACAGGTATAAAAAAGTTGTTTTCAATTCGTGAGGTCCTGTTTGAATTTCACATGAACTTGAACGCGATGTTTTGTAATGGAACATTGGACGAGCGCCAAGACACGCTCATACTGTAGCTCGCGAGTCGTGTCATGTTCATTTATGTATATAAAATCGATGCAATGACCTAAGTACGAGCAGTTTAGTGAACTTTTCCAACCTTATTTAATTTTATACTTCAATAATAAACATGAAGTAGGTAGATTTGTATACCGATTGGTATACAATCGGTTACCATCTGTAAAAACCGTAGAAAATCCCAAAAATCCTTAGCTTTTGCGATTGGTTTAATAGTTGGTTTGGGTTATAAAAGGAAATCTAAGCTTCTTACGGAAGAGTTGTTCAGGAGCGGGAGATACGTCATACGATAAAAACTAAATTTCAAAAACTAATCATTTAAGGAAAATGTATACACAGTATTTCTGGACTACTATGACGACTCTGTAGCCTAGTTGGTAACGACCCTGCCTGCGAAACGGGGGGTCCCGGGTTCGATTCCTGGCCGGGGCAGACATTTATTTAACAGATAAATATTTGTACTCGGGTCATGGGTGTTATTGTGATGTGTTATAAATTATAATTATGTGTCGTCCATGCCACCCGCGACACAGGTAAAAACCTATGTATGAGTGTGTAAGCGTTTATTTATTCTGGATACTTAGTTGCTTTCATTAATGTTATGTGTTTACTTTAGATTACCCTGTTACTAGATAATGATAACAGCTAACACAGCAGCTAATCTTGGACCTAGAACCAGGGAGTGACAAATGGTTGCGATAGTGATATTACCCGGCTACCCACATTTAAAGATAGACTCTTGATTAATGATTCTAGTGACAATTTTATATCTAGCTGTTGTTGACGCATATTGTAATCATATTGAAGTGTCACCAATCACTCCTTTTATCCTGTGATTTATTTATTCAATTAAAGATGAATAACAAAATATACTAACGTCTGTATGAAATGAACGTTTAACACTGTCTCCTATCTCAAAAATTGCTGCACGGATTTTTATACGGTATCAATTTTATCTTTATCAATAGATAGTGTGATTCATGAGATAGGTTTAGATGTAAGACCACAATAGCAATTATTGATGGATGTTCATCTTTCATTAAATAATTAGGTACATCCGTAACCTACTTAGGGTGGATTCGACCAAACAAGAGTAAATCTTAATCTTAGAATAAATCGTCAGTTAATCGAGAGAAAATCAATTTTACGTTTTACCATCTACAATTCTAAGAATAGTGGGCCTATTCGGGAATTGTTTATATACCGCCGTTTCGCACGGAATAACGGAGCTATTCGTAGAATAATGTAATGGCGTCAGTCAGTCCAATCATCTGATTTCTGTCACCACACGACAAAACTTGACAATTCCCTCAAACAAAAAAAGCGACCAAGTGCGAGTCGGACTCGCCCATGAAGGGTTCCGTAGCAGCAAGTAACATAATATAAAACTTCTTGTAGTTCGTTGTAATTACTTTGATCAATGTTTATTGCGGTTTACGATTTATGACGTATTAAAAAAAAACTACTTACTAGATCTCATTCAAACCAATTTTCGTTGGAAGTTTGCTTAGTAATGTACATCATATATTTTTTTCAGTTTTATCATTCCCTTATTTTAGAAGTTACGGGGGGGGGGGGGGGGGCCACACATTTTACCACTTTGGAAGTGTCTCTCGCGCAAACTATTCAGTTTAGAAAAAAATGATATTAGAAACCTCAATATCATTTTTGAAGACCTATTATTCATAGATACCTCACACGTATGGGTTTGATGAAAAAAACATTTTTGAGTTTCAGTTCTATGTATGGGGAACCCCCAAAATTTATTGTTTTTTTTATATTTTTGTGTGAAAATCTTAATGCGGTTCACAGAATACATCTACTTACCAAGTTTCAATGGTATAGTTGTTATAGTTTCGGAGAAAAGTGGCTGTGACATACGGACGGACAGACAGACAGACATGACGAATCCATAAGGGTTCCGTTTTTTGCCATTCGGCTACGGAACCCTAAAAACAAATAAAACGTTTGACAGCTAGCTAGCTTACATGACAGCTACTTTTTCACACTATAATACGGCAAAATCGAGTTGACATGATGTATGCTCTTACGCTATCCCGTTGTAGGACAACATTTATTTGGCGGGTTTTATTTTCGTTCACCATTCACTCTGCTATTCGCGTATTGTTATTCGTAACGCAAGTATACTGTCGATTACGTGGAAAAACGGCTATGTATTTACTCGAGATTATAATCATGGAATAGATTATTTCTCGTATAGTTACTCGTGTATAAGTTTAAGTTTGGTCGAATCCACCCTTAGTTGGTAAGTTAAAAACTCTACCTGCGTAGCGAGGGGTCGGGGTCCATAGTTTGATTCCCAGCCAGGGCAGACATTTATGTCACTGATAAATGTTTTTTCTCTGGTCCTGGTTGTTAGTAAAGTCTTATTTGTGTTGTCCATGCCATCCATGACACAGGAAATTCTAGTGAGGGATATATATGCCTGCGAGATATTTAAATAACATCCAATTAATAGAGTTCCATAATTAAGTGCCGTAGAGAAACGGAATGTCTATAGAAGAAATGTTAAATTCAATCTAATACTGTGATCAAAAAGTAAGGTGAAATTGTCATTTAAAACTCCCGGGCATTAGGAAGGTAGGTAATTTTTTTTCCTAGGTTGGTAGGACTGTCTATAACATTTGCCAAGCGTCTTTTTCTCAAAAGGTTTGATTATCTCCGAGTTACACGTGTTTTTGTAAACAACCAAAAGTGAATTTTTCGATTTTTACAATGAGTGATTTTGTTGAGCAAAGAACTTGCATCAAATTTTGTTTGTGGAACGAATATTCTTGTGCGGACACGTTGAAAATGTTGCGGAAGGCCTTTGGTGATCAAACTATGGCACAAAAAAACGTTTATTATGTTATTAGTGGTACAAGGAGTTCAAAGCGGGCCGAGAACGCGTTGAAGACGAACCGCGCTCTGGACGAACATCAACGTCTACCGACGAGGGCAGTCGAGGGCTACGTCCAAAAAATCAAACATTTGGTGCTTGAAAATCGTCGATTGACAATTTAGAGATCTCGCTGATAGTGTTGGAATATCATTTGGCTCAGCCCAAGCCATTTTGAAGGATTTTTGTGTCTCAAACGCGTCAAGTCTCGATTGGTGCCAAAATCGCTCAATTTTTTTGGAAAAAAAGCGTCGCGTTGATGTGTGTGAAACTTTGATGTCTGACCATCAGGACCACCGCAACCACCGTTTTCGCTTTATTTGGCTCCATGCGACTTCTGGCTATTCGCCGTTTTGACACGATTGGGGAGATAAAAACCGAATCGAAGAAGGTCTTGGAGGCTATACCGAAAAAAGACTATTCCGACTGTTTCGAGGACTGGAAAAAGCGTTGTCAAAAGTGCGTTTTATCGCACGGGATATTACTTTGAAGGGAATGAAATTGTTTTGGAAGAATAAATAAAGAATTTACATTTTATAAACAAATTCACCTTACTTTTTGATCACAATTCACAGTAGTATACAGTTCACTAGCGCTCAGACTACGGCTTTGCCCACGTTTTCCGGCCTAAGTACCCTAAATGACCTAAATCTATGCTAATATTATAAAGAGGAAAGATTTGATTGATTGTTTGCATAGAATAGGCTCCTAACTACTGAACCGATTTGAAAAATTCTTTCACTGTCGTGAAACTACACTATCCCCGGGTGACATAGGCTATATTATATTTTCAAAAAAATTTGGGATCCTAATAAAACTCCAGTAATGTAACCCAAAGTGTAAAAAATTAAGAAAACCGAAGCAAAGCGAGGGCGGTTACTCGTCCTATATAAGATAATTGTCTATCTGTGTGCTGTAGGTAGGTAGAAAATTCGTTCAGTATTTTTTGCGTGAAAGGGTACCAAACTTATTACCAAACTTAAAAGGGTACCAAACGTATCCGCACTAACTTTCACATTTTATAACTGTTCTTACAGTATTCGTAATCTATTTTAGTAAAACTGAATCAGTTCAGGAGCCATTTCAGTTATTGAAAGTGGTTATTAATGCCTCTGTTAGATTGATGCAACATCAAAGAACATCTTAAAATATGATCCATTAGGTACATATTCGGTATCCGTCATGAGTAATGACATAAATCTCTGGAATTCCGACATCAGATATCTTCTGATCTTTATATGAGATGGAGATAATATTTGATTGTAAAATGAATCTGAATAAATATTTTTATATGTAATACCATTAAAAATATATCTTCAAAGCAGATTTAATATTCTAAGCCATTGTCATGCGATTATTCACGTTATAACCAATAGCAAATTTATTAATTATGTTACATACCTACATAGATATCTGCCCTAGATGGGAATCGAAATTAAACCTCTCTTTTCGCAGGCTGCGTCACTAAGTTACGGGGTCGTATTTTATAAGGAGGTGCTATGTTCTACTGTGTATTTAATTTTTACACAATTATCTATATACTTAGGTATAAGATCTGACACGATTTTTAATCTGTTAATTTATCTAGACAAAGAACGAATGCGATCCATATGATACATATCGAACGTTATTGTCGTTATTAATACAAACTTCGTTAATTTAATGGAAACAAAAGACGTACCTATACAAAAAGGAAATAAAATGTATAGCGCAAATTAGATACCTAATTGTATTGACGTACATATAACGAAAATCGTTATTACTATTCATAACTTCAGTTTCCCACTGAGTATTACGTTTGTATCCTACTTACTTGTGTTATATAAGATTTAATGAGGAAGTTACTTTGTGGCTTTCTCAATAAATCTATTAAAATAAATCAAATACATTTTACGCTTTAATCAAACTGTACTTAAAATAGTATGTACATAGCTTATGGGGTGACCACTAAGATACTGTAAGGGGATTCTTCAGCTCACTCGATAATAATTTATATAAGTACATAAACTTTAGAGTATACATATTATAATTATTCATATTTTTTAATTGAAATACATTGTGTGTAAATGTCACATTCAATTATAATTTTGAAAGTTAACATTTAACATCAATCAATAGGTACATTAAAAAAACTGCAACTGATCGATGTTTGTACATAAAAGATATTTGAAAAAAAATTACTAGGGGTATTTTATACTACTGTGTGCATCATGAAAATCCGTTCAATAGTTTTTGCGTGATAGAGTAACAAATATCTTCCTCACAAACTTCAAACTTGCACGTTTATAATATTAGTGGGACGAATTTTAAAGAAACCTATCACGACTAGAGTACCTAATTACTACTAGTCGATCAACTTACAACTACGAAACCCTACCCCTAACCTCTAACCCCTAACCCTAGCGGTCACTCATTCACCCATCCAACTACCGACCGCGCCTGACTTAGGATTAGGATCGACGCAAGCCGCCGCCGCGGCGCGGGCGCCAAGCTAAGAGCGATTCATGTCTACTTAACTTAAGCCGGCTTTTGACTATGGGATGTAATATATATTACATCTTGAGATATATATTACATCCCGCGGTTGCTGTTCACACTGTAAGATATATATTTTGGAACAGTTCAGCTTCTGTCACCACTGTGTCATCACGTTTTTTATCGAAACGTTAAAACGTTCAAATACATAAGTCAGTTGACACGTCTGCATACGAATGTCATCATTCAAACTGAGGGCGAGGCAGGGGAGGCGCGGTGTCCGGGGACGTGAGGTAAAATATAGACCTAAATATCGCTCAAAAAAATATTTATAGTTTGGGATGTAATATATATTATAGCACAGTGTGAAAGGTCTCGTACAAAATGTATGACGAGCGATAAAATATTATATCTCAAGATGTAATATATATTACATTATATCCCATAGTCAAAAGCCGGCTTTACTCTTAAACATTACCATTGTCTGTTAGTACAATATAATATTATGGGTTCTGTGACTGTATTATAATTCAATCTCATAGAAATGGTTACTTTAGTAGGTGATTCGGTTTAAATAATCTTTATTTCTCATAAGATTTTTACATCACTTAAAATGAGAAACTTAAATACTAAACTAAAAGATAAGGTTTGTGTCCAGCATGCATTCTTGCGTGTGTGTTTTTATGTATTTTTTGTTATGTATTTGTGTGTGTGTGTGTGCGTGTGTGTGTGTGTGTGTATTATAATTATTATCTATAGTTTACAAAAGCACAAGTGCGATAAACAAATATTGTACCTAATCGTTTATTATTTATAGACAACTTTTACACGTTCTTGACTCGTTTTATGAACTGCGTTTGGAGGGTTATTAATGACTGCAGGGATTTGTTTTGTATGCAATTTTGTGTTTCGGTTTAAATTAAATTAAAAAGGAACTTATATTTTGTAAGCAAAAATACATGAAAAGATATATGCAAAAATATATTGAATAAATTTGGGTATGAAGACTGCCTTACGAAGACAGTTAAGTAATAAAATAAACAAACTTGATGCTTTTAATAACGCACAAAACAAATGGCTATACGGTCTACACTCTACAGTCTACTATATTTCTTCATTGTTTGCAAACCGCTAAGTGACATCAGCTCTATTAATACACGCGTGATGTCCCCTACATTATTTGCATATTAAGCAAGTATAATTTTTTGATAAAAATACCTACAATATGGTAACAGAACAAATATTACGTTATGATACTCCTTGATAGTGAATAGTTTACCTTTCATGTTAGCACTAGAAGGCTATATGGCTTCACTACGTTACATTTATATCTAATGTAAGTAAACAAGCAATTTATGTATTGGCATATTATAATATAATTCAAAATGTATGAAAAAGACATTAATTGCGGAAAAATGAGCACTGACTTTTCCGCAATTAATGTATGGGATATTTAGAAGGTGGCGGATATTGGGAACGATTACAGAAGAGTTTCGTCTAGACTAGACTATAAAGGTATATCTCAGGCCTAATCAATTATTAGAATATGTCCGATGTCTGCAGTAATCTGCTGCGTATCGTATGGTAATGGTATCAACTAGAAAAGGAATTAAATTCTTACCCAACAAATACTTTTGCATCAACAAAAAGTCTCAATTTGCATGTTTGCACAACACTTGAAGAAAATTTTCCTCATCGCGATATCTTTCGTAATGCAATGATTCATTATTTTAGGTTTAGTTGGTAGGTAGGTATAATACTACCTAAGTGTGGCGCGAGCGGTCATCCAATAAGCAAAGATCAAAGGTGGAGACGCATTTTACTATGCTAACTAATTACTTGGCTCATCTAGGATATCTAATGCTCTGATTCTGTACTAGTTACGTAGGTAGATGTTTGTTGCTGTTCAAGTGTTCTTAGAAACTAATTGATGGCCAATCAAGTTGATAGCAATTGATTGTTTCATATTTTGTGGCACAATTAGTTAGCAATATAATTTTGAAATAGACGTTTATTAGGCACGAACGATGCACACATTCTATCTACATTTGATTTTGTTCCAAGCATTGATTAACATTACAATGTGCATGTTTGTCAAGTATACGGTTCTTTGAGAAAATTTTATTATAGACACAATACAAATGAACTATGTCAATATTACATCTTAATAATTATGAATTACGTGTCACGTTGTTTGTCCGCGATGGACTCCTAAACTACTTAACCGATTTTAATCAAATGCACACCGTGTGCAGTTTGATCCAACTTGAAAGATAGGCTAGCTTACATCTCAAAATAAATAAATAAACTTTTGACAGAACGAAGTCTGTCCGGGCAGCTAGTAATCCTTATAATATTGCAGATTCTACATTCACTCTTTACGTTGTGTTAGATTACGTTACTTATGTATATGTATAATTATAACTTATAAACAAGTTAAAAAAGTCTTGATTCAAGACTTTAATGTTGCTTGTTATTACTTATATCAAAAACCATTTACTAGGCCTCCATACTATCGATGGCATGCAAAGCATACAGTGGGGTTGATCGTATGGTAACTAATTATACTTATATTTGTCTGTTTCTAGAAGTTATATATGATTAGTTATCGTTATTACTGAATAGTTAAGTAACCTATTAGTTAACTATACTTTACATATTTGTTAACGATATTTTAATTTATTGTTACACAACCTCTTCTACTTAATTAGTTACATCTTAGTTTATTTTTTAACTTTTTGCTTTGCTGCTAACTTTTTGCACGTATAGAAAAATATATTGTTTTTTTTATAAACAGTTAAGCACATCACTAGCTTTCGTGTTAAACTAGTTATTCCCTGAAAGTAGGGACTGGAATACTCACTGCGCGTTATCGTACTTTCGTGAGTTCTCGAGCTTTATAATTATAGAGATCAAATTTCAAAGCGTAAATTGGGCGAGATCTCGCGACATTGACGGGATTTAGCGGCAGCAGTGAACGACGAATCCCGCCCGTGGTTACTGCTTTTTGTGCGTCTCTAAGTCGACAGGTAGAGTCGCTCATAACAGAAATCTCACAAAGACAGAAGAAGCTCAAAAAAAAGTATTTGTCCTCCGTCAGAAGCTGAAAATGCCCAACATCTCATAATATTCAACACTTAGTGGTAGGTTACACGCTCAGTTTGGCATCAGTTCGGTCCATCACTCCAGACTGATGACGGACTGATGGACTGACGGAGCGAATACATGGTCAGTCTTGACTGACGTCAGTCTTCTCAAGAACTTTGCCGCATGTGGACGTATAGCCATGGATCATTATAAAAAAAGAGCCTGTGTTGCTATAATAATAGCTTTAGCTTTTCGAAAACGTGTTAAAAGGAAGAAATGGATGAAGACTTGGCTACAAAAAAAGGAGCTCTACACCCATTTAAATTTATTAAATAAAATAAGGGATACCGACAGTTTACTGAAGCAGAAGTTTTATTCTAGCACTTAGAAATAATGGCTGCAAAAGGAAGATTTAAAACAAAATCACATTATATTTCATTATGTGAAAGTTTACATGTATTTCTCACTAGAGCACTGACCCCAGTTTTGCCTGCGTTTTCCGGGATAATATGTTATTATTAGATCATGGTTTACTTGTGTACTAAATTTAATGGAAATTCATTTAGTAGTTTTAATTTGAAAGAGTAACAAACATTCATACATCCATCCTCACAAACTTCCTTGTATTATTCAATGATATTTAAAAAACATAGATACGTTATGGCATAATTTGGTTGATTTGTAAGGGCATAACGGTTATGTTATGGTTAGGGGTAACGATTCTAACGTTAAAATGAAGTCTTTTTCTGTCTCCAACTGCGTCGGGATAAGCTCGAGTGGCGACGGTAGCGGGGAGATCGAAGGCGCAAGCGGCGCGAACTCAATTTCGTCGTGTGCATCCATCGCTGTCCGAGCGGTGACTGACGGGAGACTGACGGCAACGAATTACACGATCAGTTTTCCGTCAGTCCATTTCGGACTGATGAAAAATACCAAATTATTTAAAATTCTGTCAGTCTGACCTATCAGTCCATCAGTCAACCGATTAAACGATCAGTCTGGCTTCAGTCTTACCAGACTGATGGACTGAACTGATGCCAAACTGAGCGTGTAACCTACCACTTACTGGCACTAGCGGGTTCAAGCAAACCCTAAATATGACCTGTTCTTGTTCCCCCACAATCATAGATCTATTTCTTTGTTTATGAGAGACTCTACCTACGTAACTATCAATGTCAAGAGATCTCGATCATCAATTTTAAATGGGTGATTCCGACAGTAAAGAAGATCTTAGGTATTGCTAATTGTTGTTGATTTCCTAAGTAAAGTAAGCAACTGTTCCGGGATGTCCTACCAGTAAATCCGTGTTAGCTGCTGTTTAGAAATTACGGGACACCAATAGCTTGGGTATAAAGTGCATAAACTATGAACTCATGCACATAACGCTTGCGCGGAACGTGACAGTGAGTCATGCTTTTTCGTGCATGCACCCGGTGTTCATCGTTTTAATAGACGTTATCACGTCAAAAGCTTATGATAGTCAATAACGCATACAATATTAAGAAAAACTATTAGGTAATATTAAGGTAAAGGTGGCCACTCACGGTCGCGCCATTTGGCGTGGCTCCAAATGACATAATTATGTCAAAATGGCGCGATTGGACATACAGATTTTTATATCACGCCATCAGTTTTTCACATTCACGATCAAATTTTGGCTGTATATCACGCTATTTGACGCGATGGACTGACCGTGAGTGGCCACCATTAGCTAACGTTAGATTCCTTTACTGTGCTAACAGCGACTCTATTTTCTAGCTATTTGTCGGTAGCAAAAGTAATTATATGGTACGGAAGCTTATTAATAAAGAATATCTGGGATCTCAAGATTCGGTTTGAGATGCTAAAATATGTTGCTATCGTAAAAGTAACATTTTATTGTTACAAAACAACAGTTTGTAAGATCTGAAATCGCGCTCTTGAGCAGAGACAGGTTTTTAATACGGGCCATAGACTAATTTACTGCATCAAATAGTAGATAACGATTTGTCACTCCTTACTAACAATGTTTCATAATTATGTAAGTCGGAGTGGTCTACTAAGGAAAAAGTTGGATCTATATGTAAAAGAATACAGCATGTGTGTGTTTTGCGGCGAGCAAAGTGACCGCAAACCCTCTGGCCGGAAGCGTTCTGACTTCTGGGTGCAATTTCTAGAAATTACGTATTCAAATGTAATTCACACTTGCTTATGACTTGACGCAATATTTAACTACTGGAAGTTTTTTCAATCTGTTAAGGACTGACTTATCGTACTTGGCATAGATGTGCTGACAATGCTCACATAGGTAATAGATATTAATATCACTCCCAATGAGTCTGATGATATTTTCTTTTTTTGTGTAAACAGCCAAGAAACAAACAGACGGGCCAATTAATGGTAAGTAGTCGCCTCAACCCACTATTTTATTATCCCATGGCCAGCCATGGCCATTCCCAATACGCGCCAACAACGCGTTGCCGGCAAATAAGGAAGCGGCGATCCTTCTCAAATAACCACAACAAGAGTATATGCCACTATAAACACAGGAAGCATATCGTATGTGTATGAAAATTGCGTTTACTGGACTTCAATACATATTAAATGTTAAGAACTAATTTAAAATGTAATTACTAAGAACACGTAGGAATGGCCTGAGTCATATAATGATTGGACTGAAATATATTTTACATGCCATACTTAATTAGTTTAAATCAATACTGTTAAAAAATATATCATTTTCGTGCGTAAATACTCGTAGTAGCAAATCTAATCCGCATTAAAACAAAAAATTTGTTGGAAATGTGAGCGTAAAAATACTCGTATAAGCACGGCATTTTCCGTCATTAGCACAGTTATCTTCGTCATTAACTGGCTAATTCTTACCTACGAGACTAACTATATCTCAACTTGTTCTTATATTATTTCATTGAATAATTCCACTCACCATGAGTTCCTTAGGTCCTTGATTCCTGAGAAATTGATGCTATTGGCTCGGCTGAGCTTCCGGCCGATAGTCCAAAATCTTATTTTGTTGTGGTTGTCATCCTCGTGGAAGGGGTTTAGATGTTCCGGGTAGTCGTGAACGGAGATGGTTTTGCGGGGTCCCGCCATCGTAGTCATTATTGTAAAATACTCTCCAAATAGTTTTACATAACACGGAGCACAGTAAGACAGGCGTCGACCACTCGGTTTTTTATCTGTTATCACACTGGTGAGTTATCACGAGACGATAGCGTTGGATCGCGTTATCGCGGGAGATAATAGGACTGAATTTGTTTTCGCGGTTGTACGTGGCGTCGCGGCGCTCGGCGCCGCGGTCTGAGACACACTACCGCAGCCGCCCGGGCGCACCCGCGGGCCTGCACCGCAGCCCTAACGTCATACTCATATCGGAGCGATTCGATGCATACTTCGCAAAGCGGCAAACACGCACGCTATCGTGATATTCTTGATTAACCTGGCCAGGCCAGATATTCATAAGGCGGCCGCAATAAATTTTGTTGTAAATAACTTGCGCTGATTCTCATTTATTTTATTGTTTGTTGCGCTAGTATCACCACTGGCAAGGTTAAAGTCAAAAGAATTGTTAAAAATATTTAAATACCGAAATTACGTATTTTAGTTACAAACTAAAACTGACATAATCTGCGGCTCAGATTAGTTCTGCGGCTGCAAAGTTATAGTGCCAGTCACCAACGCATCGGTGACACCCCCGGTGTAGTAGATGTCAATTCAATAGATGTTTCTGAGTAGGATTACAATCAGGCAGATTTGCTGGTTTTGCTAATTAGGTATTTTATTTGATATTTAAGATTCAATAAGTGTCGACATTTGTAATTAATATGCAGGTAGAGTAAGTGTGTTAAAAATAATCATGTCATCATTTAATTGCACAGGTAATCCAGTCAGCTTAGTCACGTTCGTTTAAAACATTAACCATGCCGTGTCATTAAAGATTTTATAGGCGTTTGGTCTGTGACTGACGCTGACGTCAAACTGAACTGACTTCTTAGGTATGCTACCTACGAAGTTATCGTCACCCACTGAAAGATGAAAGTCGAGTAAATTTTGAAATATATACCTATAATTTTATTATAGCGTTTAACTACATGCGGTGAGCAAGAGCAACAAATAATTTTATAATTTGTTACGTAGGTACTTAAGCTATTAGCCTTAAGAATCAGTTTTTAAGAAGGTAGGATATTGTATAGTGACTTCAACAACCATTCAAATGAGTAGGTACCTATTGCGTAAGATTCTGGCTAATGAAGAAATTGGGTCATATAAGCATACTATAGCTACATAAGTGTCATTCATTTAAAAACTATTAAGACGCAATTCAATACAAAAAATGATATACCTACCTACTTATAAACGAGAAATACAAAAGGTGTTGCAATGCTTTTTGTCCTGTGACTTTAAGGCCTTTTTGATTTTTTACCTGGGTTTCTTCAGTAGGTAATGTGGGGATAGAGTTCACCACGCTAGCCAACCCAGCTTTATACACCACGCCTCACTATGGAGAACATTATGGCCGATTCTCAGGTATGTTTCCTGTTTAATGCTTTCGTTCACCGAAGCAAGTGATAGTCAATTTCTAATAGGCACCTATGCAAATAACGTAATATCGACAGATCACAGGTGCGTGCAGGATTTGATCCTGGATGTTGTATAAGGGAGAGTACCACTAGGTTAAAATTATCACTACAATACACACAAAATAGTAACTAAGTTAAAGTTGGAAACAAATACGGGTATGGTAAAGGTTAAGTAAGTGACCTTTAACATAATTATGAATGTACAGTACACTACCTACACTTGCGACCTGCGTGTCCGATTCATCGATCCAGTTTTCAACCACATTCATAGTTTACTTGTCCCGCTTTCAGTAATTTTCTTTCACCTTCAGGCACGTGCCTAACATCGGATGTTTCATTTATTAGCGTTAGTGAGCCAAGACGACGAACTGCGGAATACCTAAATGGAATTGGGTAGCTGCCTGTTTACACAACGAATTAGTCATCCTCGCTTTGTTCTTAGTTCCATTATTTTACTTTCTTGTGACGTAGTAGGCTTACGAAGGACATTATATGCAAGCAGCAACGCTGCAAAGAGGGGAATAACAATAATGAATAAATACATTTCTATCAGTAATACCTTAGTAATACATTATACTTGTTTTGATCGATAATGCTGCAATGAGTCAAAATGTGCGTGGAGAGGTCAGTAACCTCGAGGTTGTTGCATCCCTCTTCGTAACAAGCCGGCGATTTATTGGAGGTCTACAACGGAGTCTTCTGGCGACAGTCGACAGGATATCGCGCGAGACTAAGTAAGGACCTTTATTGCGTTGCGCCATCAATTGTTCGATACCGCTCATTCATTGACTGGGTCAGTTGCTAATTAGTGTTATCTGTTTGCTGGCTGCACCAATGTTTAATTGTTTAATTTATAAACGGATGGTTACAGAAATAAATAGGTATATAATGTACCTACTCCAAGTAACGACATGAATTTTTAATAGAAGTTGGTTTTTTACAAAGACTTTTCTACACATCTACGTAGGTACTTTATCAGAGTTTTCAGACACAAACACAGTGAGAGGAATTATACATTTTATTTAGGCATGAAAACTTTTTACAAAATTATTATTTGGCTTCAACCTATTAATGACCCACTACTGAGCACGGGTCTCTCCCCTTGAGGAGGCCTAGAGCATACACCACCACGCTGCTCCAGTACGGATAATGATTTACATAGTTATAGGGAGGGAGTTTCTTGCTTTTGTAGGTCCTAGGTCTTAGCTTAACCACGGTAAAGAAGAAGAAGCTCATTAGCAAAAAACTTAAGTTCAGATAAATTTCAATAATTTTGTACATACGTAACAATACCTAACAGCAGTAACAATAAAGACGACTTGAAAAATACTTTGTTGTTGTCATTTGACGACCCTGTAGCCTAGTTGGTAGAGAGACCATGCTTGCGAAGCAAGTGGTCCCGGGTTCGATTACCGACCGGGGCAGCTAAAAGCCTACTGTGGAGTGTATGAGTGTGTAAGCGTTTATTTATTTTATTATTATTTATTTAACAAATTGTATTTCAAAATTAAATTCGCTAGTCTAGTCTGCTTCTGACGGTAGCCTGTACGTACCTACCGTACCCTAAAACTTTAAATAGCCGAACTATAAGTCATTCAGTTCAATGTAACCTGCAATCTCATTCGATGCCACTTTACCGCTAAATAGCAGTATTATAATGCTGCCGTTATAGATGGTAGAGACTGTACGTAGTCAATTTAGCCAAACACATAATTAATAAGCGAAGTAGATACGAAGTCACACCAACAAAAAACTTAGAGGAGTCAGAGGAAACAAACAATTTTACGTATCCGCAATTTATATTTTAGTTTTTTTAAACATAATAGCAGACTTCCGAGCCGAAGACCGAAAGCAAACGATTGTAGAGCGTAGGGTATCAGTATTTCAATTTGACATCTTTTTCTTCAATTGCGTCAACGACACGTTGCGGATCAAGAAAGACGCGATGAAGCATAGAAGAATTTTTGTTTTCTTTTTTTATACATAAACTCTTTTTTACTACAAAACGTAGGTAACTGTAATCGGGAACGGATGATTACGGATGGTAAGCGGGAATGACGTCATAGATGGTACCTAAAGCGCACTAACTCGGTAAAACTTGTTCACTCTTGACTTGAAGACACCGACATTTTAATCAAACGAGATTTTATCTATCTAGGCAAGATAATATGGATCCTCATATCATCTTTGTATTGTCAGCATGGAAGATGGACGACGGCTATACTGCAAATTCTGCAAAACTAGGTACTTATGTTTTTAAGTCGAGGTACGTACCTACATTATCTGCAGATAAATTCGTAATATATTATATTATGCACAAGAGCTCCTTACAATACATACCCATAAAGGTACATAATATTAAAAAAAAGACAAAAAAGGAGCAACACAAATATAATTAAAGTAAGTAGGTATACCTACCTACTTTAATTACTACTTTACTACCTTCAATAACCTTTGTGTCTGACCTCCGAACAGTGACGATGATGCAAAGTCCAATACAAAGGATGTAGGTATGATTTAGGTACGTTTAATTTTATATCGTAAGCAAACGACAAAGAAAAAAATTAGAGAGGTTTCACAAGGGACACCACACCACGTTGGAACGAAGTTCCTTGTTTAGTATTATGATTTTCTGTAATAACGAAATGTTTAAAAGTTTAAATTTCCTATTATGTCTATAAAACGAATTTCTTAGCTTCCGTTACTCCACACTTCCGCCTAATCCTTGCAGTACTATTTTCAGCTAGGCTTCCGGGGTTGTTGGTGACATTAACCTGAAGATCATAATTTTTTGTCCTATCATCTTTTCGTATGTAGGTATAAACTTGCATACATACAACCTAACCCCTAATATTGTGTGGATTAAAAACCGACAGACCGGCACTTAAAAAAGTGGGAAAGCTTCGAAGCCGCAGTCCTTGATTTCCCTAAAGCGCGAACGTGTAGCGCTAAATAGTGAAAACTCGCGGCTTTCGTAGTTTGGGAAAGCTGTTAAAAATGTTTTTTTCACGTCGGTATTAGGTATTTGTAGAATTATAATGAAGCGTCTAAAACATTTTACACTTTTGATTAACCAATAATAGTACCTACAGTAATATAAGACAACTTTTGTTAAAATTCGTTTAACGGTTTTATTTAGCTTGCCCTGTTTATTTTCTGACGACCCGTGTGGCGCAATGGTTATGACGCCGGATCGCCGCACCGAGTGTCCTGGGTTCGCGATTCCCAGCGAGGCGGAAATTTGAATGATGAGTTTGAATTCCTGTTCTCGGTCTGGGTGTGAATGTCTTTGTCTAGTGTGTTGTTCATGGCACCCACGAGTCACGACACAGGAATGTTTGTTAGGTCAAATCTTACAAGCCTAATTAGACCAACTTTCACTTATCCTAAGGAGTTGAAATTTTACATATTGCGTTAGTTCAATGCATTTTTGTGGTATGCTTGGCCTGATACTACACCCAGGTTTGGGTCCAGCCGAGGGAACTCCTAATTTTTTGTCTTTAGTACCTATCTATTGTACATTGACACTATAAAACTGTGTGATTAGTTTTTTAAACTATTAACTTGTTTTACTAATGTATCCAAAGAAAGCGTTTTCCTGAGTTAAGATGAAACCACCCTAAAGACAGAAAAAATTAAAAAGTAGGTATTGACACCTTTTTATGAAGCTATTGCATTTACATGCAATCACTGTTGCAATTGAATCGTGAAACTGATTGTCTCTTTCACAAAAAGAGCGAATGATGAATTCATTGTTCTGCTCAAGAGTTTGAACTGTTAGGTACACTACGTTTGAACAATCAATTAAACGATTTACAGTTTAGGCACTCGGTGCTATCAGAGCAAAGGTGAAAGTAGGTGAAATACGTCATCGTCAGTTCGAGCTGAGTAAACAAAAAGCTTGCCTAGGTATTATACTTACATCTTTAATTAAACCAGACCGACAGAAGTGTGTCATCTAGATTACCCAATTCATTTATTTACCGTAATGTTTTAATATAGTTTTTCAGAATGTTGATCAACTTTATAATGGAGTAAATTTATTTGCTGTAATACCTATTATTAACTGATGATCACTAAGCTGGTTGGTTGATTGTCTGAAGTAAAATGACGATGGAATGCATGGGTACCAGTAACTTAACTACGACTAACCCATTAAATATAAAGCACAGTTCTACTGGCAGTTGGTGTGTAAGCAGTAAGAGGATATCGAAAAACTATAGATGGATCTAAGCGACTCTCCCTTAATTCCTGCAAAAAAGGGTCGAAGCACCGGTGATTTGGTCAACACACAAACAAAAGACTATAAAAAAGAAAGTGCTTAGGCTTAAACTACACACTATAGAAACTGCCAATGATAAATGCTGCCAATGCTGGCTGCCCTGTTACCAATGATGTGAAAAGTGTTTTTTTTTACGAAAAATGTTAGATCGTTAGATTAGGTGTCTAAGTACATTTTACTAGTCTAAAGTAAACTAATCTATCTGAGCGATTTGTTAATAGCTCAGTTTAATTACACGCACTAAATTTTGTAATTGATTTTAAACCAATTTCCTGTTTAACGCGAACACGCTTCAAATTCAGTTCAGTCAAAGCTCAGAATTTTTAAATAACAATGGAAGACAATGAATAATCATGAACGAGAAGAAGCGTTACTGAAACACAATAAAAGAAAATTCTCACATGACTAAGAAAGCGAATATAATTATTAAAAAGACTATCAAGAATAGTCCATTACACAAAAATAACAATTTTTTGAGACGATGAATGAACTTATGTTACTGTGGACATTGAGAGATGACTGATGTCGTTTCGAAATGAGGTAGTAGGTAGGTACGAATCTACGATATGTATGGTGTCCCTCGATTACATAACTTTGTGACAAGAAGTTGTTATGCATTGTAAAGTTTATGAATGAGACGCGACACGAGGATGTGGCGACTTACCTCGGAAATTGCAAAGAGGATGCGCTACTACAGATGACATTGAGCACCAATCACGCTTGACACGCGCTAAATGCCACTTTTAACTCAATGAGATGCGCATTTTGTTTTGTTATTTAAACTCTCAGATTAAATAACATTTAGGTATTTTATAAATCTGTGTCTAAACTAAAGATAGTTATTTCGAATTAAACAGAAGCTGCATAAGTTGTTTGGGCTAAGCACAGAAGCGGTCATCTTGCAACAAAGACATATTTCAAAAATTATAATGCTGTTTTCAGGATTCCGTAGTCAAATCGGAACCCTCAGTAGTTCTGCTAAATCTGTCTCCATCCGCAGCATAGCGCAGAGATCCTCATTGTTATGCTGTAACTTAGCACGGACATACAAAGTTATAGAATAAAATCTTTAATTATTATTTTCAGGGAAGCGGTTTCTGTATTGCGGAGTGGATTTTTTTCTCTCGTTCACCCCAAAGTGTGTGGTGTGGAATAGAGTTGAAAAGGTCATTCAAAAATATTTTAATCTACAATCCGCACCTTTGGTGGAACAAGGGCTCAACTGCACTTTTGTAATTTTACAGGAGAGCCATTTTAAAGTTTTTTTTTTGCATTCCGAGTCGTATTATTCGTCTTTTTATTGCTTCAAAATGTTTGTTCTTTGCATGAGATACGACCCATTTATTTTTGAATATGGTCATGTACTTTGCAGGTGTAAAATATTTTTTTGTTTAATTTTTGTCATTTTACGATTTTTTGTAAGATGTGCCCTTGTTCCACCAAAGGTGCGAATCTTATAATCGAACAGATTTGGTTTGTTTTCGTTGTGGTTTTATAGAGTATAAAGCTACAGAATGTACTTACTTTAAAAAATCTTTAGGACCTAGTCAATGATGTTGAAATGTATGACCTAGTCAAAAAAAAACTACATAGAAAAGAAGGATCGTAGGACTGAATGGGACTAGCTGGCTTCGACAGCTTAATGTTTTTATGCATCCTTACAACGTTTATTCTTTATTCTAAGCTTAGGTATATGTCTACAATCACATTTAAATTTTAATGATGTGCACTCAAAACTACGTACCTAATAAGAACAATGTCAAAGAGTGTTTGATTCCCGACTGACCTACCCCGAGGACCCAGTTTTATGTATTGACCTCTTTGTTGCTGCAGGACCCACGTCTATAATACCTGACAGGCACTGTATCCATGGCGACTGTTTAACACATTTCAATGCTTTGAAATACGACTTGTTCAAGGAACGTACATTTTTACTTATAATATTGTTGTATACTAAGTTTTATTAGAATATAAACTATCATGGCAGCAAATACTCCTCCAAATATCTCAGCACGAATATTTTATGGCCTAAGAACTGATATACAGTAAGTATGTATGAATGTAAGTAAATGCAAGTGAAATAGAGTCCTACACGAATAGTGTAATAGAGTTATTATTCGCTTACTAGTGCTCAAGTTCATTATAAAATTAGATTATATTTTGAAAACATTAAACACTTTACCCACTGTACCTAATCCTAATTTATTTCTAGCACAGTAGTAGTACCTAAGTGTACGGAATCCTAACTAAACGATTTTGTAAAAACTTGTTACAGATATAATGCTCATTATTTGACGGACTCTGAGATTATTTATCCGGCTGGCGGTGTGATTGTAATCCACAATCATCTTCAGAAAAAGCAGAAGTTTATCAGGCTTCAAGACAAACATAAACCTATTAAATCGCTCGTACTAGCACCTAACAGGTAAGAAAAATAACTACGAGTGATGCATTCTTCGTATGCTGTAATCATATTATGTATTCAGAGAATTATTATCGTTAGTGTCATTGAATTTTGCGTCCATCTACGTATTTGTAATGAACTTTTCTCCTTTCAAACGATATAGTAGGTACCTACAAAAAATTATACATATTCTTTCTTAAATTCTAGACGATGGCTAGCGCTGAATGAGATTGCGGAAGAGGGGCAAAAGCCATACATTACGATTTACGATCTAACAACGTATAAAAGACGTAAAATACTGACCGTCCCGTTTGAAAACTCAACAGCCACGGAATTTGCATGTGTGCAGTTCACATACGATTCCAAATACCTTGTAGCAATAACAGGAGAACCAGATTGGTACTTGTATTACTACAATTGGGACAAGGGTAAAGTGGAAAGTCATGCCAAGGCACAGAACCCGAGCGGCCAAGGCATTGTTGAAAGTGTAAGCGCCTAAGACATTTATTACATTTAACTTGGTTGTAACCCATCAATGGCTCACACAAACCCGCGGTGTTTCTCACAGAAGAAGAAGAGTAAGAAGCTCTTGACCTCCATAAGAGGGGAGACCCGTGCACAGTAATGGGCCGTTTATGGGTTGAAGCCAAGCGAGGTAGTCCTAAGCGAAGTACCCTAGCTAGCTCCACAATGCTGTTCCAGTGTGAACTGTGAACTACAAGCATAGCCACAATGCTCCAACGAGGTGTTCGAAGTTCTTTTGCCACCCGAAGGCCACTGAAATAGCGGCACCTAGTTATATAAGTACGACTATTAGGTATCTGACACTGGAGACTGGAACCTAGGACTCAATGTGTCTTCCAGTTTCGAAACATAGAAGCGCTCAGCAAGTGCCACTTGCGATCATCCCAAACTACTATGAAGCCTCTAACGTCCCAACTGAGTCACTAACGGTTACTTAAATCGATCCTTAAAAAAAAAAAACGCTTCACACTCATAGCCCCACACTAGGATTCCCCGTGTCGTGGGTGCCATGGACAACACACAAGACAAGGACATTCACACCCAGACCGAGAACAGAAATTCACACTCATCATTCAAATTTCTGCCCCGCTGGGAATCGAACTCAGGACCCTCGGTGCGGCGATCCGGCATGGTAACCATTGCGCCACACTGGTCGTCAGTAAAGAATCACCATACAAATTCTGTAGTAAGGAGCGATTTAAATAACTGTTAGTGACTCTGAGTTGGGGAGTAAGAATTCCATCACTAAAAATTTAGTGAAGCCTTCAGAATATAAACACTTCTTGGTTTACTTATTCCTATTGCACTGATGCAGGTCCAATGCAACCCATCTGATGCTACGCTTGTAGTGATAACTGGTCCGTACACCTTTCGCATTATGAATGTTTCTGAAACAGTGTGGCGACAGTGGGGTTGGTGCAAGGCTGAAAATGTAAGCAGTATTATAATATGATTCGAAACATTTTTACATATACGTAGTTGTACTTGTGTATAATATGACTTATATGACTGTCATAATAAAATTGACGTCATTTAAAAAGTAGATTGGTTTGAAACCGTGAACGTCCGATAAATATAGATGTTATTGAAGTGTTTAAATAACATTTACATATATAGGCATATTCCAATCGTATTTATTAGTAGTTTAAATGAACTTTATGTTTATAAACTATCAGCAATTTGACTCCCACCACAACAATTGGATAATGGGCTTGTGTAATAATTTTAGAATGTTTGTTTGCGCAAGATAATGGTTGTTCTTTGCCCAGATCAACATATCCAGTTGTATGTGGTTGACTTCGGATCGCATCATGTTCGGAACGGATAATGGAGTCATCATGGTCGTGGAGAATGGCGAGCTGCGTCAAAATTGCATTTTCAAAGCTATGGACGTCACGGAGATGTCCCTTAAAAAAGTGGAAGCAGAGTAAGTAGGATACTAGAAATTTCGTTTTTAGAGTCGTTTGGGAGTAAAGATTACACTTTGAATATTATTGTTCAGCCAATAATATTGCTCGTATTATTATATTTCTATGTATAAAGCCGGTCTGGTTAGTAACGACCGTCTTGCTTAAGTTACCGTTAATGAGTCCCCAAGTCAATTAGTCTCCAAGCATTTTAATTCGAAATCTTTCGCGGTTTCGGCTGGTGTTAGTAAGCCACATAATATTAGGTATCTAATAGTTTCTAGTAGAGATAAACAGACGTATACTATAAGCGGGGTTTACAAATATAATAAACGTCACTAATCCTCAAGTGGCTTTTTTTTATTTTAATAAAGAATAATTTAAATTTCACTGACAAAAAATAACCGACTTCAATATTACTCAAAAAGTACTTATCAGATCGCGTTCAAATTTATGTGGGACCACATGACAAGCACCTGCTTTCGATTAAAAAAAGAATCATCAAAATCGGTTCACCCAGTCCAAAGTTCTGAGGTAACAAACATAATAAAATACAGCCGAATTGAGAAACTCCTCCTTTTTTTGAAGTAGGTTAAAAATATTATTATGCATTTATTGTCGTACCCACCTTAGATACCTATCATCCTATATTTACTTACATCGGTAATGCTAATGCGATTATAGCGTGCGTTTACCTTCACTGTTTTTGTGGCTTCAATGCAACAGCAGCTCGAATCGGCTTTTAGTTTTCTGTGTAGAGCGTAGAACCATAAATCTGCAGTGTTAACTCAAGGTTACGTTGCAAATTGTAAAGGTAGCTAGGTATATAAAAATTGATTATCTCAGCTCTGTTATGCACATTCTCCAGTATACAATACTAATCTATGGTTATGCATAATATTTAACTAGCGATAATTAACTTGGTAGGTAGCAGTAGGTAGTTGACTGTAAACTGTTAAAACTAGGTATATAATTACGAACATAGAGTGATATTAATAATTCGTATCACAGTTTCGGAAATGAGCGCTTTAAAGGAGAATAATTGACGAAAGCAACTCCTGAGCACATCCTATCTACAAAACAACTATTAACAATATCTACCGACACTAATCAAAATCACTTTGCAAATCCAAATTGAACGAAACCTATCATCATCCACATTATGATTTATATGTAGGGCTGAAGAGGGCGAGAAGGGCAGTGTGTCCAGCAAACAAGAAACCACGAGCGATCATGGCTTTCTCGAATCGGAGTGTCACGCCGTTACTTGTTTTATTAATTTTCCAAAAGGTAAGAATGGTTTTTACAAACTTTTGCATGTTGCATCGATAATAATGTTCAGCGATTTTCCCTAATTTATCTAACATAAAACGACCCTGAAGTTACTGTTTGCGGAGTTGAGCGTGAAGTCCTGACTTTGTCCGAACAAAGTAGACATTTACGTGTCAGATAGTGTTTGCTCTCGGGTCTTGGACAATATCCAAGGTTGAACTATCATTACTCATTCGAATGAATTCTGTTATCTTTTGTTTAAATTCTTCATCAAACTTGATCTTCCAGGATTCGCTTATGCCTGCGGTCCGGGATATGTACACATGTTTGAAAAAGAGACTCCTCATCATTGGAGAAAAAGGAACTTGTTCAGGATTTCTAAAAATTCTTACAAGTAAATATATTTTTTAAATTATCTTTTATCCAATAGATAAATTAACCGGTTTTTTTGGATAAGTAATGACTGTTTGGACCCATACTTTTGTATTTTTTTACTTAAGGTAATTTAATGGATAATATTCATAATAATTTATTATTATATTGACATTTTGTGCTGGAGTCCATTAGTAGAGACATTTTTCTATAAATCATCAGTTTAGTAGTTTTACTGTATTAAGTGAAAAAAGTCGCGTTAAATTTAGTTAAAAATGAATAAGTACTTACTTTCAAACTAGGCATACGCGAGATAACCCGCTGTGGTCGCCTTTAGACGCAATTCAGCACGTCACAATAGATCCGAATCAGGAAACTCTGCTCATTACGACGTTGAGGAAGCAGCTCTATACCGTCAAATTGTTTGGCCAGCACATGTTACAGGTACCTAATATCGTGTTATATTTCACACATAGCTTAAAAGTATTGTTTGTGTATATTATAGTTGTAAGACATAAGTACATAGTCAAAATAAGAAATAGGTAAATCAAGAGTTTAAAATAAGTATCTGTTATTCTATTAGTTTCTCAAGATTAGGTATATCAAATAACCGTATACCAACAGTGTGTAAATAAAACTTCCGTATTATTTTTATTTTGTCCGCTATAGAATCCTGAAATACCATTTAGTGAACTCGGCCCAGCTATGCACTATGGTCGAATCAACTCCTTGTCGATGTGTGCTTGGAAGCCGATATTCATGACGTCCGGGGAACAGGACAAGAGTATTAGAATTTGGAATTATATGACAGATGATGTCGAGATGATTAAACTTTACCAGGAGGAAATTCACTGCGTATCATTGCATCCAACCGGTAAACTTTCAGCATTAATTATTGACCATTTACGACTACCGTTTCATCTATTATTTTCCTTACTCCTGAATATTTTTGCAGGTTTGTTCTCTATAGTAGGATTTTCGGACAAATTACGATTTATGGTGGTTCTGATTGATGATTTTGAAGTGATGCGCGAGTTTCCGATTCGTAATTGCAAACAAGCCAAGTTTAGCACTAACGGACATCTCTTCGGTGCTGTGAACGGTCAAGTGATTCAAGTATTTTCGTCTGTGTCTTTCCTGAATGTATTCAATTTAAAGGGACACAATGGAAAGGTTAACGAAACATATTTCTTTATTAAATCAATTAACTTGAGGACCTAATTCTTATTTGTTATTGTAACTTAAGAGTACGTTACCTAAATTATTAACCATACCTATTTATTTATGTTCATCTCATCTTACGCTCTAAAATTAACATCGTAATTTATTACATTCTTGATATCTTCATTACGTACAAGATCATTGCTACTAATTTATTGAAGATAAGCGATTGCTCACTCCCACATACCGTTTTAGATCACGTGTTTAGCGTGGTCGGCTAATGATTTAACCTTAGTATCATGTGGCACCGAAGGCGCAGTGTATGAGTGGAGCATGTCAACAGGCCAACGAATTGGAGAAGTTATTTTAAAGACTAACCAGTTTCGAGCTTGTGCCGTAAACAGGTAACTTGAGTAAATAATTTAAATATGAATTATCGTTTGATTGAAAAGCTATCCTGATTAAACACAATTTAATAGCACAGGAAAAACTACTTATGGAGTCGGTAGTGATGGTGAAATAAAAGAAATTGGCGCGAATACAATCCGAAGGAATTTGGGACTAATCGGATGTGACCTTGACACGATCGTTTTATCTCGTTCAGATATGATGCTATTTATAACAGGCGGTGAAGGAGGCGTCACTGCAGTACAGCTTCCTCTATTGGATAAAGCTATTTTTAGTGAATTCCATATGCACAATAAAAGAGTAACAGGTATTGCGTTAGCTTATGATGACCAGATTCTAGTATCGGTAGCAGAAGATGCTTCAATTTGTCTATGGCGACTAACAAATGCAGAAGGTCGGGCAATAGCTTTAGACAAAGATTTTGCATATTCGAAAGAAATATTGATTAGCAAAAAAGATTTACAAGAGAAAATTAACAGCATAAATGTAAGTATACACTACTAAGAAGGTAGGTATGTATCGATATAGTTTTGAAAATGTCAATTAAACTTCTAAAAATGGTGTTATTTGAAACAGTTACTAAGTACAAGAATGAGTGAGTTAGAAACCGAACATACATATCAACTACGACAAGCAGAAGCTACACAAGCAGAAAAACTCAAAGAGGTGCATGAAGGATATTGTGCTGCTATTGAAGAACTTAAGGAAAAAAACGAGGTATCTATTCAATTGTTTTGTAATTTAGTTCGTATTATTAGGTAAAATTACATAATTATCCTATCTCCTGACGACAACTCAAATAAGATTGTAGTTTGAAAATTTAATGCATGATGTATTTAACGTTATCTGATTTCTTTCAGCAAATGGAAAATGAACATACCCATGAAATTGGCATGATACAACAAGATATTGCTAAATTAAGATCTGGACACGAGAAAACGCTACAAGCTCTGGAAGCTGATTTTAATATCAGACTAATTAGTGAATACGACAGATATCAAGTAAGATGATTATGCACACATGCATATGACCAAAACATATGTATAACTTAACATGGAAAATCACTTAATTAATTAAAATCTATAATTGATTTTTTTTAGAGCTTAGAAGATAAGACTGCGCGAATGAGAAAAGATTATGAGCAGCGGTTAGAAGATTTAGCTGAAAGCAAACGACAGGCGCTTAGAGATATGAATAGTGCATTTGAAGCAAAATTGGAAGAAAAAGATCTTCTCTTGCAAGAAGTATAAAACTTTATTACTAATTATTTAATAAATTAATCATAATTACATTATGAAACAAGTATCAAGAACTTTTTCTTCTTTTTTCAGTTACAAGAACAAGCTGATATGGAAAAAAGAGAACATGAAACAATAAAGGCATCTATAGAAGAGGATGCGGATCGAGAAATCATAGAAATAAGGACAGCTTATGAGGTCCAGCTTAAAGAAGAAAAAGATGCCAACGTAAGACTTAAGGGAGAAACCGGTCTTATGAAAAAGAAATTAATTAGTGCAAATAAGGAAATCGATGAATTTAAACATCAGATAGCTCAGTTGAAAGGTATAATACAATTTTTTTATGGAATATTTTAACATCATGAGTCCAGGTCATATACGTATGATATAATCTCTATTGAGAACTAAGCACTATTCAGCTAAAATTATATTTGAAATGACAATTATTAAAAATTAACAAATTCGTTTAACAATTTTAGCTGAACATAAACAATTTCAAAAGGTGATATCTACTCTTGAAAGAGATGTGGCGGATTTAAAGAAAGAAATCACCGAGAGAGATGGCACGATACAAGATAAAGAAAAGAGAATTTATGAACTAAAAAGAAAGAAACAAGAATTAGAAAAATACAAATTTGTGTTGAACTTTAAAATAACGGAATTGAAAAATCAGGTAAGGGACTATACTTCAATACAAATAAACTTTCTTTTACTCGGTATCATGGAATACATAAAAAATAGTTTTAAAATTTAATGCTTAGATTGAGCCCAAACAACGAATTATAAATGAGTTAAAGGTTCAAATTGAAGACATGGAAAATGAGGAATTGAAATTACTAAACGTAAAACATGATCTTGGTATGGAATAACTCATATTTGTACTTCAACCCAATATTAGTTTCATTAAAATTAGTAAAAACAAAAAAAGTTACAGCTGTCTTGTATACCTATAATAATTACATAATATTTTGTCATAAACAGATAGAACCTTTAGAGCGTGAAATAAAAGAGAGAAAATTACGCACACTTGAGCTCGAAGAGTCGTTAGAAACTCTTTTAAAGCAGAAAGATTTTCGCGGTAATGAAATTTGAATGTCTACCAGTTGTAATTTTTTTTATCACTACTGGCATAAACTTAGATTGCATGTATGTGTTAGTTGTACACAAAGGATTGCTTTTTCAGACCTTTGTTAATGCAAATCATATTTGTTTAGAGTATGCCATATCTCGTAGTAAAGTGTTAAACACTTTCGTCATTGTGTACATACATAGTCTCATATGAAGTACTTATTTTCTTGGTCATTTCTTGTCTGTAGGTAATTGATTTTACGTATGGCATGCAATATATTTATCTATTTAAGTTACTCAGTTGCTTTTCATTTAGTTATACCTACTATGATTAAAATTTATACTAATGCATTCTCATTAAAATTAATTCACTGTTTTACACAAGTATCTCGTTAAATCACTAAGTATAGTAAGTATGTACCAGTAATAATACCGTAGCAAACATGGGCGTAGCCAGGGGCGGGGGTTCAACCTGACATTTTTATGTGCTAATAAACCATTAAAAAACATTTTTCTAGACGTCATTCCGAATCGAATGAGTTATCGCACATATTTTTAGAAGCTTTATTTTTATTAAACACGTTTTTGAACTTTTTGACTAAACTAATAATAGATGGCACTACATACGTCGTGAGAAAAAATAAAGTCTCAATTTTGTTTAGGGTTATTTTATTTACTTTTAGTAGCAAATTATGCCCTGGAATTTATAGAGTCCCGGACACCTTATTTTGAGTCAGTGAAGATTAGCATCACATTTAGGGTATAGGTACATTAAGTAGGTTTTTGACGGAGCGAAATTTGTAGTTCTACAAGTTGCCGTCTGGGCGTTAATAAACAATTTATTATGTAGCAACAAATAAGTAGAGCCAGCCATAGATAAATCACTTGAATCGATTTAAATTACAGAACTTAAGATCAATCAGTTGACTGAAAAACTAACATCTGCCAAAAAGGATTTCCTAACCGAAGCAGATCGTAATTTAACACTGAAAAATACGTTAAAGAAAATAAAAATTGATTTACATAATATGACAGCGAACTTTCAAGACCCAACAAAATTAAAATTGAATGTGAAGGTAAGTCAAATCTGAATAGGTATGTAAAATGCATAGCTTCTTTGACAAAAAATTTAATATAATTCTTCTCTTCTAACTGTCTGCATTTCCGTTTCGTAACTTTGCACTGGAGAATCTACTCGTGACTGTTATTTTTTGGTAAATTTTGCAATGCTATTTTAGGCATTGTTTCACAAATATGTGGAGGATATCGACTTCGTGCGCAGTCGCATCGCTGAGGACGAAGCAATTCGCGAGTTCAACCGTCAACGAGATCATCTTGAGAGACAGGTCGCCGCCCTCAAGCAACAACTTGAGAAGTCATTGGGAGGTTCAAAGAGTGATATCGGAAAAATTATGGATGTGTGTATTTATTATGCTAATATCAATATGTTAGGTATCTTGTTTATCAATTTTAATTAATTCTTTGGAACAATTTTATATACATTATTACTTACATACGTACCGTATCTAACTAACGTGTATATTATTCGTACGTAATTACGTAGGTGTAGATCAATAACGAAATTCCTTTAATTAATTAATTGCCTTAAATATTAATTATCTAGGCAGTGTTCATTTATCTTACGAATGTATGTGACTTATTTTCGCAATGTTAACGTTAGAAAGTCATTACATGGGTAGCAAGCAAGCAAGCAACAACCCATAATTGTCCCACTGGGCTCGGGGTCTCCTCTCAGAAAGCGAGGGTTAGGCCATAGTCTACCACGCTGGCCAAGTGCGGATTGGTAGACTTCACTACCTTCGAGAACTTTTATGGAGAACTCTCCGGTGTGCAGGTTTCCTCACGATGTTTTCCTTCACCGAAGCAAGTGATAATTAACTTGTAATACGCACATAATATTTGAAAATCAGAGGTGCGTGCCAGGATTTGAACTCGGGCCTCTTCGTTCGGGAGACCAACGTTCTACCGCTAGGCTATCACTGCATTATTACATGGGTAGATTGACCATAATTATAGTGATTTACTACTAAAATATCTTCATGAACCAGTTTTTGCAAAATCATTTGGAGTATTCATAAATTCGTCGGTTTTCATCGAATTATGCCTTTAATAACGGTGTAATTAATTTTTAATAATCAGTTTACCATAATAAAGTTGCTTAATATTATTAAAACTTTTTTTTCAGCTTATATTTAAGAGACATTTATTATAGATATTTTTGTTAATGTAAACATAGCCTTAAAAATAAAAGTTTTCTATCCAATAGGAAAACTGTACGCTACTCTCAGAAATAAACAATCTGCGTACGGAATTGAAATCTACCCGCACACGTTGCTTCCAACTGGAGTCGATCCTCGGACTCTCAGCACGATATATACCTCCTGCTACCGCTCGTGCTAAATTGAAACACGTCACTGAGGACAGGGAGAAGTTAGAAGAAGCGTTTAAACAGAAGATTGAGGTAAGAAATCAGAGGTTTTTATAGCAACCACAAATTGAAAAGGTAATGTATCCGGAATCGAAGGTGAAGCACAGGTGAACGCA
This sequence comes from Thymelicus sylvestris, assembly GCA_911387775.1. Classification (NCBI taxonomy): domain Eukaryota; kingdom Metazoa; phylum Arthropoda; class Insecta; order Lepidoptera; family Hesperiidae; genus Thymelicus; species Thymelicus sylvestris. The sequence continues at coordinate 9,443,747 of OU426886.1, forward strand.
ACAAAACAATTATTGTCATACAGATTATAATGCTGTTAATTTCATGGGAATTTTAAATTTTCCCTTCAAAGAATCATGAGAAAATCTATTTTAATGCATCGACTATAACCGAATTATTTATTATCTTGTTAAGAATTTGTAAATGTAACCTAAGCGTAACGTGTCCTTCGAAATAAAAGCATTTCTCTCTTTGTTTCCGTTACCAATAATATTTTCGTTTCCAGGAACGAGAAGAAATCATAGTAGCTTTGAAAGAAGAGAACGAACGTTTGCTGGGGAAGGTGCGTTGTGATGACGCAGAAAATAAAGTTGATGATATTGTTACTCATGTAGAAAAATAAATCTGTTATAACATAAAAATTTGTTGTATTATGTTATCCCGTAAATGAAGTTTTTTATGGAGTCATAAAATATGTAAATTGTTTATCTGAGCCAAGAACTATTACGACCGAGCATCAAATAATTTTGTTTCAATATAAACAGAGATGAGGCCATTTCTTTAAGCTTTTCTCGGTATTAAACAGATTCTGGATTGTGTCGGCTATTTGACAAAATTTGTACAGTCAAAGACCGCAATAGGTTTCAATTATAAAAGTAGTGCTGCTTTTATCAACTAAAGTACTTAATTCAAATAGAGGACTCTGAATTCCACATCATTTCTAATTTAAAATATTAGACTCAAGAGATTTGACCAAATATCATGTTAAATCAGAGCAATTAGGTAACGTAACGGAATGTTGATGTGTTTCTCACCTTCAAATGTCAACAAGGTCGATTACTTTTTATTGTTATACATAATAAAAACATTTAACACGAAACGGGTTTCGTTCATTATACATTTTTCTCATCTAAGCTCAAATTCGGTGATGTATATAATTAAAGATCTATTTAATAAAAAATATGTGAGTTATACATTTTCTTTTTATATTTTTTTTCATTTTTGAAAATCTATTTTGATAATAGATATTATTACTTACTCGACAACATACTATTGTAAAATAATAAGTATTTATGTGTAGATCGAAAAGGAATGCATTTTGAATAAATAACACTAGTATTTTGTATAAAAGAATCTAATTATTAATAAATTATACATTTATACCCACAAACAATTTAAGACACCTATTAAATGCAACCCATGAAGAAAATATCTAGCCATACATACAAAACCATCACCTTATTTTTTAGTGACAGGTATCTTCGTGTAGGTACGCGATACGATATGAATCCGCGACATATAGAATCCACTATATTTTGATTATATTTTATAAATTTATCTTTAATCCTTTGAGCCAGCTTAGTATAATTATAGAGATAAATATGTGTGTGTGTTTATCGAGATCAAGTTTCGTTAATATCAGATATAATACATTTATCAAATATCCGTTACATGATATCAGCTACTGTAACAAAAAAAAACAATTATACTTTTTGCTTTTTGCAGTAGCTTATACTGCACCTAACCTCCAGTTACGATATTGTTAATCTGCCGTAAAGTAAAACTTAAAGTGTAATGTACTATTGTGTATTCTGTGACTGGCTATAAAATAAATAAAACGAAATCATAAACTTTGAATGAACTAACAGTAGAAAATACATTATATTAAGCGTGAAACGCGCTATCAATATCGACGTTTAAATGCATAAAAATGTTATGTGAAATATTTAAAATATTAATAATTACCTTATTCATTAAGCAGATAAAGAATAACTGCTATGTCTTGCAAGGTTAGGTAACTACTCTAGTATTGACGAAAATCCCATTCTCTGTATCAACGAACCCTGATCAAGACAGGTAATCAATGACAACAAGTGTTTTAATTACTACACAAATATTTACCAGCTATTACAAAAAAAATGCATAAACTTGGAAAGGTACTTACAGCAAATGGCGTTACTTTACAAAGTAATATTTTTGGTGTTAATGAGCCTGAGAATGCATAATAGCCTATGGTACACGGCGATTGTACCACAGTTATATAATTAAATATAAATCTACATTACATAGCTACATCGTTTAGAGAATGAAAGGCAGAATAGCTTTACGTTCTTTCGGGTAGTCTGGGAATTCTTTCTTGTAGTTGCGGTGCTTCCCAAGCGCCCAAACAGACATTTGGTACATTCCAACCACAGCAAATATGCCCGCTGAAAAGTAATAATAGACAAATGTAAACAAAACGCAATTAACAGACAGAACTAATACAATGGCTTCAACCCATGAATGATTAACTCCACAGCACAGATCTTTTCTCCAGAGAACACTAACGCCCCAACTCATTGTAATTACAAGATTTTAAAGATTTTTTTTTCATTGTAATTAACTGTTACTTTAATTGTTCCTTAGCAAAGAATCACCATACAAATTCTGTACTAAGGAGTGATTTAAGTAACCGTTAGTGACTGAGTTGGGGCTTCAGTCACTTAGAGCATGCTCCACCACGGTGCTTAAGTGCAGATTGGTGTAAGGGTTAAAAATGAGGTATGAAACAATATAATAAGTATAACATTTTGATGGAATCACATTCCTATTGTATGTCTAATGCACAATCATTTTGTGAGTATACTTATCCACTTTAAATTTTAAATGAGGAATAAATTGTTATGATAATGTGGTTAATGTCATGGAAAGAGTCATTGTATGTTTTCAGTAGCACTCCATTAGTTTGCTTATTCCAAACAATACTACTGAAAGGTATGTTTGTAACGATTTATAGATGTAATAGATAACACTGAAATACATTCTACTTGGCATTATTTTATTAATTAATAGGCATGAAAATATGATTATTATTGAAGATTTTTCAGTTACGATCAAAATGATCAACACAGTGTTTTATCTAAATGAATACCAATTAATATAACTGTGACTTAAAAAGACATCCATTATTATTTGAAGTTTCGGGCCTGGGACAGTCGTCCCAGGGGCCACTGCGACCAGATTTGATCTATTGTAGCCGGATCCATACTATTTATTTTCTTCCGAAAACTAGTTTAACTTGAGTGGGTTCAATGTCCAAAAAGTTAAAAAAGATGTTGACATTAAAATAAGAGAGGTCAACCAGGTCTCATGTAGGTATGTTTAATAAATAGCTGTTGAAATATACACAGCAACTAAAAAACAATAATAAGGTTGAATAGGGGAGAATGCTTTAATCATTAAGTCCGTTTTCTTCCTATACATTATGTAAGGTACAATCAACAAAATAATTAAGTATTCAGGGCATGATTTTAAAACCCTCCGTAACATTCAATATTACATATTGTTTACATTATTATCAATGTTAAATCATATCTTACGTATACAGGTATAAATGAACATTGATAAAATAACACACAATCTGTAATATTAATAATTACAGGTTTTAGAATCATGGTTTTGTCGACTGTACAAAAAATTCTTACCTGGTGCACATTTGGTCATAATAGTGAAGAACAGCCAAGAACCAAATTCATAGGTGTAGTTGGGGCAAGAGACATAATTGAAAAGTATTGAGAAGGGATTGCCATTGGGCACAGGTATCCTCCTTACTTTAGTGCCTGGGGGCCGCAGGTTCTTTAGCAAGATGTGAATACTTAAATTGCCCAATTCACAAACCTAGAATTTAAAATAGATAAAATTATTACAGATACCCTATATTAAGGATATTATGCTTTGTTTAACTTTATAATATTTTGAATGCTGATGTACTTATAATATATGAAAATCATCTATCAATAACAAAATTAAATAAATACCAGAATTTTAAAAACAGTTTAAAGTTGGATGAAATATGAGGAAGTTATTCACTCACTTCACTAAATCAAGAACAAGTGTGAAAGGCAAGTATCATCAAGGTAGTCTACCTTTTAAAATGCACTTATAAACTGCATTTTCATTAAACATTTTAGGGCAAAATATTTTTTTCAATCAAACTTGAAATACCGGCATGTAATTGCAGTGGTATACATAAACACGGAATACTTTGCTTTGAAAATAAACAAACCATAAACAAAATATAGACAATATTTTATAGCACAATTTACAGACTGAATAAAATTACTACCAATTATATTGTACTTACTGCAAATCCTGCAACACCAGTGTACAACCACAAGCTGCTTGGTGGCGTGTAGAGAGGGTGGTTGACATGGTATGCAATGTAGAGTGCAAACAGCCAGTAGTATGAACAGTTCTTGAAGAGGTTACGTAACGGCATGGTGCCATGTGAAAATCGATGGACAAACATTGTCTCTAAAATCCTCTTCGCATAGTGAATAGACCAGCAGACAGCAGCTACACTGCAAAACATACATATATTTATTTAAAGACTCATTTACAGAATTACATGAGACACAAAAACATAAACTAAACCTTAAAATTAAGTGATATGCAATTGTAATTACAAATGAGCATTACATTTATATTTAACAAAAACTATATTTATTTAAGTAAAGATTACAATTTTTTAAACTCTATTAGCTTAAACTACAGTTTTAATTTATAAGAAACTAGAAAATAATGGTCAGTTATTTGAATTCCAGAATTCAAGTGATGCCATGGTAAACATAAGTGGATCCACTCATTATACTGTGTACATTGGTAGTAGAAAATATGTTACTCAAACATTGATGTACATAATCTTGCTGTAAACATATTGACTATGTAAATGAATATTGCTTATCGTCGTTGCGACTTTAAGACCTCTTATGTGTAAAAAATGAGCTTTTTGAGGGAATCAATAAAAATTGATAAAGTTTTGTTTAGCAAGCACATAGGTGATTTTGAAATTGGTGAATAAATTACGATGGAAATGTCATAGAGTTTTTGAATTCGATAGTGCTTCAAAATGTGGAATCATATGACGTAAAAAAGTGATTTTACACAAAACACATAAGAGGTCATAAAGTCACAACAACATTATATAGTTTAAGGAAAACTATATTACCAATATAGACTTATTATCAGATGTTAGTTTCATGTTGAATGCCTGTTATATAATATAAATGCCTAGTACATAATATAAATTACCTAACAGTTTTGCATAACTTTTAACTGAGTAATTAAATGTTATTTTGTTTTAATGGTAGGTAAAGGTAACTATTACAATAAAAAATGGACTGAATGAAAAATAACACAAATGTTCATAGATGTTACTTACGTAGTGACTGTCCCTGGAGCTGAAGTTGATTCTCCGTATAAAATCCATGGCCTTTGGTATACCCACAGATAGACAAACAAAGGACCCGCATACTCAGCCAGAAAGACATTTTTCCAAGATACTTGTGGCCCTAGGTCTTGTAAATACAGCTTAGACCCATCTTCAATATTCAAAGATTTCAAGGTTGTCTCATCTTTTAGAGATTTTCCTTTTGATTCCAATTTGATAGCCTGCCTATCAGGATATAGTGACTTCTTGACATTTAAATAGATTTTATCTTTGACATTTTTTATGGTAGCATCTCCATCTACATGTATTTTTCCTAGTGGTTTTGAACCAGAAGTGCTTAGTATTTCAATCTGTAGAAAACGAACGAGTAAATTTATTTTGAGGCAAAATTATAAAGCACCGATCGGAGAAAAAACAAAAAAATCTTAATTAAGCTTCGAACATAGAACTGTTGAACATAGAACGGTAAGTAATAGTAAATAGTAATCTTACCTCCATACTACTACTATTGATGAGGTCAAGAATGCGCTATTCTCTACTTTAAATTCAGACACGTATTTGCATTTAATTAGGTAGTTAGCCTTTGATCCACACCTTGATTGACCTTGATGTTCAAGTTTCACTGATTTTATTAATAACAATTCAATAAGTTTTCTTTATGTTTACGAATTTGTCTGTCATCATTCACCGTATCAGACAGAAGAATAGCATAACAAGCAGCACACGCAAAACGCAATGACAAAATTGACAAAATGAATGAATCTCCACGAAATGAATTTATAGAGTGAACATAGTCATAGACTACAAGTTAAGATATAGACCCGTTGTCATAGATACTTAGTTATGGAATAGTTTAGAAGACGACTTATTAAACATTGGTCTAATATATGAAATAAAAACAAGCCAACTCTATACACAACAGTTTCGCTATAACTACTGTCGCTATATATACTGTCTTTTTAAGAGGTCAGACGTGTGCCGTATCCGCCATATTGTATTCCTCATTACTACGGTGTAAACTGTGACTTAATGTTAAGGTTCTAAGCATTGAAGTCTAATGTCATAGAAGAGACATCTCGAACGAAATGTGTGTTCCCGCCGGGAAGTTCTATTTTCAAAATTGAGTCCCGGTTCTCCTTTCAAAATCGAACGAATCCATTGGAAATGCAGCCGCGCGGCTTCAATTCATTGGAACATACATTGTGTTCGCGGTGTCTCTTCTATACGCTAGTAATAATACTTCAATGGTTCTAAGGCAATATTTACAAAACCCACTTTGACTAAGGTAATGTCAAAGTCATGTCAAAGTGGTTATTAGCAGGAACTAAACCGTCATTTTACGTTGCGTAGGTATGCACCATTGATTAAAGGTATGGCAGTTCTATCTAGTTCCCTTTTCTAGATAAACACGGACGTGGAGAGAAGTGACAGTGACAACGAAACGAATGACAAATGACAATATCCATGTATCTAGTTAGGTACATAAAATCATTCCTCCAAGATTACAGTCTAAAGCCCAATGGCCAATACATAGGTACGTAACGGGTATTTTCCCGTAGCTCGAGCACGAATATTTGCGAGAAAGTATTCGTATGGTTAACGTAAGCAATTTGTCAAATTTGTATGGCGTTTTAGTACCATTTACGCACGATAGGGGCGCTTTTGAAAAAATGCCATACAAATTGCTTACGTTAACCATACGAATACTTTCTCGCAAATATTCGTGCTCGAGCTACCGTTCTGTACGGGATTTCGTTGCGTATTATAATATCGTATACATTTTCTATGAAACGATGTTTCCAAAACTTCACGTCCCGTCCCGTACGGGAAAAAACCCGTTACGTATGCATTGGGATGGGATTAACTGGATTACAGACTTTTACGAGAGGTACCTGAGGATGTGACATCACTATTTTCAAACAATCACCCATGATTTTATAATTATTTTGATTTTATAATTTTATTATGGTTATTCAAAATGTTTTCTAATAATAAATATGTTTTTTTTTCTGGTGGTAAAGAAGTATACCTAATATTGAAAACAAAATTAAAATTTCTTCAAAATTATCTTGATGTCATAAAAACTGATGAAAATATGATTATTTTTTTTATAATTAAGGTGTTAATAAAATGAAAAAATATTATTTATCACGGTACATTTATTTTATAAGTACACAGCAGTCACCGCACTTTTAATAATAATCGAACACAATCAAATGATATACTTATCCTGGGACTATAGATAATATGGACACCAAAGAAAAAATGGTCATTCAATTGGCTATTTGACAGTTGTTACGGTAAAATATGAAATGTGTTAAATATGGTTGCATATTGGTTAACATTAATTAAACAATACATTTTTTGCATGAAAATAAATTGTAAATATTTTTACTTTTGAAAAATAGATTTGAGTTTTTTTACCTGTGGACACGAGAACGGAAACGCGGGCGGCCATGATTGAGCATGTTATGACGTCACACTTCCGAAAATATAGCGTTGTGTACTACTAACTACATCGATTATCGTGTGCAATTTACTGAGAAAATTAATAATATATATTTTGATTTGTGCTTTTGAGAGGTTTTGTAAAATGGAGTCAGGCTATATAAAAGCTGACAGTGCAAATTTGCCTAAAGTTGATTCATTGATGGTCGCAAATTTCTTCGCGTGTAACCCTGACTTTTGCTCTGCCGAGTTTCGGAATGCAAAAACCTCCGTGTAAGTACTGAAATTAATAAAGTAAAATTGGCCAGAGTCTTGCTAAGGGGTCACAGGAGGATTTTTTTCTAAGTTTTTCCTCAACGTCCCCTTAACGACACCATATTACTAATGATTTTAAATTACTTATAGGTTATGTTTATGAACAATGTTAGGTTAGATTTAATTTGTTTTTTAGTAAATCAGAGGCTAAGTTGATTTCTTCCAAATACTTACATCAAAGTGGTCCTCGCAAAAGAATATTGCAGATTTATCAGATGATAACTGTTGGTCTCGACGTGCTAATTGTAACCACTGTTTTCGACGTTGAAGGCATTTAGGAATGTGTATAAACAATTTGTTAGGAAATTTAATTGTAGTACTTCTACACATAGGCACTGCACATGTCTTGTAGCTTGTCATTTTCACAATTCCAGTGAAAAAGGTGTAAGTTTTTCACATAAAATATCTTCAGAGTTAGAGCTTAAACTGTTGTTATTAGAAATGTGACGTCACAGCCAGCAAGTGACAGATGGCAGACTATTTTCGCGCGAATTTCAAATTAATGGATTAAAAGTTATTTTTATTCCTAGTTAATAACACTTTTTTGAAAAAATAAATATTGTAAGAGGTATAAAATAAACCTACGAAAATTTTAAAATATTTTTCCAAAAATTGTCTAATAGCCAATTGTGAAATCATCCTTCTACAGGTACAACTAATTATTATTATTATTATGTAATATTATTTCCTCTATAGTACAAGTTTAGTCAAAGTCTGTGATCCAGTGCGGGCTATTATATCCATGGAAGAGACCAAGATTCCCTATCATAAGGATAAGGACTAAGGAGTATGGAGTATGGACCATTAAGTCTAAGATCTAACGGGATGTGGATGACCTATAACATTTTCACATTTACTAAATAATTATGTGATAAAAATAATAACGAAACTGTTCTGAAATATTTTTTACTATTTCAGAACATGTTAAATGTTGTTATGTTGGCGATAATGTGTGAATATATTTCTATGTTTGTGTGAGTTTTTAAATCATCTGTCAGTCAGACAGTCCGACATATTGTAATTGTGATTGTGAATGTCGTAAATGGCGATTTGTGGAAAGTTATTTTCATAAGAAAAATACAATAACAATTGCTTTTGGTGAAAACTATCTATAAAACGGTCTAAGACGATTAATAAAATGCGGTCAGTTGTGGAAATAGGTGCAAGCGTCCCAGCGTTTCTGGGAAAACTTTGGAAATTGGTGAATGATTCGGAGACGAATCATTTAATTTCGTGGAGCCCTGTAAGTAATATATTGTGAATTATTGATTAAATTTGTATATTTACTTACACATGTTATATATAATCGGGTACTATTCACAAAAAAACTTTATAAAGTGCGTCTAAACATTGTTGTACAGAACCAGCTGATACCGAGTTCGCGAGCTTGATAAATAAATAGTTCATGTCACGTTTTATACCATGCTCTCGTATTACGAGTTTTGGATAGCGAAGCAGGCAATCACTTCATTCCGTTTAACTTGGGTTGTTTATTAATGATTTTACTGATAAGTGTGCCTACTTTTCTTTCTTTGTAACGTCACCTATGTAGACTACCTACGTCTTAGACGTTCGTATGATGAATGTATGAAATTATGTTGCGTAAAATTGGAAATTTTAACTTTTGTAACTTGATATGCGTAAAAATAATAATAATTATTAAGGCTTAAGCATTATATAGCTAAATTGTTAAATGAAATTTATTTTTGTCTTACAATTACTCACATTTAGCAAATTATATGTTACAAATTATGCGATCAACATTCATAAGTAATTATAATACATATAGTAATAGAGAAATAATGACATCAATGTTTTTTACTTTTAGGGAGGAAAAACATTTGTAATAAAGAACCAGGCAGACTTTGCTAGGGAATTGTTACCATTATATTACAAACACAATAACATGGCTAGTTTTATAAGGCAATTGAATATGTATGGATTTCACAAGATAACATCAGTTGAAAATGGGGGTTTACGTTATGAGAAAGATGAAATTGAATTTTCTCATCCTTGCTTCATGAGAGGTCACGCTTATTTGCTGGAGCATATAAAGAGAAAGATTGCAAATCCCAAGTCATTAGTGACAAGTAATGAAAATGGTGAGAAAATATTATTCAAGCCTGAGTTAATGAACAAGATGTTGGCAGATGTGAAGCAAATGAAGGGAAAACAGGAAACCCTTGATGCTAAGTTTAGTGCCATGAAGCAGGAAAATGAAGCACTTTGGAGAGAAGTAGCTATTTTAAGGCAGAAGCATATAAAACAACAGCAAATCGTGAATAATGTAAGTGTTATATATTGATTATTGTTTTGTAATGTCTGCAATGTGTTGTCAAATGATTTTCATATTTTACAAACTTTCAATTCCAGCTTATTCAATTCCTTATGTCCCTGGTACAACCTACTAGGGCTCCGAACACAAATGGTAACAATGTTGGTGTTAAGAGACCTTACCAGCTAATGATTAACAATGCAGCTTACAATTCAAAGATTGATGCTTCCTATCCTGGTAAAATAAAAAATATAAAACTGGATAAAGAAACAATTTTAGAGGATGTTCCTGAAGATAATATGGTAATGGCAAATTGTAATATTAATCCAAAATAAGAAGTTTATGAATTTGAACATTGTGTTGTGTAATGTATCTTTTTGTTTTATTTAGGAGGATGGTCCTACAATTCATGAGCTGGTTCATGATGATCTTGTCCAAAGCGAGGTGTCCCAGGACTCAATGGATCCTTCTGGTTTTGTGACTGTGGATTTTACAAGCGGCCCGATAATTAATGTTGCTCAGGATAACAATGATCCCTTATCGTCTCAATACCATGTTACTATGGAAGATGGTGAAGATGTTGAAACAGGTATGTTTTATTCAATAACTTTTATTATTATGGTTTTGTTGAAGAATTTTACATTTGATTTCATTTTGATTATTTGACGAAATTGTGCAATATGAGATTGTTATTTTTTATTTTTATTTCTGTATGTTTTTAATTTATTTTCAAATCTGTAGATGGTAGCCGAGTCATATACCCAAACAGCCGTAGCAATGCGTTTTTAAGGACATCTGATGCTGTACCTATTGTTACATCACCATCTCCTACTATGCCTTCTCCAACATCTCCGTTAGGTCACACTGCTATGGATCAAGTTACCAACGTTGTAAATAGCATCTCACCTGGAACATCAAAGTATAAAACAAGGAATAACATGAAAAAGAACCCTGGTACAAATGTTAAATACTTACTTACAAATAGCAATTTCAACAATTTAAATCCTACAGCTGATTTTAAGCTCCCTGCAGAGATATTTGCTAGTGATGATTCTGTCAGCGATGCTGGTGTGGCCTCGGCTGAAGAGGTGAATGCACAGGATTTACTCGTAGAGCATGGGTTATCAGAGAATCCTATTGTTTCCACTGCTAAAGATAAAATGCTAGGTGGCATCAATATTAAGGTGGAAAAACCTGAAGTCAATAAATCTACGACCAAGAAGTCAAAGAAATCTAAGGATGTTGAAAACAGTGTGAATTTGGCTGCCATAAAGACTGAGCTACAAGATGATATTGAATGGAATAACATGACATTAGCCACTGTCAATAATAACTCAAATGTAAATAGGTTACAATCAATGTAAGTACTTAAACAATTTTCTTTTTTGAACTCATTTACATTATACAATTTTTTTAATAATGTAGTACAAAGCATGGGCTACTACAAGCATTTTCTGCTAGAAACTTTTGGTTTAAGCAAAAAATAACAAAGATTAATTATCTCCAAATATTCCCATAATCCCCTCGATGCGATGGCGGCTTAAGAACATGACTCATTCAAGTGTGATATGCATGTCTGATATACATATATATGTTAATATTCAGGTATAGGAGAGATAACATCAATAAAAACCGAGAGGAACTAGCTTCCCTCTTTGGATCAAGTCCAGCCAAGTATGTGCAATTACCATTATTTTGAATAACATGAAGTGGCCTACTATAAATATTTATTTAATATTTTCTTTGTATTAAAGCATTGGAATACATAATTGAATTTATAAAAAAATATAATTTTTACATTTTGTTTTGTATTGTTCTTTTAGCTCAGTGTTCCGCAAAGTGTGTGCCGCGGCACACTGGTGTATCTTGGTCATTAATTGGTGTGCCGCGGAAAAATTTAATATTTCATAAAAAATTTTAAGGTGGACGAAAAAAATTATTCTTTGTGAACTTTTGGCTTCCAAATCTTATCGTAACGCTCATGTTCTGCATTAAATACTTTTGTGTACTTTAAAACTAAGTGTGAGTTTAAGAATAAATAATAATTACATAATTTAAATTAGAATTTTTATTTAAGGTGCATACCTCTGAAAATTCTCGATTTCGTAGGTGTACCTTGAACACAAAAAGTTTGCGGAACACTGCTCTAGCTTCCAAACAATATCATGCAGATTGATAAATTAAAAACCGATCGACTTTACCTGAAAATAATATTCTATTGAGTTACATAATTTTCTGTCTACAGCTAATAATTATTATACAAAATATTTTTTATTACAAATGGGAAGATTATGCGTATATAGGCATATTTATACCTACTCCAAGTTACACTTTTTTATTAAATTCTCATCTCTCAGTTCATTATCTCTATATTATATTTGTGTGTGTATAAAAGTAATGGAAAACTATGGGAGGGTTAGTGTAAGCTGATGTAACTTTCATTAATATTTTTGTTTTGTATTGTTCTTATTTATTGTTCTTACTTATTGTATTGTTGTTATATTTGTTTTGTAATGGAAAATAATAATTTGATTTTTAAATAAGGTTGTTGGAATAACATTTCTCTCATGAAACAATTCAATAATCATTTTATTTATAATATATTTCAGGAATGACATTGATGACCACCTGGACACGATGCAAGGTGACTTAGACTCATTGCGGGAGTTACTTCGCAGTGACTCATATTCCTTGGATACAAATACTCTATTAGGGGTAAATATTTTTTCTATATTCCACTCAACATAACATGCGCGTTTTTGTGAACCTTAGGTTATGTTCCTTGGCATGTATGTTTTATTTGTTTATAGTACGTGTCTAGTAGGAACTTGTACGGCGTGGTCTTATGAACTAAGCCTGAGATACAAATATTCCTACTACCAGAAATTGTATAAGTTACGGTAAAAAATCCTAAGACGTTACAGCGTAATATATAGGAGGTATTAGCGCATAAACAGACCAACTAAAATAAATACTTAGTTTCACACCATTTTCAATTATAAATAAATGTATAATTAAATAAAAGTAATTAAATAAAACAAAATAAAATAATTAAATTAAATAATTAAATAAATAAAAAATTAAATAAAACATTCATACTTAAAAAAAAACAAAATCAGATGTTTACGAATAACAATTCACTATCAGTGATCTTGGTATCAGTGAATCATTTCGCGCCCGTATTTGAATTAGTATTACAGCATACGCACACTAGTACATCGACCTGTAAACAACGAAGCTGCCAAACATGATTCGCGCCGCTAGGTTGGCACCACTGGCTCGGTCACGTTGCTCACAACGTGTTGGGTTCGCGTGCGGAGCCTTGTGCCTTTTACCTTTGCCTGTCACTACTCGGCTATCCGATATATCGCACAGCTGCCTTTACTACACAATAACCGGTCGATGTTATTATTATACAAATAATAGTCCAGATTTCGTTTGGAATGGAACATCTTTTAACACCTTTTATGATTGTAAACACCAAACAGTCAGTTTATGTTTTATTATTAGAATTTAGGAAATTTCCATTTACGTAATTTTTTTAGGATACATTTGATTATTATTTAATTTGTTCTTATAAAGTAAAGATATGACTCACAACAATGAAATGAAAACGCAAAGAAAATTCCCCGGAATACAAAATTTCTGTTAAAAAAACACTCCACAGTAGGTTTTTATCTTTCAGTTTTCACTCAAGTAAACTTTTCTGTTAAAAAAATCTCTTAAAAAGCTCTTTGTCGCCCGCTTAAAAATTCAATCACAAAATTACACTCCATTTAATTTTAAGGATTTTATTAACTTTTCACTTAACTTTAAATTACCTATCATCCTACTTTATTTAACTTTCCTGTCTTGTATATCCCTTTTTAATACCCTTTCTCTATTTCCTTTTGTTTCCGGTAATCTTAAGTATCACAAAAATAATCTGTTAGGGGGCGTCCATAAATTACGTGAGATGTCGTGAGATTTTATTCAACCCCCTCCCCCATCCCCCAATCTCACGTGAGATTTTTCAAAATGTGGGTTTCTTACGTAAACGCGTTGCATTGTTATTGTAAAAAGAAAACAATAATGCTCCGTGCTTTTATTTAGTGAATGATCTTAATCGTATTACGATTACGCTTAAGAATAAATCTTAAGCATGTACAATCTTTATTAAATGAACCAAAATAGTATAATTTTTTTTTTGTTTCAATCAGAAAAAAAATTGCGTGATATTTGCCGAGACCTCCCCTCTCTCCAACGTAAGATTAGATGAGATTTGACTCGACCCCCTCCCCCCCTTAAACATGTCACGTAATTTATGGACGCCCCCTTATGACTATATTTTCAGTTTTAGTGGATGTAAATTGTGGATCATGTCTGCTTTATTTGTGGTGTAAGTTTGTATTGATGACAAACATCTTTTGTCTAAAACAAGGAACTTAAAGTAAGTACAAAGTGATGAGGAGTGTAAATTTTTTCTTGAAATTTTAAGATGCCGATAACACAGGATGCCTTCTCCCAACTTAATTCAAGACAGAGAACCCAGGTAGAAATCACTAGTCACAATATTTACATATATGTATAATCAATGTAGCAAAAAATAACTTATTAGAATTTAATTCCTTTCAGTATGAGTACAGTGGAACCTTCGCGAATTTTGGACTACATTTTGATCCATAACATCCTTTTTAACCCTTAAATTTTTGTTTAAAATTTAATTTCTCATATCTGAATCAAATATTTTATTTAAGTAATTTTTAGTTTTTTTGACATTCATATATGTATTTAATGTATTTTTACTCTCAAAAATTTCATTGTATGATATAAAACAATTATTATATCAATTTGGAAAAAAATAATCATCAGGATTTTTCTCTAAATTCGGCTAATTAATACGATAAAATTTACAAAAATGAGTAGGTATTCTTAACAGTCATATAGATGAAAATTTATTAAGGAAGTTCAGCTACACTGAAATTACTTTTGTAAAATATTTTTTAAGGGTTTTTTCATGATTCTGATATTTTGTGATTTCTATATCTTATTCAGACAATCTATGATGATAATTGAAATGTATGTAAATTGTAAAGGGTATATTTTTAAATGAATTTTACAATTTTTTCAGCTGTTCGGGTCTGACGATCCATTCTATGGTTTAACTTACAATCCTACGGATGAGAGATCAAAAACAAGTAACAACGGTAAGTCTACGTAATACTTCAAAGACTTTGACACTAACGAAAACTTCAGTATATTACGTTCCCCCAAAATGTTTGATATAGTTACAGCTAATAGCTAGAGTTGCATTCATATAATATCTAAGAGAGTCCACTTTCTATTTAGGTAAAAATGTATCTAGCGACCATTTAAAAAATAAATATAGACTGCAAAAAAAGTCGTACTGTCTCTTCCTTAATTTATTTTACAATTGCTTGTAAGTTTTTTTTTCTGGTTGTAATTGGCAATAATATTAATCAATTTCTATACTGGCACATGTCAAAAATTTTGAAAGGGGTATTTAGGGGGTATTTTTTGATAAAAGTAAACCAATACACCTTTGACACATTTTTAATCAGTTGTTGATATGCACTAGAGTACTAATACATACGAATACATTTTGTATATCACGAATACTGGTAATCATGTTAGCTCATAATGGCCAATTTAATAAAAGAATATTGTCTACAAACCTAATAAAATATATTTTAAGGTATAAAAAAATAAGTTTGTAAGCAATTTTCTCCTGTAATTTATTCATGCATGAGCTTTATAACTACATCCATACTAGCCCATGCTTTGACATAGTTTATTGAATATCAAATTAATAAACGAGGTAATTGACTACCTTCTAGCAACCATCCTGCAATTACAATAACGTACCTAGTAACACCGTTTCAAATACTGTCAAAAATATAGTATAGCGTGTGTGAGTTATTTTTCAAGTTTGTGTTAAATTGTAGATACAACCAAACAGTATCCGATGATTGATTTTGATTGGCTGATTGGTTGCGTCGACACATCGTCAACAAAGTAGCCTGTAGCTACCGCATCTTTCAAGATTAGTGCAATGCAGAGCGAGGCATGTCCCTGTGGCATGCGGACTTGTTTTGGTAACGGGTGACTGAGCCGTTTGTGATAGTGTTAGGAGTATTGGTGTCGAAATCCTCAACCGTCGTCAGCAACATCAGCTTCCTGCTAATAAGTTAAATTTAAACAGATATGTTAAATGTATAATGCAGCGTAACTTTATTTAGCATGGGTATGATTAATGTACAAGGTATGAAACAAATGTTAAATTACTTAGGTACGGGAATAATTTTAAGCTACAGCAAGATGGCGGTATCACACCGCCATGCAGCTCTTTATGTGCATTTACATTAAGCTTGATAAGATAACAACAAAGATTGATTGTCTTTTCATCGGCTCATAAAGTATAGTTCTTAACTAAACTTTAGCTCTTGTATGTTGTGGAGTACAGAAACAGAACAACATACAACTTGTATGCCAGGCTCTTCCCTAATCTTCTTGATGTCAATTTTGCTATTTAGGGATAAGTTAGTTATATGTGCTTTAGTATCGGTTATACCTTATTTCAAGTAATTGTTTAATTGTTAATTAAAGCAAAGAAGCTGAAAGGCGACGATTCGAATGTCGGGTGTGACGACGAGGAGCGATATGCGGAGGACGATGGTACTAATTTAATTATTACATGACGCATATCACCTATTGCAATTATTTTCATAGATATTATAGGTTGCGGTTATTTTGCACGTTCATAACAATAATATCTAGTTTTGTCACTTGAGGATATTATATGCCATTTATTGCATGTAATTCCGAGGTAAGATACCTTGATTTTATTATTGTTTTTGCTCCGAAAAAAAACTGACCCACAATTATTAAGTTAACATAATTATAATATATACACTACAATATTGTTACCTGCTATTCCAGCATCGTACTAGATACATATTAAAATGCCAGCTTGATATAAGTAGTCAATTTCTCATAGGATGATGCGGATGACTTTTGATTCTCAAACTGTTGAATAGTTGAAGGATTTTTTAAAATAAAACAATTGAAGGTAGCTTTGAATATGCAAAAAATATACATTTGTATATTCATAAGTCGAATCACAAAAGCTACAATTATTTTATTGTAGACAATATACATTACGTTTATGATTCTTCAATAATATCGTATGAAAGGGAAAATTTTTGTTAATGTGAATAATTTTATAATAAACACGCTCATCTCAAATACGTATTATTTACTTTTGCATTTTGTACATGTGATCATGTGTCGATATGTCATCCGCTCCATGCTGTATGAAATGAATCAGAATATTGTACATTTTAAAGTAGTATGTAGATGTAAGATTTTATTATATAGGTATAGTATTTAGATATACTAGAATATATACGTACTAGTGTGGATTGGGGTACTATTGTAAGAGGTTCTAAGCTACAACCTAAGTGTTAAAGTTAAAGCTTTTTTATAGTATTATTTTAAAAGTATAATAATATGGATGTTCATTTGCCTAAAAAGGCCAGTTCTTATATTTTACCATTTTACATTCTAACCCGTCGATTGATTTGATAATATTATCTATGCAAAGTTTATTTGCTGCTAATATAACTGTTACTTATGTTTTATGCTTAAACAGTTTATACTATTTTAGAAAATTTTATTATTTTGATGTACTTACGTGACATATTCAAATATTGAGGATATTTTTTGCTTTATTACTTTATTATATTATTTTATTATAGCTTGGCGTCTTGTCCTGAACTTTTTACTTCAGTATGAAATCAGTGAAAAGCTTATACCAACACCTAATAATAAAATTTTCGATGAACTCATTTAGGTAGTTTAGAAGATAGCAGCTTTGTTACTAAGTGACGCTAATATGAATCGTTATAATAATGATTATATTAATGATAAGCGGTTACTATTCGATCTATATTGTAGTTACCATACCTAAGCTTCACGAAGTCGCCGAGTAGTTGAATGTGACAATGTTGCAACTTGACTAACTGTTTTTTCTTGGGTAACTTTCAGCTGAAGGGAATCAGCTAATCTCGTATACAGGGAATATTCCTGACTTTGAGGATATGAGTATGCCCGATTTGGAAGCGGACAACTCGCAGAGCGCCAATATGGCTCCGAGCCCGAGCAGTTCTACTTTGAACACGCCCCAAGCCCCAATCAGATCGCCTTTCAGCACGCTAAGGCCATGAGGGAAGGCTCCGCGCGGGTGACAGCTACACTCACTAAACTCTGGTCGAATACTTTATTTACCTGTCTGTATATATGTTATGTATGTCACCTATTTCTTTAATATACTTTATGTAGCACGTTAGGTGAATATTATTTTAAAACGTTTTGTTAACGCGTGTTATTTATGAATGTACATAATAAGAAGATAATATTAAATTTGTTGGCCATTATTATTCAGAGTTATTGTTGATTCAAAAAATTATGTGGAAATAGTAGGTACTTGGTGTTTTGTTGTGATTGTGAAAAAAATTATTGTAAAAATTATATCCGCAAATTAATGATAATAGTTCCATAGACAACACAGTTAAATAATGTTAAACGTTTAATTTTTTGCATTTTGTAATTGAAAATAATGTGTGAATTATTATTATTATTTGTCAATACCACTGTGTTACGGGTCTATTTACTTTTATAAAAATGGAAGATCTTTTAATTAATACTTAAATTAGTCATAATAATGTCCATGTCTATTATAATATAAGGGAATTGTTTGTGTTCAGACACATTTTATATGAAAAGGCTATTTATGGGCTGCCTAAATTTTCCGACACTTCGTGTGAAAAGTCAGTTTTAATGTTATAATGTTTAATTACATTACATACAAACCAAAAAATATATACAGGATTTAATAAAAAAACTGCAGCATTTAGTAGATTCTGATGGATTTTTTAAATTATTACGTTGTATCACAATTACTGTTAGTATTGTTTTTAAATGTGTAGGTTTGATTACAGTGTACCTATAATGCATTATAATCCATGTTTATATTATTTACCGATTGTAGGAATAAATGAATTGACCAAAAAAGATGTTAATTTCGGTTTATTTCGGTAAATTCTATAGATATATCTTAAAAAATTTCATTCAGAGTGATTTGTTTAAGTGAATAATTAACTTGGCACAAAACTTTTGTCAATTTGAGGGCTATCACAGAAGATATAATAGTATAGTCACCTGCAGAGAAAATTAAACCATCTGTTTATAAATACGTATACGAACAGCAACGTTTCCGTTGCCTGTGGCGTTTTAAACAGATGGGTTACTTTTCTCTGCAGGTAACTGTACTTGTGCTATGTAAAACATTGTATTATTGTTAGATGCCGTTATGCATTCTACTAAACGAATACCTATATGTCCGAAACAAATTCACTTACATAATTTTTTGATGAAATATTGCCGGTCGGGTGGCTTATAAAAAACTATAATAAAATTATATATGTACTACTTTCTATGAGTATGGCAAATAGACAATACAAATGTATAGGTACCTGTAGTGGAGACAAAATGTTCAAAGATTTAATTATGTATCCACTATGTCATTATGAAGAACCTACATTATTTTACTATAGGTAATTACTCCGTTTTATCACAATTAAATTTAGTAATTATAACATATTAAGCTTAGTTTTAATGAAACCTATTATTATCCTGTCATAGTTTATATATGTTAGATCTTTACTTGTTGTGGACAAAGCTGGTCTGGTCACATCGAAGTACCTAATTATGGATATTGTATTTAATAATGCGATGTGTACGATAACAAAATTAACCCAGTATTTTAATTACAAATTAATGAAGTCGCGTGGCTGTTATAGGTGAGAATTTCTAATTTAAGAGTGCGTGCAAACCAATAAAGAAAAACAAATGTTCACAAAATTAAAGCAAACATAACATAATAAATATTATCAATTTTAGTATGTCTGAGACAATAATATAAAAAAAATATATGTGTAAAGTGCGCATGCTGCCAAATGGTTCACCCATTAACTGTTCGTTTAATAACCATAAAAGTAGTGTGAATCTTGAGCGAAAGTAAGATTTATGAATTAAACATTTACATAATTTTAATAATAATACTTAGGTGTTGTACACTGTAAAATTGCTCAAAGCAAATAAAAGTTACGGACCCATATACAAGGAGGACCCTGCATCTGATAAGGTGGTGTGTACAATTGTACATTCATTGCCTGATTTAAGAATACAGGAAATATAATAAAAATATTTGAGTAAAATCAACTGAAATTTCTAAGTTGAATCTTTATTTTTTGCGAATGTACCTCTATTGTTTTCCTGTGGGTTCATGTGACATTTGAATAATAAAATTGACACAATGAAAGATCTAAATGTTGAACCCATTTAGGATGACCTTTAGGGGTAAGCACGCATTGCGAATTTTCACCGCGCGATTTTTTTCTGACGATTTTTAAATCGCGTACTACATAACCAACACGATTTTTTTTGGCAGTGCATGCAGCTTCATACAACATTCATATCTCACAGAATTTTGCGGAAAAAATCGCGCGGTGAAAATTCGCAATGCGTGCTAAGCCTAAGCAGTAAGTATCAAATTTAGAAAACGTAGTACCTACCTGTATTGGTAGATCACCTGTGGCTTGCTGTGAATCAATATGACTACATACTTTACTATTGTATTAGTGATGTATTGATGCGGGATCCTCCTTCTCAAAAAAATATGTTGGCTGACTGTGATGGATGATCCTTCCCATAATCACAAGTTGTTGTAAGCTTACATTCATGACCTTTTATACGCCCATGCTCTTACTTGTCCATGTTTATATTATCATTACTTACTCAGTAGGTATGCATTTATATTGCTTATATTTTATTGACACGAATATAAAATAGCCAAGAGAATGAAGGTTTCAACAAGGTATAAAACAATTCGAGGTTTTTAAAGCGAATTACTCCGGTATAAATAAAACATGGGTGGTTTCTCTCATCGGCGTAGCCAGGGGGGGGGGGTTTCGGGGGTTCAACCCCCCCCCCCCCCCCCGAAAATTTAAGGACTGACATTTTTATGTGCTTATAAACGCTTAAAAAACATTTTTCTAGACGTCATTAAGAATCGAATGAGCTATCGCACATATTTTTAGGAGCTTTATTTCTAATAAACACGTTTTTGAACTTTTTGACTAAACTAATAATAAAATAATAGATGGCACTACATACGTCGTGAGAAAAAATAAAGTCTCTAATTTTCTTTAGGGTTATTTTATGTACTTTTAGTCGTATTTTCTTGACCCCCAAGAAACTAAAACCTGGCTACGCCCGTGACTTTCTCTAATCTGAACAATGTACCTTAGAAATATTTATATTGAGTTGACAATGTTTAGTACCTACCTACATGTAATGCTTTCAATGATGTGAATACGGTACCCACTTACTGTTTTAGAATAGAAAGGCTATTTGGAGGGAAAAATGGTAGTAATATATTTGTGAACCTATTTCTTTCCAAGATTTGTTGTGAAAGTAGGTAGTCATTCTATTGTAAAATTGCATTATTTAGGTACCTGTGGTTGAAATTGTGTAATTAGTAGAACATTATCATTGTACATTTTCATATTTACTATGAACAACATTTCTAAGATTTAAATAGAGTACTGTAAAATATATTAAATTTGTAAGTTATTTTTAAATACTATGTAATAAAAGATTTATCAAATATTTGTTTTTTATTTCCTAAAGTTATCGTTTTTGTCAAAAATGAACACTAAATTAGTTCGGTTGACCGGACTAGTAACCGAATTACTGCCACTAGACCCTATTAAGAAGGAAATCTCGCAAGCTGAAAAATATGTGCTTTTTCCTATTTTCGCTTATCCTTATGCATGGGCGTAGCCAGGGGGGGGGGGGTTTCGGGGGTTCAAACCCCCCCCGAAAAGTTAAGGACTGACATTTTTATGTGCTAATAAACCCTTAAAAAACATTTTTCTAGAGGTCATTCCGAATCGAATGAGCTATCGCACATATATTTTTAGGAGCTTTATTTCTATTAAACACGTTTTTGAACTTTTTGACTAATATACTATTTGACTAATAATAGATGGCACTACATACGTCGTGAGAAAAAATAAAGTCTCAATTTTCGTTAGGGTTATTTTATGTACTTTTAGTCGTTGTATTTTCTTGAACACCCCCCCCCCCCCCGAAACTTGAACCCCCCCCGAAACTAAAACCTGGCTACGCCCATGCAGTTATGAGTTGAAATTGTACACATTTCTTTAGTTCTGATGACAATGCATTTTTGTGACAAGCTTGAACTGATGTTATACCCAGGTTTTGCTCCAGCCGAGGGAACTCCATTACTTACATAAACTATTACATTACTTATCATAAACTATTATTGTTAATAATTAATCTCAATATAAGCGAAAGTAAAATCGTTAAATATATACCTAGATAAACTTAAACTGTAATGAACTACGCATCACTATTCCCAATAAGATAGGTACGGCAGATAATTATATTCAAAATTTAGAAAAGTTTTACTCAGCTTCATTTTTTTAAATGGATATAGCGGGCAAACAAGATGACCACCTGATGGTAAGTGGCTCGCCCATGGACATCAGGGACACCAATCAAAGGCATCACTGATGTTTGCCTGCCAAGAAAGAGAGAAGAAATAAAGTACTGGCTCTCAAGTCCCCAGCCGGAAAGCAGAGTTATTTGGCGGTTGACTCAACAAAGCCTGAATAACTACCACCCTGGTAGTTATTAGTTTCCAGGTGGTTATTTTTCAGGCGGATCCCACGAACTAAATTTAAATGCTAGTTATATTATCAGACTATCAGAAACAAAAATAAAACAACACACATACTCCATAGCATTTACTCAGGACGTGAATTGAATAAGTGAATTAATTAATAATGTTATTATATATAAATAAGTGCATAAAATAATAATTATAAACGACTAAAATTTTAAAGACATTATAAATTTCTATACATATCTATGAAAATAATGATCACGTCTGAGAAAAGATTGAATGTTTCAAATATTTTACCAGATATTTTTGATACTAAGATTTTAGGTGCCGTCCATGTGCCGTCGACTTTATTCACCAGAGTTACACCCAGGTGGTCTACTTTTAGTGTACTTTATTCACCTATGCACCCAGGTGCATAAATCTACTAGCCGCAGGTGAATTAAGTTTACTAAATCGGTTAATTTTAAAAATAATGATGGGTTCGTTAAACTATGAATAGGTAATATTTGTAAGTGAATGCTCAGGGAGTAAAATGTAGGTAACATTTTAAACTAATATTAAATCGGTTTAAAACGACCATAATAGCTGCCCTACGGTTTAAAATTATTGTTGTTTTAAATGTTATATGTTTGTCATACATTTCTTGTCACAAACAATTAAATAAAAGTAGGTAATATCTAATACAACAAGATTCATAATATGTAATAAACACTTTATAATCTGTATGGTTACACAAAGCTTTTGAAAGGAATTCGCCATATTAACATTGTATTTTAAAGATATAAAATCTTTAAGGCAAACAATTATTTATGGTGAATGTTTAAACAGACCAATAACGCCTTCGTCTTATCCCATAGATAGATATAATTAAAGTCAGTTTTTTTAGATGAGTCTTTTTTAATAAACAATCTTGGCATTATTTTTTATTGAAATATCAGTTAAAGAAATAATAGTAAGTAAAGCTAGAATAATAGTTCAATGAGTAAATTCAAATTGTCTTAGCTTTAAATTATAAATTTATCCTTAAATTATTTTTATTTTATACCTGCCTTAATTTCAAAAATACGAATCAAGACAAAAAGGTCCTGTAAATTTGTTAAATAAGACTCGTCTAAAAAATTCACTAGGATTAAGTACGTATATTAGCTAGGTATTATAATCGATGAACATAGTAAGTATATCGCTTAGGTCAATTTTTATTTAGGTAGAAGATAGGTATTGATTGTCAGTTTATTTTTAGGTGCAAAAACGGGCAATGATCAACTACCTACTTGTACTCTTCTTTTATTTATTCTTATTATTAATTATTTTTGTATTGTGTCACGTATATTATTTAATTTGGATGGAATTCTTTAGGTAGCTATTTAAAAATACCTATCGGAATTGATATTGAATTACGGATGAAATAAAAATAATAATTTGGATCATAATCGTAATAATTAATCGTGAAAGTATCTGAAGACTAGTGAACATTATATTTGTGCGGTAATCGCAGGGGCGATCCTTCGATGTATGTAATGTGGACTGTATAAATGTATGTATGTATGTATGAAGCAGTAGGTTGGTAGTATGTCCAATCCAATACCAAAATCAGTAAGAAAGAACCCACCAACCTTAACATCCAATGTCGCAGGATTGCGCTGCGCACGACTGCTTCTTTCTTTCACGGCACGGCCGGAGGACAGCACCATAAACGTTATGGTCTTCTGATGATGGAAACTCCACGAACGTCGTGAATTCTACCGATCTTCTTCACGGAGTTGACGCAACTCCCGATATTTTTCCTTTGACATTAAGTGTCAATTTTGGAAGGGTTTTACTTTTTCTTTCACACCGACCAGTGATAAAGGATTGAACATACCCCCCACCGAAATCAGTGTGATGATTTCCTAATAGTGTCGGTGTGTGAAGAATGAGTGTGTTAATAATATGTGGTATTGAATATTTACGAAATAATTCAAAAATAAATTAAAGAAACTTGTTAGTGTTAAGTAAAAAAGTTGAGTGTATGTGCCTAATCTAAGTCCTAAACTAATAATAACCTAATTTTATATTTAGTTTGCATATGGCAATGGGCAGATTTTATTTACTGGTCTTTTATAAACCCCAGTTTGCGTGCGTACAGTAACTACACGTACAATGTTATCAAAACCAGGGTGAACCTCTTCTATTCTGCCAAGAGGCCACTGCAAAGGTTTGGTTAAGTTAGATTTAAGAAGCACTAAATCACCCTTCTTAACATTTGGAATTGAGGTGAACCACTTTTCTCTTTGCTGTAAAGTGTGCAAATAATCATTTGACCATCGCTTCCAAAATGATTGTGATGCCTTTTGAATACATTGCCAACGTGACAATCGATTCATCTGTACATCTTCAAAATTATATTCCGGAACAGTTAATAAATTCTGTCCAATTAATAAATGACCCGCAGTCAGAACTTCAAATTCGTTAGGATTATTGGAAAGGGAGCATAATGGTCGCGAGTTCATAATCGCCTCAATTTTACAAAATAAAGTACTCAACTCCTCAAAAGTCAAGGACCTATCACCTACTACACGGTAGAGATGATGTTTGGCTGATTTTATACCTGCCTCCCACAGACCACCCATGGAAGCTGCATTAGGCGGGTTCGTACGCCATTCGACGCCTCGCGAGGATAATCCAGAAAGAATTTCATCAGAATTAGACGTAGAATTAAAATAATTAGTAACGTTTTTTAAATGTTTAGCTGCTGCAATAAAGTTTTTTCCACAATCGGAATATAAGCAAGTACAGAGACCGCGGCGTGCCACAAAACGATCAAATGTGGCCAGAAAACATTCGCAAGATAAATCTGAGAGCACTTCTAGGTGCACTGCTTTTGTAGAGAAACATACAAATAAACACAAATATGCCTTAGTAACTTTTGCGTTTCGCCGCATACCTTCTTTTATAAAGAATGGACCACCAATATCGCAACCAACATGGTCAAACACCTTGTTGGCCTTAAGCCTAGTTGCAGGTAACGTACCCATCATAGGCTGTGTGGAGTATGGACGAAATTTAAAACAAGCCCGACATTTCGACAAAACTGAACGAATTACACTACGAGCATTTATTATCCAGTATTTATTATTTAAAATGCCTTGCAAGGTGCGCGGTCCTACATGCATGTACAATTTATGAAAATAATCAATTATTAAATTTGTTATGTGGCACTTCTTAGGTAATAGTGCCGGATGTTTTATATTATACGGTAAATCCGACTGTTGTATTCGACCCCCCACCCTGAGGAAATTATCAGGGTCTATAAAGGGAGATAGTTTACGAAGGGATGATACATGAGTTCCCTTTGCTAGCATTTGTATTTCAGAATAAAAATAATTATTTTGAATGACTTTTATAATTAAATCATGTCCCTGTTTTAACTCGCAAGACTTTAGTGAACCAAATGTTCGATCAGATTTTTTACATTTTAAATTATTTATAAAACGAAGACACCACGCTATTACGCGCTCGAGTTTACTAAACGATGAAATTTTATTAAAGGAATGTTCGAGATCATTAAAGTTATTTAAATTATAAGAATTAAAGGTGAATGTGTCTACGTTAGTTTTAAGTTCTGGAATAATATCATTTTCTTTTAAAATTAATGTACTTCTTGGCCAACAATGCGGATCTCCAGCAAGCCATGCAGGGCCACTAAACCATTCGTCCGCTACTGCTAAAAGTTGTTCAGGCAGCGCGCCTCGAGAACAGAGGTCGGCTGCATTGTTCTCACTGTTTACATGAAACCAGCAATTGGGCGGAATCACGTCAACAATCTCGCTAACACGGTTAGCCACGAACACTTTTAGTTTGTATGGCGGAGTTTGTAGCCACGACAAAACTACACTCGAGTCGCTAAAGGCAACTATTGGTAAATTAAAATCTTTAACGT
This sequence comes from Thymelicus sylvestris, assembly GCA_911387775.1. Lineage (NCBI taxonomy): Eukaryota > Metazoa > Arthropoda > Insecta > Lepidoptera > Hesperiidae > Thymelicus > Thymelicus sylvestris. The sequence continues at coordinate 9,470,623 of OU426886.1, forward strand.
TTTGTACGACAAAACGAACTAGCTTCGATAACAGCACGGCTGCCATAAGTTCAAGCCTAGGGATAGACATTAACGGCTTCAATGGAGCAACTCTTGATTTGCTCGTCAATAGTTTGACTTTGACGTTCCCATCCTTGTCAGTACTACGAAAATATATGCAAGCTGCGTAACCAAGTGATGACGCATCACAGAAACCGATTAATTGTACGTTTACAAACGAATTTACTAGAAGGTGTCGCTCAATGCGAAGTTGTGAAAGGATCGGTAATTGACCGATAAATTTATCCCATTTTTGTAACAATTCGTATGGTAAACGGTCATTCCAGCCGAGGCTCAGTTTCCAAAGATCCTGCATGATACATTTGGCAACGAAAGTACACGGCGAAATAAAACCAACCGGATCGTATATACTAGCAAGCAGCTTAAGTACTGAACGTTTCGTTCCGTCATTATCTTTTAAATTATAATTAAATGAAAAGAAGTCGCATGAGGGCAACCATGTCAATCCTAGGACTTTTAAGGACGATGATAACGTCTCATCTTGAAAATTTATTTGCGTTATTTGTTCTGATTTCATTCGTGTCAGTAGCTCGGGACAGTTGCTAGCCCACTTACGTAATTCAAACCCGCCTTTTTTCAGAAGACTCATTAAGCCGTCTTGTAAGGTACAAGCTTCATCTACAGATTGACATGACCACAAAAAGTCATCGACGTAGACACCCTCTTCTAGAACTCGGGAAGCCTTACAGTCTGACCGTTCGTCTTGGGCAAGTTGAAGCAACGTGCGAATAGCCGTGTAAGGCGCGCTACGCAGTCCGTAAGTGACCGTTTTCAGCTCGTAAACTTGTACTGGGTCTGACGGTGCATCACGCCATAATATGTGTTGATAACACCTATCAGCGGGGTCGATGAGCACGGCTCGATACATTTTTGACACGTCCGCCGTAAAACACACGTCGTAGAGACGAAAGTTAATAATAATTTTTAAAAATATTTGGAAGTAATTTACGGCCGGTCAAAAGGTTGTCATTTAGTGACACCCCAGTACTAGTTTTCTGTGATCCATCAAAGACCACACGCAACGGTGTTGTGGAGCTAGAAGGCCGTAACACACAGTGATGTGGTATAAAATATTTAGACGGCTCCGTACCACGATATAGCTCCATATGTCCCAGTGACTCGTACTCCTTCAGAAAATCAGAATAAGCCTTCTGGAACTCGGGTGAGCGCGCAAGTCGGCGCTCGACATGCGTGAGTCTCCTAAAGGCTGTGTCAAACGAATTACCTAACGGTTCGTGATTTGGCTTTAGTAAAATAGGTGAAACATATCGGCCACTTTCGTCACGATAATGTTTCTCAATATATAATTTTTCAGCGACTTCATCATCGGGATTTAAAGGAACATCGCACGGCGAGGACTCTATTTCCCAAAATCGCTTAAGAGTATCATTTAAATGATCATCAGTGGTGTACGACACCAACGTTGTAGACGCTACAACGTTCACTTCCGTGACGTCATTAGTCGACGGGGTAATTAGTTTACCTGTGATAATATACCCAAATACGCTATCCAGCACGGCTGGCATATTGGGACCCATAATAATTTTCTTCCCACTATAAATATGAGGAAAAACGTCACCGCCTAAAATTAAATCAATTGGCGATTGCTTATAGAAATGAGGATCAGCTAAAAATAAATTATCATACTGTTTTATTATATGCTCAGGAATTTTAATGGTAGGTAGATCTGAAGTTACTTTCTGAAGAATAACAGCATCAATATTAAAAGCAGGTTTATCAGTGTGACGCGGCCTTAAGCTACATGACGTCATGCCGTAGTTCTTAACTAAACCATCAGCTAATCCGCAAATGCTAAACGGACATTTACGTTGAGATAAACCTAAACGTTGTAAGCATGCAGCGGAAATAAAATTGGATTGTGCACCGGAATCAATTAATACGCGACATGGTTGATAGACGTTAAAGTTGTCTAAAATATAAACAATCGCGGTACCCAACAAAACCGTACTGTAACTGTTATTATTATCAGTTGAAGGGCCTCCCGACTGGGCGGGCGCGCTTACAGGAATCGATGCATTACCGGAGTCATAAGAGGAAGCGAGAAACGTTTTCGTTACGTCCTGATGCAATAATAAGTTATGTGGTCGCTCACAAATAATGCATTTAAATTCACTCCTGCATTGTTCAACAGTGTGATTAGGTTTAAGACAATTATGACATAACTTCAACTCATCAGCACGGCTGATTCGTAGCGAAGCACTCAATTTACGAAATTGAGCACAGCGATATATCATATGATTGTCTCCGCAATGCAAACAAGATAAATTATTTTTTGAGTTTAATGACGATGCATGCGCGTAGTTTTTCTGTGCACTGTTTCTAGTTCGCGCCGTAAACCTACTTACATCTGGTTGACGTTTATTTTGTACGACGTTTTGGTTGCTTGTACTAGCACCATAAGAACTAGAATGATCCAACACTTTTATTTGATTAGTTACGTAAGAAATCAATTCAGAGAATTTTGGTATCGACTTCTGATTGATACTTTGTTCAAATGACCTACGAGTGTATGGATCCAAGGCTCGTAATGCTATATGACACAGAATGTAACTATTCAAATCTTCAATATTAAGAGATTGTATAGCTTTGTATGAGTTATCAAAGGTTTCCAAGAAATTATTCAAATGAAAGGATGATTCCTTCGCAATAGGTGTAAAGTTTAACATTTTATCTAAGTAATTCCGAACTAACATACGGTTATCTTGATACCTGTCGAGTAAAGCTTGCCAAACAATGTCGTAATTATTAGCAGATATCGGTATACTTTTGACTATGTTCAAAGCGGAACCTTTGATACATGAGAGTAAATAGTGAAATTTATCTATATTAGGTATCTGAGGCTGATTATGAACCAACGAACAGAATGTCTCGTAAAAGGTATTAAAATTCTCAATATTTCCATCGAAACAAAACAACTCCAATTTTGGAAGACGTGGCCTAGATTCGATGCACGACTGTGTTTTTTCAGTTATAACGTTCTTATCATTCGCTAATAATTTTGAAGAAATCAATTTTATACGGTAATACAACTCATCAAAACTATTCAATTCCTGACTTTGAAATATGGTTTTCATACCAGCTTGTAACTGACATTTATAAATTTCAAAAATACATAATTCGAAAGATGAACGTAGCTCATCTATATCCGTGACGCGCAATAGAAACATTTCACGAATATTGCTGTCAGTTACATTTAATGACATGTCAGATATTGTCTGTAATTGTTCAAAAATTCTTTGCTTTTTGTTGATTAAAACGTTTAATTCAACATCACCTATGCACTCCTCGTACACTTCCTGAACCTTCTGACCCTTTTTAGCCATTGCAACGTGCAAACTAAATATAATATGTCAAATAAAATAAAAGAATAATGAATAGCCTACTCTATGTTCGGCTCGAAGGCCACAAAAAAATTGTGCGGTAATCGCAGGGGCGATCCTTCGATGTATGTAATGTGGACTGTATAAATGTATGTATGTATGTATGAAGCAGTAGGTTGGTAGTATGTCCAATCCAATACCAAAATCAGTAAGAAAGAACCCACCAACCTTAACATCCAATGTCGCAGGATTGCGCTGCGCACGACTGCTTCTTTCTTTCACGGCACGGCCGGAGGACAGCACCATAAACGTTATGGTCTTCTGATGATGGAAACTCCACGAACGTCGTGAATTCTACCGATCTTCTTCACGGAGTTGACGCAACTCCCGATATTTTTCCTTTGACATTAAGTGTCAATTTTGGAAGGGTTTTACTTTTTCTTTCACACCGACCAGTGATAAAGGATTGAACAATATTAAGTATATGCATATTTTGTACCATAAATCATTAAAGTAAACAATGGTAAAAAAGTATGAAACAAAGGTACTTAGACTACATGAAGACTAGTTTTTACAAAAACGTGGTATAAATATGAAGTATGATTTTTAATATAGGTAATAGCTAAGTAATATGTATTTTAACCCGGACATCGCATCTAACCATACTAATATCCGAGATATAATATTTCATAACCCTAAGCCACCAACGAACTTAACCGAACCGACTTTCTCTTTCTGACTTGTATGGGGGAGAAAGGGGGGGGGGGGGGGGGGGGGGGGGGGGGGGGGGGGGGGGACGGCTTCGCACCTCGACTTGCGGCACCCCGTCCCCCCGCTTTTTACAGCCACAGCCACAGGCACCACAGCACGAATTTCGCGATGTAGACATGCTGTATTACATATAAGTATCATAAACAAGTGCGTGTCGAGTCACGCGCAATGTAGGGTTCCGAAGTAGTAAGTTTTCGAGTATTACTCATGAACTACTTATGCTAACATAGCCGTGATAGTGTTCCTTGTAAAGTCATCATATAACCTATTTTTGAGAATTTTTTCAGTTGTCCAACTCCAACCGTTTAGCCAGCAGCGGTGGCGGGGGGGGGGGGGGGAGGGGGTATTTGACTGTAACCTAAATTAACACTTTAAAGCCAAATATTTTGCAAATGGACCCCTTGTTACGAATTCACATTCTTTTTATTTATTAGTCTGTGGTAATAATTCTGTGCAAATTGTATTAATCTATATGACAATGTATGGCAACACTACAGGAAATAAAATCACTTTTTGACGGAACTGCGAGCGCGCAACATCTTTTATTATTAATGAAGCCCGTGCCTATCCAAGTAACGATTCCCCACAACAAGCGAACCTGAATCTACAAAAATCTCTAAAATCCGTGCGAGATTGATGGAATCCGCACATCTGGCGACCGTGTGAGGTATAATATTTATCATATTCATGTGGATATCGATTTATAATGGAGGCCAAAAAGAAAACCCGGCGTGCTACGAGGGCTCAGTTTACGAAAGTCGCCAATTCACTGAAATTGGAGGATGCCCCAACCCACGAAGGTGAGGCAAAATATAAACTTCTGAAGGAAATTGCTGTTAAATTACAAGGCCTTGATAGAGAAATAGAAAATCTGCTTATGGAAAATGGCGTCGAAGCCGACATAGAAGATGAGCTCGACGAAGTCTCAGTGTATAAATTAAGGTGGCTTACGATAGAATCAAAACATGATTCATGTCTCCGGACAACATCCGAGAAATGTATTTCAAAAGAAATATTTGAAAGAAACTATAAACTTCCGCGTTTAGAAACGTTCAAATTTGACGGAAATATAAGAAACTGGATGCCTTTTTGGGGCCAATTTGAAAAAATAGACGCAGATGACAAAATCAACGACGGGGACAAGTTGCTGTATCTGAAACAGAGCATGACGCCTGGCACAGAAGTGTGTCGCTTTATTGAGAGCTATCCAGCCACAACCCAGAGCTACAGACAAGCAGTAGTGGACCTTAAAGAAAGGTATGCCCGCAAAGACCTTTTAATTCAAGTATATGTCCGAGAATTATTGTCCTTGGTATTAAGCAAAGAAGATAACTTGGGGTACCTTTATGACCACATGAGCACCCAGCTACGTGCCTTAGAGTCTCTTGGACTAAGGGATGGTTATTCATCTTTTATATTACCAATGATTGAGTCAGCATTGCCATTAGAAGTATTAAAAGCATGGGAGCGAGCAAGGCCGGCTAATATGGAAAATGAGTTGCATTTACTGCTACAGTTCTTGAAGAAGGAGGTGGAAAGTGACCAAAGAATAAAAATGGCATATACATTTTCAGGTCAGAGTGAACCAAGAGACACCACAGCATCGGCATTAGTAGCCAGAGTACAGCCGACTGAAAAAAGAAAGTTGTGTTTGTGGTGCGACAAAAATCATTCCAGCGTGGAATGCTATAAACTTACTAAAATGACCATGGAACAGAGAAGAGAAATTATAAAGAAGAAAAAGGCTTGTATGAACTGTTTAAAAATTGGACACCATGCAAAGGTATGTAACTTTTGTACAATGCTTCATAAGCAAGAAAAGACATTCTGCAACGCTATGTCCAGAGACAGGCTCTTCGAAAGAATTACCAGCAGACCAGACCACGAACAATTTTGCTTGTCAGGGAAATAGTGTGACCCTATTACAGACTACTATGGTGAAAATAGTCAACGGAGACAAGGAGATGACTGTACGAGCACTAATAGATAATGGTTCACAGAATGGTCTTACAAGACCCATAATATTTTTGAAATACCTTTTCAACGACACCCCACACTATAAGGTATGCGACGAATAAAAAATTCATCGTCACGTTACCTGTAGGGGAGGTACCCTAAAAAAAAGGTTTTTCAGTATTTTATTCTACGATTTTGGAGTTTTAATAAATATGTACATATATCAATGCCAAATTACAGCTTTCTAGCACTAAGCGTCTTGGCGCTTTGCTTCGGACAGACGGACGGACGGACATGACGAAACTATAAGGGTTCCGATTTTATTTATTTATTTCACTCTTTATTGTAAACCTAAGATTTTACTTCGGAACCCTAAACAACCTATAAGATTACTTATTGTTTTATCTTCAACATCGTCTTCGTCGTTCAAATTCGTCTTAATTAAGGTGAACGCACACTTATCCGAGCCAAACGCGTCGAACGAGTCGAACTCAAGGAGGCCTCGCACACACATCCACACCGAAAGAATCGACCACGCCGAAGAAATTGTTTCTATTTCCTTTACACCTGTCGCACAGTTACGTACACAACTGATAGAATGCGAGCGCATCGGTCGAGTCGACCGCATCAGCCGGGCCGAATCTGATGACGTCATCCGAACTCGTCTAGGATTTCTGGGTTCTTCCAGATTCGGACAATTCGACGCGGGCAAGTGTGCGAGGTTTCATACGATTTCATGTAAAGAATTCCGAAATTCGTTTCGTTCGACTCGTTCGACGCGTTCGGCTCGGATAAGTGTGCGTTCACCTTTAATTACGTAATTACTTACTGGTTACTGTTTATACATATACGTCTTGATGACTTATATTTTATTACTTAATTTTACTTTCTTCCAGCTATCGTTCTATTATCTAGAATTTTTGTAACGATTTATAAATAAATATGTAATACCTTTTTCTTACTAATCATATAAATTAATAGTTACCTAAACATTAGATTTAGAAACAATATAAGCCAATTATCACATTAGAGATCACACACACAATCACAAGCACAACTATCTGGAGATAGTCTTCGATTTTAAAAAAAACATCAATGTAAACGAAGTTTTCGCAGTAACATCGGTAACAGTTTCGTTGCAGGTGTTCTGTTCTTAATTCCATCGTTAATGTATGGTCCCGGTTTTGTTACTAAAATTGTATGCAATGTTGGCAAGGCCCCTATTGCACACGCCAAATCAGCAGACATGTTTCGACAACCCTGAATGTCTAAGAACTTCAGCTTTTCGCAATGGTTTCGTATAGCATGCAAAGTGGTATCCGTAAGCGGATTGCATCCCTGCAAAAAAAAACCAAAGTAATGCAGCAAACTTTCCTTGACAATGGATTACAATAATTATTATTAGATATAATATCATTGTTGCTTAGTAAATCTTAGGCACGATATATAATTGCGTTTTTTGTTGAAAGTTGATTTCCCTCGGAAAAAAGAAAATACGGGAAAAGTAATGGGAAATATAATTACAATCCCATTATATTTCCCATTTTACTTACATAACTAGTACAACAATTTATAAATGGTTTCTCAAACAACAATATTATTATAATAGAAATGTAAGGAACATTAATATGTGAAGTAGGGGTTTACTGGTTAATTAATATATCGTCCGCGTAGGTGAAGATAAATTAATAAAACTAACACAAAATAGTTTGACAAAAGATAGGACTTATTGTGGCGACTCAAACAAATTACCTAATAGTGTAGGTGTAGGTATAAGTGTAGGCTTGTGTAGACTTTAAGTATGTGACTACTTACCCTTAATTCTAAGTATTGCAAACGTCTCAAATATTTGGCAATTGCTTCCACAGCATCGTCTTTTAAATTAAAACAATCCATTAGATTTAAATATTCAATACTAGGACAATTTCTGACCAGATGCTCTATTCCAACATGAGTTATCTGCTGGCATCTGCTCAAGTTCAAGTATTTAAGTTCTTTGAACGCAAATGCGTATGTCAGGCTTACATCTGTTATTTTATTACAGCCGCTGATGTCTAGCTCCTTGAGACCTTTTAGTCTGGCCAAAGAATATCCACTGTATGAATCATGCGATAATTTTTCACACATTAGCATTACATCTCGTTTCCTTCTAGCATCGCGTACAATTTCTTCTTCAGCTCTAGATCCAAGATGAATCTTAAAGCTATTAACGGTATCTAAGTTTGACATAATAGGTCCGTCGTCATCACCTTCTGATTCTAATTTTCCCATTCCAGTTAATCCTGCATCAGATACTTTATCGCAATGACTTATTTTTAAAGTATGCAGCAGTAATTGGTTTTTAAATATCACTTGAATCGATGCATCTGTCACTGCATTAAAACAGTAGCTCAAATCAATCGATCTTAGGTTGGGCAACTTTTCTGACATCATAATAAGGCCACTTTGATCCAAATTTAACGAATGTACATCCAAGTCCTCTAAGGTGTGATTCTCTTCGGGACAAATTCCTTGTTCTAACCCAGCTTTGGTGATCAATTCACATTGAGAAATATTCAAATTTTTCAGTTTTTTCAGCTTTTTTAATTCCGCAATACCTAAATCTGTAACAGCTCTGCATCGCTGAATGTTTAAGGATTCCAAATTTACTAAATTTTTGCAAATATATACCATGGTCTGATCTGTTACTCTCGTGCATAAACCGACATCTAGTTCTCGTAAAGAAGCCTGATGTGTGGTGAGAGATAAAAAGCCGGTATTAGTGAGCTGGTCACAGGAATGCACTTTCAGAGATTCTAGTTGTAGGTTTTCTGTTTCCGATAAGCATTTTAGTGCACTTCCATCGATCATAGTTTTTGAAAATACTAATCTTTTCATACTTTTCGCCCTTGATTGAATAAGTTGCAAAACGAAATAGAAAGTTAAAACACTTTCTGAAGGATTTTTGAATACATCTGAGTCTGGTGGATAAAATCTTTTTACTAAACCAAAATGAAATTGAAGTGAACATGCAGATAGATTGAGTTCTTCTAGTTCAGGTGCTGCTTTTACAAATCGATTAAACAATGCATCAGTAAGATATTGATTTCCTGCCAAACTGATACTTTTCAATTTTACAAGACTGTTTGCCACAAGTCCTTCTGTTTCTCCTTCTAACAGCCGACCAGACATGAACAGTTCCTTACATGTTTGAATATTTAAAGTCTCTAAATTAGGACATTTTTCTAAAGCATAAACAAATATTTTTTCACAAATATCACAGTTTCTGAAAGTTAAGCTTTTCATATTATCTCCTACATTATCCCAAAAACTATTGATTTTATTTGTTATTTCTACTTCGCTGAAAAAGAAGTTATAATATGATATTGATGAGTTTTCAAAAATGTACTGTGGTGAAGATTCTTCATCATTTAGTATTGATTTAAAAAATACCACTACTTTCTTCTTCAAAAAGTATTGGTCATTTGCAGCAATATACCAGGATCGACAAGTTTCACTTGCTGCTTTTCTGTCAGATTTTGGCAAAAACTTGAATAGGTGCACAAGAATCTGAAATAGAGTAGATAATAATTTCTATAAATATTTCTGATAAGTTATTATTATTATTACATAATATGAGATATTTAAAAAAAAAGTGATGAAAGATTTAATTTTTTACTTTAGTAAGATGCATTTGTAACACTACGAGCTGGTGTTAAATGAAAGAAACAGCGTAGGTAAACTAAAGTTAGTTTAATAAACTAGGGGTCGTGGGTACATTCGTGCTCGTGCCGCATTAAATCAATGATCCCTGTCACCACCACTCTCCTGTTCTGTAGCGTGTAGAATTCAGGCCAGGTGCAGCAGGTCAGGCCGCAGCTCTCCGTACAGCGTCCAATAGGGCAGCCAGGTCGCGACGGGGGTATTACTACCCGAGCGGAGGAACCCTGGAATTATGTTTTCCAGCCGTTAAAGCAAGGTGCTTGGATGTACAGGTAGACTGCAGAATGCGGCATCACGGATAGCGAAGCACAGGTGAAAAGCGAAGAAGTGATAATGAGACTATGCAATGAATAGTGATCAATGATGCGGCAGTCATACATAATTCACTTAAACCTAGGTAGAAATAAAAGTAACACTCAACATCATACGTGGTTATGGGATCCGGATATATCCGGACTCCGTAACCACATACATTTAAAAATATTTTGTGCATTACAGAAGTTCAGTACAATTTACTTTAGTTTGTTGAGCGTTATTAAAGCCGGGATTCGAACCAGGAACACACATTTTTAAGCATAAAATTATAACGGTGAGTATAATTTGAATTGCATTCATAAGAAAGAAACACAAAAATGAAAATGACTTCGAACGTTAAAATGGCTAAACGGAAGTATTATTAACATTACAATTTGCAGGTCCGGAAATATCGCATCGGAACACATAATATATTATGTAATAACGATCTAAAATTACAGCAGTTTAATATTAAAACCTTCATCAAAGTATCTGTTCAAATAAAACTATTTTAACGTTCGAGATGAATAAGCGTCTAATGTTGTAGGTAGAAAAATATTTGAATTTGCAACGTATTCAATGCAAATAGGAAGAATAGTAAAATTAATATTTACAAGCATCACAAGTAAGACGACACAGCAACAATGAATAATCTAATACTACAGAAAAGTACAACAGTTTAAGACAAATTAACAAAGAATAAAATTTGCAACACTCACCCAGTCGGGGTTATAACACAGCACTTCTTATTGAGTATTCGTTTATTATCCTTGATTATGATTGCGAAATATGTGCAACAGTACTTATTTTTATAGTAAGTAAGAAAAATTAGGCGTTAGAAGGAAGTAAAGCTACGAGATTAGTGCACCGTCGTTAATTAAAATTGAGAGGTCTATACGCTCCGGTGACTCGCAGTGGATTGCTCGATCGCGTCGCTTCTTCTCATTGTCCGGTGCACCGTGCATAAAAAACGAATCGCGAGCGCAAGTACACGGCAGATATAGAAACAAGACACATACCGCGACTATGTCTGTGAATTATTAAATTAAGTTAAATTCTGTATTTTTTTTAATCAAAATTTATTTTATTTATTGAAATTATTATTTAGTGTAAGATAGGATTAAAATGTAGGTTAACTTAGTTATATAAGTTTATTTTTATTTTTAATACAATTTAGGTTAAGACCGTTACACATTAATAAAATTAATTCTATAAAAAGAAATAAAGTGCCATCTCTAATAATATAATTGAAATCTTCCAGCACTTGAGAAAAAATACTATCAGGAAGTGAATGTAAAAGAGGTTTAAACTATAAAGTACAAAAAATATAATTGACTAAGCCAGTTTGAACAGTCTTGAACTGTGAGAAATTCCCCTTCTAATTCAATTAAAGTTAAACTATTGTTTGCAAATATTTTATTCAAAGCTTAGATACAACACTGAAATTTATATATTCTGCATTAATTTATATTTTTTAAGTTAGTGAAATCCTACAAATATCCTATATGCATTATAAATACGAAAATTTGTTTGTGTGGATGTTTGTTAGTCTTTCACTCAAAAAGTACTGAATGGATTTTCATGAAATTCAGCAAACAGATAGACCATGATCCGGAATAAGATAATAATCATGTAGTAATAACCACAAATGATAACAAGTCTTAGCTAATTCTAGGGCCAGGAGAGAACATTCTGGTATTTGTAGTTATTTACTTAATAAAAAACATTGAAGCGTTCAAATGCCTCATAAGGTTTTTAAATTCAGTAAAATCATAATCGTGCAAGAGGCATATTGAATAAATAATTACCATCTGTAACAACCTTTATTTAACCTTTAACTTTTTACCTTTTTATGGACTAATATTTTTATTTCAAGTCAACAGACACTTGTGTTAATCTTTACTTATCCAATCATTGATCTGAATATGTGAAGCATACTTAGATAAAGTTGTAGCGATACTGAGGTATGAGTTAGTTATCATCATATAGCAAATCATCATTAAATGAGATCTCCCCTTATCATTGACTAGTGGTACTGTCATATATAGGAAGAATGAGTTGTACTCCTTTGCCTTATTAAAATAATAAGATAATGTCAGTACAACATGTAGGTAGACATACACATCACTCTAAGATCACCTAGCCTATTACCGAATTCGACTGACTGTAATACTTATAATAAACATATTAGTGGCGACGAGTGTTAAAATTGGTGAAAATGGACAAAAGATCAGTGAAATTTCCTGAATTTAACCCTGAAGTGGACAGTTGGGACAATTACATCGACAGACTAAAATTTTGTTTTGAAGCAAATGGAATCATAACTGACGCCGTTCGAAGAGCTAATTTCTTTACTGTGCGTGGTTCACAAGTATTCGATACTGCTGTAGCATTAATTACACCGAAAAAACCGGGTGAAGTGACGTTCAGTGAATTGGAACAATTATTAACCAAACATTATAGTCCAAAGCCTAACGAGATATCGACGTCATACAAATTTTATAAACGCGATCAAAGACAAGGTGAATCGGCATCCGAGTATATTGCACATCTGAGGAAAATCAGTGCTTGTTGTAAATTTCAAGATTTGGAGCGTATGTTACGGGATAGACTGGTATGCGGGATGAGTGATGAGAAACTACAATATGACTTATAGAGAAAAGACAATTTATCGTATCAAGACCTTGTCGACGCTATGTTATCGTCGGAGAGTGCGGGAAGAGGTGTCCGCTTAATTAGGAGCGATGTAGCACGCATGCCGACCGGCGGCGGCGGCGGCGGCGGCGGCGGCGGCGGCGGCAGCGGCAGCACCAGCGGGTGGGCGACCGGGCCGGAGCCGATGGATATCAACATCGTACATAATAATACGCGAGGGAATAATCGCTTGTGTTATCGTTGTGGCGAACGACATGCGGGGGAATGTCGTTTCATCAACACAATATTGTAATAAGAAAGGGCATCTAGAGAAGATTTGTATTGCTAAAAAGAAAAATACACATAAAAAACTCAACCTACTGGATGAACCAAATAATGAGCAATTAAATGGGATCTATAATATACGCAGCATTAATCGAGTGCCCCCTTTGAAATCGAAGTGATAATACAAGGCGTACCAATATTGATGACAGTGGACACTGGAGCTAGTTTCTCCGTTATAACCGAGCGCACTTGGCGTGCCCTACTTCACTCTCACCCTCCGCCCGTCTTGCAGGATGCATCGATGACATTACGTACGTGGACAGACACACCCGTTACACTTTTTGGACAAGCTACAGTGCGGGTGGTGTATAACGACAGGACATGCGATCTAGATGTCGTGGTGGCTAAAGGCGACGGTCCCAATCTACTCGGACGAGACTGGCTAGCTCCGTTAAACATCTGCCTAAAATTAAACCTTTTAACTGACGCACATTTCATAGAGACCGACACGATCATTGCTAAACATAAGGAAGTGTTTAAGGAAGGCCTCGGTACCTACCGCGGGCCACCAGTCTCTATTCATCTGAAGCCAGGGGCGACGCCTAAATTTTTAAAGGCTGTTCCATTTGCTATTAAAGAACGTGTAGAAAAAGAAATCGATCGTTTAGTGGCAGAGGGTGTTCTGCGTTCTACCTCATATTCGGAATGGGCCACACCTGTTGTACCGATAGTGAAAAATTCGGGTGAAATAAGTTTATGCGGAGATTATCGCAGTACTGTGAACCAGGCTATCGAGTCTGATACATACCCCCTACCCACAGCCAATGAGGTATTTGCTACAATAGGGGGAGGTAAATATTTTACAACACTAGATCTGGATCGAGCATATACTCAAGTGGTGGTGGACAACGATACAGCCAAATTGTTGACTTTAAATACGTGTAAAGGATTATACACGGTGCATAGATTGGCTTTTGGTGTTAAAGCTAGCCCTGGAATTTTTCAAAGATTGATGACAGCTCTGTTGGCCTTAAGTTAGTCTTAATCGACGACATAATCATAAGTGGACACAATATGACTCAGATGCAGCAACGTCTTGACATAGTATTATCACGCATTCAGAAGGCAGGATTGCGCTTAAACAAAAACAAATGTAAGATAGCCAAAGAGCAAGTTGAGTTCTTAGGTTTTGTTATTGATAGCAATGGCATTCACCCAGCCCCCAGTAAAGTAGAATCTATAAGAAAGACTCCTCGACCTAAGAATAAACAAGAACTACAAGCTTTCCTAGGTTTGTACAATTTTTACGAAAGGTTTATACCGCAGAAGGCTACATTACTCGAGCCATTGCACAGACTTCTAGATAATAAAAATCAACCATGGCACTGAGGTGACCTAGAGCAGAACGCTTTTGAATCAGCAAAACGTATTTTAACCTTTGGCCTAACACTAGTTCATTACGATCTTGAAAAACCCTTGATACTTACGTGTGATAGTTCTGAATATGGTGTGGGTGCAGTATTATCACACAGGACTATCGCTATGGGCTCTCGCACGTTACATGTATATGAGCGTCGATACTCGCAGTTGGATAAGGAAGCGGCAGCTATTATGTTTGGCATTAAAAAATTTCAAAACTATTTAACAGGAAGGGCATTTAACATTGTAACCGATCACAAACCGTTAGTTGGGATCTTTGATCCAAAAAGACCCATTTCAAGCATGCTGTCACCACGTTTAACCAGGATAGCTATTGCGTTAACATCATACAACTATGATATTGTGTACAGACCAGGCCCTGATATTGGAAACGCAGATGCATTAAACCGATGGCCACTACCGGTCCAGGAGGAAAGTGAAGAGCATATTGGTGAAATTTTACTGATGGCTGAAACCCCAGAGACTTTCCCTGTGATGTTGAACAAATTGCTGGCGAAACTATCAAAGATAAAACACTATCACAAGTGAGACATTATGTTCAGAGAGGGTGGCCAACACGAATGACAGATACATCTCTCCGACCCTATTGGTTACACCGTGAAGAACTTTCTGTACAAGATGGTTGCTTGTTGCTGGTTTGTCGTGTTATATTACCGCCGTCACTGCGTACACCAGCTTTACAAGCATTACACAAGTCACACGCTGGCATTGTACAGACGAAAGCATTGGCAAGAAGTTACATTTGGTGGCCACGGCTAAATGAGGACATTGAGGGTTTAGTAAGTGGTTGTTCAAAGTTTCTGGAGAATAGACACATGCCGAATAAGTCTACTCATGAATGGATATCACCAACGAGACCCTGGTCCAGGATGCACATTGATTTTGCGAGTTCGTTTAGGAATAAAACATTTTTGGTTATCGTTGATGCTTTTTCACGGTGGCCAGAAGTATTCTTAGTCAATAATACATCTTCTAGCACAGTAATAAAATATTTTATAATGTTGTTTGCTACACATGGATTGTGTGAAACTATAGTCTCTGATAATGGAACTGCATTTGTATCAGAAGAAATGAAGCAATTCTTAAAAGCAAATAAAATTAAACATGTTAGAACTGCGCCATATCACCCATCAACAAACGGACTTGGCGAACACATGGTCCAGACAGTGAAAGACAAGTTACGGAAGATGGAGGATTTACCTTGGGATGTTAGAATTCCTAATATGTTGTTGGGTTTAGGGGTAACACCATGTTCAGCAACACAGAGGAGCCCAGCTGAACTCCTAATGAATAGAAGACTAAGAACTCTTTTAGATACCATACACCCAGATAATATTCAAAATAAAAGAATTGAACAGCAAGTAACTTCTAATTCACAACGAAAGCATAGAGAGACAGCTGTGGGTCCAAGAGTAATGTTTAGAAATTATTGTGTAGGTCGGAAATGGCTTCCTGTCAAAGTTATAGATAAAAGAGGTCCATCCAGCTACAGCATTGAGACAAATACTGGTTCAATGATAAACCGTCATATAGACCAACTTATACAGGTTCGTAATGTTCATGTACAGGTTCAGGACAGTAATGTGGAAACAGAGGAAGGAGAAAATGAAGACAATAGATCTGAAATACAAAGGTCAGAGGACAGAGAAGGATGCCCGGAAATAATGCTGGAAAATACAAATGAGGATATGGACCTGGAAACAGATAATTTGTGTCAAGAAGAACAGATTATACAGATACTCAGCTCAGAGCAATGGGCAGAAATGTTAGGGATTCCTCAGCCAACCAATCCACCATGTGGCAAAGTCAAAAATAAATTAAATATGCATTCTAAATCTCCATATGATAGGCCTTCGCAAAATTATCTCTTTTAAAATTATAATTAGTGTCAAACTCTGATTAATAACCATCTACCTAGCATGATTCTCTTAATGTTTAGTTGATTGATTTCTAATTTAACTATAGAGGTATTAACCATGTACCTTATCATGATTCTGGTAACGTTTAGTTGATTGATTTCTAATTTAACTATAGATGTATTAACCATGTACCTATCGTGATTCTGATAATGTTTAGTTGATTGATTTCTAATTTAACTATAGAGGTATTTAACTTGTAGGGGAGGTATGTCATATATAGGAAGAATGAGTTGTACTCCTTTGCCTTATTAAAATAATATGATAATGTCAGTACAACATGTAGGTAGACATACACATCACTCTAAGATCACCTAGCCTATTACCGAATTCGACTGACTGTAATACTTATAATAAACATATTAGGTACCCAGCGTGTTCCACTATGCAAAAAAAAAATTCTGATGACAAGGACAGATCAGTGTTGACAGTCTGTTTCATTTGCATAATTATTATCTTCAAATTTTTGTATGGGAAAATGCAAAATCGACTTTATCAATGGACCAAATGTGTCTAATGAATTTTTTAGTGGTCTCAAACCACCTGCGGATTATTGCCTTTCAAATGAAACCATTTTGAGGCATATTGGTTAAATGGTTTCAGATTCTATAAAGGACATCTGTACAAATATTTTTTGGATTTTATATACGTAGATTAGGCCTAGAGGAAACCGACATGTATTACATAATAATATAATTGAAGATAATATATCGACACATATTTTTACAAGAGATCAAAGTAAAAAACACTTGAGAAGTATGATGATGGTCCTGGTAGTACAGGGAAACAAGAATACAGGGAATCATTATAATTACTAATCTATTTGCTACATATTGCCCAGGTAACAATTGTAACTCTTAGTAGGGTATGATAGTAGGTACTATTGCAAAACCTAGGCAGTCATAGAACAATTCTATTTATGATTGTAACTGAAGGCCGAAGGATAATTATTAACACTTTACATTGTTTACTATTTACATATATTATATTTACTAATTGTTAGCCAGCTGTGTAATTTAATATTAAACATTGTATTACTTAGATATAAAGTGATGAAAATTTAATATTACTGATCTTAAATAGGATATTTAAGGATACAGATAAAAAGATAAGATACTATTATATACTAAATATAATTCATCAATAACTAATTAACTAGCTATACATTGTAATTTAGTTACATTGCCTGAGATCATCAACTGTACTGCAAGTTAGGAATTTAACGACTTATGTCTATTTCTAGCTTTTTGTATTGAACTGGAACCAAATAATACAAATTATATATTATAAATAAGAATAAAAAAATAGAATAGCTGTGCATGGATAGTAATGTATGTATGGCAAAATATTAAGTTGATGCTTTCAAAGGCCTAAAATGAGGAAGTAAAAGACATTATAAAAAAGGTACACTATCAGAGAATTTCAAGATCACGTGAAAAATGATAACTAACTCAAATGGCAAACAAAGAAAGAATGTTCAGAAACATACTTTGTAATGAGAAATGAACAAATAGTTACCTCATATGGCAGCTCCATTATCTTATTTTTAAGTGCTTATTTCCTGTACAAATACTACAAATAATTAAAATCACATTGTACACTTATTAAATAGCGAATTATTTTGGTCTCACTGTTAAACCAACAAACATTTTTAGATCTTTCTCTCAACTTAATTCAAGAGCAATTGACAATTATTATTATATTGACATTGACACTGATAACATATGTCAAACAGCTCACAGCTGATTTTGAAATACCTATTGATAGAGGGCGCGTTCCACTTCACGTTCACAACGATCAAAATAACCCTTTTGCCGTTCCACTTAAGTCGTTAAGTCGC
Source organism: Thymelicus sylvestris (assembly GCA_911387775.1). NCBI lineage: Eukaryota > Metazoa > Arthropoda > Insecta > Lepidoptera > Hesperiidae > Thymelicus > Thymelicus sylvestris. The sequence continues at coordinate 9,488,862 of OU426886.1, forward strand.
GGCGTAACCATTATGATGACGTCATTAAATTAGCTTCCACCGAGCTCACAAGTCATTGAATGACCCATCTGAAGAGGTGGGTCGAAGTGGTCAAACTGCAGTGCTGCCAGATACCACAAAGTTACGGTAGATCTATCGTATTTAGCTTCAAATAAGGATATATCACTCTATCTGGATCACTTTGTAGAGGTACCTGAAGATCGATGAAGTCATATCGGAATGACCATTCGACCAATCACAGGCCGGATTGAGGTTGTTCTTCATAATTGTAGGGTGTCCACACTTACTTGGAAAAATTATGTCCTATTTTGATATGGTTCTATCAAAATATTTTTTGTCCCTGTCACCGTGGCCGATTACATTAAAACATATATATTGTTTGTCACAAATGCAAACAATGGTGAGTTGTGACAAACAATGAAGATTGCGCGCGCCGTGGCTGAATCTATAGGTAATAATAATAAATGTATGGGGAAAATCGCGGTCGTGAGCGTGATCAAGTGGAACGCACTCTGAGAAGGTTTAATGGGCCTTAAACAACAGCGTTATGGCCTGAACTGATTCTGAAAGCAAATGCGCCTGCTTTATACTAATATTAAAAAGAGGTAAAGTCTGTGAGTTTGTGACGTTAAAGGGGGTAATCTCTGGATTTACTCAGAAGCGTAGCTACCACCGTATCAGCCGTATCAATTATACGGGGCCCCCACTAATACTCCCAAAAAAAGCTCGCCAGCGGCCTACGACTGCTACAGTTGGCACTCCTTTTATACAGGGTGTTTGGTAGAGGGTCCGACAAACCAAGTGGGCGTGTTCGGGGACCCATTTGGAGAATACAAGTTGGCCAAAAAAAATCCCTGACCCTCTATTTTTTTTAAAGATTTTTTTTGTTAATTTTTCGGTTTTAACCGAAATTGCACCTAATTACCACCATAACATTTTTAAAATCTGTTTTAGACTAGATGTTTTTACTTTAGTTTAGTCTCTGATACATCTTTAGACCACGCAACGATAAATTTGGTAGAATTAGAGCTAACTAACTGGTGTGGAGATCATACTGTGAAAAAATAAAAATAAATTTTACGTCAAAGTTCAACTTTGACAGTGATTTAAAAAAAAACCACTAGCAATTCTGGAGGTCATATGCTTTTAAAAACTTCTCTATTTATTACTTATTACGATAACAATAATAATTGTTATAATACTTACCAGCTTGTTGAGTAAAGATAAGATTCAAAGTACCTAACCAAAAAACAAATGTGTTATCTACGTAGTCATCTTTCTTTTATTGTTATAAAGTCAGTAACAAAGTCAGAGACTAAAGTAAAGTAAAAACATCTAGTCTAAAACAGATTTTAAAAATGTTATGGTGGTAAATAGGTACAATTTCGGTGAAAACCGAAATTTTAACAAAAAAATCTTTAAAAAAAAATAGAGGGTCAGGGATTTTTTTGGCCAACTTGTATTCTCCAAATGGGTCCCCGAACACACCCACTTGGTTTGTCGGACCCTCTACCAAACACCCTGTATTTGACAGCTGACGTTGAGGGGGCCCTACAACAAATATTGATATGGGGCCTCCATATGGCTACCTACGCTACGCCACTGGATTTACTGAACCGATTTTGAAAATTCTTTCACCTACCACGCAATAAGCCACATTATTTGTGAGTGCCATAGGCTATAATTTATAATATTAACCCAAAAAATTAAAAGGCTCTTTCGTGGTAGTCGGATTTCCAAAATAAGTCGGAGAAAAAACGGTCGAACGAAAATTTATTTACGAACGCTGCCATAACAATGAGAGATATAAATTAAGATTGAGTTCTAGAGAAAAGTTGTAGAGCTTGATAATGCCTACAAAAAAGTAAGCGACAGCCTAATATTATGTCTGTCTAACTATTATATATAAGTCACAAAAAAGAGAGGGAGAGGGAAAGGAGACGGAGAGGGAGGAGTGGAGATACGCATGTACACAAACTATAACGGCTAAGAACGGCTGTATCGATTTTAATGATCTCTGATTTGTTGAACCAACTAAAACCCGTGCTAAAACTATAAAAGCTTGGATAAAAGTAGGTATCACTACATTCATTGATTGTTAGGCGATACGAAGTTCGCCGGTTCAGGTAGTATTATATGTATAAGTGCCTAACTGTCTACTCCTTATAAACCATGGAATGGAAGTAATACGTCAAGCGCTCATAACCCTAGTTCCATCGACAAATTTAAGCAACAGCGGGTGCGGTCGGTAATTGTACGGGTGACCGTTAGTGGCAAAAATTGCTTGAGCATTTCCGTGCTTCGCAGGGCACGTAAATCCATCGGTCTCGGCCATGTCGGAGGCAATAAAAACTTCCGACATTTGGCTTGGCCCCTAACCCCTCCACCAATCCGCACTGGATCAGCGTGGTGGAGTATGATCTAAGCCTCCTCAAGAGGAAAGACCCGTGCTCAGTAGTGGGCGATTAATGGTTTTGAGCCAGCCAAGCCAGCCAATACGTGAAATGTACGTGAGTATACAGACATAGACAAAATTAGAGGAACGCAAAATACGTAATAATATAATAATTGGGGCGGCTTACAATTAGAATACTAACCCCAATCCCATGCCGCGGCGCCAGATGGGTGTCGTAATAGGCGACTAAGTATGTTTTTACATAACCATGAGAAAATTGATAATTTTCTCATTTTTATGTAATAAATGTTTCCAAAGTTTATTTTGTTGTTTATGTTATGGATAGTTAATTTGTTTGATAATAACAAAACAAAATTGTACCTATAGATTTTAAAATAACACAGTATTAAAATATTTAAAACTAGTGGATACCGGGCGTTTTCCACTACGTTAGAGATTTTTGTATGGGAAAAGTCGAAAATGTGCCTAATGCACTGTTTTAGTGGTCTCAAACCTATGTCTCAAACCATCTTCGCATTATTGCCTTTCAAATGAAACCAGTTTGGGGCATATCGGTTGGATGGTTTCAAACTTAGAATAAGGAATAAACGTTTCAAAGGCTGCGTTCCACTAGACGCTCACAACGCTCACAACGATCAAAATATCATACTAATTTGATCGTTGTGAGCGTTTTGAGCGTCTAGTGGAACGCGCCCAAAGTGTAGGTATAGAGCAGATCCGTACAATTTCACTGTTCCCCTGTTTTCCTGTTCGTGTGGGCAGGGTTCGAATCCTTGACGACCCTGTAGCCAGTTAGTAGCGATCCTGCCTGCGAAGAGAGGGTCCCCGGGTTCGATTCCCGGTCGGGCAGATATTTATGTGACAGATAAAATATATTTGTAGTCGGGTCATGGGTGTTATTTCGATGTGTTATAATTATGTGTCGTCCATGCCACCCGTGACACAGGTACAAACCTACTGTGGGGTATGAGTACGTAAGCGTTTATTAAAAAAATATTAATTATATACAAATTGAAGAATTGTATGCATATCATCATCATCTTTACCTCATTCCTCAACCCTTAAATGTCCCACTGTGTAAGAGGTACAATCTACCACGATGGCCAAGTGCGGATTATCAGACTTCACACCTATGAGAACATTATGGAGAACTCTTACATTTATTTCCCATTTAAATTCGAGACCCGCGGATTATCTCGTATAATCCGTTCACAAATCTTAGAGACTAAATTGACATTTCATGGGTGACCAGTTTCGGGTGCAAATTAAATAGTGATGACCATAAACCGAAAAGTAAATCGAAAAATTTTTCACAGCCTTTATGGAAGGTCGACTATTTGTGTGATTATTGAAGAGTCCCTAAAACTAGTATAAAAACAAGTTTAAGCAACCATTTTCATTCATATATCCATAATATATTTGCCCTTACTTACTAAATTTATAAGTTATTTTGCTTACAAGAACGAGTATTTGGTTATGGTTACATTCAGTATACAGCTAATTTTATACTATTTAGCCGAATACTAAATATCTAGGTAGATATGAGTGTCGCTACTAATATGTCACTATTCTTACGACATAGTTTACGATTCAAAAAACCGGAAAAGTAGATCGCACAAATTTAGCTGGTATCATTATTTCAAACTTTGACATTAGTGGTTGTCATTTTAGTCTCTAAGATTTGTGAACAGGGTATAGCTCTGTTCGAGTGTAGATGTGCAGGTTTCGAAACGATGTTTTCTTTTACCGCTGCTAGCAATATTTCTCGGCCTCCACGTTCAGGTCACGTTATCGGTATACATCCTCTTCAAGGTGACAAACGATGGCTTCCTCACACCTTCATAAGTAGTCAGTACCAATCCATGGACCCTCTTTAATTATCTCGAAAGCTGTAATGATGTATTTTGTTTACGAAGATACTTACAAGTTGCGATGTTGAATTTTTGGAACGAAGTTCCTTATCGCGCGTTGCGAAAGGGGGCTAGGCGGAAAATTTGGTAACGACACTTTTTGCCGTAACGAAAAGTGATAACGACACTTTTTGCCGTCGTTGTTTTTTTTTTACATAGAAAGCAAGCCAGAGTACTAGCAATTGCTACTACTACTAGGTGAACAAAGCCGATGAGAAATTTAATGCCCCAGAGTTTTGGCACACTTGCTGCCTGTTTTTGCTATCCTAGTACTGACTGCAAGGAACTTTGTTCCATCCGGGGGTCCCTTGACACCTCTCAAGTTTTTTAAGCTATATATATTCGTCACGCGCAGCCGGCAGCACGTCAGTGCAATGTTTCATTTCATGTCTCTAGAAGCCCTTTATTTTGGTTGCTAAGCTATCGCACAATTGAATATTATTTTAAGGATGAAATTTAAAAGCAATCTTAAGATAACCATGATAAAGTAAAAAAGTGCTATATCTACTATAGTCGCCGCGAACTAAGATGCCCAATTTGTCGTTTGCAATCGCCAATCACAGTGACACTAGAGATGTACAAAAAAATCGGTTCACGAAAGAAACCAATTTTTGCACCAAATCGATTCAAAATTGTAAGACCTTCTAATCGATTCGATAATTAAATTGTAAAATAAAAACCGTAACATTTAGGTACCTCCCAATTACCTCGATTGAGCTACATATCTCGTACCACGTATTCTCAATATTATGTAAGTATTTAGGACTTCAATAAAATATTCTTTTGTTTCTTCCTAACAACTCATGCTGCTAGATATGCATGGAAATAGCCGAGCCGGCAAACAAGCTGACGATCCACCTGATGGTAAGTGGCTGTCGTCGCCCATGAACATCAGCAACACCAAAAGCATCACTGGTGCGTTGCCGGCTAAGAAAGAGAAGAAAAAGAAAGAAAGATAGATCATGATAGAAAGAACTAGTGATGGGCCGACTACAACCGACTAGTCGGGAAAACCGACTATTCGGCATGTTTTCTAGTCGCCGACTATTCGCCGAATAGTCGGCAAAAAAGGCCGAATAGTCGGCATTTATTTTCGCTACTAAAAATAAAGTTAAAGAAAACTCCAAAATTATAAAATCAACATAGTTAACTAGATTTATTATTTTAATAAATCAGATAATAACAAAAATAATATTGAAGTGAGTGACAATGCGCCTTGATTTTGCTTCAACGCCTCTTTGATCGATAATTCCAATCTAAACTATAATAAAACTCAAAGGGCAAATTTTCTGTACATAGAATTTTTGGAACGAAGTTCCTTATCGCGCGTTGCGAAAGGGGGCTAGGCGGAAAATTTGGTAACGACACTTTTTGCCGTCGTAGTTTTTTTTTACATAGAAAGCAAGCCAGAGTACTAGGATAGCAAAAATATGCAAGCGAGTGTGCCAAAACAAATCTAAGGTATTAAATTTCTCACGATGTTTTTGCTATCCTAGTACTGACTGCAAGGTACTTCGTTCCATCCGGGTGTCCCTTGACATCTCTCAAGTTTTTTTTTATTTAATTTTGATTAGGTGGCACTTCAATAACGTGTTAGAGCCCAAAAATATATTTTTCAGAATTATTGTCTGTCTGTCTGGGCATCATATGAAAACCCTTGAACGGATTTCGATGAAAATTAATAAAATTGTTACTAATACTCCGGGTCATATTTTAAGATACTTTTTATCCCGGAAAATTAAAAGGTTTCACCGGGAAACGTGATGAAAATTTGTATGGAATAGTTTTAAAACATGAACCAATTTGCTTCAAAGCAACAAATGTTCCTTGCTTAAATTTATGGAACACATATTTTTCAGTTGTTCAAAATTTTGAAAACAATAGAAAAAAAATACAAATTAATGTGAATATTGCTTATTTTTCAAAACCCGTTCCTGGAGGAATCCTTTGTGATTTTATCGTGGGTTTCAGTATATAAATTACTAAATATAAGTACTTCAACATAAATTCACCGTTTTTTAAATTTCCTTGTGCAAGAGGTACAAATAAAGAAAAACAATTTCCGTATGCGAAGCTGCGGGCAACAGCTAGTGTATGTACGAGTATAAAACAGGGTGCTACTTTAAAACAGTAGTCATCGATAGCTTTTGAAACATTTCTATCGTTATCTTGCACAATAGGATGAATTATGGTGGTAAAGAGTAAAAATTTGACTGAAGTAAGGATGATCGGCATTGCCGACTAGTCGGCCGAATAGTCGGCAATTTTCTTGCCGACTAGTCGGCTAGTCGGCTGATCGGCAAAATCCATAGTCGGCCCATCACTAGAAAGAACCCATCCGCTCAGTTTCATAATAATATTTTGAGATAATATTATGAGCGTCAGGGAAAAAACTACAGTGAATAAATTCTTGTTTATTTCGTAACACACATTCATGGATGTATACATAATTATTAATTTATTGAAAAAAAAAGCAAAAAGCTTAGCTACATCATTACATATAATATAGTAAGCTTCTACTTTATATTTTACTTAAAAAAAAAAACGAACGCACTGAACACATAAACTTATTTATTTCAAAATCAAACTTTTAAACTTTTACAATTAATTAGAAATGACTAATTAGTAACACAAGATCTCAATCGGGCAGAGCTTCGCCTTACGCGTCACAAAATTCGAGAGCGAACTGAGCCGGTGCAGGGTCGTCCTGTTCTTATATAGCCGGTTCTTGGTTAGGTGGGGACGACTACTCTCACTCGGCCTCTCCTGACAGTATGGTCGCCTCTGACCATGGCTCAACAACATCCCCTGGTGGCACCTGGACACATATCTCAGGACGTGGGCTTCAATGGCATCAGTAGGAAAGCTTAGTGGACCCCAGCTGCGGATGGTAGCTCGCTGTCGTGGCTAGTAGATGCTGTACTCGAGTCGACCGATGAGTCTTCCTCAGCTAAAAATATAGAAATAAAATAAAATTAATTTATTTATTAACTTATTTCAAATTAATTATTTTAATTTAGTGAGTTTTATTCGCCCTTTCTCCTCCCTTAAAGTTATTTTAAAGTCATCTTTACGAAACGGTCGCAGAATCAAGATGTTTTCGTGCATAAGCGTATCAGTGAAAATTATACGAATAAATTTCGATTTTGAATATGCTGTTGCCAAACATACACAAGCACACATACTGAAAGCATCATATTACGATTGAAAACATGAATATGCATGCAAACCCTGCGAATGAAACAAACAGATTGTGTTTGAGATTTTGAACGAGATGTATGAGTGTGGTGTCTTTAATTAATTAATTTGTTAAATGCATTTTTAATTAAGTTAAAATAAATAATAACAATAGCTATGTTGAGACAGAGGCGCCCTGTTAGCATGTCGAGCGCAGAGCGTGTAGCTCAATGCGATATAGTCAGATGCGACAGAGGCACCCTGTTAGCATGTCAGATGCATGGCAAGTGGCTCGATGCATTAAAATTATGACAGAGGCGCCCTGTTAGCATGTCGAGCGCAGAGCGTGTAGCTCAATGCGATGTAGTCAGATGTGACAGAGGCACCCTGTTAGCATGTCGGATGCATGGCAAATGGCTCGATGCATTAAAATGATGACAGAGGCGCCCTGTTAGCATGTCAAGCGCTAAGTGTGTAGCATGAGTAGGTTTGATGTACTTACTTTCGAAAAATGACGAACATGACTCGGGGGTCCACTCTCCTTGCCAGGGAACCATATGTTGAGCGGCAGCTTGCGTGGTTTTGCCATAAGAGCCACTCAGTAACTGAAGCTCGTATCTGCCCTGTGGAAGAACCTTCATGACACGATAAGGCCCTCGCATCCCCGAGTCCAGTTTACCTGCGATTTGAGAGGTTTTACTTACAAATACGCAATCATCTATTTTAAATGTCTGTGGGGGTTTTCTGTTTTTATTAACTCGCAGGTCTTGTTTCTGCCTATTTCGTTCTAGTAATTCGCTAGCATGTTGTCTTTGAAGTTCGCGAATTGCCTCGCGGTTGGGTCGCGCGTCGTCCAATGCAACATCACGAATTAGTGACCGTATGACTGGTGTCACGGCTTCGATACCAACGAGTAGCTGCAAAGGAGAGGTTTGTGTCGTTTTTTGTTTAGTGCAGTTTATAATTAGTTGCAACTTCCACAGCGACTCCGACCATTTACCCATCTTGTTCGTGGCTTCAATGCGCAGCATGTTAAGTAGAGTGCGGCAGTAGCGCTCGACTTGCCCATTTGCACCATGCATCTCCGGGGTTATAAAGTGGAGCTGACAGCCCATTTCAGTAATCCAATTCTGAAAACTGGTACTCTCAAACATCCTTCCTCGATCACACACAATGAGTTTGGGAACACCGAAAAGAGAAACTGCATTGGATGTGACATGTTTGAGTTCTTCAGCATCTTGCCTTTTCAAGGGATAGAATAAGCAATATTTTGAAAAAGCATCAACAACAAGCATAACGTACTTGTTCTCGTTTGAAGTAGGAAGAGGACCCAAGACATCCATATGTACAGTACTAAATGGACTATCAGGTTTTTGCCACGATGAGATCGGCTGGTGAGGGGCTCTGGGAACCTTTTTAGATGAGAGGCAAGTCAGACAGTGTTTGATATATTTTTTTACAAAACTGTTTAGATTAGGGAACCAAAAGTGGCGTAATATAAGGTCTATAGTTTTATCAGCACAAATGTGACCGTGCTGGTCATGAAAAATTCTCAGAAGGCTCAGCCGATGTCCCTTAGGAATAAAACATAATAATTTCGACTCTTCACCAGTGCGCGTGTATTTATAATAAAGGAGGTCGTTTCGTACAGTGTACCGAGTCGAATCCAATTCATTGTTGTTAAGTCTGTCGATCAACGTTCGAGTTTCCTCGTCCGCGGACTGGGCAATTTGGGCCCAGTTTCTAGGCCTGGTTATCTGGCGAACACACACAGGATTCCTACTAAAGTAGTCTGCATGTTGCATAAAGGCTCCTTTACGGTAATCAATAGTAAAATTAAAATCTTGCATATAAATCCACCAGCGTGCCACTCGCGGTAAAAGATCCTTCTTCCGCTCGGTTAATTTTAGTGCATTACAATCGGTAATAATCTTGAATGGTATGCCTAGTAGGTAGTGCCTAAAATGTTGCAAGGCCTTTACAATGGCGAGTGTCTCGAGCTCGTATGAGTGATAGCGTGGTTCAGCGCCCTGGGTTGTCTTGCTGAAATAAGCCACCACTTGCCTTTTACTGTTTTCTCGTACCTGGATTAGGACTGCGCCATACCCAATACAACTCGCGTCTGTATGTAATTCCGTAGGTAATGACGGGTCAAAAATGGCAAGTACCGGCTCATTCGAAAGGCATTCAATTAAATACTTGCGGCAACGTTCCTGCTCGGTACCCCATTCGAATTTAGAGTTCTTACGCAATAACTTAGATATGGGTACAGTCTTGGAGGCATAGTTCGGTATATACCTTCGAAAATATCCCGCCAAACCGAGAAGTTGCCTCACCTGTTTCACGTTGGTGGGGGTAGGAGAGTCAATGAGAGCTTTAATTTTTTGGACGCTCGGTTTCACCTGGTTTTGGGATATCGTACGACCTAGGTATTCAACCTCCGTAGCCACAAACGTACTTTTCTTTAAGTTTATTGAAAAACCCGCATTAGTGAGAGTGAGCAGGACATCGTGAAGATTCTGGAGCGCTTCATCTATGGTTGATGCTAGAACGAGGACATCATCGACGTAGACTAAGGCTTTATTACTTTCTATATGTGTTTTTAGAGTACTGCTAATTATCCTCTGGTAAACTATGGGAGCGTTTGCCAACCCGAATGGCATTTTCAGAAATTCGTACTGATTCTCAGGGGTTACAAAAGCCGTCTTAGCAATAGAATCTTCATCCATTTTTATCTGGTAAAAACCAGTGGCCATATCCAAACAACTAAAATATTTGCTCTTGCCAAGTCTATCAATATGGTCCTGTATCAATGGTAAAGGGAACCGGTCTTTCACCGTAATGGCATTCAAAGCTCGAAAATCCACACACATCCTATCCTTACCGTCTTTCTTTTTCACTAAGATAATCGGACTAGAGTAAGGAGATTTCGATTCACGGATTATTTCTTTGTCCAGCAGGTCTCGAATAATTTCGCGTACCCTTAGCTTTTCGTCAATTGAAAGCCGATATGGTCTATAGCAAATAGGTATATTGCTTGTCAATTCAATGTGCATCGTACCCGTGGTCACTGTCGAACAAGCGGTACCTTCGATAAAGAAGTCTCTAAACTCATTAATAACGGAATACAGATTTTCTAGATCATTATTCTTGAGGTTGGTAGTAATAGGTAATTGGTCGCCTGGATTGACAAGCAGTACACGCTTCAAACTAATTGAACTAGGAACTCGAGTAATTCGTTGTTCGTTATTTGCGCGAATATATGCGACACCCTCGCGGTTTAATACATCTGTCCCAATTAGCACCGGAACATTCATACAACTCCGTGGGACGACTAGAAAATCGACTTCTAAAGCGATGTCGTTAAATTCAATTATCAGGGAAACATATCTGTTGCAAATTATGTTTTGGTCTCCAATACCTCGTAATATCTGAGAGGTGGGTACTTGTCTGCAATTAAAATATCGGAGCGCTGAATCTGAAATGAGTGAAACGCAAGACCCGCTGTCTATTAGAACGTCAGTCGGTATGCCCTGAATGACCGCAGTCGTAACATCACTGTCCGTGGAAGCGCCTTTCAACTCGCAACAAAGATTTACGTTATTTTTATTGCGTGCCTGCGATCGTAGCTTCGAAAAACAAACCGTGTCGTCATGTCCAGGTTTTTTACAAAAAGAGCATATGGGTTTAGTATTACCATCTGATTTGGCCTGCTTGGGGCATAAACGTTGTACATGTCCCGTAGAGCCACACGAAAAACATCTAATATTATTTCTTTGGTTATTATTATCCGAATTAGGACGTTTGCGGGTACGCCTATCGAATTGAATAGTATTTGGAAGTGGTCGTTGGAAGGATTTTTGTTTTGGTTTCGTGTAGATAGATAGAAAATCAACCAGATCTTTCGGCAAAAGATGGGCATTTGTTGCTGCCGCGCGTAATTGCGGATCAGTTATTCCACGAATCACTATAGCAACAATCAAATCATCACTTAAACCTTTAACAATATTCAGACGTAATAGGGAGCGCCTGGCATACTCGGCATACGTGGAATAACTGTCTGAGTTAGTTTTCATGACATTGAACAGTATATCAGCCACATCAACTCTTCGTGAACATAATGGTTTAAATTCTGCTTTAAAATTTGACCACGAGCGATCACTAGTGACCCAATCGTTAAGCCAACTACGTGCATCTCCCTTCAGGCAGTTAGATATCCGGGCTAGACACTCATTATCATCCCAGTCGTTTAAGGTACGAGCTCGTTCCACCTCCTCGCACCAGGATTCGATGTCATGTAAACTGGGATCAAAATTAGATATGTAATAATTATGGGTGGATCTGACCTTCGTCAATGCGGTTAGCGCCCCGATGAGGCGATCGGTTGCGTCCATCGATGTCGACGTGCTCGCCGGAGAGCCGCCCGTGTTGCCCACCGTCGACCCCGAAGCCGTTGGTTGTGGTGAATGCCGTGATCGCGGCGTCGCGGAGTCACGCGGCGTGCCATCACGCCCTGACGGGGGCGCCTCAAGGGCAGCCGCGGGCGCGCCGCTTGTTGCAAGCGCGCTGTTGTGTTCTAGCGCATTAAGACGCGCCAGGATGGTGCCAAGTTGATCTTGAAGACCGCCAATATCACTATTTTGTCCGCGCCTAGTACGAGCCCTATTTCGTTGGTCAGTCATGACTCGAACGAAAACCTATGTAGATAACCTATCAGCAAATCAAGTGTGGAAAGGCTATGGAGCCAATCCCACTTCTGAAGTAAGCTTCTACTTTATATTTTACTTAAAAAAAAAAACGAACGCACTGAACACATAAACTTATTTATTTCAAAATCAAACTTTTAAACTTTTACAATTAATTAGAAATGACTAATTAGTAACACAAGATCTCAATCGGGCAGAGCTTCGCCTTACGCGTCACAAAATTCGAGAGCGAACTGAGCCGGTGCAGGGTCGTCCTGTTCTTATATAGCCGGTTCTTGGTTAGGTGGGGACGACTACTCTCACTATATATTATCTGCAGTTTACTGTCCATGGATGGCGAAGTGCCCATACATAATGGAAAATGTCCTTTGTTAGCATCCAGTTCGTCGTGGTATTCTTGGGTACCTAATTTTAAATTCAAATGCAAGTAAATCATGTTTAACAAAGTAATTAAATTAATCAATTTTCATTTTTAAATTCCGATTATAGTAATGTATCGATTATGATTGGTTTTAGAAACGATTTCAGGCCGTCACATCACTTTGCGTCAGTTTTGTTTTAGGCCTCTTCATCTATCATTCTTTCGACGTCAAATATTTTTAATAAATTTTGCATAAATTATGATGTGATGGGATTTTTACTAGATTATAACGTTTACTATGATTTATAAACAACGCCAATGAAAATGAGTAAGGATTTTTAACAAATTTTGGAAAAATCTTTGTCCGTAAGTATTCAACTATTCATGTCAAGTAAATGATTATTTCATTTCACTCAAAGACGTCCATACAATGTTAGTTCATATTAATAAATGGCAGCTATCATTATGGGCATCTTAGATAATTTTGACTATAGTATATATACATATATCTATATGTATATCTACTTATTTCAGTTAAATGCACCTCATAGTTTTGCAAGTCGGGTTACGCTAGAAGGATACAAAGCGAACTCTAACGATATTAAGACAATGGGTGTCAGGAATAAGTAGGTAGGCCGTCTCGTATGAGTTTGCGCGGCAGGTTAAATTGTTATTGCCACTTGTTGGGCGCCAGCTAGCTCAGTTAGCGCGGGGTGATCCGTGCGCGGCCTCGTCCCGTCACATCCTGTTACTATCATACGTAACTTCCGATAAACTTTACCGCGAGTGACGTTTACATTGTTTATTATTGTTCGGAATTCAATTTTACGTCACCAGTTCTGTGCATTTACCTGGACATGGATTGATGTGGACTGTTTACTTTTTACATGTTGTTGTAGAAACAAATAATGTCCAGAAGAAAACAAGCGAAACCGAGGTCTCTTAAACGTAAGTTATGGAAATAATTTGCAGTATAATATTTGCATTGTTTACGTTTGTTTACTTTAATATAGTTTTCATGATGAGCTCATTACGGATCCGCTGTTTACTGTTATATAACACAAATAAAAGTAAATAAGTTAGGTGTAAAAATCCATTTCTTTCTGAAGATAGCATCTTACATTATGTTTGTACAGAAGCAGAAAAATAATTTTAGAATTAACAATACCATTTGTACAGTTACAACCTCCAATAAAAAGAAATTTCGAACTCTTGTTTATTACAATTTTATAGAGTCACTAGCTGTGCCCCGCGGTTTCACCCGCGTTAATTTGTGGAAAAAACTAACCACTAAAATATATGATGTCATATAGCCTTCCTCGATAAATGGACTATCAAACACAAAAATATTTTTTCAATTCGAACCAGTAGTTCCTGAGATTAGCGCGTTCAATCAAACAAACTCTTCAGCTTTATAATATTGGTATAGATATGTGGATGCTGACTCTGGATTTCCTAAATTTGATGTCATTAACGCTGAAGTTTACATTTTGAAGTCTAAACTCTAACTAAAGTAGCTTAGTAAGTACCTAGCTGAAATATAATAGCTTTGAATGGCTTAACGCATTAAACAAGTTCTTACGGCAGACGAGCTTATATTCTCTCTCTCTAGTCGTTACGATAATTTGTTTAAGTAGGGTAGGCACCTACACAATAATTGAGGCATAGCTTTATAAATCTGTAAAAACCTCAGAATATATTCTTACTTAGATCCTTTTATCTGAACTAGACTATACTGCGAATAAAATCACAAATGTATTAATTGTAGAGTTAGAGAACTTTTGGTTTCACCAAATACCAGCTGCTCTACTTTCTCAATTAGCTACCTACATGTACTTAAGGATATCTATTTCTTGAAATAATATCTAACTTCCACGCAATGATGTTGTTGGTAAAAATCTCTGCTTCCACGATATAAATATCATCCTAATACGTAGGTCACTCAATAAGTTTTGAGACAAGAAAAAACTATACTTACAAGATATTAACAATATGTATTTATTTTACATTTTTTCGAAATACTCTCCTTCATTCTCTATGCAAGTCCGCTTCACAGACGTGCACATTTAAAAAATCGGTCTTATTAAGGCCGATTCACATTTGAAGGGTTAACCCAAGTATTAAAACAGTTTTGCCAGTTTTGATCCGATAGGTCTAAGATTGCGACTTCGTAGGCGGCCACGGCCTCTTCGGCACATGAAAAAAATCTCTTTTTTTCCTTGATCATCGGGAACAAAAAAAAAACAAAGATAGTTAAATCAGGACTGTACGTTGGATGGGGCAAGGTTTCAACACCAGATTTCTCAAGAAACGCCTTTGTTCGGAGGGACGTATGTGACGACGAAGCGTTGTCGTGATGCAGCATGATGCCCCGAAGGCCGAAGCCCAGTCTTTGGTTTCCTCTCTCGCAGAGCTTGGAAAACTTTCGGCAATGATACTGTTGTATACCATTCCAAGTTAACAGATCTATGATTTTCCAACATTGTTGTCAACACAATATGCCCGCTGCGAGAAAAAAACTAACCACCATTTTTTTACCAACCATACGAGGTCTTTGCAGTTTTGTCGCCAACTTTCCTTCTGAAAAGACCCATACTGACGACTGTCTCCTATTTTCTGGATCATATTAATAAATCCACGTTTCGTCGCCTGTGATGATGTCCGAAACACTTCTTGAAGTTCCGTTTTCAAATCGCAGACGCATTTCGCGGCACCAGTCCACACCACACGGGCCTGTTTTTCAGTTTCTGAGAGCAAACGCGGGATCCAACGACAACAAAGCTTCACACTCCAATATGCTGATGCAAAATAATGTTAACGCTCCCTGAACTAACGTCAAGAATCTTCTCGATGTCCGAGTAAGTAATTCGTGGGTCTTCTCACACCATCATTTTAGTAGTCCACACATTTTCTGCAGTTACTGCCGTTTGTGTGTACTGAGAGCTTGGGAGAGTTAAGAATCAGTTCTTTGATTCTTTCTTTCTCTTTCTTCTTTCTTAGTCTTAGTTACCATAAACAACGGTGGCCACTTACCATGAGGAGATAGTCAGCTCGTTTCATAAAAAAATATTATGAAACGACGTAACATAACGTAGGCTGTAATAAACGTAGTTCTTATTTTCACCAGTTGAGAATCCTCTGTAAGGAACTCGTGCATTTGGAAACTCGTTAATCAGAATATATGAGGGTTATAACTAATGTTTGGAAGCGCATAAAGTACCGGTGGGTATTACAATGTTACTCGTAACATATGGGTAGGTATGTCGGGCAGGAGGTAGTATTGCATTAGGTATCCCCGGAGTGGCGAAGTCGCAGCATCCGCGCTCCCCGCGGGACGCATTATGAAAGTACTAGACTCCACAGATCGATACCTTAAGTTAACAACATTACATCGTTGTTCAGCCACAAACATTGTTTTAGAGCTACCGTAGCTTTGTGTGTGGGACTACTATGGAAACAATCTTATAGTTATCTATAAAAAGATATTTTGATTTTGGATTAGTTTTTCAAATGCAAAATAATTTTACGTCGGAAGGTAAATTTTTTTCTAATCTGGAGTTAATATATAAATTTTCGTGTTTTTTAATTTCAAAAATTACATCCCCTAAATTAACCCTTTAAGGGATGAGTTTCCAAAAAATGTGTTAAAATTTACATAAGTGGGAAAAATAAATGAAATAAGAAAAGCTAAAGGTAGCTCAGCGGGCTATGGAGCGTGCTATGCTCGGAGTTTCTTTGCGGGATAAAATCCGAAACGAGGATACCCGGCCAAGAACCAAGGTATGTCGGTGGACATAGCCCGAAGAATAAGCAAACTGAAGTGGTTGTGGGCTGGTACTTTTAGGGATTTTATGGTTTTTAGGAATTTGATGGATATTACAACATTAATAAATAACAAGATTGTTTAGCTAGGGTAATAACTCTCAGTTATAGCAAGGATTTTGGACTCCACTTTAGTGCAATTAAATCGAGCCTTTTATTAATCTGATAGAAGCTTACGGTACTACTGGACGATTTGCGAGGTTCCGGGGTTATAATTAATGGAGGGCTGTCAACAGCGTGATGGAGTCGCTGCGACGGGCTGTGGCCGCGGCGCGGAGCCTTAATATCAGCGTTTTATCAGCGGCCGGCCGCGGTCACTGCGCTTTGCTGTTTAGCCGCACATGCGTCTCTGCGCGCACCGTTCGCCTATATAGTCTACTCGATAAGTTCAAAATGGTTGAAATTAGAGATACTGCTCTTAAAAATACGTGCAATAGCTCATTCTGTTCGGAATGATGTATAGAAAAATGTTTCGGAAGCGTTTACCAGCACGTAAAAAATTGCAAAAGTTATTGACAAAATAAAGTTGAAAAAAAAAAGTATTTTGTTTTTGGTAATCACTCCGAAACTATTAATATTTAAGAAATTTTAAAACAAGATTCTTAAAGTAGAGGAAATTTCCAAACAATGACTCGCGACTCTCGGAACTCTATCTCCATTATTTATAACTTTAATTTAACGCTGAAAATGGGTCTCCACGCTGCATTTTTAGGTTGCGCGTGCGGCGTCAAAACCGAGTTCGTCACACTCAATAATTTTTTAAGGTATTAATTATTAATTTAAAAAAATAAAAAAATATGGTGTATTCGAAACACTTCAAAGAATTTGCTCCCGTAGGAAATTTTGCTTAAAGTTAATTTTTCAACAAGTTAGACGATTGTTAATTAACTAAATTTTCTCGAACTTCCATTTTCATTGTACATTAAAAAAAATGTTTAAGTAATTGTCCTATAAATTTTTCGCTTCGTGGAGCCCTTCTTATATACATGCTTAACGAGATCACGTCATAAAAGTTTAAAAAGTTTTAATACTTTGTGTATAATAATTTTATAAGTTGAACAAACAATTTTTTCGTTTTTTTATCGAATCGAAATTAAAAAATTGAAAAATGTTTTTATCTGTACTTTGTTATACATCGTTGTTTTTTTTATTTTTAGGTGTTTCAGAAAAAATATATAAAAAAGTTGAGAATTTGTTTATAAAAAATTGTTAAGTTAAAAAACAATGAAATTGTTGATTAAAAAAATATTTTTTTACATTTCTATTAAAGATGGTTAATTATAATTTTTAAGAAAAAAAAATTATTAACTAATTATTCAAACAATAGAAATATTAAAAAACAATTATAAACAATTAAATATCATTATTAAGAAAAAAAATTTTTTTTCAAAAATCATAATGTTTTGTAAAGAATAAGATATTAAGAAATTTTTCTTGAAAGCATTGAAATAGTCTATTTGTTTATAAAAAAAAAATTATAAAAAAATGAGGGAATTTTTTTTTCAAGTCATTAAATGTCTTTTATGAATGCCAAAACGATTATGTAATAATAAATTGAGAAAAAAATATTTTCAATAATATTATTTGGATTTTTCATTTTTTGTTCAAGTTATAAAATTATTATACACAAAGTATTAAAACTTTTTAAACTTTTATGACGTGATCTCGTTAAGCATGTATATAAGAAGGGCTCCACGAAGCGAAAAATTTATAGGATAATTACTTAAACATTTTTTTTAATGTACAATGAAAATGGAAGTTCGAGAAAATTTAGTTAATTAACAATCGTCTAACTTGTTGAAAAATTAACTTTAAGCAAAATTTCCTACGGGAGCAAATTCTTTGAAGTGTTTCGAATACACCATATTTTTTTTATTTTTTTAAATTAATAATTAATACCTTAAAAAATTATTGAGTGTGATGAACTCGGTTTTGACGCCGCACGCGCAACCTAAAAATGCAGCGTGGAGACCCATTTTCAGCGTTAAATTAAAGTTATAAATAATGGAGATAGAGTTCCGAGAGTCGCGAGTCATTGTTTGGAAATTTCCTCTACTTTAAGAATCTTGTTTTAAAATTTCTTAAATATTAATAGTTTCGGAGTGATTACCAAAAACAAAATATTTTTTTTTTTCAACTTTATTTTGTCAATAACTTTTGCAATTTTTTACGTGCTGGTAAACGCTTCCGAAACATTTTTCTAGACATCATTCCGAACAGAATGAGCTATCGCACGTATTTTTAAGAGCAGTATCTCTAATTTCAACCATTTTGAACTTATCGAGTAGACTAATAGACCGTACTCCCGCCACGCCAGATAATCTATCTTTCATTGCGCATTTAGTCAAACGATGAGCTTATATATCGAAGCTTTTATAAATTGTCGATCAATAAGATATTCTTGTAAAGAAAGTTGATTAAATATTTTTTGATTTTAAATATTTAACGTACATATTTGTAGATAACTCAATATGGTGTAAGTAGTTGAATTAGTTTTATTTTTTATGACGTGACAGGTCTTTGGTGTACTTATGCCACGTTAATAAATAAATTCTTTGGTAAGTATAAGTATAGAAGAAAACCAAACTTTCAATTGCCGTTTTTTACTATAACAGCTACCTCAGTAGAATTGTTGAGTTTTGGTGCAGTTGACAATCACAACACAGTCACTCTTCTAGAGCGAATAATTAATGGGACAAATGAGTAGGTAATGTAACTTTAAGGTTAACATCGGATGGTTGGATGGCATACGTGACAGAAAGGGTAGCATTAAATAAAATAATCATATTTAAACGGCGGTAACTCGTATGGACGTTTGTCCAGTACCTAAGCCTCCTGAATCCTGATGAGGGTTAAGTCGATCAGGCTTTGTGTCAACGTTTTTATCAGAGTTCTATATACTGCTACGATTAAGGGTAATGCACTTTTATAAATGAAATTGTGGGAGTTTAGGTCCATTTGAAGGTACTCTTATGGTACAACTGGCAGTTTTTCTGCGGCTTGCAGAGCAGTTGTACTCGTAATAATATAACCTGGCAAATGCGTGTCACGCCACGATGTAGAGTTCCAAAGTAGTAAGTTTATCGCCTATTAGGTACTCATTAACTACTTATGCTAACATAGACGTGATAGTTTTCCTCGTAAATTCATCATATAACGTACAACCGTTTAGCCAGCGGAGGGGGTGGGGACACTTGACTCTAACCAAAATTATCAATTTAAAGCTAAATATTTCGCAAAATGAAACCTAATTCCAAAAATAGTCTTACCCATAATATTTTTTATAGACCTTTTCAATGATACCTCAAACTATAGGGTACGCGACGAATAAAAAATTCATCCTCACGTTACCTGTAGGGGAGGTACCCTGAAAAAAAAATGTTCTTCAATATTTTATTCTACGATTTTGGAGTTTTAACTAAAGGTCTCGGCGCTTTGCTTGGGACGGACGGACATGATGAAACTATAAGGGTTCCGATTTTACTTCGGAACCCTAAAAAGGGAGGAGTTGATTTGATTGAAGATTTTAATTTTAAGGTCTTAAAACTTTACACTTTGAAGACGCAAGTGTCAGAAAAAAATACTAGGAAATTATTCTTCAATCAGGATGTTTGCCGAATTCTACAGCGACTTTTTTACACCTGAAAAATAAATTTAATTTTAATTGCATGGATGATTCAATTAATAAAAGGTAAAAATGCGATAATAAATTTATCTTAAAGTATAAAGTACTATTATGTCTTCTGTGGTATATCTAACTATCTAATTATAATAGGTAACCTTAAAGTTTAATATTAGGTGACTACATACGGGCAACCTAATGTGTAGCTGTAGAATACCTAAGCACTAAAGTTGGTTTAATCGTTGATACTTGCGATGTGCTGTGATAAGTGGCGGAGGTTTACGCCTGTGCGGAATAACGGGAAGGGTATAGTAAAACTCGTAGCGGTCTTCTGGGAGCCGCCGGGAAATTTCCCCCGGGTGGCGCACCGCCCTGCGCTCGCTGGATACGGGCATATCATAACAGTTTTATGCTGATGTTGACCTCCCATACTATGACAAATTACTTTGTTGCTAACGATTTTATGCTATCAAAATAGGTTACATAAGGACCGCCTCATTACCTGTCTTTCATTGAAAATTTTCTACTTTTACTTTATTAAAAATTACTTTTCATCGTCATAAGAAAATATTATAAGTCAAGTGGCATTTGAAAAAAGCGGCCAAGTGCGAGTCGGACTCGCCCATGAAGGGTTCCGTAGCAGCAAGTAACATAATATAAAAGTTCTTGTAGTTCGTTGTAACTTTGATCAATGTTTTTTGCGGTTTACGATTTATGACGTATTAAAAAAAAACTTACTAGATCTCATTCAAACCAATTTTCGTTGGAAGTTTGCTTAGTAATGTACATCACATATTTTTTTCAGTTTTATCAATCCCTTATTTTAGAAGTTACGGGGGGGGGGGACACATTTTACCACTTTGGAAGTGTCTCTCGCGCAAACTATTCAGTTTAGAAAAAAATGCTATTAGAAACCTCAATATCATTTTTGAAGACCTATTCATAAATACCCTACACGCATGAGTTTGATGAAAAAAACATTTTTGAGTTTCAGTTCAGGGAACCCCCAAAATTTACTGTTTTTTTATATTTTTGTGTGAAAATCTTAATGCGGTTCACAGAATACATCTACTTACCAAGTTTCAATGGTATAGCTCTTATAGTTTCGGAAAAAAGTGGCTGTGACATACGGACGGACAGACAGACAGACAGACAGACATGACGAATCCATAAGGGTTCCGTTTTTTGCCATTCGGCTACGGAACCCTAAAAATGATGGTGGTCGAGAAGCTTCTCTTTTATATCTACTTTTATACCTTTTTTCAAAGTCTTCTGTGACTGTACAGGAGAACTTCTCATGACTCGTCCCGCCATTCTAGACCAGCTGCGCTGCGCCTCATTTAGATTTATTATTAAAATAGTAACAGACAAATAGTAATAGACGTGTTGTCGAATAAACCTCTGGTTCTACACAAAGTATTTTTTAATTAACGGGCCGGTGTTATTGTATGATATTTAAGATAACAAACGTTTATTTTATTACACATAATTTCTATGATTTATTCGGAAATTGTTTTCGACCCGTGTGGCGCAATGGTTACCATGCCGGATCGCCGCACCAAGGGTCCTGGGTTCGATTCCCAGCGAGGCGGAAATTTGAATGATGAGTTTGAATTTCTGTTCTCGGTCTGGGTGTGAATGTCCTTGTCTATGTTGTGTGTTGTCCATGGCACCCACGACACAGGGAATCCTAGTGTGGGGCTATGAGTGTGAAGCGTTATTTATTTATCTATCTACTTGTCATTAAACAACGGGTCGTTAACGGACAATTTTACAATTATGCATTTATTTTAATGGAAAATTTTCATAATTGATTTTACATCCAAAAACTTGCGCGAATTACATGTCACTTCACAACATGGAGTAGCAATGACATCTCCCAGTTGAACTGTAGAAAGCACTACCACCATGGTGCCAATGAGGTTTTTGAACTGTCGTCATTGACTTAACTGTAGTGTACTTATACAGAGCAGGGTAGAGGGGTGTTGCGTCCATAAAACTGGCAGGTACCCTCGGGAGTTGGTTGGAGATTTCCCCCGGGTGGCGAGCTGCCGTGGGCGCCGGAGGGTACTACGTTGCAGCCATATCAAAACAGTTTTACCTTGTCGTTTGCCTCTCTGATGGTGTACTTACTTCCATACTGTTAATGGTACGGTTAATGTTTCCAAAGTAGAACTTCACTACGAAACTGGTTTTCGTTTGTTTTTTTTTAATACTGGTTCATCCATGGTAGGATTCAGTAGATATCTACTGTTGCTACCAGTAGTGGCCAAAACGATAATGATCTTTTTCATCGCAACCTATAATAAGTCTGGAGAAATCTTAACGCAGGTTTCCTTAACGAAAGAAATT
Organism: Thymelicus sylvestris; assembly: GCA_911387775.1. Classification (NCBI taxonomy): domain Eukaryota; kingdom Metazoa; phylum Arthropoda; class Insecta; order Lepidoptera; family Hesperiidae; genus Thymelicus; species Thymelicus sylvestris. The sequence continues at coordinate 9,511,228 of OU426886.1, forward strand.
ACTAATACTGAACGCATAATTATGCTACTGAAAAAAGAGACGATATCAATTAATGCTCAACAATACAATTATGAGGTTATTTGGTTTTAAAAACGGGTAGTATTGAAGAGTTGTGTACTTACTTCTAAAAATCTGTGAGTTCTAAATTATAAGATACGCCCAATGTTATTTATTTTAACATTTTCTTAGGAATATTACGTTAAACACATAAGGGAAAAGGATTATTACAATCTGTTAACACAATGCAGTATTTTTCTTTTTTCTCCCTCATGGCTGCCATAAATCACTCACAGGGTTTTGAAAGCCGCAAAAGGTAACATAAAAATTCTTGTTTTGTTTTTTTTTGCTATCGATTTTAGTAACATATACCTACATACAATGCCGTTCGTGCTTTTACATTATAATATACCTAATTGGGTCGTACATCATAATGCAGCACAGCAGCGTAAAACATTTATAGGAAATTATATTGGAAATATTAAATGCTCATGGAATTGTTAGTTAAAGGTGGTTAAAGTTAAATTTTTAACCGACTTCAAAAAAAGAAGGAGGTTCTCAATTCGACTGTACTTTTTTATATGTTCGTTATCTCAGAACTTTGGAATGGGCGAACCGATTTTGATGATTCTTTTTTTAATCGAAAGCTAGTGGCTGTCATGTGGTCCCATATAAATTTTATTGAGATTTGACAATGGCATCCATGATAAAACCATATAAGTCTTAAATTTGTATTAAGTATGTGCGCGACAAATGGACGAATAACTCAATATCACGCCAACCGATTTCGATGATTCTTTTTTTAATCGAAAGCAGGTGCTTGTCATGTAATTCCACATAAATTTGAACGAGATCTGAAAAGTAGTTTTTGAGTAACTTCGAAGTCGGTTATTTTTTGTTAGTAAAAGATTATATTCATACACTCAACGTGATTATAGGAGGTAGAGACCCATTTGATAATTATGTGCGTACAACACACTGGGTAGCTACAAACCTGTAAGGTAAAATCGATGGATAATTAATATTTTTGAGTCGACATAGATAGGTACAGTCACTGAATTCTCAATGAATATCCTTAAACTTAACAACCAACCATGTTTTGTGTTAAAACGAAGATCACCAAGAGCTATTAAAAGATACGTATTCTTGATACACTACTTGGTATCATTTTAAAGCTTGGCTTGAAGGATATTGTTTAAAAATATCCCATTCTCCCGTCCCGGGCGTCCCGGGAGTCCAGGGTGATGGTAGGGAACAGGTGGGGGGAGTCCCGGTGGAAGCGAAGTTCTCGCCCGCCGCCCACGCGGTCCCGCGGGAGCTGGCCCAGGCAGCGCCCGCCTGCTCCCTCGGGACCCTACTCCCTGCCTCTGCCCGCTCCCCGCTCCCCGCCGCTGTCTCTCAGGAAAATAACATAGATGTACGACGTTTAATTGATATTCTATTTGTGTACTATATTTTATAAGGCAGTTTTGGTGACCTGGTAAGTTAGTGATTGGTATTTCGTGTATGTGGTATTAATGTCATATCAGATGCTAATTGACTATTTTGGACTTGTTTACACTCTGCAGGCAACTTATCAGCTACATTTAACTATTTTATAGATAACATATTTTAATTTTTTAGTTCTGTTAAAAGCAATAATCTTGTCGAATGTGTTTGCTGCGGATTTTGACTGACTGCAGAAGGCAACTTGTTGTTGATAAAAATTCAAATATTCTAGAGGAGAACATTGTCTCAAGTTAAGAATTCATAATCTTGCCCTGTTTTCATATTCGTCATAATTTTATAGCTTCAAGTGACGACCTCGTAGGCGCCGAGTTTTGGTAGTAGCTATACGACGAGAGAGGTTCCGGGTTCGATTTCGGGCAGGGGAAATCATTATATGTGATAAATAGTGGTTGTTTTTTTGTTGTGAGTGTTTGTGATATGTTTATTCTTGACGATGGTTTATTGTTGTCTTTTGAGTGACTCCCGCAACTCACAGAATGCTAGCGCGGAGATTGTGAGCGAGTGTGTAGCGTAATATCAAAAGATCGCTCAAGAAGTCCTTCTACATCCTCAGTGAGAAACGATAATGGGCCTCTGTACAAGTTACATCACATCAAATACCAAATCACTGTTCTTCATATTAATCAACCGATTCATGTTTAACTTAATATTCTTATACTTGATTTTCAGTGTTTTAAAGTAGAAACATATTTATTTAATGCGATAAATAAAGAAAAAAAAACACCTAAAACCATTGACGTACTATACATAGACAGGCTATCTCAAACAAAATGTGTGTTCCACCGCCGGCTTGCCCTCCGTTCTCTTTTCAAACTAGGAGCCTCGTTTGCACACTTGCCATAGAGTAACTTTAATTCTAACGGTAGCTCACATAAGTCACATATAAATGTTCAAATTTCTATGTTTGAAAATTACAAAATAATTATGATTTTTCATTTTTCCACCTTCAAAAATGACGATGATTATCTTCGTATAATATTGGCTTCCAACACCTATTTTTACCCTGATGGGGATGCATTTAAACAAATCCGTTCTTAGCTGACGTCTCCTAAGCATAAAATCTCCCTGTATAATAATATTAAATAATAATAATGTCATGTTCATCGGTTCAATAGTTTTTTTTTTATTAATTCAGATCTCTGACACAGACCGTAATCAATAAGAATTCTTGTTGTAAATATAAAAATATAGATACTTCTTGCATTTTGCACCCCGTGACATACTTGTAAAAAACAATATTGTATTGTCATTGTATTCTCTTCTTGAATAAAATGTCTGTCGATTTTGTTATCTGAAAATGTACGTTTTATTATAATCAATGATGTTGTTATTACAATTCTGTTATTTCAATTTGCTATTATATGATACAGATATCTTCAACACAGTCAGACAGTGTAGGAAAAAGTATTAGTAAAAAGTAAGAAATAATCATAAGTCTATGCAGTGCTGCCAGGAAATCCAGGTCCAAACTCTGGGTTTAGATATTTTCTTTCATGAATTGCGATAAATTCTGATAAATTTCAGTAGATTCTATTAGATTTGGGGTTTATTCATGAAAATATTAAACGGTTGATCGAAGCGAAATACCTTGAACCGTCGTGAATAAGAGTAAAATTAAACAAACTATACAATTTAATTTCATCAAGCTTTGGTTTTTATTGTAGTTCAATAGAAACACAAAAGTAAAATTGTATTTTTTATAGGTACATAGAGACTATTAGAAGTATTGGAACATTTTACAAAGCCGGTTTTCTTCTAATATCAATTTAATTAATACCGGTATTTCTATAACCGGTATTTCTATTATTTTTAAATGGTAATAATTGAACGAAAATTTATTATAGTTAATAGTATCAGGCGTTACTTTGCGGAAATCCATTGTTATTAAGTTAGTATTCGTATTACTTTGCAACAATCCGCGTTTAACATGTATGATGGTATATACTTTTACGCATGTTTTAAAGTATATACCATCATACATGTTAAACGCGGATTGTTGCAAAGTAATACGAATACTAACTTAATAACGAAAATTTATTAAAAGCAACCTAATTTATCACAAATCATTCACTGCAAATCGACACATAAGTCTGTCTGCCGTAATTACTACGTACCTATGTATATATATTTACCGTGAAAAACAAAATTAAAAAAAACCTGCCTTTTTGCACGTTTTTGAATTATTTTCAATCGTTTACCATTGATTCGTGTCGAAAAACCAACACCATAATACATATAATTGGTCACATCACAAGTAAGCTTATTTAGTCCATTATCATGCAAGTGACTTGCCAAGTTCAAACGCTCCTTATGATTTTTTCATTCAAAATGGCGGGAACATTTCTCAATAATTAAATTAAATTAGTTTTAGTTGATTTAAGTTAAGATTTTGTTTTCTTACTGATGATAAAGTGATAACATTATCTTTTTTGTTTTTTGTCGTGCAATTGTGACACGTTCTTATTACGCACGAACGGCATTTTTTCAGTTTTTTCGTAAACAATTTTGACATGCGGCCGCAATGAGCGCAGCCGAGTGACAGAATGTAATGCAGCCGGCCGGCTGCAATGCACACCCCCGTGCCCGATGTTCGCGGTGTCCCTTCTATACGCTAGTAATATTAATTCTATGCCTAAAACATTATTTTGCTAATCTCTTAAAATAACTTCCATACTAACTTTTATCTCTTTTCCCGCGGGAACAGACCCATTTCCCGGGATACAAAGTACTGCTTATAATATAACTTATGAATTTGCCGAGTATTTACTTAATCTGTTTAGTGGTTTTCACACAGACATATATACCTAGAGTAGATGAGGCATGTACCTCGAATTGTATGAAAACCAAGCATGTCACTTTTTTTGACACAATGTTATGTCACAAGAATATTTTAGTGATTGATATACCTCATCCTAGCAATACCAATACGAAACCGATTTCTTACCGATTCTCAATATCGATAACCGATTATAATCAGTCTGGTTGGTTGTTATTGTACGTATAGGTTATAGTGCTGAATAAAACCAAATAAATAATTTTCTTTTGTTAATATTTTGTTATTAAATATCATTGGGGTGAGTTTGATTATTTATTATAAACACAAATTATAAAATTTATTAATTTTTTATTTAAATTATAAACACGTTTCAAAAATATAAATAAACAGATCAATATCATATTAAATTCCTTACTTCAAAATTTTATGCAAAATAAAAAAAAGAGAATTAATTTAGACCGATTTGAAAAATTCTTTCGATTGATGAAAAACAACCTGGTCAAGAGCTTGTAAGGCCATGCGCAATGTAGGGTTCTATACTTGTAAGTTGATCGATTATTACTCGTTAACCTGCAAATATTTCGTAACCGTGTGAATTTTTTCACATGTCGAACTCCACCTTTTTAGCTGGCAGGGGAGACGGAAACTTGAACCAAAATTATCACTTTTATTAGTTTTTTTTTTTTTAAGAAAATTAGCATTTTATAATTTTAGCTCGTTTTCCTTATTAGAATTATTAGTGAAAATGAAATTATTTCACCTATTAGTGAAATTGTTGTATTCATATGACAATAATGTTCTTTAAACCGAACCCATAATACTTTTTTAAATATCTTTGCAACGATACCTTACACTATCTGTATTGGGTAGCCAAGGAAAAAAATCCATCCCCACTTGAACTGCGGTAAATAAATATTTTTAATATTTTATTCTACGTCTTTGTAGTTTTAATAAATAATTATGTACATCCATGCCAAATTACACCTTTCTAGCTCTTAGGTTCTCAGCACTAAGTTGCGAATGGACGGACGTACGGGCGAACAGATATGACGAAACTATAAAAAATACAGTTAGTTAGGTACCTTTGGAATAAAATTTGTGTTACAAAATATATATCTATGAGAATATTTATTTATTCGACGATTCTCAAAATCGATTAGAATCGAGACAAGACAGGGTAAATGAAAAACACTATATACTATATTTGACCGAAAATCGACAATATTGACAGTACCACGAAGTAAAGCGTTACTTAGCAACGATTGATAGTAACGATTGTTGTATTTTCATTGCATGTTCCAACAAAGAAACCCTAAATTTTTTAAACCAAAATGAGCAATGTATTGTGTAGTATGTAGTACATATACTCAGTAAGTGCTCGTCATTGTAAAACGTGGTAAAACCACAATAAACATTAAATTAATTTATTTTAAATAGATAGGAACACAATTTTATAACTAAATTACTTAGCGATGAAAGAAAATGTTTTCTTTATCTTTCCTAACTATATTTGTAGATTTTCTACAGTTTATAACATTAAAATCAGGCATTTTTCGTTATTTCAGTTGACATCTGTTGCCAATAGCAATGAAAGTCCGACTACGGCCGGTCTCAATAATGTACTAACAGATGGAACGCTGTGAATAGGGCTACCATTAGTATGTTATCTGTCATATTTGTCAATTTTTGCCTCTGAAAAATTGACAAATATGACAGATGAGAGCCCTATCCACAGTCTTCCATCTGTTAGTACATTATTGAGACCGGCCGTTAATGACACGGCGCCTCATTAGGATTTCAAATCCTAATTGTTACACGTGAATTGTATGAACTTGCCGTGTCTACTCTGGGTATACATGTTTGTGGGTTTTCACGTATGGACTAGTGGAGCAATCCAACTATATTTCATTAATATATTATACTTACTCATAATTTAAAAGAGATTAAAATAAAAATATAGAATTATCTTCACTAAAGGTTAAAAAAAATTACAGATGAGAGAGAGTGATAGAAATTTTGTTGGTATAGGTATCTTTATTGCAAAAACTAGACTTTTTTTTCAGTTTTGAGAGGTCTCTCTGAGATTTGTGGACAGAATTTAGTAGGAACCTTCCGTGGTGCAGTAAAACTATTACCAACCGTTAAACTACTCATCATGTTCCGGCTTTTGACCTCGGCAGCCTCGGACAGAGACAGAGACGGGGCTTTGGAGTGTTAGTTCCTACCTTCTTACCTTTGGCGATGCGTTGCCGATCAAGTAAGAGATGTATGAGTTGTTACCGATGTGTCTGGGCCTCGAAAGTCACTTACAATCAGGCGATCTCAGGTCTTACAAATTTCATTTTAACATAATACTTGACAAACAGCCTTTCAAACCGAATCTTGAGAACGCAGAGATCTTAAGATTGGTTTATTAATGGGCCTAAGAGGCAAGAGTTGGCCTGGCAATTGGCGTCATCGTATCGTATCGTTACATACTCATCTCCAAGTATCGTTTCATTACATATGGGACCATCGGAACTACCCACAGTACCCACACCCGCAGGACATCACACCGACGTCTCCGAACACATTAAAATTACAGTTCCCAAAGATATACAACTAAGCGAAACTATAATTCCTTTGTGCTCCTCTTCACCCGCTCTTTATCATAGTTATTACTACATCCAAACTACTGCCCGTGGAATTGGTCGTCTCCAACCTATTAACGTGGTAACGACGTGTAGACGTAGCTTGAACATTGGCAAATACAATATTATTATCTAATAACTTGATCTGATATATTATTATGTATCTATATCAGACTAAATAACTATCAACGTACGTACGTACTTACGAATATAACGTATATTTACAAAAAAAACTTGAGTACCCCTTTAAATTTTAAACTTTATTTTACCTGTGTATGTATCGTATCTATTAATGTTCGAGAGATAGAGCCTTGTGACAGTTTTGTGTAATAGGACAAACGGAAGGACGTCGGACACCGAATTATATTTAGGTATTCAAGATTAATGCTATTGCTAGTTTCTTTTTAACACAAACCTACTAACATAAAAAAACTTATCAATCCAAGAAGTTTTGCCTTTTTAGCAAAATTTTTTATTAGCATAGTTAACGTGTGCGAGCCTTGAGAGTAACACAGAGTGTTTCTTACCAGTTGAATTGAACACAAGCCATCCATGCCATTCAGATGTCTAAAGCCGAAGTAACGTAGCTATTGGGAGTTTTGTTGCCTTGTAGTAATAAGCAATACACACCAATATGGTCAGCAAGAAAATTGAATTGGCAACAATGTTATAGTGTTGGTGCTTTGGTGCTGAATGCCTCCCGCGTGACTCATTGTTAGAGAGTTATGATGGGCTATCGCCGCTACGCCCGCGCTCGTCCGCGCTCGTTCCTCAAACAGCTCGTTTAACACTACTGCCTTACTCCGTGGGTATACCGGCTCGATTGTTTAATACTAAAATATTAATAATGTAACATTAAGTTCTAAATATTAAACATATTATCTATTTATTTTACATTAGTTGTTTTATTATTCACTAGCTGACCCGGCGAACTTCGTATCGCCTTAGAATGATTTTCCAAAAATATGTGTTAAAATTTACTTTTGTAGCTATGAACTTACATAAAAAATGTCATGTTTATAACTATAAAACTGACGAAGTTGGTTTGTATGAAAGTGACTTCCAACCTATATTTTTTAGGGGATAATGTAGCATTCTAATTGTGAAAGAATTTTTAAAATCGGTTCAGTAGTTTTTGAGTTTATTCGTTTCAAACATACAAAAATACAAAGCTTTCCTCTTTATAATATTAGTACAGAAGATTTATTTAGTTTCCTATCGTATCTATAGTGTAGTATCACACCAATAAAAACAAAGAATATTTTAGGCAAAATATAAGCTGCTGTAACAGCCAATAATAATTTTGCTAATCGTTTTTATACGTACGTTACCATATCCTACGTATGAAGAGTACCATAACAATAATGTGAAATTGTGGAATAAACAGAGCTTCTTTACCTGGGCGTATTGAACCAAAATAAACCAAAACCGTGTTATTCCCACTCGGGGGAAGGGTTCCGTATTATGAGTAGGTATATTGTGTATTTAAAAATATTTATTGATTACTTTGCAACCTACTAAGGATTTTCGTAAGGATTTTACTGTAAAATGTCTAGCGCTTTTGGCTTTTTAATTTTAATAGTTTGGTAAATGTAATAGGCAGACAGACAGATACTCGTGTGATTCTATAACATTTAATATATTCATTAGGTACCTAACAAGGTACCTAGGATACATAATAGAACTCCAAAAACAATAAAAATTGGAATGAATGAAGTCTAGACAATAAAATTGTAACATAGTTTTTTAGATCATCAAATAGAACTCCACGTAACTAATGTTGCATTTTATTATCCCATACAAACAAAACAAAACAAAGCACTACTTAATATTGGTAAGTGCTAATAAGCCAAGCTGTTTGTTTGACACTTTGTTACAATGCGTGTTTTGAAGTGATTCTTCTATTCGTCGAGTGTTGCTGTGGTTTTGACTCGCTTTATTTTTGTTGAAACAATGGGGTGCGCCGCGCGCAATCAGGCAATCACGCCACCCGCACCCTTGCGACTTTTACTAATTATGTCACCGAACTTTAATGAGCTTATTATTTAGTTTTAATGTTCTTGTTGCACTAGGTGTCTGGTCAACATCGAATTATTATGATTAGTTTAAAGGGATGGAATAAATTAGGTATAGGTGTACAATGTGGTCATTAAACTTAATCACTAGTGCGCAACATCGCAAAATAATATGTGTACTTAGTATGTACAAAGTAAATGAGTAGAAATGTTTAATTTGAAATTACCTTATAACGTAAACGCGCCTATTACCGCCCCCCAAAATTTGTATCCTATTACCGCCAGTTTTTTTAATCACTATTTTAAGGCATGTTATAGATTCCATGAAAGTTGTAGCCTAAAAATATTTTAGGTATGTATATTGAGAAACAAAAAAAATAAAGTTTGTGTGCGTAAATAATCAGCAAACAGAGTAAATAGCCAATAATTGAGACGCGGCCGCAACGGACTTTTGTGTCATAGTGTTGTGCTCCCAGCTACATAAGAACACCTCGTTATTACTTAAGAGAAATTAACACAAATAAAATGTGTATATGTGCATGTAAATATGTAACTATAATAAATAATACATTGGTTTTTTAGATTAACATCTAATACTACCGTTCTGGCCATGGCTTGTCGTTTAAATCGAATTTTACATTGGAGCGGTATTAGAAACATAATTTTTATAAGTCGCTTCTATTACCGACCCATGGCGTTGTTAGATGTTTTACAATAGTTGGTATTTTAGCTTTTATTTCTTTAAATACATAATTTTACATGATTTTTTTTTAACTTGTTTGATTCTAAAGAGTATATTACATATTGGATCAATTAACGCCATATATTTTGTCTTATGGATTTTTGCCTATTATTGTTTCTTTTTTGGTCGGTAATAGAATCTTCATACTTAATTCTATTACCGACCCATACGGTCTTATTTATAAAAGTCTCTTATTGTAGGTATGTAGCGTACTGTAGTTAAAATGCTGATAAGCCTGCTATAAGTTCCTGTGTTCATAAATGTTCTATAGGCCACACATAAGTTTTTAACCGACTTCAAAAAAGGAAGAGGTTATCAATTCGTCGTATATGTTTTTTTTTCTTTATATGTTCGACCAATTTGGATGGTTTAAACGGTATTAAATAGGGGATTGCTTCAAGGTGGTCTCATTAACATCATGATGAGGATCTTATGATGGGTTCTGGACATATAGAGTGGAACACCTCAACGGTTCGTTGACATCTCAGGGTGTAATGATGTGGATTGGAGACGAAATATGTAACTCCTCAACGGATTGGAATAATTGAAACGTGATAAAAGGTATATTTTGTTGTTGGTAAATATTTACACAGCAAAATCAGTACATCATTGACCATTTCATAGTCTGATGATGTCCCTTGGAGACAAAATGTGTAACTCTTGAATAGGAGAATCGGAACCGTTTTTAAGATTTTTTTTGCCAATAACTTTATTTTTGCAAAACTAGTACCTACATCATAGACTATCTCAGGGTCTGATGATGCGATTTGATGGCAAAATGTGTAACTCCAACGGATTGGAATAACTAAACCTTGTTTTAAGATATTAACCTCCATCTTATAAAATTTCAGTAGATAGTGTTTTTAATAATATGTACTTTAACTACATTATTAAGAAGAAAGCTCAGTTTTTAATAGTAATTATTGATCTCAAATGTTTTATACCAACTTAATAAATATTTATTTTGTTTTTTTATTATTTAATAGTATGGAGAATGTGTTCCTTTTTCAGTGGTCGGTAATAGAAACATGAAAAACGGTAATAGAAACAACATCATCCCATCGGTCGGTAATAGAAGCAGCCGCTATTTCAGATTAAATTATTATTTATTAAATATTGTGTCATTTAATTCTAAATTGAAGTACTGAATGTCATAGAATATTTAATTATGATAAAGAATAAATTAAAACGCCGGTCCTAGCATAACGGCGTATATCTAATTTTCTGAAGTTCATCCAAAGTCAGCTTAAACTGGCGGTAATAGGAGCGTTTACGTTACTATAATATGTTGGACAAATTAATGTGTGTATAACATAGAACAGATCATACAGTAACATATGATTTATAAAAGCAACAGTTAAGCTTCTTGTTGTTTTATTCATAATTGAATCGAACAATTAATGGAAAGGAAGATATGAAGCATAGAGAACATTTCATACGTTTCGTGTCGCTGGACAGATTGTACGTCAATAGTGGCATCAACCTGGAAAAATGTAACTTATTTATTTATTTTTATTTATTTTTATTTATTTATTTAAAATAAATAAATAAATAAATAAAAATAAATAAATAACATTCTTAATATAATTCGTGAACCTGGCGCCCAATTCTCATTTCGTAGACTCTAACAGAGATATCTCGAAAAAACGTGGCCGATTGGCCTCGTTTCACTCGAGATCGGCCAGTTTTTAACCGACTTCAAAAAAAGGAGGAGGTTCTCAATTCGACTGTATTTTTTTATGTTTGTTACCTCAGAACTTTGGACTGGGCGAACCGATTTTGATGATTCTTTTTTTAATCGAAAGCTGGTAGCTGTCATGTAGTTTCACATAAATTTTATTGAGATCTGACAATGGCATCCATGAGAAAACCACATAAGTCGTAAATTTGTGTTAAGATGTGCGCGACAAATTGACGAATAACTCAATATCACGCCAACCGATTTCAATGATTCTTTTTTTAATCGAAAGCAGGTGCTTGTCATGTAGTCCAATTGTATAGATTTTGAAATTTAGATGTGGGTGGACAAATTAAGTGAAAAAAAATCGTTCATTCAAGACAAAACAGAGCACATGTAAAAATAATTTTATGACACATAGTTAGTCATCATAGTTTGAAAAATAGCTTGAAAAGCCAAGTTTTTTTTTGTGTAATTAAACAAGTAACGTACGAACTGTTGGCTTTCATGGGTTTTTAACACAATTAAAAATAATTTAAAACATTATGTGATGTACCTGACAACAGTGTCGCATTTTCCTGCAAAATAGTGATTTCAAGTCCAGTGGGACGAGCACCTAGCTCGCAGCCGTGCCGCGCGGCGCATTATCCTAATTAGCTTTCAGTTCTACAGCTCCTCGCTATGTTTGTAGACACGTGTATTATGTTATGTGAGGTGCAATTTGTTGTGTCGTCTTATATTTTAGAACGACGAATAACAAAAATTCATATTGAGATTCCTTTGACTCTTTGATTCTTTCCTTTGATTCTTTTGTCACATTTTAATTTACTATGAACAGGTACCTTATCTTTCTGGTATGACTACACTGACTGGTTGGAACGAAAAGCCAGAAAGAAAGTGAAACTACACTTTACATTGGTTCACCAAAAAATACCATTATACAAGGAGGTGGTTGATGACCAAATGCGGGCAAAAGTCATAAAGATAGTTGGGATCTTATTGTTGGGGTGGTGTGACAAAGCTTAAGCCTACTAACTTTAGATAAAATCCTTCAAGGAAGGGGACACCATTGCTTCTGCAATGCTTGCTCGTTGAGAGTGTTAGTTTTAAATAAATTATTTGTTACGGTTATTGTCATACTTACAAATATCGTTTACTGAAATTGAAGGTTCATCTACAATAAAATTATCATAATAATAAACACCAACATAAAAGGGATTTGGACTCGTGTTGTGAGTGTGACCATTTGATGTTATTGTATCTTCTATGAATTTCGTCGTATATTTCAAGGAAATCCCTTGTTACACTATAATCGCGGCTACGTTAAAAAATGAAGGCACTCATGTGAATTTCGGTTATTTTTATAGAAGTTACATAGTTACTTATAAAGAAAAAAATTAAGAAACATTTAGTTTGTGTTTTATATTCTAGAGACTTCTATCAAGAGACCTGTAGGCTACAAAAATCTAACAAAAGATCGAGAAACTTCATTAGATAATGATAAAATCTTATTCATTAGATAATGTTCAAAACTTGCGTAATTTTTGGGTCGCACTATAATATCATTATTTCTATTATCTTAAATTTATCACTTCGGCAAAAGGGAGTACCTATTAGATATTTTAAATTGGTTCTTATTTTTATAGCCGATGAAGAAGAATGGACGGAAGAAGTTCGCGAGGGAGATGTTACCGAGGACGAGTTAGGAGAAGAAGAGCTAGCAGACGATGCTGCTCACGATCAACCTGGAGAAGACGATATGGATAATATGGAAGAAGTCGAGGACCATCAGCCAAAGGAGCCGCCTGAAGGTAAGGAAAGACATTTTATACAAAACGCAACAAAAATATCTGTATTCATTTTATTCAACTTGAAAACTGTTGTATCATAACTTCGTCTGAGAAAATCAGGCGGCTGTTTTGTTGATATGCAAATATACTTTACAATAAATTTCAATTCCTCATCTTTTGGAGTTGGTAGGTACGCCTGGGAAGCGAGGGGTCTAGGGATTCGATTCCTGGCCGAGACAGATATGTATGTGACAGATAAATGTTTGTATTCGGATCGAGGGTGTTTGTGATGTCTTGCGAGTCTGTGTATGTTCATGCTACTTGCGACTTTTTTTAAAATCGAAAACAGAAGTTGTTTAAATCCCATAAAATGTTTACGTAAGTTTATATTCAAAGCAGAGTTACTTTTAGAACTGGAACATAATTTGATATTTGACCTGTAAAACCGCTGACCAGCCTCAAATCTGGGGCACGCATCTCTCATTTGAAGCACATTAGAAATGAATTATCAATAGCTTTAATGGTGAAGGGAAGGGAGTCGTGGGAACCTTACATACCTGCGAGTTCTCGGTGAGATATGACTCTTAGTTTAAAGGCACTGACATTTTTTCGTTTTAACAGTTGTTATGTATTTTATTTTCGGTAAGTATGACATCTGTAGGGAATCCGTTATAAAGTAAAATGCAAAAACTATTTCATATTAATGTTTTCAAGTAGTCCATCTAGCATAGCGTCTAACTAAACTTTGTAAAGCGTAACATAAAAGCCTCTGATTCAACGAGGTTTATTACTATCAGCCAGATGTCGTCAGTTTTCGTGACTGCTTGTAACAATGGCGACGCTGAAATATAATAAAACGGTATTAATTACATGCAATGTTGTTTTTAAGACTAAAAGTACAGATTTTCGCAAAGACGCCAATATATTTTTTATTAACTAATAAAAATGACTATTTCTACTGATATTTCTCACTAAGCCACCAAGATAATGACTAAAACATTTTAAACATAACAGTTTGGAAATGTAAGTAAAATATTGCGACAAGAATTTCAAAATTGAAAATAATTATCGGTCATCTAAATCGCACACTAGTTATGTGTCAACAATCAATATTGTCAATGCATGTAAAACTGGGAAACCGATTTATGCTCAAGTCTGTCTGACTGTGGATAATTGCCTGCTCAGCGTCGAGGCAGCGCAGTGCGTGGCAGGAGGATGACACTGAAACATGAGCCCCTATCGTTGATGGACGGCATGGTTGCTGCAATGGGTGTTCACTGTTCATGTACAGTCAGCAGAAGAGGTCAGGTTAGGTTAGTGGGTGGCATCATACAAAAACGTTTCGTAATGTTATATTACAGAAATGATCTCGAATGAAACACGAAAAGTAAATTGAGTCGGCACTTCGGCAGTCGGCACGCTCGAGGCTCGGGTATTCGAATTCATATTCATTGTTTTAAAATTAACATTTAGTGACGTATTGTCGATGTCATTAACGATAGGTACAGGTATTTTTTTTTGACTTAAAAAATAATGTATTTTTATTCAGGTCCTAGTCGTTGAATTGGTTAATATTGCTGTAATGTGTAATGTGTGTAGTAATAGTGCTGTGCTTGTATTAATTTTGCTTTTATTTTATTTTATTTGCACACGCATTTTGATATAATCCATATTAAATTTGAAAGTCGACGTGGTTTAAATATACTTAAATAATTTTTCAATACATATTGATGTTCAAATGCTAATTCACAAAGAAGATTTTATAATTAATCCCAACGCACAGCAAGAATAAAATACTACGCCAACCATGTGAACCAAGTTGGAGCTTGTTCTTTAATCTGAGGTTGGAGCCTATAAATGAAGAGTAGCGAAATTTGCATATTTAGTGGCCGAGGCTGCTCGTAACGCATGGCAGGCGAGAGATGACACTGACACATGAGCTCGGATAAGCGATGACGTATGACCGGCCTCAGTGGGTGCGCTCAAACATGGCGTCACATCTTTGTGCGATGCGCTAGCCGTTAGCATGCACGAGTCGTATTCACCATAACTTTTGATAGCTTGAACTGCATATAGAATGTCTGTTTTAGTGTCATCCTAACAACAAAATGGTACGACCGTGCCGCTTTTTTTCTCGACTTGTGGGAGGTACTGCTGTGCCCCCAGATAATATTCATCTTTTATTTAACTAGTCTCCATCTGTGATCAACATCTTTCAAGATATACTCAGTTGTGAACACCTTAAACCATGTGAACGTAAAAACGAACAAAGAGCGAGCATTTAGTTGATACGTAGTAATTCAGCAGAGATTGATCGAGTCACTGCAGCGGCGTGTGCACCCAGCACTTTGTCACCCGTCAAGCGCATTCGCGGCTGTACAGTGTACACTATTCACTGGCCTCACTGCCACTGCCCTCCCTCATTTATTGCTGGATTAGCCACCACTATCTACTGAAGCGCGTACCAAAGTGTGAATCGTAAGCGATGATGCGGATTCTATACTCGGATGACTTAATAGCAGTCGTTAAAGCTTTAACGGAAAATCTCCTGGGCATTATAACTTCAGACATTTGGGTTGGAACCCTAAAACTGACTTTTAGTTTTAACGAAATATTAACATCAGTAAAATTAAAACACAACAAATAAATATGGCTTTCGTTTTAGAAAGTTATTTCGATCGTCTTTAGCCTTATATAATTGTACCTACTTATCTACTATTATGTCTCATGTTAATTTGTTTTTGTCATAGAGGTTCTAGAGATTGTAAAGTTATGAATGTAAAATAAAAAATCCCACATGAGTAAATTCGAGTGTTGTAACCTTTTCGAAGCGGCGTTCAGAATAAATTTATTTTCACTCGTTTTAAGCAAAAGTGCGAGTGTACAAAGGAACATTTTGTTTAAAGCTTTCTGTCATAGGCTTCAAAACGAAATACATATTGTGGAGTGGATTTTTTCAAAGGAAGGGAGCTGATGTCATTCAATTAGCGGTGTGTATGTTTACTCCGTCTATTTTCTTTTCCGTAGACTTCATAACGAAAAATATTATGTTTATTGGTAATCTGAGTACAAGTTAAATTACTTATGGAGTGACAACTTAACAGTTTGAATGTGTATCAAAAATATCATTTCTTTCGGAAAACGAAAATATTGTGAGGTAATTTGCATTTATTAATATTAAAATCATGTTCTCAAATGTGTGGAGTCTGCCATTACATTTGTTGGTCAGGAGACCCGACTGACCCGAGCCCAACAGTGGCACAGTTATTGTGTTGTGTAGTCTGTGACCACACAGACGGGGTCAAAATGTAAAACAATATTGAACTGGATTTATCGAAAAACCTAATTATACTCGTAATCGTATATAATATTTATCATACTGCTGCATTTACTTTAAAATTTTATCATTCTGTCATATATGTAATTTGTATATTTTGTACTGTAGTTTCTCCTCCTCCGTTTAATGTTTTATAATATCATATCCCTAATATGTATATTAATTAACACATACAATTTTGTAATTTGTAAGTTGTAAATTACCTTCAACACGGGATTGTTTTGCTTTTAGTATAATTTTAATTACTAGGCTTATATAATATAATATTATAAGATAGACACCACATGTGGAACTACGCGAAAAACGGGACTACCCTGAAAATCAGCAGCCGTGGTTTCTAGCCGTTCCATGGCACAGGCTGAGGTTAGTCCTTTTTCGTCAGGTAACACGGTACCCACATAAAAATGTTTTCTGTTTCGTTCACGCAATAATTTTATTATGGCTACATATTGTTCGTTTTTTTTGTTGTTGTAACTTTGTACCGTGTTTATTTATGACGGAATAAATGTTTCTTTCTTTCTTTCTTTAATCTGTAAAAGTGTAAAATAACTGATCTATTATAGCTTATTGAACACAATATTAGGCATATTTATAAAATGTTGAATTGTTTTCTGGCAAAGGATGATGTTGAATCAGCCGCATGTTGTCCACGTCCACCAGGATCGAGAAGGTAGCTTGTTTCTTACATTAGTAAATGGAAAAGTTCCCAAGAGAAAACTAAAAGTGTCAGCGAGAGCGAACCGCGGATGACACTTTCAAATTTTAATATTAAAGAGAACTTGGTAGTTGAGAGTTTGGAAAGTAAAAAATATCTTACTAGGTACGTACGCATCAACACATGCGCCCTAGAGTCCTCTTTTATGAGGCAAAATTTATGAATGATCAATTATTTATCACATTGAAACATGATGATGAAAACAACGACAAAAATCTCCGCCCGTATATAACTAAAGTTATTACATTCTACATATTAATTAGGCTCTTCGATGCGAGAGACCTAATCTCATAGCCTGAAGTGATTACGAAGCCGCGATTAATGTGGCCGTAAGGGCCCGAGAGTGCTCCTTTACATCAGTAACTTCGTTGAAATTCATAACGCCACTAAAATAAGGAGTAATTTTTCCCGCGCAATGTTCTTTGCGGTATGACACTCGCGATGCGTTTTTACTACGCTTTAATGCTCTTTTTACAACTTTGTCAAAGGGTGTAGTGCTCGATGACTGCTCTCGCCGCGACGCCCCCCGGTGCTTTACGACTCTTCCTCGCTTATCTGCCACCATTAGCGATAAATCTCCACCAGACTCCTTGGACTTCAAATATTTACATGTTAATTCGTAGCCAATTCTGAACCCGAGATTATAAATAAATTGGCCGCCGAGGCCCATCATCGACGATAGCTAGGGTACCGCACTTTATCTTTCACGACTCTTCAAGTTTTTAAAGCTGCCCTTTCGCTCCCAAATGCTGTTATAATTTAATGATCTTTCTTACTAGATTACTTTAATAATTACCGTCCATGTTAACTAAGATTTGCTTTCATGATATTTTATGGTCTTTATAAAGAACAAAATTAGGCTAATTATACGTATACCTTATGATAGGTGGCAGAATTTGTGCTTGCTATTAATTTGTACCGTAGTAGGATCTATTCCCCTATTCGACTGTGTTTATCACACAAAAAATAGGTAAAATCTGACCTTGGTCATTGACGTAATAAAGCTATCAATCAGAAATGGTATTAAATCTACGTTGGATTATTAGCTATTCTGAGATAGAATTCGCACTGTAGAACTTTGCTTACGCAACGCACGAACTTACGAAGACGCATAGGACAAAAATAATCTCTGTGTATAGAAACAATAAGTAGTTCAAATGCGGAAATATTAAATTTTTGTTTATATTGTAAAGTGAGAAGACAATTGATTATTACTATAACAATATACGATAAACCCTCAAACCCAACTTTCCGTTTTGGCACCCATACATGTCGTGGATTACGTATTGTTTTGTATTCTGTGAGAAATACTTGACGTTTGACGAGCGCTTAAAGAACGAACAAGAGGAGAGGTACGAATGTTATGATGGACACTTTGTCAGTCACAATGCATTCGCGTTATTACTGCGGCAGCGATCGGAAAATGAGTAATTTTTCCCAATGACTGTTCCCGTTGTCGCAGTCTCGTTGTTAGGCCAACACGAGTGTTGCGCAAATGTATTCTCTACGGGGGGAAGGGGGCGGGAAGAGCGCGGAGAGGGTGGGTCGGCGCCGCTGAGCCCGAAGTTGGGCGCGTGGGCTCGATCCCGTGGGACCTCGGCGCAGGGACCGGACTCGTCGCGCAGGATTTTTATTCCTTCACTACATTTGATATTGACTATCGACTCAGATAAACGTAACGTTTATTCAAATTACTTGGCCTACATACCTGAACACCCGAATAAACAACCTAATTACATATTAAATAGTGCAACATTAATATGCAAAAAATTAAGTAAATGTGTAACCCGATACTAATTGATATGTTTTTATGGCTCAAGCTTTCTAACATAAAATTAATTTCGGTAATCGACACAGATAGCCCTTTTAATTAATTCATTAATTTTTATACATGAAAAGTATCAATCATTTCATAATGCGAGGTATTCGTAAGCAATTCTGTCAACTTAGTTGTGTAAGCAATGCGAGCAATGTTGGTCGGCTGTAGGATCGGGTCGGTGCTGGCACGTGGCTAATTAAATGCCGATGTTCGAATGTTCGATCGGCCGGGGGTGCATTTCGAATTCCATACAGCGTCGTGTACCGCGCGGCGTGGTGGCGCCTCCACACCGAAGGTACCGTTCGCGTCGCATGCCTCGTTGTGCCAAGTCGACGTTCCTGAATAATTCCTTAACTTCCCTTGTGGCGCCGGCGATAACTCATAAACAAACCTCACAAGTCAGGGTGCTTCTTATGTAAGGCTCCTATGTTTAGCAAATAAATTAATTTAAATCTGTTGTAATTTAGGTTTAATTTATGAGCTTAAATTAATATTAAAGGTTTGGAGTTTTGTTACGAAGCAACAATAATATTTTTAAAATTAATTTACTTATAGAAAAATATATACCTAAGTAAGGCTGGTTGTATTAGGAAAGTTGTGACAACTTTAAACAGTAGGATCCTGCTGTTTTTTTCAGTGTTGTGGCTCCAGCTCTCGTTTACTACCTCTTCACTAAACCGCAATGAAGAAGCGTAGAAAAGAATGGAATCCGAATTTTATTAATATAAAAACCATTTGATAATGTATCTACTGCTCTCAGCACTAAACGCACTTCTTGAAAACCTAATCAATACTAATTGGTTGTAGGTGAGGTATACAAGAAGTAAATATGTAAATCAATAAGATGATTAGGTGTGCAGATTATTATTTTACAAAATAATCACCTATTATACGAGTAGATACTTCACAGTTCGCGAACTTTTCACCATTATCACTACTAATTTTATTCTAAACTTACTTAAACCTAATTTTTTATTTTATAAATTATTGTAATAAAAAAATATAAAATCGCCGTCGTCAAATACGTCTCTGGCAGATCCCAGGTGGCGCGGCCGCAGCGTTTGGAATTATCACATAGTGGAGCGAGCGCGGGGCGGCGCGGCGGCGGCGGCGGCGGGCGATACATTCGTCACAGGCCCAGCAGCCATTAGGCGCTTAGATATTATCAGCGCCGCCGGGGATACCCGCGACCTGCCAGCTACTGCTTAATTACTGGAAGTGTTTGTTCACTAACAGTATCAATGCCCAAATGAATGAGGAAAGGTTAGCTCTTCATACTTAGCCAACTAACCGGGGTACATTTTTTAAAGAAAACCTTTGCGGAAAAGTAATCTACTAAGAAATCATTTTGCAAATTCAAATTGAATTAGGTATGTGTATTTTGTTTAAATAAAATAAATTATTCTCCTAATGCACGGTCGATTGCTTATTTATTAAGTACTCTGTAGGTACCTCCCCATGCGAAGTCCCAAGTGGCGACGCTTCGGCCACACTTCCTAAGTCCCTCGGGAGCTCTCCAAGTCTCGACCCAAGCACACACTCATACCCACTTTTACTAGAGCTATACGATCCACGTCTCCACCCGTGTGTTTACGTTGTGCTTGTAGTTGGAAATGTGGAAAACAGACCTATTCCCATGACGTTTAAACTTAATGATATTGTCTGGTAGCTACCTATTTACTGTTCGCATCTACTTTGCGAGTTACCGCTGTGACAGAGCCGTATGTGATTTTTTTAAATCACATTAATAAATTATGCGACGAGTAGCAAAGGACGTCTCTACGGAATTGCCTATAGAGGCATAATAATAAACGAATATGGCCGTGGAAAATAGATAATGTTTAATTAAACTGATCAATCAGACTATGTAGATTAAAATTAGAATCATCGTTGATTTTGGCTGCCAAGAGCATAATGATTTTTGGAGGTTTATTTGGGCATAGGTTTCAATTAAAGCAAATTTTCATTTAAAGTCCAGTAAAATTAATTGTGAAAACCACTAATAATGAAAAGGGCTAGTAAACTAGTATATTTTGCTGCAGGCCTACTGCATTGTTATTTTTACACATATTATGTGAACTGAAACTACTCTAAAATTCATCAGAGATAGTCGTGATTCGGGCATGGGCTTCCCCAGCTTCTCACCCAGGGGAGTGGGGAAATCAGAATTTTTTGGCCCATTCAAACGCGTCCGACTCCCTGTTAAAACATGATTCTTAAGAACTTTTATGGTCAAAAGTACCTAGGTACCTACATAATTATATGGGTAAGGATAGTAAGGATCAATTTAAAAAAAATACCATTTAAACCAAACGTTTCTAAAGCCCACGTCAAACCCATTTAGGGCGCGTGTATTATTTACTTTTCCGGACGATCTAGCTACTCGTAAGTAAGGTTAGGTACATGGTACATACTACGCAATAACTATTTTACCGTCTTTTGTTACTGAAAAAATGTCTTAGAATTTCATGCGTTATCATTTAAACTACCTGACCTGATATAATATGCATAATTTAATATAAATGAAAATAATGATTAGGTACTCACAAAAATAAGAGTGGCCTATATTCGAACCCAGATCCTACGAGCAGAAGGCATTCAAGCCACTAAGCCATTACTGGTGCCTTACCATGAACTCTAATAAAATGTGTCATGTTCAGGACAGGTCAGCTTGTAGCTAAAACCTGACAGGAGTGTATTTTGTACCATGAACGTTTACCGATGACCTGCAATGCCTTCAACTTCTGTCCTGCATCGTAGTCTATGGCATGCAAGGTACTTGATTTGTACTAATTATGTTCTGAAATAGAGCGTTTTGTCGGTTTACCGGTTTTCAAATGAATGCGTAATATTCATGTTTTTAAAAGTTTAAAATAACAATCTCAATTGAACATTTTGAGATTTGTTATAAAATACTTAAGTGTTGTGATTTATTAACCTTTCGTTCTCTAAAATTACCAAAAAAAATATCGCTAAGTGCACAGACATATAAACAGAAGCAGACGTAACATTATTTTTACCACTACAAAGATGCATGTAAGCAATAGTTTCATCCCTTTCGCTCCAACCAAACGTAATAACTCTTTCGCGCTTCATTATTGTTGTTGCAACACTCACGTACACATAGACAAAATTCAGATGAAGCAAGCCGCCATTTTGTTAAGCTGTAAATAAGCCTAAGGTCGAAGTTGATAATTTGGATTGTGCGTTGTTTTCGAAATATTTCTGTTGTATTTTCAGTGAAAAAACTTAAATAATATGGTTAAGTGTAGTGCGCCGTCATGTTCCAACTACTCCCATAGGAAAACGCCTGGAATTTCATTTCATCGGTAAGTTTTCAATTTTTGATGTGTTTTCTTGACTACTGGCTTGCTAATGTGAAGTTCATGTGTGTCATTAATTATTGTGCGGCATACGGACGTTGTCTAATTGTAAATAAGTGCAAATTACTTAAGTACGCTGAGTAATAGTTTCATTACATCTTATCGACCAATGCAGGGCCGTACTCAGTTCAGATGTAATTGTGAGATAATGGATAGTATTGTAATATGATTTACATCATCGTAAATGACAATATAAAATAGTAGCAGCTAAAATTCCAATTTCATTAACTTGTTTCATACAGTCAAAAATTTCACGAAATTTACATTACCTACTTTTCATTTCAGATTTCCAAAGGATGAATATTTAAAAACTGCCTGGTTGAATAACTTAAATAGAAGAAATTGGCAGCCCAAATCATGTCACGTATTGTGTTCTGAGCATTTTGAACCTCAGTATATAGATCATAGTGGTTTCCGTACAGTGTTGACACCTGGTGCAATCCCAACAATTTTCAATTTATTGTTTCAAGAAGTAAGTATCTTGTACATACTATTGTATTTTTATAATCTATTTTGTAGAATGTTTATTTGTAATTGTTAAACATATAATTTTTACATAATTTTTCAGAATATACCTACACCATCATCAGTGATAGAAAAAAGAAAGGCCAGAAGAAAAGTGCAATATAAACCAAAAAGAAAGGCTAGTGGATATCACATTTTAAGAGATGTGCAAAATATACAACCAAAAAGAAAGGCCAGTGGAGATCATATTTTCAGAGAAATGCAAAATATACAACCAAGTACCTCCCAGCATAATATCCCAGATTGTGTGAGTATCACTGTTTCATAATAAATATTGAAGTTATATTTATATTTTAATTGTTTACATAATTCATCTGCGGTGTCACTGCCCAAATCCAACCCATTAAAAACTGGTCTTGGAGATAGTAATCACATTTTAAGAGAAGTGCAAAATATACAACCAAGTACCTCCCAGCATATTATCCCAGATTGTGTGAGTATCACTGTTTCATAATAAATATTGAAGTTATATTTATATTTTAATTGTTTACAGAATTCATCTGCGGTGTCACTGCCCAAATCCAACCCATTAAAAACTGGTCTTGGAGATAGTAATCACATTTTAAGAGAAGTGCAAAATATACAACCAAGTACCTCCCAGCATATTATCCCAGATTGTGTGAGTATCACTGTTTCATAATAAATATTGAAGTTGTTGGAACATAATTATGTATACAGAAAGTTTATACTTTTATGTTTTAATTGTTTACAGAATTCATCTGCGGTGTCACTGCTCAAATCCAACCCATTAAAAACTGATCTTGGAGATAGTAATATTTTAATGAAGAAAATCAAAAAGCTGAAAGACACAAATTTATTAAAAAGTAAAAGGATTAAAGTATTAAAACAGCAGAACCGACGGTTAAAAACTAAAGTTTCAAAATTTTCAGATGTAATATATAGTTTAAAAGATTGATTATGTATTTAAGCGATTCACCAAATTATTACAAGAAATTAATGACTAATGTTGAACATGATTTACTTCATTTAAACTTTACTTCTGATAAAGGTAATTGTAAAATATTATTTAGATCTAAGAATGAGACATAATTCGAAACAAAGTAATGTATATGAAAGGAATTATTTTAAAAAAATAATACTGTTTAAAAATAAATAGATTGTCAATCAGTTCATGTTTTATTATTTCTTGATTCCTTCAATTTTAACCTTTTAACTAATTGAAGACCACATCTCCACTTACCATCAGGTGGGATCGTGGTCAAGCATTAACTTATTTGTGTAAGAAAAAAAATTGAGGTAATTCTATTCTATATATCTATCAGCCCTTAGAGGTCCACATAGCCCTCCTCTAGTCGCTGACACTCCGACCGATTTTGTGCTCTCTGAATCCAGCGGCTTCCCGCTGTTTTCTTCCGGTAATTTAATTGGCTATTTGACAGTTGTCACGGTAAAATATGAAATGTGTTAAATATGGTTGTATATTGGTTAATATTAATTAAACAAAACATTTTTTGCATGAAAATAAATTGTAAATATTTTTACTTTTGAAAAATAGATTTGAGTTTTTTTACCTGTGGACACGAGAACCCAAACGCGGGCGGCCATGATTGAGCATGTTATGACGTCACACTTCCGAAAATATAGCGTTGTGTACTACTAACTACATCGATTATCGTGTGCAATTTACTGAGAAAATTAATAATATATATTTTGATTTGTGCTTTTGAGAGGTTTTGTAAAATGGAGTCAGGCTATATAAAAGCTGACAGTGCAAATTTGCCTCAAGTTGATTCATTTATGGTCGCAAATTTCTTTGCGTGTAACCCTGACTTTTGCTCTACCGAGTTTCGGAATGCAAAAACCTCCTTATGTGTCCTTATGTAATGAAATTAATAAAGTAAAATTGGTCAGTCTTGCTAAGTGGTCACAGGGGGATTTTTTTCTAAGTTTTTCCTCAACGTCCCCATAACGACACCATATTACTAATGATTTTAAATTACTTGTAGGTTATGTTTATGAACAATATTAGGTTGGGTTTAATTTGTTTTTTTAGTAAATCAGAGGCTAAGTTGATTTCTTCTAAATACTTACATCAAAGTGGTCCTCACAAAAGAATATTGCTGATATAACAAATGTTAACTCTGGGTCTCGACGTGCTAAATTGGAACCACTGCTTTCGACGTTGAGGGCATTTAAAAACGTGTAGGTATAAACAATTTGTCAAGTTTAATTGTAGTACTTCTACACATAGGCACTGCACACGTCTTGTAGCTTGTCATTTTCACAATTCCAGTGAAAAAGGTGTAAGTTTTTCACATAAAATATCTTCAGAGTTAGAGCTTAAACTGTTGTTATTAGAAATGTGACGTCACAGCCAGCAAGTGACAGATGGCAGACTATTTTCGCGCGAATTTCAAATTAATGGATTAAAAGTTATTTTTATTCCTACTAAATAACACTTTTTTGAAAAAATAAATATTGTAAGAGGTATAAAATAAACCTACGAAAATTTTAAAATATTTTTCCAAAAATTGTCTAATAGCCAATTCTAATTACCACAGAGTAAATAATATATTACATTTATTAAGTACTTATTTTTTGACACAAATTTAATGAAAATCGAACCAATATAACGTGAATTGTTAACGAATTAAAATTCTGAAGCACGTTAAATATTTAGTTCGACAATAGAAATAATTATTATAAGTACAAAGAAAATATCACAAAACGCGTGCCTAGTAAAAAAGTTACGTTTTCATCGTTCTTTTTAAAGTTGGGACATTTTAGGGCCAGCCAAATACGCTAACATTAAGTTAATATTCAATTATAAGGTTAAAATATATTTTTAGATTATGTTGTTATCATCGTTATTTCTTACGTTCTGAGTTCGACCCTGATTATTGTCAATGTGTGCAGTAGATTTCTATGTAGTGATTTTTGCACGCTATTTTGTCCCTTATGTTACGTCTGCTTCTGTTTATATGTCTGTGGCTAAGTGATGCTTACATTTTTGAACGTAATCTTACACCACTTGACACTTGACACAGTGACATGTCTAAATGTCTATTATAATGTGTGATTTATAATGCCGGTCACTCACATTCGCGCGAATACGCGAACACACAAGTGTGGGACGACATCGCGAATGATTTTGCGAAGTTTTCGAGGCATTCGGGGTTTTCCAAGCTGTGTCGGTTTTTTGTCGCACATGAAAGCGCGCGAACCTCGAACCTTCGTGTAGTCTCCCACACATTCACAGTGATGTATCTCTTAATTTTTCGTGGTTCGTGGCGTCTAATCGTACTACCATTTATTTTCTGTATTGAAAATGGATTTTAATGACAACAAAATAATAACAACAGCAAGATTGAACATTCGTGAACAAAGTGTAGGAGGAAGCGGAAATGGGCTTGTATTGTATACTCATATGCGAACCCATTTGCCTGACCACCCTTCACATATGTGCAAACATTCGTAAAAATGTCAAACATTTGCGCGCATGTGAGTGACCGGGGTTAGGAGCGTTAATTTAAAAAGCATAAGTACAATGAATGTTTTTAAAATTTTCCAAACAAATGAAATGTATTTATTTTGTGATGATGGTGTATTTGAAATTCGCCATGGCTGCATCCCGTCCTGTTTCATCATCATCAACGAAATAGCCGAAACAGGACAATAAATGTTACTTTCGGTGAGCTGTAATATTTTGACGTTAACATATGCTACTTTCTGATGTCAATACGTCAAAAATCGCGTCATGGTACACGAATTGCAGGGCAGAAGATAATTTTTGAAGTCACGTGACCGCTGTCCTGTTACGGTGACGTGGTCGCTGGCTGCCCTGTGTTTAAACCAGATCATGGTAGGATATAGCAGGACAGGCCAATTATCGGCTAATATTGACCTGTTTTAAGAGTTCATGGTAAGCCCCCTGTTGTATTCTTCATTCTGTAAAAAGGTTCAAAGGAGGTGGCCAATATTTACCCCGGAAATGGTTAAAATACGTTTTTTTGTACAAGGTTTGAGTCCTCTGAAAAGACATATTTTCCATTTATTATAACATAACTAGAATTTTCATTTTCTTCTGAACTCCGCCGTGAGTAGTTATAATAAATTAACAATAATAATAAGTTGTATTGTATACAAATATACTTTTACTACCTCCATTGCTATCACCCCGGTCACTCACATGCGCGCAAATGTTTGACATTTGTACGAATGTTTGCACATATGTGAAGGGCGGTCAAGCAAATGGGTTCGCATATGAGTATACAAGCCCATTTCCGCTTCCTCCTACACTTTGTTCACGAATGTTCAATCTTGCTGTTGTTATTATGTTGTTGTCATTCAAATCCATTTTCAATACAGAAAATAAATGGTAGTACGATTAGACGCCACGAACCACGAAAAATTAGGAGATACATCACCTTTTTAGTCGTGTGCGCAACTGGTCGCACGAATGTGCGGGAGACTACACGAAGGTTCGAGGTTCGCGCGCTTTGATGTGCGACAAAAAACCGACACAGCTTGGAAAACCCCGAATGCCTCCAAAACTTCGCGTAATCATTCGCGAAGGTCGTCCCACACTTGTGGGTTCGCGTATTCGCGCGAATGTGAGTGACCGGCATCACTGGAGGTTGACAATTGGCTGACAGAAGTGCGAATGTCTACTATATTGTCATTTGCCAAAATAATATTTTTCAGTTTCATTTCTGCAAAATATTAATTGTATTTGATTTTTTGCCATGAGGTGCATTATTTGCGCGGTTGATATTGAGCGCATGGCACGTCACTCCATATCTTCCTTAGCAAGAAACCTGCAATCCATATTGGTAGAATGGATACAGATATAGCATTTTTCTTTACTATTAAGTAGTGTTTACTACGACTAGGTTCACGCGGCAATGTAGAATATTCCTGTTTTTTTTGTGCAATACGTTTAGAAAATAAGTTCTATTTTATAACAGGCTCCTAACATTTTTTCTTTCAACTTTTAGGCAAAGGCTACTATACTGTAGATGAGTACATAAATGACGAAGACGCATGGAAATGACCAGCTCTGCAACCAGTTCTGTAAAAGCTGTATATTTTTTTGTAATAAATATATTTTATTTTTATTTTTAAATGAAGAAAGTGTTGAGGAGATTTTTTACAGCTTTTCTTGTCCTTCATGACAAAGCACCTTTGCGAAAAGCTGGTTGATTAGAAAATTACGTGCATAAGTGTATCAATGATACCTAAACGAATAAATGATTTTGAATTTGAAAAAAAATTGAATGCATCACCTTATTTGCCTTATTTGGTACTATTGTTATATTTTATTCCTTAATTTTTACATATGTGTACCTAAATGTATTTAATGAAACACTTAATAATATCAATATGCAGTTTTATTTATACTTATTACGTTTGCTTGTGAATATTTACAGATACGTAGGTGACAAGTTAATACGTATATTTTATTTAGTACTGCTGGTACTTCTTTTTGTAGGAATAAAGTCATAAAGTCATAATTAAAGTAAAAGACATATATTAATTAATTATCCAAAAGATAAATAGTATTTATTTAATACAAAAATCGCTCTTTAAAACACTTTTTCACGATTACATATGTTTTGCAGAATGTCAAACTACAAAAGCTAAAACTGCCCGTAAAAGGAGAATCCCGAGTTCTAGAGATTTTTATTGATAAAATTATCAAAGTAGATATTGTAAGCTTTAATGTAAGGTAAAAATAGTATGTGTACATTATACTTCACAAATGGGGCAAATGCCCATACAGATGTTGGCCACCTCCTTTGAATATTCGCCTTAAATATGTAGTTAAATATTACAATAATCAATATTGTAGGTACTCATTAGTATCACGAGATACATGCACGTTAGAAACCTCTAGCGCTCGCTAGTTTCCTTCCGATAAAAGTGGACAATAAAGTCATCCTTAGGGAATAATGAAAATCTACGTAAATTGCTAGTTTTCTTGAATAAAGGTATATAAAAATAGGAAAAGGCATAGTAAGTAGCTACTTCATATTAGTAAGGAAAATACATTGATAAGTCTTTTTCCTATATTTCTAAAGGAAAAATCAGCATGACATCAGGCAATCTGCTACATGAACTGTGTAAAGGTTAAATCGGTCAAAACCAATAACTGGATGTGGCAAACTTTTAATGACATTTGTACAACGAATTGATGTTTTTACACGTGTATTGGCTTCTATGAACTGTTATATAATTATTGGAAACTAACTAGTATCATTGCGCGGTACTAGTTTGTAATACTTACACAAAGAAAATGTAATTTGATTGTAGTAATACAATGTAACCTATGCATGTATGAATGTTCTATGATTTTGACTAAACATTTCAGAGGATTCTAAAAACTGAACCCCGCGGCTTCGCACTGCAGAAGTAGGAGACTTCCAACACTAGAAACAAACTTTTACTTAATTTACTTCCTATTTTATCCCCTTTGCAGAATCAATAAAAAAAATCAATTCATAACTAGCTTTTGCTTTCTTTTACTTAGTTAGATTTAGTTGCCTATGACTTAACTAATTTACATTTATCATATTTTGATAGCGTGATTCAGAACTTGCAAATGAATTTTACTAACGCCATCTATTAACAACATCCGGAACTAAATATCTAGCAACTAACAAAATATCGATCTTCCTATGGGGATGTTTTACCACGGTAAAAAGTAGCCTACGTTACTTTCCACCCTCCTCACTATCTCCATACATAAAAACCATACCATATAACAGCTTCGTTGCGACTTGAAAGACGGACAAACAAACAAACAAGCACCCTTTCACATTTTTGGAACGAAGTTCCTTATCGCGCGTTGCGAAAGGGGGCTAGGCGGAAAATTTGGTAACGACACTTTTTGCCGGTAACTACACTTTTTGCCGTCGTTGTTTTTTTTTTACATAGAAAGCAAGCCAGAGTACTGGGATAACAAAAACATGCAAGCGAGTGTGACAAAACGAAATTAAATATCTTAAAGTTTTGGCACACTTGCTGTATGTTTTTGCTATCCTAGTACTGACTGCAAGGAACTTCGTTCCATCCGGGTGTCCCTTGACACCTCTCAAGTTTTTTATAATATTAGTATGGATGTTTCCCCGCACTGTAAGATAACTCTCTACAAAGTTTCGTGTTACGCGCAGCTACTTCAGTAGATGGCGTTGTTAAGCAATTCTAAAATACCGAGCAAAGCTCGGTCATCTACATGTAGATATTAGTATAATACATAAATGTAGTTACAATACAAGACAGTTGAAGTTTTATTTACTTAGTAGATATTTATTAAACTAGATAATTTTTTTCCACACATCATAACATTTTTCATTGTTATATTTTGTTATTCAGTAATAAATAAGTATAAAATGCGACACAAGAGGGATATATCGGCATCAGTCAGTGAAGTTTCCGGAATAACACCTTCAGTCTGAATGGCTTCGCGAAAGGTAGAGCCTCTGGGGGGCAGTATGCTCAAGGCGGCAGAAAATTAACGTGCTCCCGCGGGAAATCTACTGGCAGCCTTAGAGCCTCAGCCGCCGCCGGCCGCGCCCACTCCTCAGGGATGTATTTAATATCCTTCGCTCCCCGACCTCCCCGTACAACTACGGTTCTACCGTTCTACGGACTCTACGAAGCTACGTTAACGAACACTAAACGATTTGAACGGGGAAATGTTTCATAATTATGATTTAGTACTTGTGTTTGAATTGAAGTAATCACCAAGTGAAACAATGACTTAAATTGATAAATAATATTCATTAATGAATACTTAACAAAAAACAAGTTTTAATAATAAATAAATTATAATTTTATTAACACTTGGACGCTTATACTTCCACTAGGATTTCTGGTGTCGCGGCTAGCATTGATATTATAGACAAAACAAACAAGACTAACAAACACATACAACCGTAGATTTAACTATCACCCTCTTTTTTAACCGACTTCAAAAAAGGAGGAGGTATTCAATTTGACTGTATTTTTTTATGTTTGTTACCTCAGAACTTTCGACTGGGTGAATTATTCTTTTTTAATCGAAAGCCGGTGCTTGGCATGTCGTCACACTTAAATTAGAGCTAGATCTGACAAGTAGTTTTTGAGTTATTTTGAAGTCGGTTATTTTTTTTGGTAAAATTCATGTTTTATACATACAATATAACATATCACACAAACTGCCTTAGACACGCAAAAATCGTGAAAGGTTAAAATGTTCATGATGAAATGAAAAAAGTATTCGTATCATAAAACGTAAATACATGCATTGTCTATACATTCTACATTTTTAATCTCGTAGGCAAAGTAAAAATTTGCTGGGTATAAAGGACCAAATAGTACGCCCTTATTGAAAAATAATACAGCTCTTTTTGTGTGACGGTTTTAAAAAAGGAACGAAAACAATTTGAATAAAATGGGCACCGTTGAAAGATCCAAAACTATTTAAATGAACTTATTGAAACTTTAAACCGGATCACCTATTCGAAGTGAGAATTTAAAACAAGGGGAAACTGTCTCGGAGTGGTGTAGGGTTTGAAAGTGGATTATGGGGCACCGCCGCAGGCGACCTCGGTATTCGGGTCTTCACTACTAAAGGCAACACCAGCTTTACTTTAACTAACTTTGCTATTATGGATGTATCTTTTAAATAAAAAGTGGAACAAAAAAAAAAATCTTGAAAACGTACTTGTGATACTTAAGACTGTTAAAGTAAGTCAAAAAAATACACTCGTTTGCCATCACCCTTAATGTGTTAGTGGGGTTCAATTGCGGTTAAGATTATTTCGAACGTCTTGTGCTTATTACTAAATTGATGTGATTATAAGATTGAGCTGTGAGTCGCGTAAATGAGTCGCAGAAATTTACGCTGCATTCGGTTTCATACTATAAGTTCTGTTTGTACCACACGGCGACTAAAAATTAGTTGCGACTTTTGTATGAAACCGAATTTCACGACTCATGTTTCACGACTGGAAGCTCAAAAAAATACGCTCGTTTGGCTTCACCCTAACGGTTGATTCTGGAAAGATTATGGTAGATAGCCAGGTGCGTGATAAACCCTAGAATCACACACTTGTTATCACCGGTGGGATTAGGTACCGTCGGGGTAAGAACAACGAACTTCTCATTCTCAATCATTCACTCATTAATTTAAGGACATTGCATCGTTTGTTGTTCTTTTGTCGATAAAATTTTCATTAAATAGAAAGAAAAAGAAAAAAAAAAATAGTTAAAAAAAACTAAAGACACGCTTTTTAACCGACTTCAAAAAAAGGAGGAGGTTCTCAATTCGACTGTATTTTTTTTTTTATGTTTGTTACCTCAGAACTTTGGACTGGGCGAACCGATTTTGATGTTTCTTTTTTTAATCGAAAGCTGGTGGCTGTCATGTGGTCCCATATAAATTTTATTGAGATCTGACAATGGCATCCATGTCAAAACCACATAAGTCGTAAATTTGTGTTAAGATGTGCGCGACAAATTGACGAATAACTCAATATCACGCCAACCGATTTCTATGATTCTTTTTTTAATCGAAAGCAGGTGCTTGTCATGTGGTCCCACATAAATTTAAATGAGATCTGACAAGTAGTTTTTGAGACTTTGAAGTCGGTTATTTTTTGTTAGTAAAATTTAGATTATATAGAAAAGCATTTCAATAAAATAATTATCATGCTTAATTTTTCTTTGTTTCAGATATGGACATCAAGTCGGAAAGCATGGACAGTTTCGAGTCAGGTAGGTAATATTTCACTCCAAAAATTCAACAATATAAATGAGGAATTCTTTTTGGTTTTCAGATGAAGCTTTAATAACATTTAAATTTTAATAACATTTAAATTTTATTTGGTATAAATCTCATATTTCTCAGCAGTACATAAGTACTATTATGTCTTCTGTGTCAATACGTTAATTTGAGTAATACCTACTGGGAAATTTATGGGTAGAAATAAATTTTCTGAAAAATAAAGAATCTTAAACCTAGCCTAAAATATTTTACTAGACATAAGGTAAGGTACATAGGTACTTATATGATAGAGTTCAGTAGTTTAATTGCGGAAATGAGCTCGGTACTAATCAGAATGTTAACCTTAAGAAGCAAATTAATTTAAGCCCAATCCTTCTTACTCGTGGGTTAATGGTGAAAGCAGCGAGTTTCCATAGTGTCATGTTCGATGCGGAATGTTTCACAAACTGCGTGTTTCCGCTAGCCGCCGTTTACTGCCGTCCGGAGAGAAACTACGATTCCTCGAGCGCGAATATCTGCTTCTCAACTTTACGTTCATTTTATCTTTTCGGCAGTATTGCGAAACGGGGACTTCGCCAAAGGCCCTCCAGAGCTCCGTTAACGCCGTCCTGTCATGCTGCCTTCGATCTACTTTTTACTTTCCACTAACGTAAACGCGCCTATTACCGCCTCCCAAAATTTGTATCCTATTACCGCCAGTTTTTTTAATCACTATTTTAAGGCATGTTATAGATTCCATGAAAGTTGTAGCCTAAAAATATTTTAGGTATGTATATTGAGAAACAAAAATAATAAAGTTTGTGTGCGTAAATAATCAGCAAACAGAGTAAATAGCCAATAATTGAGACGCGGCCGCAACGGACTTTTGTGTCATAGTGTTGTGCTCCCAGCTACATAAGAACACCTCGTTATTACTTAAGAGAAATTAACACAAATAAAATGTGTATACGTGCATGTAAATATGTAACTATAACAAATAATACATTGGTTTTTTAGATTAACATCTAATACTACCGTTCTGGCCATGGCTTGTCGTTTAAATCGAATTTTACATTGGAGCGGTAATAGAAACATAATTTTTATAAGTCGCTTCTATTAACGCCCCATGGCGGTGTTAGATGTTTTACAATAGTTGGTATTTTAGCTTTTATTTCTTTTAATACATCATTTTACATGTTTGTTTTTAACTTGTTTGATTCTAAAGAGTGTATTACATAATTGGATCAATTAACGCCATATATTTTGTCTTATGGATTTTTTCCTATTATTGTTTCTTTTTTGGGCGGTAATAGAATCTTCATACTTAATTCTATTACCGACCCATACGGTCTTATTTATAAAAGTCTCTTATTGTAGGTATGTAGCGTACTGTAGTTAAAATGCTGATAAGCCTGCTATAAGTTCCTGTGTTCATAAATGTTCTATAGGCCACACATAAGTTTTTAACCGACTTCAAAAAAGGAGGAGGTTATCAATTCGTCGTATATGTTTTTTTTTTCTTTATATGTTCGACCAATTTGGATGGTTTAAACGGTATTAAATAGAGGATTGCTTCAGGGTGGTCTCATTAACATCATGGTGAGGATCTTATGATGGGTTCTGGACATATAGAGTGGAACACCTCAACGGTTCGTTGACATCTCAGGGTGTAATGATGTGAATTGGAGACGAAATATGTAACTCCTCAACGGATTGGAATAATTGAACCGTGTTAAAAGGTATATTTTGTTGTTGGTAAATATTTACACAGCAAAATCAGTACATCATTGACCATTCTATGGTCTGATGATGTCCCTTGGAGACAAAATGTGTAACTCTTGAATAGGAGAATCGGAACCGTTTTTAAGAAATTTTTTGCCAATAACTTTATTTTTGCAAAACTAATACCTACATCATAGACTATCTCAGGGTCTGATGATGCGATTTGATGGCAAAATGTGTAACTCCAACGGATTGGAATAACTAAACCTTGTTTCAAGATATTAACCTCCATCTTATAAAATTTCAGTAGATAGTGTTTTTAATAATATGTACTTTAACTACATTATTAAGAAGAAAGCTCAGTTTTTAATAGTAATTATTGATCTCAAATATTTTATACCAACTTAATAAATATTTATTTTGTTTTTTTATTATTTAATAGTATGGAGAATGTGTTCCTTTTTCAGTGGTCGGTAATAGAAACATGAAAAACGGTAATAGAAACAACATCATCCCATCGGGCGGTAATAGAAGCAGCCGCTATTTCAGATTAAATTATTATTTATTAAATATTGTGTCATTTAATACTAAATTTAAGTACTGAATGTCATAGAATATTTAATTATGATAAAGAATAAATTAAAACGCCTGTCCTAGCATAACGGCGTATATCTAATTTTCTGAAGTTCATCCATAGTCAGCTTAAACTGGCGGTAATAGGAGCGTTTACGTTATTCAAATATTAACTACTATTACAGTACCTACCTCAACTTCTTCGATATTTGAATTTTTTATTTTTATTATTTTTTCATTCTTAAAGTTAAATCACATTTGCATGCTTAAATGTTATTAGAAATAAGTATTACAGAGTTTACTTATGTTATTCTGAACTTTTGTAAATTAAGTTTGAAGAAAATAATAGAACTTGAGTTACTTTAGTATAGTATAGTAAGCCTTCCTCAGCATAGCAGCATCTTAGAAATAATTAAATTCGATTACATATAATTACTAAACTAGGTATAACTACTACAAATAACAAACACTACAATATATACATAAGGTCGCAAAAACCTGTAAATGACTAACGACAATCTATAAGATTATAAAGAGGAAAGATTTGATTGTTTGCATTGAATAGGCTCCGAAACTACTCAACCGATTTGAAAAATTATTTCACTGTTGGAAAGCTACACTATTCCCGGGTGACATAGGCTAGGTATATTTAAAAAAAATTAGGGATCCTTAATAAAACTCCAATAATGTAACCCAAGGTATAAAAAAATAACCGAAGCAAAGCGAGGGCGCTTTACTCGTCTATACTAATATTATAAAGAGGAAATACTTAATAATTTTAGAAAACTTTTGAATCATACTTGTTCATTTTCGAGATTTGAAAAAGGGAATCTGTTTCACAAAACGGGATATCGTAATGCTTTAAACTGACTCCATTAGAAAATTCAAAGGTAAAATCGAATTGCGGACGCAGAACGGGCCCAACTTACAATTAAAACGGACGCTTCAAATTGTATAACATCGTTCGTCACTTAGCACGCGATAAATGGATTCCCACTAATCTTTATAACTTTATGCAGACAATTATCCTATTTGATAATGAGTACGGCATATTTGAACTTGAGTTCTGATTAGGAACATGTATTTATTCGTATAAAATAGTTTTAATGGTATCTAGGGGTAACAGCGTTTATTGCAAACCTTAACTAGATTCTAATATAGGTTGTGAATATTATTATTATACCTTTTAAAATCTTTTCATTCGAGGCGTATTCAACAAATAAAAACAAATGCCTACCAGCATACACAAGCAAACCTTGGTGTATGATAACAACCAAAATGCGAAAATCTTGTAGAGTCCCAGTAATAAAGTTGGCATCCGGGTCTGTTCGTACTCAGCGATTTGAAGCAACATTATAATTGGCTATGCTAAATTATTATGTACTTTTACCCATGCCAATATTTGTACCAAGATATTTCGGAAATTTTATTCAAATTCAAATTCAAATTCAAATTCAAATTCAAATTCAAATTCAAATTCAAATTCAAAATCATTTATTCATGTAGGTATCATTGATACACTTATGCACGTCATTTTTTAATTTACCAGCTTTTCGGAAAGGTGCTTTGTCATGGAGGAGAAGAAAAGCCGAAAGAAACTCCTCAGCACATCTTTTAAAAATAAAATACATTGGTATATTTCTTACAAAGAAGTATCACTAGCCTGTACGGAACTGATTGCAGATCTGGTCATTTCCATGCGTCTTTGTCATTTATGTACTCATCTACAGTATAGTAGCCTTTGCCTAAAAGTTGAGATTTTACATGTTTCTTAAATAATTCCACTGGCAAATCACGTATTAACTTTGGGATTTTATTATAGAACTGTACACCACGGCCCATAAAAGATCGCTTCACTTTAGAAAGACGGTAAGATGGCGTTACTAACTGGTGCATTTTTCTTGTTTGGCGATTAGTGATATCAAAATTTTGTTTATACGCGCTTATATTATTCCGTATAAAAACCACGTTACTATAGATATATTGTGAGGCTACTGTAAGTATACCTATTTCTTTGAACTTGTCACGCAAAGTTTCACGAGATCTAAGTTTATAAATAGCCCTAATAGCTCTTTTTTGTAGTATGAAAATTTGTTCTATACTGGCTGCTTTGCCCCACAGCAAGATGGCATATGACATAATACTGTGAAAATATGCAAAATAAACCATCCTAGCAGTTTCGACGTCAGTATACTGCCTTATTTTTCTAACAGCGTAAGCAGCCCTACCGAGTTTAGTCGCGAGATTTGTTATATGTGGGTCCCATTGAAGTTTATTATCTAAGGTCACCCCTAAAAATACGGTGGATTCCTCCATATTCAATGTTTCATTATTAAGTTTAATAAGTTTATTGACTTTTTTAACATTAGGTAGTACAAACTCTATACATTTAGTTTTTTTTGCATTTAACAGTAAATTGTTAATAGTGAACCAACGCGAGACATACGATGATTGATACGATATTGATGTATGAATACCGACATTTCGTGATCTACCAATACATTACTTAAGTCTCATAATCAGATCTAATAATAACTTAAGCCCAATGCATACGTAACGGGATTTTTCCCCGTACGGAACGGGGACGGGACGGGGCAAACATCGTTTCATAGAAAATGTATGCGGTAGTGCATACGCAGCGGAAGTGAAACCCCGTCCCGTACGGAACGGGACGGGGTTTTCAAAAACATCGTCGCCGACGATGTTTCCAAAACCCCGTCACGTACGTGCCACGTTCCGTACGGGACGGGGTTTCGCTTCCGTTGCGTATGCACAGTCACCCCGTCCACGACGGGGAGAAAGTAGTGATGCACGTGTATTATTATTATACCTATATTATTACATACTGTTTAAGCTAATCACCTTGTACAAAAAATAATCATTATAAATACATCAGTTTTCATTACACAAAAATAATTTTGAAGAAATTAAAATAAAACATGTTATTTCAATATTATAATATTTTACCACCAGAAAAATTATAAAACATTTTGAAGAACTATATATTTTTGAAGTACTTAGTATTTAGTCTTTAGGTGCGTTATTTTTTTAACAGACTTCAAAAAAAGGAGGAGGTTCTCAATTCGTACTGTTTTTTTTTATGTTTGTTACCTCAGAACTTTCGACTGGGTGAACTGATTTTGATGATTCTTTTTTTAATCGAAAGCTGGTGTTTGTCATGTTGTCCCACATAAATTTGAACGAGATCTGACAAGTAGTTTTTGAGTAATTTTGAAGTCTTTTGTTGTTTGTTTCTAATTTGTTTTTTTTTTAATTTGTTTTTTTTTTGATGCCAATGAAGTATAACTTCTCACGCGCGTACATAAGTACACGTTTATGTTTTTTATGCTTTGAGCAGGCAAACGAGCAGACTGGTCACCTGACGGTAAGTGGTCACCGCAGCTCATGGACTTTAAAAACACCGGGGGCGTCACCAATGCGTTGCCGGCCAAGAAGGAAACGATAGACCCGCTTCTTGAAGAAAAACATTCTTTTGTCATACGGAAATATTTATAAAATTGAGTCTCGTCGTCCAAAAGTTATTTGTAGAGAGTGTGGTATTCTGCTTCTTGTTCTCGTTTATGCCATGTAGGATGTATAGAAAATCTCCTTTTTCTCTTGACAGCCGTAGCTTCTTCGTCATCTAATGCAATAGCAATTAAAGCTAATTCTTCAAAAAGAAAATTTCATCTTTCTTTATTCACAACACCAGCACGTTAGGTCTGAGTTAAAAATCCCGTCGGCAACGGGGAATGGCCCGTCCCGTCCCCGTTCCGTACGGGAAAAACATGTTACGTATGCATCGACCTCTGAAAATCCCGTCGGCGACGGGGAATGCCCCGTCCCGTCCCCGTTCCGTACGGGAAAAAAACCCGTTACATATGCATTGGGTTTTATTGTCTTTTAGTTAGGCATTTTATTGTTACAATGTTAATATGAAAAATAATATGAAATGTTTTTGAAAGGTGCCATTTTTGTTTTATCCAAGCTCGCTCCTATACTAAATAGAAGAAAAATATCCTGTCATGTAAAGGAACTTCGTAGTTTCCTGAGTGCGATAATTAATAATAATAATAATAATAATAATAATAATAATAATAATAATACTTTATTGACATATTTTTTACATTAAAGTGTATGAAGCCTCTGATCCCCGAGTTAGTACGAAACTGTGTTTCGGGTAATCAGCGTCCTCTCCCAGTCTTTCAATGATGTTCATAACAATATGTTCAATAAACAAAAAAAATTATGTATATGCAGACGTTAAGAAATTTGTAAGCTAAGATTTAACAGATAAAAAGAAAACAACTAATAAAGATGTGTGTATGTGTGTGGAGTATGTATGGTGTGTGTGTGTGTGTGTGTGTGTGTGTGTGTGTGTGTGTGTGTGTGTATTATTGTGTGTGTTGTGTGTGTGTGTGTGTGTGTTAGTGTGTGTGTGTGTGTGTGTGTGACATGTTTATTACATCAAGATAACATACTTTCTACGTCATCATAATCCATTTTGCAGAGCCAGGTAAGAATTACTTTTTTAAATCCATATTGTGTCATTTTCTTTACTTTTAATGTTTTATTAATTTTATTGTACAGGCGGGGGGCAACCACCTCATAGTGTCTCCGGGCAAGTCGACTACTGGCACGCGGAACTGGGCAGCTAGCTACACGCTTAATTGTTTCAGGCAAAAATGGCACTATCTTTGCGTGATATCGTTTCAGGACTTGATAAATATACATTTTACGTACTGAAAGGACATTTGACTTTCTGTACACGTCAGCAGTGGGATGTCTATAGGGTAGGTATAACATTACTTTGAGCACTGCCCGTTGTGCTCTTTCTAAATGAATAAGGTAAGTTTTAGCGGCATTTCCCCAAATACAGATGCAGTAATTAATTATACATTCACACAGGGCCTTATAGGTTTGGATCAGAGTTTTGTGTGTTGCAAATGTCCTAAGCTGTTTAAAAATATAAATGAGTTTTCTAACTCGAGCTGATAAAGTAGTTACATGGCATTTCCAGTTCAAGTTTTCATCAACTGTTACTCCCAAATATTTAATATGATTCACTCGATTAAGTTGTTCACAGGTGCACACAATGTCCGTTTGATTTCTTTTTCGATTACAGGGGAAGGTGTGTATTTTTAAGCAGAATTCAGGATCGGGACCGGTGACAGAAGTCTTGCTGAAGCACATATATTTGGTTTTACTTGTGATAATTATAATAATACTTAATCGATATTTTTATAAAGGTAAATCTTGCTCACTATTGTTAAATTTTATTAACTTACACAGTAATAAACGTTAGCCGGGCCAATAAATGCATAGTACATACAATGGCTATACACAAAAATCATCGCACATAGTACAATCGCTATACACCAAAGGCCAATCGTTGTACTTTTTACCCCTCCTTTATGTTTATTGCAAAAAGAACAAGCAACTTTAGTGAAGATTAACAACTTTAATGCAAATATTATTATAGTTAAAATCTATTTAAATTACCAGCTTCCCAAGGAACAACTTAACATAAAATGTAACATGATTAGAAACCTTATATAAAAAAGCAAAGCAACAACCCATAATTGTCCCACTGCTGGGCTCGGGGTCTCCTCTCACAATGTGAGGGGTATTAGGCCATAGTCTACCACGCTGGCCAAGTGCGGATTGGTAGACTTCACACACCTTCGAGAACTTTATAGAGAACTCTCCGGTGTGCAGGTTTCCTCACGATGTTTTCCTTCACCGAAGCAAGTGATAATTAACTTGTAATACGCACATAATATTTGAAAATTAGAGGTGCGTGCCAGGGTTTGAACTCGGGCCCCTTCGTTCGGGAGACCAACGTTCTACCGCTAGGCTATCACTGCTTTTTTTTGAAACCTTATATAGTAACAAGAAATTGTCAAATTCACTTCACCTTAAAGGTCCAATCATTGTACTTGCTTACCCTAGTTATCTAACATCCCTTATATTATATAGGTAGGAACTAAAGCAATTGGTACTATTAAGTATTCTGTGCCTAAAGTTAGGTACATAATTTAATTATTCATAATTTTCCACTTTCATCTTTACAATAGTCGGATAAAACAAAATTTAAACTTATATTCTATTTCTGATGATTTTATGGGCGAATCAAAGCCAATCGGATTCTAAAATAGGGAGACAGGCAGACTTTTATTAGTGGAAATAGTAACACGACTCTGCAATCAGGTGCAGTTTAAAATGTGCATTTGCAATGTGGCGCGGACGGCGGAGCTTCGGGCACAGGGCGCGGACAGAAATGCATTTTCAATAATTGAGGGTCAGACGGGGGGTGGGCGTTAAAATGTTCAATGTTAAACTTTCTGCCCGTCACCGACCGCGACTGAACCGACTGTACCGCGACTTCCTGATTCGTAATGCCGACTACTAATATAGGTACCTACATATAAATACAATACATACTTTAGATACATGTGCTATCTTTATTTAATTGCCAATACAACCAAATTTATTTTATTTTACAACATAATACTTTTTTCGAATTAAGCTTGTAGAGTCAAGTCTTGCAGAGCTACGCTTGGAGCTTCATTCAAGAATTCAAGATAATGATAACTTTATTAACTTTTCAACAACATTCAGTAAAAATAATCTTTTAAACTATATAATTAATACAATTATTAAAATGTTATTGTATTATAACACCGATAAATTAATAATTTTGAAATGGGTTTAAATACACTACGACACTAAGTTTGTACATTTCCTTTCTCGCTTCCTCATCTTTATCTTTTTTTCTCCTTCCTAACCTGATCTCGTTTTTAGTACTCTCTGTTTGTAGTCTACATAACAAGTCAATCATTTCCGTTCTAATATTTTTAATAGGTATCAAGTCTTACAATATTCTTTGTTTGAATAAAAAATATATTCCATTTAGTTACATTTGGACATTAGTAATTGATCTACTATTTACCTAAAAGAAGATATTAGATGTTGCTAGGCGGTCTCTAATTTATTATCTTACACATAACCATCTCGTACCAGACGAGGACTTAAAGTGCCTGCTGTATTCCATCCAATCTTAAAATTTCCAATTAAGCAGCTGTTACAAATCCTAATTAATGTGCGTCCTTATACGTGGTTCAAGTGTATTAACTGCGTCCGGGAAACCCGTGAGTTAATTTACGCGAATTTAAATTTGTCGTGTGGTTCTAAGATTGAACTTGTTGTTCATGGCACAGTTATGTGATTTTGTGAACGAATTATAATTTTATGGTGGAATCTTTTTACCACTTGGATTGGAGGTACACGTTTATACATCATTTTAGATTTATGATACAAAAGAAGGCAAACAAAAAGTTTCGTTAGGTTATTTTCTTGGGGAGATCTCGTAGGCGCGCACCTCATCTGCGGGTCTCCCAGCGCGACGATAAAATTTAAAATTCAAGGCCGCGTTAACGAACCGACCTCGCGAAGAAATAGATATTCAAATGTGAGATCCCATATTAACATTTATGGCAAGTTTGCGGGGACGAGACAAAAGCTGGTCGGTGGC
Organism: Thymelicus sylvestris; assembly: GCA_911387775.1. NCBI lineage: Eukaryota > Metazoa > Arthropoda > Insecta > Lepidoptera > Hesperiidae > Thymelicus > Thymelicus sylvestris. The sequence continues at coordinate 9,553,682 of OU426886.1, forward strand.
CCCCGCGGAGAGCGCGAGCACGGAGCGCGGAGCCAAGCCTTCTTACGAGTAGAGCTCTTTCCACTACAATATGTATGCAAAGACGTGTGTATACAACTGCTGGATTTACATCTTCATCTTCAACTTCAATCTTAAATAACAAACGATGCTTTTACACAACAACACTTATCTGAATTGATCAACAATTTTTCAGGTCATTTAATTTCAAAATTATGAACATAATTTCGTAGTTTCGCACTTAGCCTCACCGAAAACAAAAGGAAGCATTATGTTCAGTTACCCCATTCTCCTCAAAGACAAACAAAAGTTTCGAAGAAAACAAATCAAAATCCCAATTTTGCTGGCTGCATAATTTATGTGATATTGCTCGGCGACTGTCGTGTCGGTGTCTCTGCTCCCCTTTTCTTTTCTATAGACTCGCAATGCTGTTATTCCTACTTCAAAAGTTCGGTGTGAAAGACGAATGGATGGACTTTTTTTGTATTGGTACAAGTACTTATTTATTCAATTGGATTCTTAATCGCATAATGAGTGCGTCATATAGGATGGAAAAATTAAATCCGGATTGTGTTCGGGTCTGTTATTCAGCACACACGTTTCTTATTAATATCGGGCGGTCGGAATGGCCGAAGACGTCCCCAGCGCCCGTTCTCTCCCAAATAAAATTGCCGCTATCTAAACAAAGAGCCCTAATTATTCGGCCGTGGCGGGCGGGGTCGCTCTCTTATGGGTGTTCAGGGGCCCATTTCGCTTCTCGTATAGGGCCCTGGGGACGAGCGGGCGCCGCCTAGCCAATCGGTGGATGGAGAAGCGAGCGATCCGCAACCTTTTTATAGTCGCTATCGGCATCGACGCTGGACTCTCCCGCACCGAACTCTGGGAATTAAAAGTACGAGCGTATATCTGATTACCCGAGACAGACGTTTATCTGGGACCGGTTGATCCCGATAACCGATAGCGTTGCTAAATTTATTTTTGCATCACCAGCGGCTAGTGCAAGCTGGACGAAATACTAAAAGCATTCTCTCCTAATTAGCTTTTCGATCTATCAGACAATATAGTAAGTAACGAAACTATTTTACAGCTATGAACAGCAATACCTATACGTCAATAAATAATTGAGATAATTTGATAACTTTTTCTAAAAATCACGATCATTTAAAGTGTCTGCTAATTGACATAATAAATATTTACGCAGCAATATTTTAGAAAATAAACAAATATTATAAACATGTAAATTGTGTCTATCCCATTTGTCCCATTGAACTGTCCTTTAATGGGACACCTGGCACTATTTTGTTTCGCTAGTCCAATATGGTATGGTTCGATATTTCAAGTAATTTCTGGAACTACTGAAATGCCAAAAATAGCAACTAAATTAAGCTTGCAAGTTAAATATCATGTTGATCTTTTTTGACAGAAAATTTGTATCTACTTTTAAACGGCAAGGAATATTTGCACAGTTCCTTAACTAAAATATTGGCATAGATTACACCTATGAACTGTACATACGTATAAATATAAAAAAAATGGTTGTCTGTAAAGTCGGTTTACGGACGGTAGTTTAACGTGACAACGTCATGACAAAACATTGATGAAATGATTGCATACTTTTATAGAGAAAATTGAGCACTTCGGCCGATCGTAGCCGATCGTAGCCGTTCGTGCCTCTCTATCGCTTGTTCCGCGCTCTCGCTTGCGCGGAACGGGACAATGAGTCATGCTTTTTCATGCATGCACCTGGCGTTCATCGTTTTAATAGACGTTATCACGTCAAAATAATAATTTAGTTTTAATTTTGGGTTCGTATTAGCTCCACCCAGTTGCTCAAGGTTATTTATTGGCTCTTACAAGCACCTTAAGAAACTAATCAAGAATTCCAAAAAATATCCAAATATTATTATTCCACTGGTGGGGATTTTCAAATTTTTGTCCAGAAATCGGTATCAGCTTTTTTAGGAAACATTTAAACAATTACATATGAATTATTTTGTGATAAGCTTCAACCAATTAATGGCCGACTACAGAATACGGGTCATTTCTCATAACTGAGAAGACCTAGAGCATACTTTCACGCTTATAAAGGATTACTGGCCAAAGCAAGATTTTGTGTCGACATAACTTAAAAATTGCCATCTATAGATAACAACAACTACGGCTGGCTTTATGTGCCCTTCGAAGTACGGAAGCACTCAAGAATGCTGCCACTAATTTGCCACTAGCCGTCACTCATCCAACTTCCGACCTCTGTTGCTTACCTCAGACCGCTTTAGTTTTTTATTCAGTTTTTTTTTGTTATTAAGCAAGTAGTTTTTTTTACGATATAATTCCAACTTGAATTTTTATATCATTAATGTAATTGAAAAGAACTACTAAGAAAGCGGCTCTTGACGGTTTCGCTAACCTAACTCATACCTGTTAATGATTTTCCTATTTCGTTTTAATTTTCCTTCTAAGATTAATACAAAATACCTTTGTATAGGAAGTAATAAAATATTATACTTATTTCTATAACGAAGCGGTTGAGAAAGGCGCAGTACCTACTGGTTCAGATCGTATTTTAATTTGCACCCGATTTTATTTTGAGACAATAAATTGGATATAAAGGGTTTCCGAGCCGTTTTTGCCTCCGGGCGCATTGTCTTCGCCCTACGCCTTTGCAGCATTTCTATTGTGTAGGAATTATGAAATAAAAAGGCGATATCGTGTGTCGGCGGCGAGGAGAGCGGTGGCGGCGCGCGCGGCTTGGGCGACACACGACACCCGCGCCCGCGCCCGCGCCCGCTGCCGCCCCCGCTACCGCCCCCGCTGCCTCGCTCGCCCGGCCGCCCGCCCGACACCATTGTGCGCCGTCATTCACCCGGCCGCCACCGACTCATATTCGATTGCAGTGTTTTAAACATTCGATTGCCCTCGCTCGTATTAAAGGGTTCCCAAGAAGCGGTACAATATAAGTTTTTTCACGTTTTGTAGTCTTTACCCGGGCGAAGGGTACGCTCATTGTTTCTATAGTGAATTGCGCTCAAATGAATGGGTTCCGAGTATTCATGCGTTAAGCACTTTGAGATCGCACAAAGATAATAAGCGGGCGGGTAAGGGCGGTACAGGGTCACCTGAGGTGGCAACAATAAACCTCCTACGTATTATATTCATAAGACTCGAGAATTTATTATTGTGTTCATACTAGCACAATTAACAACAATAATAATATGATTGAATTATAATTCGTATAATTTTCATACGTAGTAGAACTTTGATGGTAATGGACAATTAAACGTATTTTGAAAGCATTGAGGTCGTATTGCTCGTCAACCATCGAAATTTAAGAAGTGATGCTTCATCCCCCGAGATGCACACCAATCCAGGCTAAATCCCAAAAGGCGATGTTCACACTGTTCAATTAAACTTTGATATCTCTATGCGAGCGTCGCTTGCCTCGCGTCAGACTTCGGAGCTATGTAGGCGACAGAGATTCTGATACATAGGTACCTATTACGAAGTAGCAATAAAACCAAAATGTTGCAAAACCATTATTGCGTATGTTGATTACTTACTTATTTAAGCAAATTAGCTATAAATCATTTTAACGACGAATACCGATAATGCTGTTTATTTCTAAAATATGATTTAATCGGTCTCTCTTCTGTATGAAGTTATTAACATCCATAATTTCACTTTATAGTCATAATCAGATTTATGACAGAAAGTGTTAGTCATGCATGGTGGAAGGTTATTTCATTTTCCAGGCTAGCTACCACCTTCCTTCCGGAGGTTTGCATGAGCGTTCTTCGATACATAGATAGCCATGCACCGTCAAGTTTACTGGATGCCGCATCAAGTCCGCTACAAACTTGATAAGTAAACTTGATCATGTATGGCCAGCTTAATGCGGGTTCCCGGCTTCCTTTTTGGCTGGCAATGCGGCGGTGATCGCTTTTTTAATACCACTTACCACCCAATGACTCTGCTCATTTGTTCGTTATTAAAATAAATAAAAGAAATTTTATTGACATGTAAACAAAAAAAAAGCAATCGAATTATTTTACCGGTGACATTTGGCACGAACATCACTCGGATTACCCTGTGAATTACGACAGTGACTACGATAATGGCTTCAGTGGCGTGAAATTATGATGGAAATCGATTTTCGTCTTGATCGACCACTCGTTGGTACGTTGTTTGTTCAACAGCGGAACAATCGATCGGTGACTTCGATGAATTGTGCTTGACTGGGCACTGTTGGCTCGTTGAGACTTTAGTACTGGTATTGTAGGACTGGCTGGTTGTACAGGTGACAATAGATCACGGCGGGGATACTGGGGAAAGCGAAGATTCCGTGGGAACGCGGAAACGTGCTGGGTCCAAATAACTGTCAAGTGTCAGTAGTTACAATTAAGACCGTGTAGACTTAGAATTGTTGCAATAGATTTAAGTATTTGCATTACGATTCGAATTTTAATTTGCTGGGTTTAGGAAAATTATCAAAGAAGTTGTCACATACCTACTGGAACAATTTCAATTAGACAAAATAAGGCTAAGGTGGAAATTTAGTGAGTCTGAGATTGATATAAATAATCTTACAATTGAATCTTATGCAGATAATCTGCAATAAGTAGTTGATGGCTCTAGAATTCATAGATGTTTTTTCTCAATACTGACAAAAAGTAGCTAATTAATTCGTTAATTGGCTAGTTAATATGGAATCATTATCTTTGTACTAAGGAATTAAGGATAGACTCCTATGCCTCCCAAAATAGAGCTAATGCCGGTTCTGAAGTTGTCACCTCTTCAATTTAATGTTACGTACATCATAAAAACAATAGGCATATACACGGCAGTAAAGTAGGGTTGCCATCCGTCATGTTTTCTTAGGACATGTCCTGGTTTTTGTAGTGTCCTGGGACGTCCTGGATAGTTTTTAAGCAGCGTCCTGGGTTTTTAAATTTTAAAATTCCCGCGCCTCTTGTAAAAATTTTTACGTTGAAATTCCGAGATTTCGCAATTTCGGAATCTCGGACAATTTTTCAGTTCCAGGACTGAGTGTTTCAATATCGTAACTCCGGTATTCATTGTTACTAAACAAAAAAGATATTTCGAGTGTTTATTTATTTCTGAACGCACCCACGAACCCAATTATCCAATTCTCTCTATCCCTTGTTACCCCTAGCGCCACCATTATGACCTTTATAGATAGGCTGACTAAGAAATTGTAATATTTGTATGAAATCAATTTTTTTGTCGTGTTCAAAAGCAGCATTTGATTCAGAAAGATTTAGTTGTAATCCGTAAATATTCAAAAATATGCTATGATGAACATAATCTGATGTAACTTTAATCAAATAATTTATTTTATTATACATCCATCCACTCGCCTTTAGAGGTCAACTGCTGGACATAGGCCCCCTCAAACTTGCGCCACTATGACCGATCCTGAGCCTTCTGAGTCCAGCGGATGCCCACTGTTCTTCAGGCCGTTAGTCCATCTGGTCGGGAGGCGTCCTATACTTCGTTTTCCGAGACGTGGGTGCCATTCGAGGACTTTTCTTCCCCAACGGTTATCGGTCCTTTGAGCTATGTGGCTATATATAGAAATACAGAGCATAGCCCTCTCCATAGCATGTTGTGTGATTTTGAGCTTGTGGATTCGGACGACAGTAAAGCACCACGTCTCGGGAGCCTTATGTCATCACTGGCAACACACACTGCTCGAATACCTTCGACTTCAGGCACTGAGGTAATGTTTTGGACGACAAGATATGACGCAGTTTCCCAAACACAGCCCGATTTGGATTCTATGAGTGACTTATTTCTCGAAGTTCGATTTACCCATTTATATCATATATCCCAGGTAAATGTATTTGTCTGTAACTTCGAGAGTAGCGCCGTTAACAATACAATATGGGTTAACAATGCAATATAGGTATCAAATTAAAGAGATCTTCATCAGGTTTTCAAAAAAGTGTATCATAATATGTAGCTTTTTTCATAGAAGGTGGTTTTTTTTTAATTTTTAATTTCAACATCCAATTTCGGAACTAATTCCGGAATTCCGGAATCTGGGGTTAATACCGTAAACCAATTCCGGTATTGAGAATAGTTCCGATATCAAATGGCCTAATTGCAACTCTATTACTGCGTCCTGTTTTTAAACTGAGTTGTCCTGGTTTTTCCGACTTCAAATCCTGGTTTTTTAAATTTGAGGTTGGCAACCCTACAGTAAAGCAGCTTTATAGCAGAATCAATAAGAGGCGATGGTCTCCTTCCTTAGTTGAACGTAAAGTAGCAATGATCATGAGGTTCGCATCCTAAGATTTACACACAACAGTGGTGTTACGTCTCAAACCTATGCTCTGTTGCTAGCCTACAGACACTACACAGATAGGCTCTGTAATAGATAAGCGCAGATGAAAATTAGAAGTAAGCAGTGCTATCGAGATGCAAGCAGCGAGGTGTAGCGATGTCGCAGCGGTAGATCGTATCGCCGCCTTCATCTCGCCGCTACCCGCCGCACTCGCAGAGTCTTGCCGGCTGCCGCTACCTGATGCTATCTTTTTTATTGCTGTAATTATAAATAATCATAGATTTAAAAAGTTTCATTGCATGCTACTTAATTTGAATGTGGTGCATGAATTAAAATTGCAGCTATCTTAAATACATGCCGTATCACAAGAAAATTTCTACAATAGCAAAATGTATTATAAACTATTAACACTAATGGTTTCCACTTGGCTTAGGCCCGTGGAGAACCAACTACCGGTTTTAGCCAAGAAGGTTTAATCTTGAACGAAACAAAAATACTTAATAACAATTTTTATTTCAGAACAACATTCCATATTGGTATTAGTTACAATTTTATTGCATCCTAAGTGTAGTGTTAGTATTGGATATTTAAAATTAAAAAAAGCTACATCTTTAATTAAATCACGTCCTAAACATTAAAACAATTATAATAAATCCAATTCCAATAAATTAAATCAATAAAAATTAAAACAAATTAATGTCAACATAATTACTCCTTTAATAATGAAATATACTGTCACTAGCGGCTTCGCTTGTGTCATAAATTTTCCCTTTAACCTAACTCTACATACATTTTTATACCCAATTTCAATCACTTAGGGGTTAAATTTCTGAAAATGTCCATTTGTATTTAAACAACAGGCCACAAACAAATTTTCTCGATTTTAACTTTTAAACTGACTGATTTTCATAGAAACTTTCAGTGAGTTAAGAACAAGGTACCTACTTTAGTTGGTACAGGTAGCGCACTCTATCGAAATTTAAGGAAAACATTTCCAAGAGGGTTGCTTTCTAGGGGTTGTTTTCAGTAACTTCGCTTGTACCGACATCTGTCGAGATATTAGGGAATTATCTGGTAAGGTAGGTAGCAAAGAAGATATTTTGTAACTTTCCAAGTGTCACTTTTACGAAGCCTTGCATGGATGAATTTGCACGTAAATTTTTGGTATTTTTGTATTAAATATTGACATATTTATAACAGTTACCTACATGAGGTACAAAAGCGCGGTTACAAAATAAAAAATAATTATTTTTTGTTAGGAAAATAAAACCTAGATTATCTATATCACAAAAAATGTTTGTACGGATGTCCATAGAAACCATCCAACTGATATGGCTTAAAATGGTTTCATTTGAAAGGCAAACCGAAGGTGGTTTGGATTACTAAAACTATGCATTAAGCACATTTGGTCCATTCATAAAGTCGATTTTCCACTTTTCCCGTACAACACTTTGAAGATAATTATGTAAAGATGGCGCATCAAATCAACGTCAACGTCAAAACAAAAACACTGATCTGTCATTCTCATTTTTTAGCGTAGTGGAACACGCTGGGTATCCATTAGTAATAAAATATTGTAACTTCGCGTAATAGGTCGCGTTCAATTTACCAACTACAAAAAAGTAAGAGTTATTTTTTGTGATGCTACTACGTACCTATTATGTCTTCTGTGATGTTACTAATAATTTTTGGTTTTCGGATTTTTCCCTTAGCTTGAAAAAGGTGGAAGAAAATAAAATATAAAAAAATATACCAATATTCGTGGAAATAAAGGAATGTTTCCTTTCAGTAAAAGCCATCATTAATATTCAGGGTACTTTTCCTCCAACCACATTTTTAGGGTTCCGTAGCCAAATGGCAAAAAACGGAACCCTTATAGATTCGTCATGTCTGTCTGTCTGTCTTTTTTCCGAAACTATAGGAACTATACTGTTGAAACTTGGTAAGTAGATGTATTCTGTGAACCGCATTAAGATTTTTACACAAAAATAGAAAAAAAAACAATAAATTTTGGGGGTTCCCCATACTTAGAACTGAAACTCAAAAATTTTTTTTTCATCAAACCCATACGTGTGGGGTATATAGATATTCATAGGAATAGGTCTTCAAAAATGATATTGAAGTTTCTTATATCATTTTTTTAAAAATCGTTTGCGCGAGAGACACTTCCAAAGTGGTAAAATGTGTGTCCCCCCCCCCCCCCCCGTAACTTCTAAAATAAGAGAATGATAAAACTAAAAAAAATATATGATGTACATTACCATGCAAACTTCCAACGAAAATTGGTTTGAACGAGATCTAGTAAGTAGTTTTTTTAATACGTCATAAATCGTAAACCGCAATTTACCTCGATCAAAGTTACAACGAACTTCAAGAACTTTTATTAAATATTATGTTACTTGCTGCTACGGAACCCTTCATGGGCGATTCCGACTCGCACTTGGCCGCTTTTTTTCCATCCTGTATATAGGCTTGAACATATTTTTTAGGCATTCGCGATACTTTTCTTTACATAAGATATTTGATATGAAACAATTTTTATCCGGTAAGCACATAGGTGCAGAAACGCCACTAATACGGCTCTTGTACTAACTACTACGTAAATTAGGCATATCAATTAAAAAAAAGTACTTTATTATTCCCTGTAATATACTATAATGCTACTATATATATATATACTACTATATATACTATAATAATACTATAATGTATTAAAGTATCAGAACAGACAATGCGAACATAATTTGTATCGCGCCGTGAGGTTCTAATTTCAAAATTGAGCCTCCGTTCTCTTTTCAAAATCGTCTGAATCCATTCTGATAAAAAGTACAAAATATGTCTACAGAGGAAACATGAATTTTGCACTCGAATGGCGTACCAACTTAGAACCCCTTGTTGCGCTCAGGATTCTACTTTAGAATCCTTCGCACCGATCTTAATTCAAAAAAACACTCGCCTTAACTTAAAAAAAGATTCTACTATTTTGGTTGTATTGGGGTCGCCTAGAAGACAGACCCGATTCTCATACCGGGAGACTGTCGTGTCGTAAGAGGCAACAGAAGCTCCTTCATCTTGGTGAAACAAAACATTTGTAAACTTTGGCCGTCGAGTAACCCAAATTACTGACCCCAATCCCATGTGGCAGACCAGGATATCGTATAACAGTCTGGGCTAATGCAGATGCGTAGTTACCAAAATTTCATAATACAGATTGTTTGTAGACAACTAGGTTGATCGAGCAGTGACTTTTTTGGACGCCTTTTACAAAGACCTAACTAAATGTATATACAGGCTGTTCAGTACTAAATTTTTGGACACCTTTAATGACACCAAATGGTGCCAACGCATTTTATTCGGCTGCGCCTAGACTTAAAGGGCTGATGGATGGATAAAAGTGCGAAATAGGTAGATAGATACTCGAGACAATATTTGAATGAGTTATGTAGAGTTTGTTGTAAAGTGTTATAATAGTCAAAGTTCAAGAGTCTTTAAAAGTTAACTGACGACATAGTAAGTCCTACTGTCATTACCGATTATTGTTACAAAACATTGTAATCAAGCAATGAGCCGTCACTTGTGTGGACAGTGGACACGTAAATGAGTGATGTAGAGTTTGTTGTACAGTAGTGTTATAATATTATCGAAGTCAAAGTTCAAGAGCCTTTAAAAGCAAAGTGACGTCATAAGTCCTACTGTCATTACCGGTTATTGTTATAAATGTTATAACACATTGTTATCAAGCAGTGGGCGGCCACTTGGGTGCACGCGTGGGTGCGGTGGGCGGCGCTCGGACCGCCCACTGAGACGCCCACTCGCCACGCCCATTAGTATTGTACACGTTGGACGTCTGCATCTAAATAAAATAAAATTCATAAAGATTGCAGACTGCAGACTGACAAATATAAGCAGAAAGACGCAGACAGGGGTATCTTTCTGGGCGTTGATATTCAACTAAAATTTACAAAATAATTCGTTACATTTCTACTTGTATTCATCAATCAACAAAATAAGGATCGTTTATATATGTATCATGATTATTATCTAACACTTAATTCATTTTGTAATATGACACTGCATAAAATACTATACCTACTATACAAATTACCTTGTGTCCTCTATAACCATATGTCATTGATCAAATTAATGTACTTGTCAAGTCTGCAGTTTGACTTGTCAAAGCAGTTTGACTTGACGCGGTATCCAGTGTGCATGAGATAGCTATATGGCCAGATCGCTATACCGTGGCCATACACGATCAAGTGTTATAAGTGATCGAAGGATGCTGCGTCAAGTCAAACTGCAGACTTGACAAGTAGGTACACTTGATCGTGTATGGCCTCCATAACGCACCTATCTAGACAGTTATTTCTTCGTTGTTTTTTGGTGACATTCCAGATGTAATTATATTTATAATACAAAGCCAGCCAGTTCTTTCTTTCTTAGTCGGAAACGCATTGGTGATCAGTAAAAGTACCTACAGATGTCCGTGGGTCATGGTGACCACATATAACATCAGGTGGCTATTAATAACATCTGCTTGTTTGAGGCGAGTCACATAAAATGTTAACGTAAGATTTCTCAGACCCCTTCCCCTTCTTATGTAAGATTTTATCTAGATAAACATATAAAGTAATTTTAATAAAACTTATAATTTGACGGAAATCAAAAATTCATATTTTTTAAATTCAAATTCAAAATAATTGATTCATATAGGTATCACTGATACACTTACCTACGCACGTCATTTTTGTAATCAACCAGCTTTTCGGAAAGGTCCTTTGTCATGGAGGAGAAGAAAAGCCGTAAAACTTAGCACATCTTTTAAAAGCTCTCAAATACAACTCAAATATCCATCACTCTATGTTAGAGATTACAATTACCTAAGAGTTATAAATAGGGTATTTGACAAATTTTTAAAAATCATTTTAATGAGGGTTTTCTGAAACGGTCTACGACAGATGGCAGCACTTTGGCGTCAGGTCTAATGAACTGTCAAAATACATACGCGAATTTCAATTTTCTATGTATTTTTTGGTTTATTTATTCTTAAAATCATTACTTTAAGAATATTGTTTTCTAAAATGCCACAGTGTTGTGCAGTGCCTATGTGTGCAAATAAAACAGGAGGGCATAAGTTTCCTACTGGAGATAAAACCCGATTGAAACAGTCATTCAAAAATAAATTCCAACGAAAAATAGCCTGTGTTCCAGTGGTCGGATCGGGGCGCGAGAGGTACCAAAAGATCGGGCTCGGTGAGCACTACACAGAACTGAAATAAAATTTAATGTAGAAAGTGGTATGAGAAAATAATTTTGAAAATAGTGGTTTTTACAGTTTTTGGCAAAAATTTTTGAAATTTACGATATATTTTTTACGGAACTGATAGAAATTGGTGCGCCAAGGAATTTCAAATCTTCAAATACCGTGCACTGGTCGGTCGACGTGAAATTTTAAAAGAAACTATTGCAAAAACGTATGTTAATATAAGAAAAAAGTAGTTTAAAGAAAATTTTGGAAAATTTTAACGGAAATCAAAAACTAATTGGACAGTTGAAGAGAGCACTTCAAGCCGAATCTATTAATATATAGCACTACTATGTATGGTTAACTATTGGGAAGTACGAAATGTAAATCTATTAATTTAAAATTGCGTGTCGTCAGACCTAAGGTGGTTTTCGGTTCTAAGTAGACAATGTATGGGGAAGGAAGAAAGCGACTTTTTCTGTTCCAGTGGTCGGATAAATAAATAACTGCAATTTAGTAGTTAAAGAACGAAATCAAATTGTGTAAACAAAATCTAGTACCTATCTTTCAATGAGCTTTTCCTTAGTACCAGTGACTTTTGCGCCCCTTTTTTTGAGCTCAATCTTCAGTTCAGCGACCTTTTTCTGGCCGTAATCCATAATAAAATCAATAACACTTCCAAACATAACAGAATTTCAATAATTTGTGTTTAGTACCTACGACTCTGTGCTATCTGACAGCTGTTTAGACCTGCCGCCAACGTAACGCCGCCTGGTGGCAGAAAAAGTATCGAAAACCCTCATTTATTCTCCATTACAAAATAAACCTACTCTATTGATATTTCCGAAAAAAACAACAGTATTGTAAATCAATGTTAAAAATCAATGTTAAAGTTTAAACTTCCAAAACCGCGCCAAAAACGCTGTTTCTGTCATGGCGGCGGTCTATGATACGTGTGACGTCACACGCAAGTATCTACATTCCCTACGTTCCACTAGACGATCACAACGATCACGCTCACGACCGCGGTTTTTCCTGTTCCACTAGCTTGTGAGTGTTACAATCATACACCCAAGTGGAACGGGCACTTCGATCCACCCCGTGAGGTGGGTTGTTTTGAGCGTGCCGTGAGCGAAATTAATGACGTCATCAATGACGTTTTCACCGCGACCATGACGACCTTGGTCGCCATGTGGAACGCGTTTTGATCGTTGTGAGCGATGTGAGCGTCTACTGGAACGCAGCCATTATGATTAAATAGAGGAAAGATCTGATTTTTTACTAGTGTCACTTGCGTGTGACGTCATCAAAGTTGTCACCAATCACAGGGCGTTTCGGTCCCTGGTAAAATTTCCTAAAATTACTGTATTTTAATTTCATGTTATTTGCAAATATACGTGATTTACTTGAAAATAAAGTGAAATATGTTTTTTAGTATTACTATGTGATAGAATAATAATAATTTGTAGTATATTATCAATGTTGTGAAATACCCTATTAAAACGTAAAATTTTCTTGAAACCCCTCTCCCCGAAGTAAGGACATGCAGAGATTTTTAGAGATGTAGAGACTTTTACCACCATAAAGCACACATCCTTATACTTTTGTTGGAAGAAATTTTTAAGATTCGACATCTGTTACACATTTTCTGACATTGCCGCTTATACTCGTATAAATTAACTTAAATTAAACCCATTGAATATATGAATTGAATATATGAATAATTCATAAAATATGTGCCTTAAGATAAAACCAGTATTGACAATGAATTACCTTATTTGTAGGTCTTGTAATAAAATGATAATACGACAGAATGGGTACAAAAAACCTCCCGCATTGTTAAAAATTACGCGACGGATAGAAAAAAATGGAGGTCTTCATCAATACAAACTAAGGGCGTTTAAAGGTAACTAGTCTCATTTAATAACAATCGGGCTTTTATAATTGTTTATCGGCAGCAGGTGACCACCTCAGGGGACAAATTGTGAATGTTCTAATGGCTTTTAAAATGCGTGAAATGAAATCGACCACCCAATCAGAGGATTCCCATCCGTTATATGAACGGTTACGGAAGAGTTGCTATTGATTTCTTCCGCTAAAACTGGGTTAGAATTATTAGTTAAATTAATCGAATGTCTACATAAGTACCTATATCGTAGTTTCACGTAACAAAAGTCAAAAGAAGATTTGGATTCCAATATTCGTACTTTTTCAATTAAGTACTATACTCGAAATACAATCATATAATATCAATAAACATCTTAATATATATAAATTACGTGTCACGTTGTTTGTCCGCGATGAACTACTTAACCGATTTCAATCTGCACACCGTGTGCAGTTTGATCCAACTTGAAAGATAGGATAGCTTACATCTCAAAAAAAAAGCTTTTGACAGAACGAAGTCTGTCTGGGCAGCTAGTTTACTTATATGTTTCTCATTGAAACGGCTCTATAACTTAACAAATTAAAGAATAAAGTGGGGTACATAAACATAAATCATAAAACATTAACATAACTGAGTAAATATTTCGGGCTCGTATGACGTTAAATATAGCGATTGCATTTCTCAAAGCAAAGCGAGAGCAGGTTACAAGTCTAATAAACCTGTTTGTAATGCTACTCATTTCTGTTCCAAATAAAAAAAATATCGTTGTGGTTTAACTCAAAGCAATAGGCAAAGTTGCTACGGTGATCGGTGAAATGACTGGTCGAGGTATTTTGGGGCGATTTTATGGGAGCTCGTAATTATTATCGTAATGTCCGTACAAGTTGCGGCCAACGCCAAATATTTTACCACAGAGTAACTGCGACTTGTTTCATCATTGAGTGTTATATTTTAGGTGTTATTTTTCATTGCAGGTATTTACCATATTTTTCCGTTGCAGTTATTTTCAACTAGATATCTCTCTCTTTGTGTGTATCTTAGTGAGAGAGTTACTCATTGTTTACTACCTATAAATAAAATGTAACACTAGTTCTTGTACTACATTGTAGCTAGCTATTTTCATCTTAATTTTAAAAAGTGCACTTGTGAGTGCACCTGCAATTATTGCGACCTTCAAATTTTAATTGCACAAAATTGCCACAAATACAGCTACAACAACTTTTTATTATGTTGCAACTAATTGGAGTTTATTGGAGTTTACTCCTTACGAATCGATTTTCAATTTTCATAGACATAATATATGCCTGGGGTTTGAAAATTTATGAGGAATAAAATCAACTTTTCTCTGTTACGTTACGTTATGCGTTATGTTCGTTCGCAAACTAACAAGAATCTAGATGGCGCTGTTACTGATTTCACGATAACGTCATGTTAAATTAAATAATTATATAAATAAATGTATCAAGCATGCTTTCAGTAATATAAAATTAACTTCAAAATGCGTTCATTTACCCTCATTTGCCATTATAAAAACCAGATTTCTATTGCCTTTGCCTCGAAAAACCTACTCCTCACAGATTATGAACATACCGCTTTTCATTATTAAACTACACTGTTTCTCACAAAGTTTTTATTTGTCGGTAGAAAATCAGCGTATTCACGTCTGTAATGCTCATTGGTATCGTCATTGTGGTGAAGATTGCATTCGGTGTGAGCTGAGCAGTTCCCATCTAAATTGAGTCATTTATTTGATTTCGTAGCGGTGCGCGTTACACGCTGTTACGGTAGTAGTGGAATTAATGTGTTATAATAAAATTTTATTGTTGATTCTAATCATGGCCACTATATTTTTTTGATGAAAAACCATTGGAAAATGCTTATTCTGCTTCTAAATTGATATTCTTGCGTTACCTTTACCTTTTAATTTTTTTGATTTCAAATTCTTTATACACTATTGCAAAAGCGAATGCTTTGTGTAAATACTAGTTAAATGATTTAGTGATCACACTATTATTTTCTAAGGAAAAATCTAATTGACGATATACCTAATACTATTTTATTTTCATCCAAGAAATTAATCCCCAAACTGATTAATACGGTATTTCAAAATACGTCTTATTTCCTTATCAAATTCTGATTTAGAATAGAATAGAATAGAAAAAGTTTATTTTGTCAAGCACAATGCAATGCAACGAGTTACAATGTTACTTAATAATTAAATTAAACAATAAACAAATAATAATTTCTGCTCCGTTAACCAGGTATCAAAATCATTTAAGTTAATTAATTTCTAACTCGTCATTAAACTATCCATTGGCCCAAATATGTCAAATAAATTTACAATCTGCTAAGCAATCGTAAATGATATAATACAAATAATAGAATGTAAGGTAGGTTTTCGGAAACATCGGTCGTATTACGTTCAACATACATACCTAAGTATTATGACGTGTATGAAAATAGAAATCTTAAGATTCTGATTCATCAACGCCCAGGTTATAAATATTGTTTATAATTATTTTTAGGGAACGATTTTTTATACATAATAGGTACCCAGAATCATTGACGTACCTAATGACTAAATAAATAAATAAATGTGTTTCATTTAAAACACAACTTTTTTATTTATTTTCACTTTATTATAGGTACTCTTTAAGTAGTACAAAAGGTGGACTTAATGTTATAAGCATTCTTTGCCAGTGTTGCCAGATGGGGCTATGTAGCGCCAATGAAATGGGGCTATCTCCCTTACCCAGCGGCTGTAAAATATTTGCCTCCATTCAAAAAGGGAATAACACACAGTTATGCCCTTATGTTTTTATTACACCAATGGATTCAGCACATCGAGTTACATAACATTTAATATTACCGCTGGCTACAGGTAGCCGAGTCGGCCACGGAGTAGCCAGCGGTAATATTTTCTCGCCGCTCGGTAAGGGAGATAGCCCCATTTCATTGTTGCTATAATATAGCCCCATCTGGCAACACTGTTCTCTGCCAGTCGAGTCGAACTTTGATCTAAACTCTAAACAGAGAACAGCGAAGGCGGTACAAAATGGAATTTAAAAGTAGAAATAAAAGAATGAAACGGAATACAATGTATATTGATCATACGGGATAAAATGTAGGTATATTGATCATAATGAAATCTTCACTTTTAATATTTGAGATGTCATTATTTATTACTCACAAGAACCAAGAAAACTACCATTTTAGACTAAAAAATCTGAGTCGATATCAAAATATAGTCTCGGATTACATTTAATTACTATTGCAGCAAATGATGTGTATTTAGTATGCAACTTTTATTGGTTCATAAATAGTGATGGTTATCACGCTTACATAACTGATAGCTAATTTATGTTCAAGAGCAGCTGGGCGTTTGGCCTAATTATGGAAGACAAATATCTAGTTCAGTTTTCTAAGAGGGATAAGAAAATTAATTGATTTATATTAATGATTACTTGTATTGGTTGGAGTTACTCAGAGTGGGTACTCTGAGTTGGTAGACTCACTAGACTGATATTACCAAGTAAACTAGATGTACTTACTAGGTATTTCAAGAACAAGAAACTCGTATTAGAATACCTATATGGATCAGGAATATAGGAAATTATGTAGATATAGGTACATATACTCACTAAGTACTCTTTTGAGGTTTTTTCGGACAATTTCTTTTGCAGAAGTGTCCTGGTACCTGTACGTAATTTATAATAGCGAACTAGCATAAAAAACCTCGCGTTTTTCTTAGAAATTATAATTACAATAATTATTTATATTTATTATAAGTTTATATTATTATCGCATAGTTATCGCTTCACAAATTTTATTTCCATATCGATCTATTTATGTCAATGAAATCCACATTTAATTTAAATCTATACCTACATGTTCCTGATAGTTATAGTTTATCAACCGACCAAGTTATCGTATTCAATCAAAATATCAGAACGTGTTTGTTGTTTAGAAATGGAATAGCCTCATCTCCTTTGTTTGTTTAGCTATTGTGCGTGATAGCGGAGTGGAGTCGAGCGTTCGTCTTGGCTTCCCCGGCATTTCCTGTTGCTTATGCTCCTACAGCATGTATTGTTCACGATCCTATACCCATTGTTATTGTCCAATTCGAGGCGTTCACTGTGCCACAGCCTTCGGGTTAGTTTACAGTTTGACATTCTGTGCGAATTGCGTCACGAACACTTGCGCAATTAGGTATATTATGGCGCAAATAAGATGGCCATTTAATTTGAGTGATCTTCGCTATTTTGACGATATTTCTTTAGGCACAATTGTCACTTTGTGAACTACGTATTAATGTATAGAATTCGTAATTTTTACACAATATTATTAGGTATTTATTGAGTCGATTGAATTTACTCGAACTTATTTTTTCAATAAAGTTGTATGCCTGTATAAAAATATTTGTTATTTTCTGTACCGGCAACCTATGGACGAAGCCAAAACTTAAAAGTAATCCATTTAATTTAATGTAAACAAAGTTGCATGATGGTATAACTCTTCTACTACGAGTATGTACGCTCACAAATCAAGTGGTCGCCTGCAGGAGCAGTTAAGAGGCGGAAGTCCATCTGAGGCGCTGTTCCAAGTCCGGAGGGAACGCCGGACGTTCGGCCCACTACCGGATTGTAGGAGGGCCACGGTTCCGGTCGCACTTACATCACAACTTTATCCTAACTTTATGTAAATAGTTTCTCTGAAGTTCTCTTTAAATCCACAAAATATAGGGATAATATTATACATTTGTGATAGCAATTGTATGCAACTAATAGAGGTATGCCTGTTGGTAGTGTTGTTGTAAAATAGTGTTTTAAAGAGACTTACAAGATATGTTACAGGATCATTATCAATTCCTCACAAACGAATGCTACAATTACAACTAAGAAAGCTTGTGAAGGTATGCTGCTTCAATATAGATTAATGTAGGTACTGTAGAGGGACTTATAGGGCTATGAGAGCTTTAAGCTTGATGGATTTTCACGAGTTTTTACGAGCCTTAGATAACTTTAATAACAGGAATCGACTGCTCCCACAATAGTTATCCATCTATGATTCAACCACCCTTAAAATTGCTTCATTTCCTCGATCCTATACGATCGTAAGCTCAAATAGTTGATATAAATTACTTCTTAAGTATTTGAAAAGTCGTTAAAAGTGTGTAAACGGCTGAAGCGTAGCCAGACTTAATAGTATCATTATCCTGTAGGTATAACACTTAACTCGTTAGTAACGCCTCGACCAAATTACGTGCATCGACACCTGCGCCACGCATCACTTGCTACTCCGCCAGTGATTGCTTGTTGCTAGTTTCTATCGCTGGCCGATACGTTAGCAATTTGGCGTTGATTGTGGGCAGGGGCGAATCGGCACGTAGTTCCGGAGCAGGCGCTGCAGGTGATGTTGTGGTCGCGCACCGCCGCTGCCACCTGCGAGCTTCACGCCTCGCGCATCGCTACCTCATAATATCACACCGGTCAATCACTGCCGTTTAGATATTAGACTGTTTAATTTTCAAACGTTTTAAAGAATGGCCAGATTATTATCGAATGTTTGTCAGTCGATTTTTTATTTTACTTTTACGTTTTGGATTCAAGCGATTTTTTCGGAATATATATTATGTATTGGCGATGGACAATTACATACACGATACATGTACTATTATGTCTTCTGTGACGATAAACAATAATTTGGATGAAACAAATA
This sequence comes from Thymelicus sylvestris, assembly GCA_911387775.1. Taxonomy (NCBI): domain Eukaryota; kingdom Metazoa; phylum Arthropoda; class Insecta; order Lepidoptera; family Hesperiidae; genus Thymelicus; species Thymelicus sylvestris. The sequence goes on from OU426886.1 coordinate 9,572,834, forward strand.
GTTTGAAATAAAGCAATTGAAACATTAATTGCTTACAAAATATGTTTACATATGGTTTAGAACAGTTTTTTCTTAGCCCAATAAAATAAAAACTGTTAATAATAGTTGGAACGGTTTTCTGCAGGTCAATGTCTTTAATCACTGTTAAAGTCATGTTTTGCCTAAAGAAAATTTTACGATTTTTTTGAGGCATTAATCCTACTACCGTTATTAAAATGGTTGTCTTGAATCTCCTTATTAAATCGAAAGTTTGAAAGAATGATGGCGTAGAGTACTGACCGATACGGAACCACAAACGTGGTGTATTCAGGGTCTAGCGATTAACGCAGCATAACTCTCCAAGAGCTGATAAAAAGCGTCGTGACGCGCCGTGGCAATTGTTCGTCACGAGCGACGTTCGGGCCAGGGATAAATCCGTCGCAGATTCTACTAGGATAACAACACGATTTAGAATTGCTGGTGACCTCAGATTTTAAACTAATTTTAAAAACTATATACGCTTGACCCAGGGTGAAAATGTATTTTATTTCGCTAACTTAGGTATGTGCTTGCTGAAAGACACATAATTTTAAATTAAGCAGTAAAGCTTTATATACATATATTTATATGATATGAAAGTAGCAATAATCATTAGAATTTAGATCATCTGACATAATGTGTTCACCGCAGCACCATATGTCACAGACAACATCTTGATCCAACTTCATATTTAACTTATTTTGTCATTAGGGAGAAGGGGCATTAGTGTACCTATCTGGTGCTGAGTGGTAAATGCGAATGCCAAGTAACTGTAACCAATCTTCAATAGACTCTTACTTAGGGACTCTTAGTCTGAGTTGGAATTTATTGTGAGTAGATTTCACTGGACTGGTAATCCCATTCAAACACCATTCATTCTAAGTACAAGCTATTCTTCTTTACTCATAGCAGAGAACACAAAGGTGCCAGGTGCTTGTAGTTATCCTTAACATATGTATATATTTTGAATAGCTGAAATATATTATATCTTTAATTCCTTATCCCCTTTTTTGAAGTCGCTTAATAAAACAAAACAACACATAAATTATGAGCAAAGGCAGCGACAAAAATGTCCAGCAAAACTTTTGGAGGCAGTAGCATGCGCCTACAGTTCTGACCTCTGCGTGCAAGGCGCTGTCACCAACGAGTACCTCGGCTCGGTCATGCTGCTTGGTTAGTTACACCAAACTCACCACTTAGTCATGCTCCCTACGATCCGCGTCACTGTTACTGAGCCATTTCAATATGTTTCCCACGGAGCATTTACTGATTTTCTAAATATAATGAGTAAAATAAAATTAGATGATAATTAAATAAAGGGGAAAAAAAATTATGACAAATACCATAAGAGTTAAATAAAATGTTTATATAACTTTCTTTGTTCGTTAGTTTGTTTGTTAGCATATCTAGCAGGCTGTATTAAAACCTACTTCCTCTCGTTCTACAGAGTTGAAAGTGATTATAATACATTTTTATGACAATTTTGACCTGATTCTCTGCTCAAGGTTGACGAGGGAACTCCTCAACGGCCAACAGCAGAAACACAAAATTAAAAGTTTGTTTTTAAAATATTTTTTAAATAATAATTTTTAATTACATATGCGCCAGTGAAATTTTTACATCTTATTTTATTACTAAAAGAAGGGACATATCGTCCATTGACAGTCAGGGTCCAGAGGAAATTGCATTAGATGAAAAACAGAGATGGGATGTCAAAGATCCGAACCACTAAGGCAAAATCAAGTAAAATCTCAGATATTTCAAATAAAAAAAATATACGTGTCGAATTGAGAACCTCCTCCTTTTTTTTTCGTCGGTTAATTTAGAAGAAATAGATGAATAAACCACTAGACATATTATTTTATGCCACTAGCGCCAACTGTAATGTAATTGTAACTTTTTTGTTATCAAATATAAATGGGTAGATATACCAAGAAACCTTTGATGACTGTGTCTTAGATTTCGCTATTAGGTGACGCTTCTTAGAGCTCGGTGTTCAGGGAACGCGTAGATGGCTACGATAGGCAACGAGCAGTAGTTTTTATAGATAAATAAAGGCGTCAAAAGTAGCACCGCGTTATATCATTTACAGAGATCAGGCGTTACGGTCACGTATCGCTCCACTCCCACGTCTTAATTGACCTATTTCGTGTGAGATGTTACACGCAGTTCACAGAGACGCCGCTTTAGGGATACCATCGCCGCGAGACGTGATACCGACTATCGTGTGTGCCTACATTTACTCTATTCCTGTCACACGTATTTAAGAGACGTGCTTCTTATGGTGCTTAACAAAATATTGCTCATAGATCAATGGAGTTAAATATTATTTGATAAAATTGGTGTTGTTTCTTTTAAAAGGAATCATTGTGTTGTCATACAGATAATAGGGAAATGTAGGTTGAAAAACAACGAAAAACTCTGAGTTGGGGCGTAAGTAAGCATATGGCTCTACCACGGTAAAGATAGATAATTAAACATCTTTACCATGGCTCTACCAAGTACGTTATATACATCACCCGCAATCAAAATAACGGTCAGACTTATGGAAGTGAAATGGAAAGGTATAACCTATTAGCTTTGTACTTTACCCAAATTTAATGACACTGAATACATAGTGGAAAACTCTGAGGAAAAAATAAACAAAGGTCCAAATAACAGAAAAACTTTTGGAGCGTTCACGTTCCGTCTTACGTCAGTAATCTTGATAGTAAAGACTGATGTCACATGTGAAGGAGAGTGTATGGCTGTATGCGGTCCACGGTCGTGCCGGAATCTCTCGTATTTGTGGTTAATGTGTGAAGTTTTGTCACGACGCAAATTACGAGGTGTTGGGTTTTTGACATGTAATTCTCATCTTGTAGTTTTATTAAGTGACCCTATCTACTATGCGTTATACGTATCACTGATGCGATGCCGGTCAAGAAAGAGAAGAAAATGAAAGAAATCAATAAATTTTACTAATTTTTAATATGTTTGTTAGTTTAAGTGAAGTTTTTGTTAGTTTCGTGTGAAGTCGTACTTAAAAATTAAACCGGCCAAGTGCGTCATGCCATTTATTGCCTTTTAAATTCATCAATATGCTATTTCCGTGAATATTTTCACATGTCCAACACCTACCATTTAGCTGAAAGGGCAATATTTTTAAAGACCTGTTCAAGAAAACGAAAAAAAAATATATCCCGACTGTACCTTGTATATCCATGCCTAGTTTTCTCTGTATTTAGTGGACGGACGGACATGACGAAACGAAAATGTTTCCTTTTTGACTACGAAACACTAAAAAAAATATTATATTAACTAATATCTGCTCTTATAAACATAACAAAACAAAATCAGTTCATTAAGAGCTATGACTCTACGCCCTTACTATTAAATTGTATAACCCTTCAATCTACTACTGTATTTTGTAAACATAATAATTTAAAAATCGTGTGATATTGTGAGTGAATGATTTGCCGTATCACTCGGACCACCCTGTCCTCATCTATCTCCCACCGCGATCACAACCGTCACAACGATCGATTAGATTGTCTTGTGTGGCCATTATTTAACGCGTTTCGGACTGTGAAATTGGTTACACGTTACACGTGAGAAACGCTGAGATGATTTTCTTAACTCTTTACGTTTTGGTTATGATATTCTATGGTAACACTGTTGCTTAATATGGCAGTGTTCATGCATATTGAGGATTGAGGGTGAATATGTAAAAAATACTTTCTACATACGTATACATACAGGCCGAATTCAGATATTTTCATTTTCAACCTCCGATTCAAAAGAGGGTTGTTATAAGTTTGATGTGTCTCTCTCTCTCTCTGTGTATGCGTGTGTGTGTGTGTGTGTGTGTGTGTGTGTGTGTGTGTGTGTGTGTGTGTTTTTCAGTGCATATGGACCGATTTGATTAGTTTTTTGTTAGAAAACTACCGTGAGATGTTCGTTAGTTGTGTTTGGTTAAAATAAAGTTGTCGGGAATTTTTGAAATTTTTCAACCTAATGCTAGTGCAACTTGTGTTAAAAATATGAAAACGTGCAGTTAACCCACAATATGTATTGTGGAAACATAACTATGGGCTAAAGCCATACTGTTTGTTCTATATGAAGGGCTGGTCGACCTAAAGCAGGTAGAGTCAGGCCTTGTAGAGATAGAGGATTTGCTCTTCATGAGGTATGATAACTTTTTAACACAGATAACGTTAAATACGCTTTTGGCACTTGGCAATGTATTTACCACGAAATGTTTTGAGTGGCATTCATTAATTGCCGGGTCAAGTATCCGAAAGCGACGAGTTTCTATGGTTCCTTAAGCAAGGTTTTACAGTAGTAGTGTGTTGAACTCAGTATGGAATGATCACTTACAATTAGATGGCGAATCTGCTCGCTTGTCAAAATAATAAATAATGGGATATATTTGAAGTAAAATTAAGCTATTTTAAGTTAAGTTTTAACTACTTACTTACCTTTAATTGAAAATGTTAACATATTCGTAACACAGGCGTAAACCTACTACAATCATTACAAATAGTAATAAAATATCCTAAAATATTGTGTTAGGAATATTTTTATAACAGTGACAGGTAATTCAAGTAGATTGAGATGTGAGTAATAATACGATATCATTCACGTACGGAGTGGCGGTTCCCGGCTGTCCCATTGATTTATTAGGACGTGAATAGACGTGCTCGCATGTCGCGGGCCCTCGGGACAGTCGGGAGCGCAGGTAGGCTCCTGTATACACTTCCTGAATGTTTGTTGACGTCGATAATTCATCATGCACCTTGATCAGGAGTGCTATTCTCTAAAATACAAACTCGAAATCGAAGCTCACTCAACTCTAAAATACAAACTCGAAATCGAAGCTCACTCAAGTGAGACTCGAAAGCGAACTTGCATCATCTTGATATGTCATTCTCTAATCATCTAGTACGCACTTGCGAAGTAAAGTGAGTCTCGAACTCGAACTTCAAACGACTAAAGATATGAATTTTGACACTCATCGTGGATTCCGCTGTCGAGTTACAAAACATAGCCTTGCAGATTTTAACAGGTTTGCACACTAGCGGTGAACTGTCGTAAAACACACTGTTTATGCATAATAATTAATCTTTGATGTTTACTATAGGATTTAATTTTGGCTAATTACAGTAATTTTACTATGAAACATGTAAACATTCTCTTTAGCCGTGACCAAGATTTGGCCACTGGGTTGAAATTGAAATATTTTCATAGCTACTATGGGACTATTGTATTGTATAATATTATACGTATATAGGTAAGTAAATTATAAAGTAAAAAGTATAAAGTCAAAGTAAACCTCATATAAATATGTGTAATACTGTCTGATATGAACCGAGAAAGTTTAGTAAATAGTAAAAGTTTAATGAGATGATAGCAAGTTGACGTTCAAATCAAGGGGTTGAACTAGTGCTGTGAGGAACTGATCAGGGTAGCTGTGAAGGTGTCTCGGAGTCAGTCCGTCGCATCAAATATGTAGGAGACTTTCAGACTCCGTGCGCGGGGACGATACCGCTTGAGAAAATTGACGTGGTATCGACTGGCGAATCCAATATGGTACTGTGATGTTAATGTTTTCTTACCACTTTTTCGGTTACTAAAACGAATTATAGTAAGTTTATATATAAGTAGATTTGATATTTATTTATTTATATATTGAACGCCAACATAATATGCATTAGCTCAAACACAATAAACTTATTAAAATACAATTTCTCAGGAATATTTAAGTAAGCTGCACAGTTCTTATACGCTAATATTTAATATTGATAAAGTAGGTAGATATTGACCAAGATCGATAATTCACTCCACTCTTAGGGGAGGTATCAATTAGCAGCATATAAATACGAGTACATACTAAGTTATACTAATGCTCCTCTAAACAAAACAAGAAAGGATAAGTGCAAACAAAGTCCGTGTCCCGGACCCTCATCATAGCGTCGCGGCGTCGTCCGGGAATGCCGAGATAAGAAGAGGCTGCTTTTTCATAATACTTTATTCAAGGCTGGAGATTTGGTTCAGTGACAGACTAATCAGTGGTGTCAGAAGCGAGGTGCGGCGCTTAAGTATTAATGTTTAACCCTTTTGTATCCGCTGGTGCGCCCGACAACTGCGTGTCAATCCCATCTCTCCTCCCGTACGTCTGTTGAATATTTTATTTTCATTAATTTGTCAGCTTTGTAAGCTCGTTTACTTTACTGTTTGGTATGGAAACAATTCAATTGATAGAGAAATAGATAAGTTTTTCAATTAATTGTAGGTGGTGTTAATTGTTTTTATTCATATTCTCTCTTGGCTTTCAACCTTGTAAGGGGAACGCAAAATCAATTTCTGATGGTAAAAATTAATACAAACTAGGTATTTACGAAAGAAACAAATAATGTATTGTGTTAACAATTATAACAATAACAAAATAAGGAATAAAAAATAGTTATCAATAGTGGAGTGGTCTATAGATAATTGACAATAACAATTTATTATTATTACTATATGAAGTGACATTTATTTGCTACAATATAAGCCTTGGTGGGATGGAGAAAACCACTTTATTCTACAACTACTGTGAATATTATAATCCCGTAGGCATTATTACCCGGCGATCACCAGTGACAATCCCCAATGGTGCAGTTCTGTGCAGATGTTTTAGGAGTTTATCCGTAAAATCTGTCCGGAGCGCGGTTGGTGGGACTTGGCCATAATCCGGGTAATATATGCGCAACTAAAAGGTACGGCCGCGTCGGTATGAGGCTATGAGCCCCGAAGGAACGATCGGCCATCGGGTGACCGGGCTGGACGCTTAGAAAGGAATACTTGTCGTTTATTATACTTTAGCATGACATATTTTAGATTTAAACGCTTGGAATGTTTTATTATTGAAGATAGGAACTGCTAGCACTACCGTATCACTTACCTACGTTTTTATAAGGACTTCACTTATAAAGGCGAAAAGGCAGTGACAATGGAATTGCAATCAAACTAAATGGTTTTGTATGCGAGCCAACAACCGCGAGAAGCTTTGTCTGTCGGTATTCAGAGTCCATTTAAAATAAGACAAACGTATTATTTTCTATTATGTACCTAGGTTCTGAATAATGAACACCTATATTACTTAAAAAGCGGCCAAGTGAGAGTCGGACTCGCCCATGAAGGGTTCCGTAGCAGCAAGTAACATAATATAAAAGTTCTTGAAGTTCGTTGTAACTTTGATCGAGGTAAATTGCGGTTTACGATTTATGACGTATTAAAAAAAAACTACTTACTAGATCTCGTTCAAACCAATTTTCGTTGGAAGTTTGCATGGTAATATACATCATATATTTTTTTTAGTTTTATCATTCTCTTATTTTAGAAGTTACGGGGGGGGGGGGGGGACACATTTTTCCACTTTGGAAGTGTCTCTCGCGCAAACTATTCAGTTTAGAAAAAAATGATATGAGAAACCTCAATATCATTTTTGAAGACCTATTCATAGATACCCTACATGTATGGGTTTGATGAAAAAAAAATTTTTGAGTTTCAGTTCTAAGTATGGGGAACCCCCAAAATTTATTGTTTTTTTCTATTTTTGTGTGAAAATCTTAATGCGGTTCACAGAATACATCTACTTACCAAGTTTCAACAGTGTAGTTCTTATAGTTTCGGAGAAAAGTGGCTGTGACATACGGACGGACGGACAGACAGACAGACAGACAGACAGACAGACAGACATGACGAATCTATAAGGGTTCCGTTTTTTGCCATTTGGCTACGGAACCCTAAAAATGACGTGTACTTCAGAGTTCATCAAAGGATCATTATCATTATTACCTGATAAAATTATTTGTTGACGAAATCATCAATATAGACCGATAGATGAACTAACTTGAAATTTAGGTACCTACAATTACTATAACGACTGGTAGCATTTAGGCTTAATTAATATTAATAAACTCTACATACCCGACGCAGGGTTCCGAGTCGTTATTAAAATATCATAAATAACCAATGGAAAATTAATAACTAATCATTCAACCTGGAGCCCTTTGTTTTACACTTTGGCATATTATCTGGGGTCCAAGGTCGTGAGGGATTAGTCCCTTATGTTGATTAGGTACCTTATCGTTGTGGTTGATTGAATAACATGGGATGGTTCTGTAGTGTGAAGAGAAAGCAGTAATTTTGTTATGGTCATATTCAATTAGCAGCCCACAACTGGGCACGTGTCTAAAAGAAGAGGCTGATGCTATAATATGCTGTCTGTTGAATACTGCCTACCTTATACGCGTATGTGAAGTTAATCGTTATTGTACTTTACGAAAGATGTCTTTTTCAGGCAGTTGCTAAAAGATAGCGATAGTTCTAGTGGAGGCTAACAGCGGCGCGAGGCGCGGGGCGCGGGGGCGCGGCGCCCATTGGTCGCGCCCACCCGTGGGTGGAACGGGAAAACGTAGACACTTAACACTTTTCCTCCTCGTTCCCGTTTTAAAAAGCTTTTAGCAGCCGTCGCCTCATCTTCACTCAGATTTATGCATTTTTCACGTACGGCTCATTTGTGCTAAACGACACGTCACCTGTTAACGATTGATTACGCTTGGGACTTTGTCCTGAAAATAACATATTCATTTGAATATTTTTACGTGAGATATTCTTAAGATATTATTTTATTGATCTGAGATATTAAGTAATATAGAAGACATAGAAGTAGGTACCTAAGAGCAACATTGTAGAGTCCACAGACATGTATGGTAGAGTCGCACAGTCTTGTCTTTTGAATTACAAGTTAGAAATCGATTTAAAGTTTTGGATAATTTTTGATCAAAAACAGTAGAAGACAGAAATATTATGTGACGTAATTTATCACCCACATTTTGTGTTTTCAATGTAACAACTAAATGATATCAGTAAACAGAGTTTACAGTTGTCATTCACGGCTTCCGTGAAATAAGCTTGAGGGGTAACTTGCAAAATAGTGAGTCCCGAGCCCGGAATAGTTTCACATAGTTTAGTTAAAAGTTTTCCTCGCTGAAGGGGTGTGTGGGCGCTCAAGCGCTCGGCTCGGGCAGTGGGCGGAGCAGGCGGGCGGGGCAGGGTGCCGCGGGTGCTGCGGTCGACCCACCGCGCCGAGCCGCCGCCGGAGCCCGCTGAAGCCCGCAGCAGCCTCGCAGTCGCGCTCCACTCGCCACTCACCGCGCGCGCCCGTGCATCGTTGCACTGACCGAATTACGTCTGATCCACACCGAAACTTCGCGTAAGTTTCGCCCTTTACCGCGGATTGACGTGTCGCTTCCTTTACAATGTAAAGACGCGTATCCTAACCAACTCTTCTTAATTGACCCTAGCCTTACATGGACTCATTACCCATCCGAAACTTGATTCACCTGTAACCGGAACGCAAAGGTGCGTGCCACAAACGATTGTCGCTAATTAAGTCGCTCGACGGCAGCCACCCAAATAATTGCCGTGAAGGAAGCGTACGAGGGCAGCTCGCGGCGGGCGCCCCTTCAATTAGTGCCACCTGTCGGCCACGCGTTGCGCATTAATTCGCACTCGCGATAAGTTCATCCACAAAAACCCCAAAATAAACTGGAATCGATGCACCTGCGGCGGTCTGCAGGCTGCACAGCGGACTCGGCCGACCAGGCCAGCGGTGGACCAGGCACCAGCTCCCGGACGCTATGATCATGCTATTCAAAGGCAACAGCAGCAGATTGGAGCACTTGATAGAGAAAATACAAGCGAATAAAGAAAATCACGACGTCACTACTGAAGATATAAAAGGTGAGGTGTTTCAAAGTTAGCCCATATTTTTCTGTGAAATTTTATAATACTTATTTCAATTGTATTAGTCAAATTAATTCCACATGTTTAATCATAAATGAAATGTAATTGCAACAAAAAATATTGGCATTTGATATTTTTAAAATGAAATTCAGAACATTTTTAAAAACAACGTGATTGAAACACGAGTCCTCTTTCAGTTAATTTCCAGATTCAGTTTTAGATGAAATACAAAATGTTTTTAACATTTGATTGGGAAATTAAGTAACACCATAAATTGGATTGTACGATGTTTTTAACTTTAACATTAACTTGATTATTAAATCTTATAAAACTATTAATAAGTTAAATAAACTTATTATGTATTCTATAATAATAATATTATTTATTTGTCAAAACTTCAGGGAAATCTCTGAAATAGGTAAATAATGTTTTCCATTATTTTTTTGTCAATTTTTCCATTATTGAAGTACGTAATTAATTTCTAAAGCGCATAATTATGTCTTCACACTTAATTTCCAAAATTTAGAAGAGGATCCAGAATTTTAAATCAGACTATCATAGAAGGAATATAAAATACTACTACTTAGTAGTCGCTACTACTAACTAGTAGTAACTACTAGATCTAACTCCGCAATTAGATCATCTAACTCTAAATATGAGACTGTGACAGAAGATGCTACAGACAGACTCAGAAATATGGTTTTTGACAATCCGTTTTTTCTTTTGATGTACGAAATCTATTTTCTATAGTATTTCTCTACGCGATCGAATCAGAAATGATGAAATCCGTAGACGAACGAGGGTGACCGACATAGCTCAGAGAATTAGCAGGCTGAAGTGGCAATGGGCTGGCCACATAGTTCGAAGGACCGATAACCGTTGGGGAAGAAAGGTCCTCGAATGGAGACCACGCCTCGGTAAAAGGAGCAGAGGACGCCCCCCGACCAGGTGGACCGGCGACCTGAAGAAGACAGCGGGTATCCGCTGGATTCAGAAGGCTCAGGACTGGTCTGAGTGGCGTAGATTAGGGGAGGCCTATGTCCAGCAGTGGACCTCAAAAGGCTGATGGATGGATGGATGGATAGACGAAATCTAAATTGTATCGTCCTTTTGGATCTTAACATAATATTGAAAATTAGATTCGCTTATTAAAACAAAGACCAATATCGTATGCCTGTATGTAGTGTGTATGTGTTGACAATATTAAAGGTGTGTTGTTATAAAATGTGATCACAGTGATGGATGGCAGAAGATGGTGGCACTGCAAATCCAGGTAAATAAAGTTGACGGTATAAAGTTCCTTCGATAACCTTATCACATATAAAAAATAAAAAGACTGTCTAGTACACACGGAGCAGAAACTGTATATTTTCGATGCCTTAGAACCCCCATTGACCTGCAATAAGGGGGACTAATTGCCATAGCCTTATCTGTAGTTCAGCAGGGTGCGCTACGAGGTTGCTGTAAACGATGCATTACAGGAACATGTTACAAAATAATAGGTCACTTCGGTGAAACAGATTTGAATGTTAAATAGAAAAAATGTCTATGAGACTATGATATACCTAAGGTAGCAACCGTAGAGACGAATTGTTCAAGTTTTTATATATTTTTATATATTGCTTGGAGATTTTTTTATTTAAATACTGGTCTTATTAACTACTTTATTTCACCCCGGAGGGTTGTTGCCGAATCAATATGGGGACCCTTACATTTCAACCTTCTTGCCTACTGTTCTTTTTCCCTAAACAGCATTAACACTGCAGGTTCCTACTAGAATTTAAGCATCATCTCAAGCAAGCATCTCCTTATGGAAATATACTTATGTCCTAATTTCAAATGAAAACTGCGATTTGGTTTTTTTGGCATCCTTGCCTTAGTATCGTCTATTTTCCCTTAAAATTAAGCCATGTTATCATTTGTACAGTTCTATGAGATATTAGAGAATATCTCTATGGAAATTTAAATGTAGAAATGATAACTGCCATTTGGATTTTTTAACGTTCGTCCGTATCGACTATTTATCTGCCTGGAACTGTTTGAAAAATCTTGGTCGATGAATGACCATAACGTATTATAATAAAATTATGTATGAATTAACACGTTCGCTGCGGCAATATTAGATCTAAACCTTCTGCTAGTGCGGTACGAGACAAATACTGCCCGTATCTATATTTCCTGATATGCGTTACGACCTCTATTTTGCCGTACCAGCACCTGACTTTCAAAGTCCATACAGACGTGGAAACGCCCCATACCAATTGTTTTTTTTAACGAGTCGATAGGCTACATCCTTGTGTATACCTAGCTGCGGCAGTCCGGGGTTCTGTTTGATATTTTAAAAGATACAGGGATTTTTCAAAATAAATCATTTACGGCAATATATTTGCCGTATAGCATAGAAGTGAAAAAATGCTAGGGATGGGGGGTTTACTTTTAAAATGACAATCGATACTTTAAAGATATTCTTTATTGAAGACATAACATTAAAATTTGACAGTTTAATCAACAAAACTTAACTTCTTAATTAGTCAAGATAATTAATATAAAATATTTATATAATTGGCAATACTTGTAAGACTGCCTGTAATGCCTGCTTTTTAACCGACGAAAAAAAAGGAGGAAGTTCTCAATTCGACACGTATATATTTTTTATTTTAAACTTTTTAGATTATAGATTTTTAATCTTTTTAGATTGCTACTGCATAGTTTTCCGCGTAAAAATTATCGAGTGCTTTACGTACGGCCAGCACTAACGCAAACTAAGATGCCGCGCGGACGCATGCAGTGAGGCGCGGGGTTGGGGGGGTACGGCAAGATAGTTGCCGTACCGCACTGAATAAAAATATTTATCCTACTGTGCGTTACGGCAACTATTTTGCCGTATTGTATTAGTGCATAATATTATTATATTAAAACCTACAATATCGAAATTATCACTGTCTCTTATCTACACGTAAAGGAACATAGTTAGATCACCCCCGCACCGTGGGCAAAACTAGGACAACAAGCTGCCGCACTGGCGGAAAGTCAAATACGGCAAAATACTTGCCGTAACGCAGCGAACGTGTTAAATACTTATGTACTCAAGCAGCTGGAATATCAATCCATCGTCGATGCTACTAACTTAAATATGCACGAGCACCTCTCAGTGCAGCGCACTTTTTCTCAATCTCTAAATCCAACACTTTTTTATTTTACTTTGTATCCGAACCATATTACAGCTGACGTATCAAAACATAGTATGCTGATTGCTTCTATGACCTGACCTTCTATATACATAGGTACATACATATAGACTTTCTAAGGCGAAGTCGAAGATTCATTTTTAGTGGAATTATAAGTATTCTGGGCTTCGTTTATCGCCGCAAAGAGAAAATATCGAATGTGATACAAGCGAGCCATCGTCGATACTAAAGATAATAATTAGCGGGTCGCAATTTTTACTGACTCTACTTTTATTTTATTTGTAACAACTCTCACTAAACAAACTGAAATAATTGTTATTAATACTTTTTATATGCACGTATCTTACTAGAAACTGTACTTCAATTATTGTCGATGGTAAAACAAACATGTACTTAGATTCACTCATAATATCCTATTAATAATCTTATAAGAATTCTATCCAGAATAAATATAAAAGTTTACTGATAAGTAATAATAAATCAATGATGAGTTACCCTTGATCGATTAATGTAATTAAAATGTGTGTGCAATACAAAATATTTAAGCAATCTCAAGAAGACACGCCAAATTTAAGTGATAAATTAATTGATGACCATGTTGCCCTTGACGTGAAGTAATTTAAAGTTAGTTTAATTGTTATTTAACGTGTTGTGACAGAATCGAATTGAAAATGAACCCTCGAAATAATTACGTTTTAATCAGTTTGTAATAAAAACTGTTGAAGTTCTTAAATTTAGTAATTTAGTTGGGTATCTAATTGATCTTAGATGGATTTTTATTTTCGTACATACATTACATTTCCGTATTACTTCGAATACTTTTTTGTTAATCACACTAAAGAAAAAACTTTGCCTAGGGGTTCCTTATAGCGTAAGGGAGCATAAGCACAAAGAAAGATTTTTCGAAAATGCATCATGAAAATTAATTCCTTAAAGGAGTAATAAAAATACTAAAAGTAAATTACGATACGGTGCGTAAAGTGGTATATTATTTGAAGATTTATATATATTTATATATATAAGATAAAACAGAAACAATTTTACAAAATATGATACGTTCGTAAACAGCACGGGCATAAAGATGCTGCTAACTGCTTCATGCAAAACTCAAATTCACGGGTTTTCGCACCGCGTAAAAACGGACATAAAAGCGTGTCCTAAGTGCGGGTTTAGGTCACGTTGTGCTATAAAGTTTATTTCACTAACAACTCAAGATAGTGGTACCTCAAAGTCGCAGAACAATAAAACGGTGACGGTAGAGTGTAGGCAGTAGTCCGTTCCTTTACCAGAATCATGTGATAGGCGTTTGGCGATTGGCGTTGATTGCCGAGGCGCCGGTTGAGGTGTCTCAGACGCCGCAATTAGGAAGTGTGTTTCCGCCGCCCACCGCCGCGGCGCCACCGTCACCCGACCAATTGCTCACAATCGCTGCTAATTACGCCTATCCTATGGTCGACGGATGCCACCTACTACTTTACTTGATATTCTATCTGCCAAGTTAAACGCTGAGAAATTACTCTGAAGTCATTGTGTGTCAACGTGCGGGTGGCGCCATATGAAAATTCAGAGCGCTTTGTAGAGCTGCGGATAATTATTTCTTTGTTCAAAAGTTTATATACAATTGCAATTATCATCATATCATTTTAACTGAGAGGTCAAAAATTATGTAATAAGATTAATAGTACAAATTATATTCTCTTATTTTCCATGTATTCTTCTTGTGATAGAATTTCCAAATGAACTATCATAGAATACACTCTACATCACTAACGTGTGACAGTACGCATTATCATACGTAAACATTTCTTCATGTTAAAATTAATTGATATCGATGAATACATCGATTTCATTTAAAGAGTCTATTAGACTCTATTACACAGACTCTAATAAAATTATAGTAATTTGGAAGAATTAAAACCTGACTATAAATAAAATTATCACAACAAGAACTAAACATCCAGCGGAGAAAAATAATAGAATATAACTACTTAAATGATAATATTTTAAACGTACAGTACATATAAAAGTTGGTTTCTTAAGAAAGCTTTAGAAACCAACTTTTAGATAATTATTAAGGTTTGAAGACAATTGTACGAGTACTCGTACAGTGTGCTTGGCGCAGCTACAGCGTCCTTGTGCCAAGCATGTAGTTGCATAGCTGGGCGCGCTGAGTCTGTCAGATGTGTGGTAAGTCACGCCACGTGACTTACCACACATCTGACACCAATAAAATCCATGTCAACTAACAACTCTTAGACCTTAGTGCAATAAACATCTAAAGCTTGGTCACGTGTTTTACTCCCGAACCTCCTGATACACTCACGGCGGCCACGCCACTCCTGCACTCACCATCCTCCTGATTGTACGAGTTACGCCGTACATTCAACAATAACAATAATAAAGAGCCCACAAAACGGAGCTAAAGAAAGTTACGATAAGTACAATATTTTTTGGAAGTCAAATTTTAAATTGCATTATTCAACGTTAAAATATTTTGAAACCGAAAACACTTCCTCGCGTTCGTAATTATCTATAATGATAACAATAGATCTTACTTTATTTATTTGATTAAACGAAATCACAAAATGGCAAGATTTTATTTCTCTTTATGTGAAGTAATTTCACATCATGAAAGCGCCCGGCATACGGCACTTGATTGATACAAATAGTGCCTCTTACACGCGCGGTGGGATAAGGAGATGCGCCCTAATAGAAAAATATTTTATGGACTGCAAAGAAAACAATTGACTCTTCGTATTATTATTGTAATCGTGAGTTCACTGCACGAGTGTCAAATATGCAGTTTGGTAGAGTTTATATGCGTTCGGCAACATTACGGACAACTGATGGAAAGATTTTCTCATGTTGGTTTTCTTCTCGAAAAAATCAAAATAAATGTTACTGTTTACCTATGTATTTAATTATTGGGTTTTTCTTATAGCTTCGTTACTTGTTAGGACTAGTGATACACAAATTAAGGTTATTTCTTATGCAAATTGTACATATGTACCTACACGTATTTTAACTAATTGAACAATCATGTTTGCACTTAAAGTTTAAATTGTATTCTATGTAACACATATCACTACACTTATAATAGGCATAGACATGTTAAAATATCCTGTGCAAATATAATTATTATAAATTTAATTTGAAGCGTAGGTACATCCGTGCTTCTGGACCGCGAAAGCGTTTTTCATCATTAGTCATAATTTGTGGCGATCCCAGTCGTCATCGTCGCCCATTCAATTTGTTTATATTTCCCGCCACTCCGAGGTGTCGTGATATATTGGCCTTAACGCCGAAATATGGCGCATCTTGAGTATTTACGATGGCATCATCAAATCTACACGCACCGTCAACGTAATGTACTTTATGCTTGTCAGCTTAACATTATATTTTATATTTTTTGCATCTTTTCTTAAACGCTTAAAGAAATCTTATCTTTACTACAAACTGAAATCTTACTTACCCTGAGAAATGTGTTATTTTCATACGATAGAAAAATATTTCGCTTTATTATTTTGATGAAATTATAATGACATAATGTTATTATAAATTCTTGTATTTATCTAATCATTCCAATATATTTAAAGGATTAACGATTTAATATTATGAACCACTTGAAGAAATTGAACGCTGTAACGATTTCGCAATCATCTGTGGAGGTTAGATTTCCCCCTACTCGTAATCAGGGCGAATCAAAAGGTTTTCTACCATGTAGTTTTAGTGGGATTGGTAGAGACATTTCAGTAACTAGGTCATATTTGAAACAGCTGTTTCTAATGCTCATTATCTTTGCGTTTTACTGATTAGATAATGAAACCATCTGTTTTTTTTTGTCCCACAAAATTTAATAATGTCCTGGAAGTAGAATATCTGAATTAGGAAGTCAGTTTTTCATATTGAATTAATTTTCTCGTCTACCTGATATGGAGTATCGTTGGATAAATCTTCAAAAAATCTCTTGGACATTTGAATTACTTTCAGGGCTAGGTAGAGTCAAGAAGTTAACGAGTTGATGAACTAACAACTGCAGAACCCTACACTGCACGTGGCCGGACACACACTTGACTTTTTTAGGGTTTCGAAGTAAAATCGAAACCCATAAGGTTTCTTCGTGTCCGTTCGTCTGTCCGTCCGAAGTAAAGTGTCGAGACCCTTAGTGTTAGAAAGCTGTAATTTGGCATGGATATACAAATTTATTAAAACTCCATTATTGTAGAATAAAATATTGAAAAACATTATTTTTCAGGTGACCGAGGAGTACACAGGTACAAGTAACGTGAGGATGAATTTTTTATTCGTCGCTTACCCTATAGTGTGAGGCACCGTTGAAAAGGTCTTCCAAAAATATTATGAGTCTTTTAAGACCATTTTTGGAATAAGGGGTCCATTTGCGAAATATTTGGCTTTAAAGTGCTAATTTTGGTTAGAGTCAAGTGTCCTCCATCCGTGCTGGATAAACAGTTGGAGTTGGACAAGTGGAAAATTCTCAAAAATAGGTTATATGATGAATTTACAAGGAAAACTATCTCGACTATGTTAGCATTATAAGTAGTTATAAGTAGTTAATGAGGAATAGTCGATAAACTTACTACTTCGGAACCCTACATTGCGCGTGGCCTGACGCGAATTTGCCCGGTTTTTTTTATAAAAATTTTCATAAAAATCAAACTTAAATCATATTCGGCTCACAATGTGATATTTTTTCTAGATCCTAAATCTCATTCGACGTCATTTGTGTTCATTATTTTTCAGGATATCTATCTAATAAGCGTGTATGACGTAAACTGTACCCACTTATTTTATTCTGTGGACAGAGGCGCTGGGTAGCGTGGGCAGCACCGCGGCGAGCTCGTGGCCGTCATCGACGCCGGAGCCTTCGCCCTCACCCTCCTCGACGCCGACGTCAGCTGATGCCGCTGACGCCGACGCCGACGCCGACCCGCCCTTCACGCACGGCGCCACCGAACACACACCCTACCAATGCCAGTTCTGTGATAAGGCTTTCCCGAGACTGTCCTACCTTAAGAAACATGAGCAGGTATGTGAAGTATCCATCGATAACATTATTTTTTACTTTTATGGAAAAAGCCGACAAACGAGTTGAAGAATCATTTTTGTTTTGTAACATTGAATGCAGCACCTACAACCGTTTTTTCACTTAAACGTAAGAATGATTGAGATCTTAAACATGTAAACCGAGGGCGAGTACTTCTTCAAGAACCGACCTATCCACTCCACAATAACTATAAACGTGTCTAACGCCATAAAACAACTTGTCTCGACTACAGTGCGGCTATTAAAGTCGTCATATCTGTAAATTCAGTTAGAGTTTCGCCATGCAGCGCCGAGCTTCATTAGCAAGTAGATACCCAAAATGGTCCATTTTGCGGAGCCGGTGCGTATTGAGATATGTATCGCAGTAGCCTTGCAGTGCGCTGCGAGGCTGCTGTGACGTGCAGGCCATTACGGCAGTCGTACAACTTGCACATCTCGGCTCCTTTGTGCTTCGCCGATCTCTCTGCGTTACGATTACCAGCGACACACGCCTCGACAGATCAACCAGATAGGGCAAATAGAAACGTCACTTTGCATAACGCCGGTCATAGTCCGCCTACGTTGCCAGATTTGCATCGCCGTAACCAAAAACTCGTCTAAGGCTCCAGCCTCAAAACATTTCGCACGATACAAAACACGAAAATAATAATTATTACTCGTAAGGATCATTAAACGCAGCGCAACCGAAAACTGATGGAATTTGTCGCGATTATTGAAATCCTTTTTAAATTGGCGAGTGAAATCGTAAAAGGATTTCATTAGATTATCTGTATGCAATTGCAGTCACCGTTGCGTCTTGGCGATATCGATCAGCCGTTGGCCGCGGTCGTGGTGTTGCCGACAAATGTATCGCGATGATCGCGTCGCGCTCGCAGCAGTCGCCGCGACAGAGCGGTGACGGCCGGAAATAGGCTCGCGATAACAACTCCCTAGCCGGCCGCGACACACCTTTATCATCCGACCGCTGGGAAAAGCAATCATTATAGGAATAAATCAATTGCGTAGTCCCCGCATTACTTACGTCGGACTAGCAACGCCAAAGAAAGTACCGTATAAATAGTTCCATCGATCAGAATCTCTATTAAGCAGGAATAATATAAAAAGTATAACGAAAGAATGCAGCAAGCAGCGGAGTTAATCTGAATAGTTTTCGTTTTATTATTGCTTAGGTATTTTTTGTTTTTAACACTTGTTACATATTTAGTTAACTGAATGGTACTTAACAAACAAAAGACGGTAGCTTTTTAAGGATATTATATCAAAAAGGTTGTTAATTTTTTAATTCAGTAGCACCTTTCAGAATGCAAATTGCAGTTAGCACATAATGTTCAAATATAGCAAGCTGAATTAGAACTGCTTCCTGTTACAATACGGGGAAAAATGTTATAATATATTGCTTTAGTTTCGATGAAAATTCATTTTTATGAGAAGCTTAATACCGTGCTCAGGTTGGCTCTATATGTGAAGGAATTCCTAGTAAATGGCCATCAGTTGAAATGAGTAAATAATTATTACTTACACCAAATCCTTTGACGATCGACGACCCAGTAGCCTAGTTGGTAGTGGTTGGTCGTAGTTCACCTTGCCTGCGACTGTTCGATTCCCGGCCAGGGCAGAAATTTATGTGAGAGATAAATTTTGGTTTTCGGGTCATGGGTGTTAGGTACAGATAAATTTTAATAATATTCGTGTTGTCCATGCCACCCGTGATACAGGGAATCCTTTTGCAGGGGTATAAGTGTGCTACCAAATTTATCTGACAAAGCAAATAAAACTAACACTGCAGCACTGTTTAAAAAACCTTATTTTTTATTTACATTATTAATTAATTTAAATATAAATAGTTAAATAGAAAAGAACCATGCCGGAACCGGATGCCGCCAACCGGGGCACTATTCTCCATGGCCAGTAACATACAGATGCACTACTGGTAAAAAACCAGAAAACATGTAAATTCAGCTCGGGCTCTCTGACAGCGACTGTAGCACGTAAAATAATTTCACAAATTTTGAAGTTTGCAAAAATGCATGCATTCCTTCAGGTTTCATACAGGATGGTACAGGTGGTGGTATCTTTAGTGACCTCAAACCAGAGGAACTTGGTGGTACAACGTGGCCACTCTTCAGCATCGTTTAACAAGATCAACGAAACTTGGCTTGGCTAAATAGACTTTAGAATAAAGCTAGACTTTAGATAAATAGAGCTCTGTACTTCCCAAGAGTATCTAAAACTTTATGATCGTTTATGTATTTTTCGCAATACCCAATAATCAATCTGCCTATACATTCTTCTTTCTTCTTTCTTGTTGACAGTGACCGTTTTCCACCAGGTAGCTCGTATGTTCGTTTGTCAACTTTTCGCATAAAAGAAACTACCATTTACGAATTACTGTCCAGGTATATCAATACCTGTATAGTAGGTATTGATATAGGTACACTTCTTCTAACTAGGTATATATTTTTCATACCGTAAAACTTCCTCTGCCCAGTTAAGTAAATGGCATGGAATGACATTTTGTGGTAGGTTAAGACTGAATGCTGGCAGCATATTAAATAGTAGTCATAAAGTTGTCTGTTCAATGAACCGACGAAGACACGCCATCTTTCCTCCCACTGTTTTAATGTTGACTTAAGAAAATGCTCAAATTGAAGTATGTGGTATCACGCTACATGCAAAATCAATATGTTTCAAAGTAATTTTAAACAGCTAATGTTGATGTATGAAAACGGTATCGTATAGGTAATCTTCTTAATTCTTATTTTTTTGTTAAATATGCATACATATTTTAACACGTACGTGTACATGTAATTGTACAAAAGTAACATATTATAGTATATTTGCCAACATTACATATCATATTCACAAAGACTAATAAGGTGTAGAATTGTAGATCTAAGAGAAGCGTTAGATTCTGATGAAGACTGCGTAAACACATAGTAGGTACCTCCTTTAAATGAGCTACTTACAAAGCCTGTTTTATATCGTAATTTTGAAGCATAAAAATTCTGTGTCATTTGTGTAACAATATACAGTAGCTAAATTCTTGGAATGTTTACTCGTAAAAAGTAAGTAGGTAGGTATGTAGTAAAACATTTTTGTTTTTTTCCGCGATTGCTTTAAATTATAAGACATGTTTCAGTTGAGTTTTTATGCTTAGTTATTATTATTATTAACTAAAGCTGCAGAGAGAACGGTTAGTAAAGTTTGGGTGCAACATGATGTGTACTGGTCCGACCATCATCCTCTGTACCTAGAGTGTGAGTTACATAATATACCTATAAGGTGTGATGGCGATGCGAGAAAGCTAAATGAGCTAGCAGGAGTGATATGGGGCGACAGAGATAGGGAACAAATAATTTCATATCAAAAATACTGTAACGAACATCTCAGTAACATAAGTATCCCCATGGAACTCAGATTGTGTACAAATAAAGCTTGCTCGATTCGACATCATTCTGAGCTCATCGATAATTTGTATACAGATACGATGACAGTATTGACTACAGCCGCTAAGATGTCATGTAAACTTGGTAGTCGTAGAAAAGGTGGGTGCATCGCTGGCTGGAATAGGTATGTAGCTGATGCTCACGGGGGCGCTAGGGCTGCGTTTCAAGAGTGGGTGCTAGCAGGTAAGCCGTGTGAAGGACGTGCATACAAAGATATGTGTGACAGTAGGCGCGAATTTAAGGCGAGGCTTAAATGGTGCCAGGATAATCAGGAAAGGATAAAGATGGATATACTGGCAACAAAGCATTCTTCGGGAGATTTTAAGGGTTTTTGGAAGCACACTAGTAAACTGAACCCTAGTCCTGGTGTACCTGTGAGCGTCGGCGGTGAGAGTGACCGCAAAAGCATTGCCAATAGTTTTAAAGATCATTTTGTAGTTAAATCTACCCTACATCCATCATCGACTGAGGTGCGCGATGTTGTGACCGACATACCAGCATGCAGATCCGAAATAATATTAAACGAAGAGGAAATCAATACCATCATTAAATGCATGCAAAGAGGGAAATCTCCGGGGTATGACGGTCTTAGTATCGAGCACTTTAGGCATGCTGGACCGCACATGTCACGTATTTTGGCAATGCTTTTTAACCTCTGTCTTCGTCACTCCTACCTACCAGACCAATTAACCAAGACAGTAGTTGTTCCCATCCTGAAGAACAGGACTGGAGATGTGTCTGACAGATCCAACTACAGGCCCATCTCACTTGCCACGACCACGGCCAAAATACTTGATAGTGTACTTAATAAACGCCTCGTTGGGGCAGTACATTTAAAAGATGCGCAATTCGGGTTTAGGCCCGGTTTGTCTACTGAGAGTGCTATTCTAGCCCTTAAGTACACTGTCAGGTATTACACTGATAGGAAAACACCCGTATACGCCTGCTTCCTCGACCTGTCCAAGGCCTTTGATCTAGTGGCCTATGACAGGCTATGGAAAAAATTACAGCGCGCCGGTATGCCAGAGGAATGCACAAAATTACTTAAGTACTGGTATCGAAATCAGGTAAATCAAGTGAGGTGGGTCGACACGCTATCTGATGCGTACAAGTTGGAATGTGGTGTGAGACAGGGAGGATTAACATCTCCAGCCCTGTTCAACCTATATATGAATGACCTGATTGAGGAACTCAGCAGTACCCATGTCGGATGCCACATTGATGGCGTGTGTGTCAACAACATCAGCTATGCAGATGACATGGTGCTGCTGGCTCCCTCAGTCAAAGCGCTGAGAAAGCTTGTAAATGTGTGCGAAACCTACGCGAGGGAACACGGCCTCAGATATAACTCAAAAAAGAGCGAGGTACTCGTATTTAATACGGGAAAACATAAAATTGTAAACGTGCCCCCGGTGGTACTTGAAGGCTGTGCTTTAAAAGTGGTGGAGACGTTTAAATATTTAGGACACATCGTAACGTCTGACTTGAGGGATGATCCAGATGTAGAACGGGAACGCAGGGCGTTGGCGGTGAGGGGCAACATGCTGGCCCGTAGGTTTGCTCGCTGTAGTAAGGAAGTGAAAATCACTCTGTTTCGGGCTTACTGCCAGTCCTTCTACTCGAGCGGCCTGTGGGTCAGCTACACGCAGCGCGCCTACAACGTCCTGCGGGTCCAGTACAACAACGTCTTCAGGATGCTGTTGCGGTTGCCGCCGCGCTGTAGCGCTTCGGGTATGTTTGCGGCGGCGCGGGTTGACGATTTTTTCGCTGTAAGACGGAAGAAGGCCGCCTCCATACTCCGTAGGTTGCAAGAGAGCTCCAACAGTATCCTGAGGATGGTGGCATCTCGCCTGGATTGTCCCTTGCAACATTTCATGACCAAGGTTGCGACTGGGTCAAAGTGAAATTTTATTTTATTATTAATTTTATTTCTTCTCAACATGTTTGGATTTTATTTGGATTATTTTAATTATTTAATAGCAATGTGATTTTATTTAGATTATTTAATATTAATGTGATTTTATTATTTGAATTTTATTTTGATTGTATTTTATTGAATTGATTATTTCTACTAACATTAGCTTGTAAGACAAACATACTAACAAAATATGGATTATATCTGAAATAAAGGATTATTATTATTATTATTATTATTATTATAGTAATTAAATATTGCTATTATATTGAGTGGAACTAAAAGCTCTACTTTCTGAGTTTTAAGTTGAAACTCAAAAAGAAACACATTTTCTTTGTAAATATTACTTTGCGCGTTATTATTTATTCTCCTTCTTTTGTGGAACCGTTTTGTCATTATAAAATTATCTGCGTATAAATACGTTGAAAAGGAGAGATATAATCCAATGTTCTGTAACAGGCAACGTTTTAGTAGCCATTTAATATGATGGATACCGATGCCCGGGTAGATTACATAGCGAGCGTCCGGGTGTCGCGCGCTGACCCCGGCAGCCCGGCCGGTGTGAACCACCGATGACATCGCTGTTATTACACCTGGGAAAGTCGCTCGGTAGTCGCCGCAGCCCATTTTCGGGCCTTTATTGGCTATCATGGTCGCCTTAAACTAGTCCGGAATGCCTCTTGGTGAGCTTTACGCGGAAAAGTTAACAGCGTCGGAGCGTATTATGTCGGCCGCTCTCACGGTGTTTGTTGTTGTTGAATTATAATAAATGGTGATTATTCGCGTGCCTTTTCGCCATAAACGGAGTGCGTGGTCGTGGCGGGGCGCACGCGGCGGGGCGCACGCGGCGGCCGGCCCGCGGCGGGGCTCCGCGCACCCAGTGCGCCGAGCGACGGACCCCGGCTCCCGGGGCGCCCGACGTTCCATTCCATTATTGAATTCTCACACGAAACACTTATATACAAGAAGTCTCAATGAAGTATGTAGCCGATATTATGATTTACGCATAATATTATAATTAAAAGTCAGTCAGTAGCTATTACTTCTATACGTGTTTTCGTAAAGTTAATAATTAAATTTAATATATATATACCTTCGGCTTCTAGTGTTATTTAAATTCATCAGTTTGAACGGTATAAAGTCTCGTTTAAGGATATGAGGGCTGAAAGCTTGCGTGGGCTTGGGCGCTTCTCGGATAAGTGGTGGATTTATCGCGCAAAGAGGATCAGATTTATTAATTCTGTCGTGGGGCGATTGCTCCAATTAAGAGGCAGCAGTAAACATGCCGCGGCTATGTTTATGGGACGCTCCGCCGGACGTCTCGAACACTCGCCCGTCACTCCACATTAATCACTATACGGTATTAACATAATTATCAAGAGGAACAGTCAAGTAACTTAGTTTGCACTCTTATCCTGTATCAGCGGTATTTACAGCCTATATGAAGAAACAGTGAGCCTATGTATTGATGCTATGCCTGTGTATGTGCACTTAGTTCCTGAATATGTGGAATTATTTGGCAATTGTGCTGTTAAAAACAACATCAATAATAATGTTATACAATGTAAACTGTAGCCTGTAGCTATGCCTGTAGCTAACTAACTATTCGTGTGTTATACCTGCTTGATGATCTACTTATTAATGAGTATTTGCCACCTGTTAAATTAATAAACTTGTGTAATATTTAATTAAACGGAACTTTATTTTCTGCGGTGATGCAATACGTAGGTATAATCGTATATCGTTCATTTTCCATTTCAAAATGTCATGCTAATACTGGCATTATGTAAGTAGGTAAGTCTGCCGTGGTAACTCATAATTTCCGCGAGGCCGAGCGCCGGTCTGCAGTGTGAAGCAGGCAAGGGCCATAATCAGCAGAGAGGAAGGTGTTTATTTCCCGGATAGCTTGAGTGGGCCGCCCGGTCCTCGATGGCGCTAACAAATTGAGATGCGATGCTAATGGGTCCCGCCAACCGCTCGCGTGGTAATTGGGGGAGCACGAGACCAAAACCCTCGTCTGAACAAACACGAAAATCCCACTAACACGCTGATCGATAACTGCCACTTTCGTTTCTAACAAAAAGTTCCCTGTCAGCCGTTTCGTTTCTAATATGTTTGTTTTAGAGAAACGCTTAGCATATTGCTCAATAGCGGGCAAAAGTAGAGTCAATCATCCGTAACGTGTTTAGCATCACAAGGACATAATCGGCGAGGTGGGCAAGAAGTTAAAGCGTGAATCGGCTGTCAGTTCGGGGATCTTTTGTGCCGGTCTCCACCTCGTCTGCATCAGTTCACGGGTGGCACGAAGGCCGACGGCTAATCGTATTGTCTTATTGCTAGCGACGACGCATTAGCATTCCCATTATTGCTTATGAATAATCCTTTGACTGAGTTACTGAGTAATAGCTATTTTTACGAATAGACATGACATGACGCATGAGCAATTAGGAAAAATCTTGAATATATTATATATCGTCTATATTTTTATAATATTACTGTACTTTTTTATTCCTGAAGTAACTTTCCAGCTAAAGTTACATCACTATTCTTATTTGAGTGAAACAATACTCCCAAAACGTTCAGGCAGATACAGTAGTGAGTGATACTGATTTTTCATCACCTAGTTTGTTACCGACAAAATTAAAACACATGCATTACTTATTTTGATAAGTAAACAGAAGTTTGAGAAGTAGAAGTGTTTGTAGAAACAGTGTAGGTAGGTACTCGTATATACAATGAGGCAAAAAGTAATGTACGAACGTTATGATTACAAAAAATCAACATTTAAGTCCAATGACAAAATTGATAAAAAAGACGTATCAATGAATAGATTCAAACACGTAGATATAAAGAATAAAGCCTCTCCTATGAATGTCCCAGTCGGTATAGATAAGCGGACGTCTCGTTTGGAGTGGCCGATGGTGGCGATACCGCATCTCGTCTCATTTGGAAGCTACTGAATCGGAATTTTATCGTTGATATCTCGCCTGCCGTTCATAACATCATAATTAAAGATTATTTGATTTTGATTTGCTTTGAATTGTGTACCCATAACTAGTTAAAAGTAATGATGTTGTAATGCGTTCAAAGATTAAAATTACATAAGATGACACTTTGTATTGGTAGGAAAGATAAATTATGTAGGTATGTCACTCGTTTTGGTGTAGGAAAATATCGTGAGAAAACCTGCACACCTGAGAGCTATTCTCCAATGTTCCCAAAAGTGAAGTCTGACAACCCACAATAGGTCAGTGTGGTGCACTATGGCCTGTACCCCTCATATTGTGAGAGGAGACCCCGAGCCCTACATGGCTTTCACTACACAGAGAATCCTAATGTGTGTGGCTATGAGTAGGTATGTATTTAGCGTTATTTATGGTGTTATGTCCAAAAAATTGAAGCTACCACTTTCAAGCGTCCATTCTAGTGATAAAGGAAGAAACTATTGATTGAAACACACCTAACTTAAAAAATATGAAATACCCTACTATTGACTAAAACTTCAAAATCGATGATTCATACGGGCATCACTGATATCCGTTGCACGATCTTTTTTCGATTCTCCCAACGTTTCGGAAAGGTGCTTTATCATGGTGTAGCCTACGGAGTTGAAATTTCACAAATTGGTTTGGTTCCGATGACAATGCATTTTAATTATAGTGGTGAGCTGATAGTAGCTACGCTCAAGGCTGGCTCCAGACGAGAGAGCTCCTCATCGGCCAACAGCAATAACAAACAATTTAAAAAGCTTGGTTTCAAAGAATTTTTTAAATATTAAAAATTTATTTTTGTTCTACAGACGCACACGGATGAGATGCCGTTTCGCTGCGAGTTCTGCGCGCGCCTGTTCAAGCATAAGCGGTCACGGGACCGGCATGTCAAGCTGCACACTGGCGACAGGAAGTACCGCTGTGCTCACTGTGAATCTGCATTCTCCAGGAGGTTAGCTCAGATCAACATTGTCTTTAGCTATAACCGACAAACGAGTAGACCAGACCCCTGATGGTAAGAGTTATCGTCGCCCGTGGACCTCAGTAGGTGCCAGACATCACCGATGCAACGCCTAGGAAAGAAAAGAGAAGAAACTGTCTCGGAAGATACAAGCTCTAAGCCGGAACACGAAGAGTCATTTGACGTTTGATTAAAACAATGTGGAAGAGCGAGAACCTGAGCTAACGCGGATCCCGCGATTCCTTTTTGGCTTGCAACACGTAGGTAATGCTGTAGCTGGTGCTGATGTCTACACACTATAGGTGACGCGACGGTGACCATTTAATATGTGGCTCATTTGCTTGCTTGTTGTTTATTTATTTGAAAATAAGATAATTTGCGAGAGGTTTTGATTATTGTAGAGTCAAACCTCTAGTTTAGTCAACGAATGGCGGTCAGAAATGAACGATGTGAGGTCTTTATAACCCACTTCGAATGGTGATGATTTATATCCACGGATATAAATAAATAAGGGAAATAGATTATACATATTATTTATTATTCAGGATGCTGATTGAAAGGATAATCAGGTAACGGTCGTTTTCAATCCCTGCATAATCTATGGATAAGTTAGTTTGTAAAATATAATACTAACAATTGAAACTATAATATTTTGACTATTTGCTCATTGCTAACTTGAATAAAATATTCAACATACAATATTGAGAATGTCCGTAAGTAGCTTCAAGAGATCTTGCGTTTCTGTAATAGTCTGTCGGGTCCGGCGACGCATTCAAATGAGGCACTGCATCTCAGTTCTCAGGAGATTAAGGAGATTACAAATGTGACCGATATGAAATAAGACTGTAGTTTATTTTAGTTTGATTCCTACAATTTTTTCAACTATCTATAACTATATTTGATATGGACTTGAAATGGAGCCGTAAAATCAATATTTTAGTGAACACTGTTAAATAGTAGATTACCCTACACGTGTGAACGACATAGACACTGCTGTAAAAATGTGTTTCAGACATGATGAGAGAGATGAAATAGAGATCAAACAGAGTTAAGTAATAGAGTTATCTCATTAGGAAGAACCAGTTTCATCCTTTATCTATTGAAATGTTTATTATTCCGCTTTAGACCTTGCATGATTAATAGTTGTAACAAAAAACCGTTTAATCCTTCACTCGACGTTAATATGGGCTTGGTGTATATTTAAGAAGGTTCTTGAGAGGTGCATATGACAAGAACCACGTTTGAAGACAGATCACCGCGTGCAACACAAAAGCTTAAACGCACGGGACGAAGCGTCACCTTTTTCGTCACCTCGCCGCGGTCACGTGACTAATTCCACGCAATTTGTCGACCCAACGTTCCGTCGCCGAGTGAAAAGAGGTGATGCGCTGACAAATGGCGTTGAGGGTCTCACAAAAATAAAATAATGGTCCGTACCTAAACCGAGGCGGCGAGCGCGCCATTAGCGGAGGTGTTTGGGCGAACGCCTCTATTCTGTAGTTTGCTTGAAAAGCCTCTTTGTTAGTTCTGTTTGGTCCGTGCTTTATGTGGCCACTTATGTCTCATATGACAAATTGTTTTCGTCGCTCACACAAAGACGATTTATCTTATTCAATTTTAAATTCTTACTTCGATGTTTAAGCGCTATTCAGTCGCCAGTAGGCATACCTTAGTAAGTTCTTGACGTTGGATGTTACTAAAATAGGTACTTCGATTTATGAATAGTACCTACTTACCTACTAAGCTAAACCTAAGATAGGGTTGTCAGATACAGGTTTATCATTCGGGTTAATTATACTACTTGCGAACTTACTTACTTAGATTACTTAATTAAGAAATGGATGCAATTTAGGGTGTATCCCTAGCCCTTGAGTGCCCCTTTGTCGACGCACTTTGGGACAGCTTTTTACTGCGACGATAAATATTTTTTACCGCGGCACTAGTTAGCGGTGGCGCCTAGGGTTTACCCTATAGATATAGGTATTCAGGCTTTCTGTCATATTTCTTCCCCAGTATTCTTAAAGGAGCATATCATCGAGATGAACCCTTTTCGCTCAGAGATACATTAAAAAGAAGAAGATAAATGAAAAGAGTTAATCGTAAATTCGTTATTCCAGCGATCACCTGAAGATTCACATGAAGACGCACGACAACCAGAAACCCTTCCAATGCACGGTGTGCAACCGCGGGTACAACACGGCGGCCGCGCTGACGGCGCACATGCAGGGCCACAAGCGGGACCGAGAGGGACGCGAGGCTGAGAGGAGACGGGCGCTGCGCTGTCTGCGCTGCGGAGACGCCTTCCGACGACCAGATATGCTGCAGGTACATGAAGATTCCATATCGATTTAACATGTTGGTGGATAGTAGTTAGTACAAAGTTAATCTTGGACTGAGTAACGGGACTCAATTAGGGTTGCCAGATGGTCGGGATTAGTCTGGATTGTCCCGACATTTCACATGATGTCCAGACAAGTCCCTACAAAATACAAGTACAAGTCCCAGGGTAAATAAACTAAATTTGATTCTACAGTAATTTTTTTCATTAATTTTTTAAAATTTAACTATATGAATTTTTGCCGATGTATAATGAAATATAGAAACGAAAAAATGAATTTTGTGTAAAAGGCACACCTGTGAGATGTTTTTTTGTCGAGATATTTAAAGTTGTAAATTTATAGCAGTGATGGAAATGACGGTATTAGTATGGAAATGATATTCCCATTTCTGGAAATGACATGACATGTCTGGTAATGTTTTATTTAACAAACAGATCATTATTATTATTATATATATTATCATTATCATTCAAGTTTCCAAATTAATTCAAATGTTAAATAAGGGGGAATAATTCAGAACTCAGGGTTAATAAATAAACAAAATATCATTTTAATCAACATCAGCTTTATTTCTTGTATGTATAATAATTTAATATTTCTTTGGTAAAATCAGTATAGAAACTAATAATTATAAGAATAATTAAGCCTTATGGATTTCCTGTTATCCCTAAACAATATTAAGACTTCTAAAACCTTTCATGATCTAAAAAATATGCTATCAGCAATCAATTTACAGAATATTAAGACGCAACTTGTTTAACTACCTACTTAGATCTTTACACCACGTTATTAAATTTTTTGGAACAGCAAAATGTCCAATTCGCGAACAGCATCAAATCATTCGACGAATCGTTTAAGTCTTAATACCTAATTATTTATTTATATCAAAAGAAACCTTTTTGTTTGATAAAATTACAATGTTTGCTGGCGTACTAGAAATAATATTAATGTTGGGGGATGTATTTGTTATATTAGTAAGAATACGGCGAGATTTGTACGTCCTTACGAGAGGTGCTACATATCCGGGGTTTCTTGGGTCACCAGAACTCGGTCCAGGTTGTTCTTCTCCAGTTTCAGAATAGTTGAGAAATTTTGAAAATCCTAAGTGTTTATCGTGAACACAAATATATTCGCAGTGAAAACAGCTGGCCTTTCTGAACACCATATTAAATAAACCTTTTTTCCATAACACTTGATGAACATTTAACGTGCCTTGGAATGGTTTCAGGTTTTTAGGAAGTAGAGCTTCTTTGGCTAAGACTTCATTTTCAGTGACATTCATAATGGTAATGTTTTCAACATTCTGCTTTACAATGGCTATAAACTGATCAAATGTGCTGACGTCTTGACCAAAAGCCACTAGAATGTCAGCAGTTCGTTTTAGAACTCCTCCAATCCCGTCTGGGGCTCCCTTCCCATGTCCAGCTTCACTGTAATTCCAGGTTATTGCCTTAAGCTGTGGAAAATCCTTAGAAAGAGCGGAAACTATGTAGAAGATGTATTTATTGCGATACTGGGAACTTGGAGAATCAGATTGGAAGTGGATGGTATCTATAAAAGGATTTATCTCTATAGCAAGCTTGATCGTCGGAATCAGGTGCGCCCAGATAGCTGCAGCGTCGTGTCTCAGGCACTGGCTAACTGTGCATGCACAGGTAGTTCCAATGACACTGTGATGGAAGTCATAGGTATATATTACACCAGTATGCAAACAAATTTCTTTACGACTCGGTCCAAAATGAAGACTCTGTACTTCTTTGCCGTATTTGAGCGCAAAATTTTCTGAAAAATCGATATGTATGAATGCTTCTGTTACAATTAAATTATTTTTCTTGTGTTTTGTGGTTTTATATTGTACGTTTATAATAAATGCGTGTTTAAAAAAAATTGGTAGCTGGTAATCTAATTTTTCAATAACTTGTAATGGGGTCATTTCAGTTGCCTTTTTCGTAGTCGTTTCATACCCTTCTTGGTCTTAACAGTTGCTTTGCAACGAACCCACTGGTAGAGAGTAAGGCTTTGATCATTGGAAAATTCTTTATACCTATGACAAAACTTCATCCTTGCATGTAGTGCATTCTCTTTTTAAACAATCATCATTATATTGAGAACAACACAAAGTGCCTAAAAGCTGTTCGGAATTGGTCTCCTTTATTATATCCGCTTTATGTAGACATAAAACTGCCAAATCTATATTACTGTGAATTATATAGGCACAAGTTTCCCTGAGTGCCTTGGTAGGAAAGATCACCCAAAATGGGCGACATCTACAAAAGAAGGCATAACTTACAGGAGTTCCATGCTCTAATATGAATTTGTGGTGTAATTGTTTTAATGGTAATATCAACTGTCTTTTTTGTTTTTGGACCTTATTTCGAGTAATGTACTGCTTTTTGCCTGGTATAATTGAGCTGTTTGAATCTTGTTCAAAGAATTCCCTAATAAGTATTGGTAACTTTCGCCTTGTTCGTGTTTCTTGAGCTGTTCGCGTGTTTTTTATTTTTTTATCCTGCTTCTCTGTATTTTTTGAAACCAATCGTAATTTATCGACTGTCATCTTTCTTAAATTATTTTTCAGACTCTCATTTTCTTTTTTCAAATTTTGTATAATATTCATCAACATTTTACGTCTTTTTTGTTCTATGTATCTGATACGTCTTATTTTCATAGCCGGTGAATTTAAAGGATCTTCCATAGTTGTTGTTTTGTTTTGTGTGGTCTTTCTAACCGACATGTCTTCCTGGCTGTTTTCAATAAGTACAACTTCTGGTATCTTAGTGGCATTGATTTTGCGTTTTTTATTTTCCCTGTACCGTTGTGATGCTTCACGCCATTTTTTTCTTTGCTGCCTTTGATCCCTGGGAGATTTTTCATTAATAGAAATAACTTGTCTCTTTTCTTTCTTCTTTAAATACCGTAGTCTTTCGTTTTCTTTTTCTCTTTCGTACATTTCTGGGTTATTTTTAAGTTCTGCTTACCTTTTTCGCTTATAAGCCGATAAATTGGAGCTCGATGTCTTCTTACTCATGATCAAACCTGGAATAATATTTTCTATGAAGCAGAAAAGCACAAGTCAGAAACAAGCTGCAGTCCGCCTTGGACTTATTGACTTAAACTACAACTTCATAAAACCAAAGTAACAAGAAATAAAGTTAATAGTCATTACCAGTTATCACGAGTCATTTCCGTCTTTAACATTTTACCAGGGGATGATCTTACTGGAAATGACATATTTTGTTTCAAGTCGAGACATGTTCGTGAAGTAAAGCTTACAACGTAATATAATAACCTTCAAGGCCACATGCAAACAAACTGAATACTTGCCAAAATTAATGGATAAAATATATTTGTTACTTACACTTCAATGCGTCCTTTTGGAAATGATGTGCATGCGTGACAATCGTCGTGTGGAACTTTTTAACAATATATCTTGTGAGCCAAATGCACTGCGTTCACACGTCCACTCGCTCGGCAGCCTGTTGGGGAACTGAGGAAGGTGCGGGCGTGGAACGACATGTGCTTTGTGCCACAGAATAAGAAAAAAAAAATATTTGACGCACTTTTACGGAAATGATGAAAATATCGTAACATTTTTTGAATAATTTATTTTAGACTTAATATGATAGTTCACTATGAACAGCTTTAGCACTAGTGAATGTTTGATCAATAGTTATTACAAACAAATTTTAAAAAATGCTACTTTGTAACTGTTTTTGGTATTATTTTGAGATTTAGTTTTAGATGTGTGATTTGTCGTCGGGTTGGAAATGACGTTAGATGCGTGTTTTGTTAATTTTCTATAAATATTAAGATTTCCCGGCCATTAAATTATCGGCACCTTTAAATTTAATATAAAAGAAAACATTTGCACTTCATTTAAATGACTTAAAGCATTAAATAAAGACACAGTGATCAAAAACATATTTTTTTATGCGTTTAGTTTATTTACCCCCCAACAAAATACAATATGTGCCGACAATTCCAATACAAAATATTTTGTCCCGACAAATTCCGACTTTTTGCAGTTTTGTCCAGATATTTCAGTCTTGCCATCTGGCAACCCTAGATTCAATAGTGAGAGCTGCATTCGAAAAAAATTGACTAAGAAAATCTTTGATATTTTATAAGTATAACAAACCGAGCGTTTGGCCATTGACTGGACCGACATTTTTAAAAGCAGGATCTAATCTGATTTTAAGAAAGACTGTAAAATCATTTATCAATAACGAAACCTTTTTTTCAGGCGCATATGGTTAATGTACACGGCGCTGACACCAGTGCAATGACTCCACCTCAAAGAGTAGCATCTCAACCTCCACCAACTCTTTTGGCTTGCATCTACTGCACTCGAGACACTTTCACCAGCATGGAACAGCTACAGCTGCATGTGCGTGCAGCTCACTCTGCTCTTCTGAATGGGGAGAATCCCATACAATCGGTGGAACAACCTGCGCCTACGGATTTGAGTCGAAGAGGTTCGGAGGATGCCCCTACTATTAAGCGGCCGAGGTTAAGTTCTGGGGGGACTACACCACAGACGGCTCTGTCTCCTAGCACGCTGTTATGCAACCAGTGCGATGCCGCGATGCCGGACTTCGAAGCATTTCGGGCGCATTTGAAGGGCCACCTCGAGGAGGGTGGTGAGTTGAACCGGTCGAGTCCCACGCCGTGCCTGCATTGTGGCG
This sequence comes from Thymelicus sylvestris, assembly GCA_911387775.1. Classification (NCBI taxonomy): domain Eukaryota; kingdom Metazoa; phylum Arthropoda; class Insecta; order Lepidoptera; family Hesperiidae; genus Thymelicus; species Thymelicus sylvestris. Next base: position 9,607,214 of record OU426886.1, read on the forward strand.
CGACGTTCGCAGACGCGGCGGCTTCTGAACGGCACCTCGCCGCGCACTATCTGGCTGTCTCCTGCGAGTACTCGTGTCACAGCTGCGCGCGCACCTTCGCCGCTCCTGACGACCTGCAGAAACACCTGTTTGATCTGCACGCACATCACCTTTATCGATGTTCACTTTGCAAGGAGATATTTGACTCAAAAGTAGCGATCCAGGTAATGAACTATTGTATTATAAAATGATAGTTAAATTTTTTTCTGTATGGAGGTAGGCTTTATTTGTTTATCAATGAAGACATAAAAATCTGAACTGAACAGACTAAATGTTATAGTCATAAAATATTATTATAAACATTTTTTAATATTTTGTTCGTGGGAGTTTAACTCCATAACTATCGATTTTATATTTAAACCCGCGGTATGAAATTTTATGGGGAGTAAAAACAACTTTTTCCGTTACTTTATGCGTTATGTTTGTAATTCGTAACACAAAATCTAGATGGTATTGGATGGCTGATCAGTAACAACGCCATCTAAGAATAATAATAATCTTGTAATATCCTATTCTGATGATGTGAAAAAAAATTGATATTAAAATACTTTTCCAGGTGCACTTCGCAGTAGCCCACAGCGGCGAGAGTAAAGTATGGGTGTGTCGATCATGCGGCACAAGCGGTGGAGCACTTCGGTCCGAAGCAGAAGGCGCGGCGCACGTCCGCGCGCGGCACGCTGCGGCGCGCTGCGCTTGCGGTGCGGTGCTGCCGGGCGCGCGCGCGCTGCGGGCGCATGCGGCGTCGCACCACGCCTACCGCTGCCCCGTGCCCAACTGCAACGAAACCTTTGCCGTCCAGTACCTCCTTGAGAGGCATATGCAAGCCAATCATACTATTGGCCAACAGGTTAGCATGAGAATTAAGAATTTTTTTATTCGCAATTTGGGAGAATCGAGTGTATTAATACTTATTCTAATGGCCATCATATTATCAATAACATAATTATCATCTTGAATCGTTTAAATATTTTCTTTTTGTGTTTATAATTTCTTGCTGATATTATAATTATATCTACTATTTAAGTAATAGAAACACCTTACCCCCCATTCGTTTACACATAAATTACATGACTATGCCCTAAGTCGATTGAAAGATTTCAATTTTTATTTTATGCACATTGGATTATTGTTTTAGCCTCTCAATGGCGAGATGGCGAGATCCAAGAGAACGGAAAACAACAACGCCGTAGAGGGAGACGGAGCATGTTCACCTTGCATCACCGGCTCCGAGGGCAACGGTCCTGTAGAAGAGAGACGACGTAAGAACGGGGCTGTAGCCCTGCAATGTGCGTACTGCGGGGAGCGCACGCGGAGCCGCGCAGAACTCGAAGCGCATACTCGGGCGCACTCCGGCGCCGCCGCTGCTCGACACAAGTGCCTCATTTGTGATGAAGTGCTGCCATCTGCCGCTGTCCTCGCTGAACATAAACTTACACATTGCAAGGTAGATGTTTATTACAAAACAAGTACCTAGTAGTTATTACAAAATAAAATAAGTAAGGAAAATTATTACCTATGTATGTAGAGATCTACTAGTCTGTAGTTATTTTCAATAATTTCTAAAAAATTTAACTTAGGTTGCTTACATTGGTTTGAAAGCTAAGTTAGGTACGCTATATGATTTAGTAATCACATTTGCTAAATAAATATTTGAAAATGATAAATTTACACTTTTCCTGTTCAAAATTGTATCCTTCTATTACAGGTGGTAGCAGGTGATATGTGTGCGAGATGCAGGTCCAGGCTACCATCGGAAGAAGCTTTCCTGAACCATATGGCGAGGCATCATCCGACTCTTCCCGCGCCGTGCGTCGTCTGTCGCCAAACTCTCGCTTCAGAGGCCGAAGCGCGTCTTCACGCACGCTTCCATCTCCGACCGACCGAAGACGAGCAAAGATGTGCGATATGCCTCCGGACCCTGTCGGAGAACGAGGCAGGAGAAGGCGCCAGGGCGTGTTCCTCGTGCTACGCTCGCCACGCGGCGCCGAGACCGCCGCCGTCCAGCGAACACGACTGTCGACTCTGCCGACGAGCTCTCGGCTCTCCGACCAGCCTCCAAGCCCATCTTATCGAGCACACGTTTGCTGGGATAGGAGCATTCACCTGTTACTTGTGCCAAGCCGTATTCACGAGCGCCGCCGGCTTGCAGCGCCATCTCCCGGAGCACGCAGCAGCGCCCCGGCCCTACGACTGCGGCAGGTGTGGAGTGAAATTCTTTTTCCGCGCCGAACTTGACAATCACGCATTTGTTCACCTTGAGGAGGCCGAGTTGGCACAGAGAGCTTTCTACGAAGCTTACGCTAGAGGTGCCGCCTCGGCTTGGGCCGCCTTAGCTCCTCCTGAGCCATCTTCGCAAAGATTGGTGTCTACGCCTACACCAGCTATGGCTGAAATCCCAGTTAAACAAGAACCCGAAATTAAGGAGGAACGCAATACAGATGAGTATATTGAGGTGTCCTCGCCCCCTCCGCCGGCCACCCCCTCCCCCCCGCTGGTGGTGAAGCAGGAGAAGCCCGAAGCCGAGTAAGGAGTGAAGCCCGATGAACATTATCGTCCGTGACGCGGGATTAGTCCCGCTGCAATATTAGATTACGTCCCAGTTAACTACGCTGTAGCTAGTTATTTTTAAAATTATTTTACTTGTTAACTTGTGCGTTTAGAACGCTTTTAGAATGGTGTATAAATACAAGATCTGCCTATTGTTTATGTTGTTAGAAACCGTATGTTTATATTATACACAGCTATTTGTATAGATTGTCGAGTAAATAAATTATTACGTTAAGCTTCATCGTAATATCAGTTAAGTTATTTTATGTTTGTCTTTATTGTTTATTTATAAAATATACATGGTGATATAAAATATACTTGTAGAAAATAATATTACATAATTAAGTTAAAAAAAACAGCTATTTTATTAACGCTCCTCGAAGACTTCATTTTGGGTAATCAGACCGATCAACTTTGGCTTTAATAGATAACTACATAGATCAATATAGAACATACAAAAAGGTTAAACGAACATGTTACTAACCATTGGGTTATTTTATTTGTGAACAAACATACTACGTAATAATAAATGGTCATTGTTGCCTATAGTTGTCTGCTATACTTATCAGACACTTTTTTTACTCACAAGGTCATTTGTACCAGGAATATCACGGTAATTTATTAACACCAACGAAGCAAAAAAGATGAACAAATGGCTTTTAAACTTTACAAAAAACCGGGCAAGTGCGTGTCAGGCCACGCGCAATGTAGGGTTCCGAAGTAGTAAGTTTATCGACTATACTCATTAACTACTTATGCTAAGATAGCCATGATAGTTCTCCTTGTAAATTCATCATATAACCATTTTTTGAGAATTTTTCACTTGTCCAACTTGTCTTAGAAGACCCATAATATTTTTTTAAAGACCTTTACAGTGATGCCCTACACTTTAAAGTACGCAACCAATAAAAAATTCATCCTCACGGTACCTGTAGGGGAGGTACCCTGAAAAAATTTTTTTTTCAATATTTTATTTTACGATTCTGGAGTTTTGATATATAGGTATGCTTTGCTTCAGATAGACGGACGTATGGACATGACGGAACTATAAGGGTTCCCATATTACTTCGGAACCCTAAAAACTTTGTTTATGAGAGACACAGGAATGACACAAGATATATTTACACTCCCAACTTTTATTATTGGCAAGAATTACATAGCAATTTCCACGAATAGGTACACTTTCTTCAAAAAATCTTATCAATGATTCTCCATCATAATCATTATGCGGTAGCAACCTGCTGCTGTATCCAGGGTAGCAATGCGGCGATGTTGACGTAGGCAGCCGGCACGTTGGCGTTGGCACAGCCCAGCCCCCACGCCACCAGCCCCACCAACACCCACTGGCCATTCACCTGGCACACTAACCCTGAACCGCCATCTCCCTGAAACGTGAAAGATACATTGAGCGTGTAGGCACTGCTGGCTACTTGTAACTACTAGAAAAGGCTTTTCATGAACTTGTGGTGAACCTGGGTTCTGGTGTGATTCTACCTGCTGATCATAGTTTTTCACTCTCGTAGGTGCAAGCACAGAGTACACGTACTTAAACACAAGTTAAAGTTTTAAGTATCGTACAAGAAAATATGGATCAACATTTCTGATATTTTAATATGTGTGATAAAATGATAATTTTAGATGAATAACATTTTTTGGGACTAAGTACCAATTGCCTAGAAAGGTTTGGAACGTTGGATGTGTACGATAAATGAGAAATAAAATTTAAAGCACCTGTTAAAAACGAGTAGCAATTGTTTTGGATGCGCTTAGTAAATAAAGGTTCCGTTTTTACTACAGGACAGTTAATTTAATTTCCAATTATACCTCGAAACCACAAGGCTCTTGTGATGTGTAAGTTATGTCTGAACATGTCACTCGGAACACAGAGAAATCCTAGTGCGGTGGTTGAGTGAGTGAAGATGAAGGTGAAGGTTATACAAATTTATAGATGTACTAGCTGCCCGGACAGACTTCGTTCTGTCAAAAGTTTTTTATTTTGAGATGTAAGCTATCCTATCTTTCAAGTTGGACCAAACTACATATGGTGTGCAAATTTGATTAAAATCGATTAAGTAGTTTAGGAGTCCATTGAGGACAAACAACGTGACACGTAATTTATATATATTAAAATGTAGGTCTGTATAGTATTGATTACTTTATTACTTACCGTACAGGCATCTTTGTTTACTTCTCCACCAGCACATATAAAAGAGGTTGTGTCTAAAACGAACGTCGATCCTAATCGTGCAGTTTGCATTTGAGTTTGGCACGCATTGTTCGCTACGATCGGAACGTCTACCTTCTTGAGAATCTGTTGATATTGGCCCTGAAGTCCAAACATATCTTTTCCCCATCCTGATACCATACACCTATAAAACATGAAAAACAATTGAATAGTTTGAATACTATTTTGCTGTAGTATAATCTACTACAGCAAAAACACTACACTACAGTAAAACACACACATTGTATGCACAAAAAATTTGCTGAAGTGTAGTGTAGTGTGCTCTTTTACACCGTAATTTTTGGGCCTGACATTGCTGTTAAGGAGTTCACTCGTCTGGAGCCAAACCTGCGGGTAGTATCAGATCATACTAACACATAAATGTATCATTGTCATCCTAACCACAGAAGACATACATATTATGTCAGAACTAGCGCTAAATATGTAACATTTCAATTCCTTAGGATAATAGGAAGTTTATTGATGCTTCCAGATTGGTCCCATATTTTTTTCATATTTTTCGTATGATGAGATCAATAAATAATCGAGGAAGAATTGAGGAGGCGATTTTGCGGCGATATAGGTTTTTCGAAGACCGTTTCCAAAAAGTCTTTTTTTGGTAAATTTCAGATCATATATCATATAATAATATTATATAATCGGTAGTTTTATCCCGTTTTAATTAAATGTAATAAGAAAATCTTTTGTACGTACCTCTGGCCTGTATATGTGGACGTAGAAGAAGGAGGTAAGCACGCTCGATTAATGGTAGTCGCAGAACCAGTCATAGGTGTTAATGGCACTGAAGCCGACAATCGAAATACTGTTAAATCATACTGTAAAGTATTTGGGTTATAGGATGGATGAGAAAACACTCTTTGTATATTATATTCCTGATATGGAACTGGTTCATAAGTTCCTTCTGCGTCCCATTCTCCGAGCCTAACCTTAAGGTTCGGAGCTGTTCCTGAAACACTTTAAATCATGACAATTATCACAAATAGATTCCAATATCACCCCATAGATTAAAATTATTACATAAATTATTTACGACGATGTACTTACATGTAAGAATTAACCCTGTGGGTAACAGTTAAGATGTTTAATTGATCTATTAAAACTCCACCAGCGACGTATTCATTTTGCTTTGTCAATATTAGAGCCTAAAAGAGTAAGGTATAGTTTGATATTGTTTCATTACCAACTAAATTACACCTGCTGAATACTGCTTTAAAAACATGGTTTTATAGTTTTGGCTAATCAAATGTCAATGATGCCAAGCTTCATAGCAAAAATCGTCGTCTAATTTCTATTGACACTTTCACATCTTCACGAACAAATAACTCAAATAGACTCACTATTAAATTTTTAAGATCGATAGTTTTTTTGCTCAATAGTTTTTATGCTCTCATTGTACACTGTATACGTAATGCCACAAGCCATAACTTTTGGAAATTCATCGCCACTGCAGCTGTTGCTAAGACTATCATCACGTCATCATGACCACACTGCCAAGATTGCACGACTATAGGGAGAGTTTTTTTGATTATAAGCATGTTTTTATTAACCTGCCAAGGAAATTCTCCAAAATTTGCTTGACCTGCTGCAGGTGCTACTGCCGTCGCTGGTACGGTTTGTAACGTACCACAAGCTAAAGAGGTAGTTGTAGATCCGCAGCAATATACTTGTCCAGAAGGGCATTGTCCAGTCTGAAAACATTATTATGTATGATTTTCAATCATTTGCAGTGCTTAACTTCATTCATTACTTAATATTGGTTTGTAAAACAAAAATAATGATTAGTTAATATAATTACCGGGTTAACAATTCTAAAATCTATCATGCCAGCACCCGAATTTGTGTTTGTGCCGGGAAAACACGTCCCCGCAGCCACGCATCTACAGCTTTGCCTTTTTTTAATAACATGTTTTTCACTTGTCATCGATTTGGCACCTTTTATGATATCAATCAGAGATGTTTTCTTGCCGAAACGTCTGTATTCAACACTTCTCCGGTCTCTGGGAAACTTCACAGCTGTATCGTATGAGGGCATCTGGGCGCTATAACCAATGATCGGTGGCACTTGTAATGCAGCAGATGCTGATGGGGTTGTGCCAACTCTTGGATCTATCACAAATGGTCCTGAAGCATTATCATCGGGATTAGACAAACAAGGAACATCGGGATTATTACAAATTAAAACTGGTAACAGTTCTTCATGACTATTGATAACAGTGACAGTTGGTGAGGGTGTAATGTTATTCGCAATCGATGGTAAAGATGTTGTTAGGGTGTTACCAGATGTTGGACGAGGTGTGGTGGTCGTCGTCATTGCTGTTGTCGTTGTGGCAGGAGCAGCAGTCGTTGCAGCAGTTGTTATTACTGGGGCAGCAGTAGTTGCTGGCCGCGGCGTTGTAGTAGTGGTAGTTGTTGTAGTGGTGGCAGCTGTCGTTGTCGTTGTAGCGGCGGTCGTTGTAGGCGCAGCAGTAGTCGTTGTAGGTGCAGGTGTCGTCGGTTGTAGTATAGGTGTGGGAACACCTTGCACTATGACAACAGTCGTTGGTGTTGGGCCAGAGGGCAGAAGCCCCAAACACGCGGTTAGGAGCCAAAGACACATTTTATTATTTAAATCGATTCCCGTTCCACACAAGCGTTCAAAATTTAGTGCTGCTGGCCGGCCATTGTTGCACGATTTATAAATTCAGTTGATGACGAGAGAATATTAAATATGTCCTTACTATTCAAATTAGTGGTATTCCCCGACAATTACACTATTCATGGTGTTGATCGTAGTTATGTAGCGACAAATTGAAGCAATCAACGATATGTGTATGACTAATTTGATGATATGTATGTCAGCACTTCAGGAATTAGTTTATTTAGGAAAATATTGCGTTTTATTCTTTAACTTAGGTGATCCTTATGCACGGTGTACGTTCGGATTGTGGTCAAAAATGGTTTGATCATGGTGAAAACTTGACGATTACCAAACAAATTCACCAGACCATGATAATGTGTCGGGGTCATGATTATAAAACGACTGCCCTTTGAATCACAAATAATCACAATTGTCATATAATGACGTAATTGAAATATTTTTTGAAAACCATTTACCCAGTTTTTGGAGCGAAGAATTGTATATGTTATTGCGTTTTTAACTAGTTGTAAATATTTTGGATAGAATATCAAATGGATGAAAAGCATAAACATTTTCATTGTAAAAGAAACAAAAGTACCTTTGTAAAATATTTCTGTTACTATGGCTCAAGGGCTCATGTGTTTGTGTACAAAAATTGTTAAATAAAACAAAATAATCGTATGTATGTAAGAAAAGTATTCTTTATATACGACAGGACGTATCTAACCATTCATATAATACCATTTATACTCGATTAGAATAATAAAACTTGATTTGTATGTCTAGCAAGATAAACTGTGATATTACTTTTTTTTTATTTACGATCCACCTGATGGTAAGTGGCTATCATCGCCCATGGACATCAGCAACACCAAAGGCATCACTGATGCGTTGCCGGCCAAGAAAGAGAGAAGAAAAAGAAAGAAAGAACTGGCTTTCAAGCCCCCAGCCAGAACATGACGAGTCGTTTGGCGGCTGACTCATGCTCAAGGGTGGTAGCTATCCTGTCGAACCCCATGGAGAAATAATATCTATAATAGAAATAAGATCTAACTATGGAAAAATCCACGGTTTTTTTGGGTGTCACCTTAGATTCTAAACTACAATGGGGCACCCATATAACGGCTCTCGCGAGTAAGCTAAGTATGTCAGTTTATGTCATTAGAAAGATAAGACAGTTTACTGATGTAGAAACTGCTAAACTTGTTTATTTTCCATACTTTCATAGTCTCATGTCCTATGGTATATTGATGTGGGGCTCAGCGGCTAACGTTAACGTTGATGCTATATTTGTTTTGCAGAAAAGAGCAATCAGAGCCATTTATAAATTAAAATCACGCGAATCCCTGCGGGAGAAATTTAAAGAAATAGGCATACGCCTGGAAACTAATGCCGCATCCAGTTCCGCGTGGGTTAGAACATAATATTATTGTAACCTTTCATGATTTTAAAAGATGTGCGAGGAGTTTCTTTACGGCTTTTCTTCTCCTCCTTGACAAAGCACCCTTCCGAAAAGCTGGTAGATTAAAAAATGACGTGCATAAGTGTATCAGTGATACCTATATGAATAAAAGATTTTGATTTGATTAATTAACAATTAAAATTAATATTACCAATATAATCCCTCGTGGCGCCCTACCACCAGCGCCTATTACGATACCCATCAGGTGTGGGACTTTTGTTACGTTATAAAGAACAAAATATTTTAAAATTAATAAATAAAACAAAAGATAAATAACATTTTTTATTCTTGCATTTTTACAGAATTATCTTTTTTGTATTGTATTAATTTGGCCAATTAGTTGACTTTAACCCATTGATGTCGGCCACTACTCAGCACGGGTCCTCTCCTCTTAAGGAGTCCTAGAGCATACTCCACCACGTTGCTCCAGTGCGGATTGGTGGAGGGGTTAGTGGCCAACCCAAGTGTCGGAAGTTTTCATACTATGCTGCCCGAGGGCCTCTGACATGGCTTGACGACTGTTATCTTACTATACTCGTAAAAACCGGGACCGACAAGAAATTGTCACTATCGGTCACCCATCCGACTGGTCGGTGGTTGGATGGTTGGAGGGATGGTAATTGATCGCCCAATGTTGCTTAACTTTGTCGATCGCTTAGAATCGAAGTACCTTGAATTAATTGTTAGTTTTTTAGCGACCTCTTCTTCAAAGACTTGTCTTGTCCAGTTTGAGTTCGTTGTTCTTTTGATTTCGTCTTGCCATCATGTCAGTAGTCTAACTTGAACAACTGATCTTATTATTTCTGCTATCACAATACCTTCCTTAGTTATTTTCCCACATGGTTATTCAAAACAATCGCATATTTTGTATCTGATAATAATAATATATTGTGCCATCAACGCTACTGATTCGTTTGGTGAAAACATGAACTACTTAGTCAGCCACTTACTCAACCCACATAGTCGTTTAAACATATTTTGTAGATGGCGCCGTTTGGTGAGTAAGTTACTACGTGCACCACCAGGCGGCATCACCGTCGCATGGAGCAGCCGCACCCGCGCATGTACCCGGTGTGTACGTCAATACAAACAAGAAAGAACAGAATGAGACTGACATTTAATGTATAGATTATAATGACAGCACAGCGGTCGGCAGGCGCGACTGCCGTGACTGCTCGACGTTCAGTTTGCGCATGCTGCCGGATTCGCTGGTTCGAGGCCGATTGTGATTGACGCATAGAAATCGTAATGCCGTGCGGGTGATAATGATCGATTTGTGTTATTTTAACGTCAGAGCCGTTTAAGATTAGTACTGTAGTATGAGTTCAGTGTGGACATTCCAGTGAAACTATGGAAGTTAGAACCTCAAGAAATACAATATTATTATAAGTGTTAACACCGATCTTGTGAAAGCTCCAATAACCAGTGTAATTCTAGACGTCCTGATAAAATGTGCAGATCGTTTGAATAACCATTACTGTTTACCTACACACCCCAGAACTGGAGATGTAGCATTTCAATCGCAAAAACAAAATTGTTGGCAAACATGGAACGCGGCTCGATTTAATTATAAGACTTTTGCTGGTTAGCAATGCCTTCATATAGTCAAGAATTAAACGTAGATTTAAGTCATAACGTTAACAACGGATACAAAACTAATCAGAAAGATGATGAGAAAAATGGACATATTAAATATGTTTCCACCGAATTAGTACCAAATGATGCTCCGACTGGACTTAATGCAGGCCAAAGATTAGCGTTTGCACTAAGAGATTTTCTACGAGCTCCAAATAAGATGACCGAAGAGGGAGGTCCTTCGCCATCTTCTCTAAGTCAACCGCTGCCCCTTCCGTTCATAGACGAAAGTATCGATACCGAAGATCACATGCATTCAGAAGACGAGCAGCCCCAGAGTCGCGAGACGGAAGAAGTGTTGAATAATGCAGCTTGTCGGCTGAGACGATGGCGAGCGGCTTCGCGGAAGCTTAGACGGCCTCGAATTATAAACAATTTGTGCACAGATGAAGACGGTGGTGGAGCATCGAGGTTTAATGGCGGCCATACTGATTTGGCCGACCGTTTGAGAAGCTTGGCAGCATCGGGAAGCATGTCGGCGTCTGCCGGGGAGCTGCTGTCGCTGGCGCCGCCGCCCCAGGCCGCCACAGCGCCCCCTTCGCCCAGCTGCCTGCTCACGCCGTCTTTGGCTGAGCAGAGTGCTGCGGAATATTTTGTAAGTACAAAATTAACAGACATTAATGACAAAAAACAGAATATGAATTACGGGCGTTACATGAAACCCAAACTTGAAAATGAATACAATAATCTCTAAAATATCTGCACGGATTTTGCGATAGTAGAGTGATTTATGAAAAAAGTTTAGTCTGTATTTGCAGATTTAAATAAAAGTAGGAAAAATATGTCTAGGAAAATTCCCACCTTTCCACCGCCTGCACGTGTGATGTGAATGTTATGCCATGCCGGGTCCGGAGCTCGGCCGGGATATTCGCGTGAAAATCAGCTTCATTTCGTTTTAAAATTGACACTCAATACTCGTATATCAGACTACGCGACCACAGAACACCTAATAATTAGTTAGAAAGGCGTTGTGGGCGTGGCAGGCGCGCCAATATTAGGCGCAAACGAGCACAATCCTCAAAAACACGCGATCGCGCTGTTTAGTGACTCGCGAACTCCAACGGAGAAAAGTACTGCGAAATACTGCGACTAAATTACTTATAAATGCCTACATGTACGGTAATTACTTGCCGTACAAGAAGCGAAATGCTTAAAATAAACAAAGGAAGCGTTTCTTTTCATCGTTAAGTAAAAAACTAGGATATTTTAGTTTAAATCTTTAAAAATGTCCTTCAAATGATTCTTTGCCCAAAAAATATACATTGCGGGCTTCATGCGCTCGTCATTTTTAACACATCAATGAGAACGCGTAATGTATCACGTATGTACGTTAGTATATTAGTTCATTGATCACGTAGCAGTAGCTCTAGCGTTGGGCGTAGTAAAAGATGACATCGATATTCGATAGATTCTTTCGAAGTTATAATAAAAAACAACTTTCTTAAATAATGTACATGTGGCCAGATAAATTTAATATTTTATGCATTGAAATATAGTTTGAAAGAACATTGACGTATTTTACATCCTATTTTTTATATACCTATATATTTTTTTAATCCTATTTTTTATATCTTATAAGTTAATGCTTGATGGTAAGTGGCGATGTAGTCATGGGTGGTAAAACGCACTAAATTAGCAAAAGCCTATTCACTCTTGCCTTGAAGATAAGTATATTTAATAAAATAAGTATGATGAAGAACAAATGAATCTGAATCTGACATACGTAGCAAGTTTCCTATATTATTTTCCAATAATTATGATATTTTACCTTTATTTTACATATCTGTCGACCTCACGACAATAAATACCGATAAAAGTTTACGTCAGTCAATCCTTAGCTACAGTGTCACGCCTCTCACGCACACATAACGACCCTCGTGCGTATTTGTTCATTTTTGTAGGAGTAAGCAAATGGAGGGGATCGGAATGGCGACAGTGGTTCCCATACAAAATACGCGCTATGCCCTTTCTAACTAATTATTAGGTGTTCTGTGTACGCGACGATAGGATTTCACATACTTCTTAGTAACAATATTAACAAATACTCCGGCATTAATGCTTAATGGCAAATTGGATATCAAATAAAATTTTATGAACATGAATTACTTAGTCTAAACTCTGAATGTTTTTGAAAAGGTGGCAAATATCTTTTTAACCGACTTCAAAAAAGGAGGAGGTTCTCAATTCGACTGTATTTTTTTTTATGTTCGTTACCTCAGAACTTTGGACTGGGCTAACCGATTTTGATGATTATTTTTTTAATCGAAAGCTGGTGGCTGTCATGTGGTCCCATATAAATTTTATTGAGATCTGACAATGGCATCCATGAGAAAACCACATAAGTCGTTTTGTATTAAGAATGTGCGCGACAAATTGACGAATAACTCAATATCACGCCAACCGATTTCGATAATTCTTTTTTTAATCGGAAACAGGTGCTTGTCATGTAGTCCCACATAAATTTGAACGAGATCTGACGAGTAGTTTTTGAGTAACTTTGAAGTCGGTTATTTTTTGTTAGTAAAATTTAGATTATTAACACTTGGATAACTAGGAAACCTTTGTTTTGAAGGAAATAGTTCTGGACTGTAGGGTAAGTTTGGTTCAAATACCAGATTGTGTGCTGAACTTTGCTACCCTGCAAAACTTCAAAAATGCAATAGGTACTACATTGACTACTACCGTAATTTTTAGGAGAAAAATTCCTCTTGAAGCATTTAAAAAAAGTTTAACAATTGAGACTGTCCAATAAGTCACTTTTGTTTAATTTTTAAATAAGACAGTAGATATGAAGATGAACCTTGGTTTTGGAGCTTCTTTCGGGTCAAACTAGCTTTGAAAGAGATTGAGCAAAGTAATCAAATGTTTTTATCAAATTATCAAAATCCCAACTAAATATACAACCGACTACTTACCAAGTCGTAGTTACCCAATATCTGGTAATAATATAATAAGGTAAATAAATACGCGGAAGCACTTAAAAGTGTACGCACGGTTTAATGGTTTGACGTCAGTAAAAATATATAATTTGTTAAAAACTTTCACAAAAATAATAACGGAGTATGCTGGCGGATTTTAAAGATGTAAGTACATACATACCTATTGAATATTGATTTATGATGGTAGTAAGTTATATCAAATAATAATTTATCTGCCTATAACTTCCTGTGATAAGCCCTATGAATTATTATGATGCATGAACCGAACGGAAGTATTCTCGTAAACAATGAGATTAAGCTACATATTTTATGTTAAGGAATTAGAGCTAAGTATTCAGTGTTTTAGGGTTCCGAAGTAAAATCGTAACCCTTATAGTTTCGTCATGTTCGTCCGTCCGAAGCAAAGCGCCGAGACCCTTAGTGCTAGAAAGCTGTAATTTAGCACGGATATATGTATATTTAATAAAACTCTAGAATCGTAGCATAACATAAGTGCGAGTCGGACTCGCACATGAAGGGTTCCGTAGCAGCAAGTAACATAATATAAAAGTTCTTGAAGTTCGTTGTAACTTTGATCGAGGTAAATTGCGGTTTACGATTTATGACGTATTAAAAAAAAACTACTTACTAGATCTCGTTCAAACCAATTTTCGTTGGAAGTTTGCATGGTAATATACATCATATATTTTTTTTAGTTTTATCATTCTCTTATTTTAGAAGTTACGGGGGGGGGGGGGGGGGACACACATTTTTCCACTTTGGAAGTGTCTCTCGCGCAAACTATTCAGTTTAGAAAAAAATGATATTAGAAACCTCAATATCATTTTTGAAGACCTATTCATAGATACCCCACATGTATGAGTTTGATGAAAAAAAAATTTTTGAGTTTCAGTTCTAAGTATGGGGAACCCCCAAAATTTATTGTTTTTTTTTCTATTTTTGTGCGAAAATCTTAATGCGGTTCACAGAATACATCTACTTACCAAGTTTCAACAGTGTAGTTCTTATAGTTTCGGAGAAAAGTGGCTGTGACATACGGACGGACGGACAGACAGACAGACAGACAGACAGACAGACATGACGAATCTATAAGGGTTCCGTTTTTTGCCATTTGGCTACGGAACCCTAAAAACATTTTTTTCAGGGTAGGTGCCTCCCCTACAGGTAACGTGAGGTGAATTTTATTCGTCCTGTATCCTATAGTGTGGGGTATCGTTGAAAAGGTCTTCCAAAAATATTATCAGTCTTCTAAAACCATTTTTGAATTTAGGGGTCCGTTTGCGAATATTTATTTGGCCTTAAAATGCTAATTTTGGTTAGAGTAAAGTGGGGTGCCCCTGCTGACTAAACGGTTAGAGTTGGACAAGTGAAAAAATTCACAAAAATAGGTTATATTATGAATTTACAAGGAAAACTATCACGGCTTGGTTAGCTTAAGTAGTTAATAAGTAATAGTCAATAAACTTCGCACTTCGTACACTTCGTACTTCGCACTTGCCCGGTTTTTTTATTATATTATAGTTTTGAGAAATAGCCACTACTATAATGTTCAAATTATTTTTAGGTTTAGTGAATTAAGATAAAAATAATTATAAAGTAGCACAAAAGCCTCTCTCTCTAAGCCTCCTCAAGAGGTGCTCAGTTGTGGGCCATTAATGGGTTGAAACCAGCCAGCACAAAATTAAAACTAGATTATATTATTATACCTATTAGTGTTAAAAACAGACCCACCCTAAACAATAGTTCATAACCCGAACAATAAAACAATGAGCGACTTCGAATGATTTAATCCACGTTGTAAAATTATGAAGCTGCAGTCAACATTATGTCATGAATAATTAATTATCTAACGTTAGAAATTAATTAATATCACTACGCTTTCATTCTCGACTAGCTTCGATGAAAGCTTTGCCGAGAATCCTTTGGTAGCATATTATTGAGATTCTTGTTTTATGTGAAGTTACTGGAGACTGAAATCCAACTTTTAAGAAAGTTACTATTAAGCTAAATGATATAGATTAGGATAAGTGATTAGAGAATTTAGAGACCTCGTCTGATGATCAGTAAGATTCAGTATGAGCCTCCTCATTGGTGCAAATTACTTTGAATACTGAAGGGTAGATGAATACTTCGCCAATTTTATTCCCATTAGAGCAGCAAGGCGGAGTATGCTCTAGACCTCCGCAGAAGAATTATTGAAATCGGTCCAGTAGTTTTTGAATTTATCAAAATAACGGATCCTTCCTCTATAGAATCTTAGTATAGTAGTACACTTGCGTGTGACGTCACACGTGTCATAGACCGCCGCCATGACAGAAACAGAATTATTACCGCGGTATTGGATGTTTAAACTTTAACATTGATTTTTATTAACAATTCTGTTCTTTTTTCGGAAATATCAATGTAGTGGGTTTATTTCGTAATAAAGAATAATTTAAAATGTTTTTTTTAAATTAGTCAAATATCCTATTTTGAAACCAGAGGAGAGAACCCCTCAGCATGGAGAGTGCTACCTGTAGTGGACTACCTCTTGCAGTACCTAGCTAAGGGCAGCAATATACAAACGCTAAAAAAAGTGAGGCGCAATAACAGCCGGGTACCTATCGAGAGTAAACAAATAAAATATCATAACTGAGTGTCAGTTAACCAGTTTAGTTTACGCGGTTGCGCGGCAGCTTTATTTGTATTATATTTATTTATTTATTATTTGTCTTTATGTTTCTTTCTTTATTTTGCTATTGCTTTTTGAAATGGTTTTTACTTGATTTTTTTTTAAAAAAAAGGTCAAATTCTCGAAAACGGTGATACTTTTACTAAGATCATTTTTTGACCTATGATAGGCCAACTTTCAAGCTATCTGCCCACTATGGTTAAGCCACTACTTACGGGACACACATACACATTTACATAATTTATTTATTTATTTAAACTTTAACTCATTACAATGGGCAGACTTAATGCCTAGTGGCATTTTCTACCAGTCAACCCTGGTGATGATGAAAAATTGTGGTAGGTGCAACAAACAAAAATTTAATCACGATGCTTTTATTTCATTACACTATCAAAAAGATATATTTATACATACATACAAACATACGTACATATATACATACATACATAATTATGCAGGAATTATGTAAATGTGTATGTGTTTCATGATTATTTAATAAAAAACATCAAATAATATAAGTTCCAATATGAACTACAAAATGTTTTAAATATTAAAATAGGCTTACAAAAATAAGCTATTATAAATGTATTTTTGTAGGTTTGTTTGTCCACGGATATCTCCGAAACTTGTAATCGGATTGTACGTAATATTTTTTTGGCTTACAAACTTGGAGAACAGTAAAGCTTTTATCAAAATCGGTTCAGTCATTTTTGCTGGCTCAGCTTCAGATGGCTTATTGAAACAAATTACTCGTACGTTAAAAAAAGTCTGGTAAAGGTCATATGGAAATAATACCATTAGTTTACATCGCAGCTGACCTATAACATTTTTGTATTAGTTCAGAAAAACAAATCATTCGATTTCGATGTACATATTACATTAACATTAACTATGTCTGTAACAAATTATACTTTGTACAATTGTGCATTTATATATATGAAATAAATATTATATTAAATTAAATAAATATTATATTATTATTATTATTATTATTATATTATTATTATTATATTATTATTACATATTTCAAGACGAGTCTCCTAGACTATTTACTACGTGAGTGAGTATGCTAATCATTTTGGACATCATCGCCACTTACCATCTGCTGTTATTGTTGTCAAGCATCTTAAAAATATTTTTGTTGTTGCATTATCGTAATCTCAGAAATTAAATTATTATCTGCTTAATGACTAATGTCATCTTCATAATTATATTTTGAAATTTTCTTACCTCATACTCATTTTTTATCATCATTAGCTTCAACTGTTGAAGTTCAACCTATAATTGGACCATAGGGCATGAGTCTCTACTCATAACTGAGGAGGCCTACATCACACTCCATGACGCTGCTGCTCCCGTGCGGATCGGTGAATGGTGTAGTGGCCAACCCAAATGTAGGATTTTAAATGCCGCTCGAAGACCTTATTT
Organism: Thymelicus sylvestris; assembly: GCA_911387775.1. Classification (NCBI taxonomy): domain Eukaryota; kingdom Metazoa; phylum Arthropoda; class Insecta; order Lepidoptera; family Hesperiidae; genus Thymelicus; species Thymelicus sylvestris. The sequence goes on from OU426886.1 coordinate 9,624,797, forward strand.
TACGACGGGGACGGCTTAACAACTGCTATGGCATCTAATCAGATATTTAAGCCCGAAAGTGCTCTGTCAACAGTTTTTCCCGCAACCAACATTCATGTGATTGCCTCCTGATAGTTATATAGCCATAATTAAGTCTACGGCACTAATATAAAAGTTGAGACCGTAAAGAGTACAGAAGTTTCAAATGTTGCAATGCAGTATTCGCAACAATTTTGCTTGTACGTAGCAATACCATATACGACGTACGTAATATTAGTATTTATCTATTCCGTGCTACCTATACTTGTATGTTGTATATTGAACGAGTTTAGATTCGTCTCGTTGCCGGAGCACGCGATATCTTCATGCCCGCCGGGTGTAGGCCCACATCGAGACATAAACATGTAGCGTAGTACGTAAGTATACTTGGTTGGTTGATTGGTTCAGCTCGTTGAAATTCACGGGTATAGGTACGTACGTATCGGAACTACAAAATGCACTTACCTATTTTCAATGTATTAACTATTAACATATTATTATCCCATCAGGTACAATAACAATGTTACTGCTCCGGAGCGTACGTTTCTTTAAATAGCAGCAGTCATTAAGACAATAGTAATTTGTTTGGGGCCTTCAAAATTATCTTTATAACTGCCGGTACTAATGTTGGCTACATAGTTACTCCTTCACCAACCCACACTGAAACTGCGATCTTGGAGTACGATCTATCTCGGTTACATAGAGGTATCACTTCGCACAGTTAATTCCCTCTGTTCCCTCAAGGCATAATTATTATGAATGTACAACGTTTCGTGATCGTTGGACTTGGCACGATTACTTTCCGTTGCTCAGAACGGTGCACCGCGCAGGGATGGTTGAATTGGACTCAGGGATGGTTGGAGCCCCACTCCCCAAGTTTTCTGTAGCCTGGAAAATCTCTATCTTATTTTTATAGTTAAGCATGAGTTATCTAAATCGATAAAAGTAATATTTATTAACTGTTTGATTCAAATTTGAACCGACAGAGGCGCAGCGAGGAGTGGGGCTTCGCGCGCCCTCATGACCCAAATTTTCGGAATGACGTCATAGAGCACAAAGATGGAACATGTGGGTCATGGGGTCACTAACCCAAGCGCGCCGGCCTGCCCCCTCTCCAACCCCGAACAACAAAAAAATGCACCGAATCGTAATCATCTCTCGTATAGGGTGATTTTTTTCTTAGTTATACATTTTATGACAAAAATTTTACCTTGATACTGATTGCCACACATTTTAATTCGTACAAAAAAATATTCACAGAAAAATGAATTGTATTGACCTCTCTCTGACCATGGGTAATGCGGATATTATTCGCTCGTGATTATCATTTTCTTTAATCAATAAACCATTGATTTATTCCCAATAAGCACATAAGAAAAGCCGTATGTTTATACTCAGTGCTAAATGCTAATTGCTAAAGTCGTAGGTGTTTACACGGATCGTTACAAATTCATTGACCTTACACTTGTCTGTTTATCTAGGCTAAACCACTATTCTGACATTGAATAAATGTATGCTAACGTGTCATGTACACGCTAAATGAGGAGACGAATCAGATATAGATACTTGTCTGAAGCTAAAATTCGTTTAATTATAATCATGACCCTGATGAGAAGTTCTGGTGTGAAATTTGATGATGATGACGGAATTTTTGAGTTAATTGGCTGTAGGTGGTCAAGTAATTCCACCGTCCCATCACACTAATGGTCATTGATGTTAGCATAATATGCTATAGCATAGGTATATTGTAAATAGATCATAATATTATTTATTATCTTTGTGTCTAAAATGTGTCATAGATTTTCATCGTTAATTGTGGAGGTCACACAACGGCTAGTCGATTACATAATCCTATGCGTGCTTTGAATAAGTATTACTTAAGATCGAGTAACACATTACCCTTTTGGAATTCTGATAATTTGATTTATTTTTCGTTACTAAATATAATGATCAATAACTATGTGACATAACATGCAATAGATTGGGGACGTCGGGGTGGGATTAAATACAATGTACCTACGATGTACTATGTCACTAATATGTACTGTAGTCATCGCTGAAGTTTAGCTCTTAAAGCAAAACTTTGACGAGCCTTGTTGGTACCGACCCTGCCTGCGAAGCAAGGGGTCCCGAGTTCGGTTCCCGGCGGGGCAGATATTGATGTGACATGTACCTAAATATTTGTACTCGGGTCATGGGTGTTATTGTGATGTGTTATATTATGACAACATGTCGTCTATGGCACCCGCGACACAGGTTAAAACCTATGCTGCAGGAGTGTGTGCAGGAGTGTGTAAGTATTTTTAGGGTTCCGAAGTAAAATTGGAATATAGTTTCGTCATGTTCGTCTGTCTGTCCGAAGCGCCGAGACCCTAGTGCTAGTTAGAAAGCTGTAATTTAATTAGCATGGATATACAATTACATGTTTATTAAAACTCCGGGATCGTAGAATAAAATATTGAAAAATATATTTTTTTCAGGGTACATCCCCTATATGTAACGTGAGGATGATTTTTTTAATCGTCGCGTATAATGAGGACCTATAATGAGGACTGGATTATTGTTGAAAAGGTCTTTCAAAAATATTATGGGTTTTCTAAGACCATTTTTGGAATTAGGGGTCCGTCTTTGAAATATTTGGCTTTAAAGTGCTAATTTTATTTTGGTTACAGACAAGTGTCCCCCCCCCCCCCTGCTGGCTAAACGGTTAGAATTAGACAAGTGAAAAAATTCTCAAGAATAGGTTATATTATGAATTTACAAGGAAAACTATCATGGGTATGTTAGAATAAGTCGTTAATTAGTAATAGTCAATAAACTTACTACTACGGAACCCTACATTGTGCGTTGCCTGACACGCACGTGCCCGGTTTTTTTTCTGTGCCTAGACCGTGGGAAACGTAGACAAAGTATTAAAGAGGTACTCATATATATGTATATTTGTCGTTGTTTTTATACTGCTGAATTATGCTTTCCTGTAAAATTTCCCGCATGATATTTATTTGTAAATATCGGTATACGGATAAATAAACATACCAAATGAATCTGAAAAGGTTAAAGGTTACTTACTATCTGTATACGTGAAGCACAAATTGAATTAAATTTTTCCTTATGAAATTTCCCACATGGTTTTTCTTTTTTATAAATAACGGTACACGGATAAACGCACCAAATGGATTTATAAAGGTTAAAGATTACCTACATACCTCTCAAAGTTTCTCGGCTGAAGAGGCAACGGCCAGACCGCATTGTTTCATGGATCGATAACGAAAAGTGTAGAAAAATCTTCAAATAACTTTGCAATAACAGGAGCTTATACCAACCAAATGAGTAATAAAATCGGTAGCATTTGAAATGGTGTAGATCCACAGGGTGTATCGCTAGTAAGGAAGGCGCATGTTTAACAGTGGATTTTAATATGTTTATTTAATATATGCATAATTTAAAATGATGAGGGTATTTATTATTAAAAAAAACCAGCCAAGTGCGAGTCGGACTCGAGTACCGAGGGTATCGTACAACTTGTAGAACCGAACATTACTCTTATTTAAACTGAATGGAGTAACTTGCCGTAGGTAGGTAGGTACTATCGTCGCCGCCCATACATGTTTTTGAAATAACTCTTTTATAGAAAATCCAACCGAAAATAGGAAATAATATTTTAATAAATTTTAATTAAGAATAGTGTAAATAAGAAAAAAAAAAAATTTGTAAAAAAAGCGTGGGATGCATGGTGTCAGTAGTTATAAATATTTTATTGACAGATATGAGTAGAAGGATTATCACTTTGATAATATCTAAAAAGCACCCCACGCATACTTTGCCAAATTTCAATTTAATCCGACGTTTTGAAGGAGGTCAAAATCATGTTCAACGTTTCCGTTACATAGGCACATACTAACATACGTATGAAGCTAATAAAAGCGTGTTAAATAATCACAATTTTACAACAAAAAATAACCAACTTCAAAATTACTCAAAAACGACTTGTCAAATCTCGTTCAAATGTATGTGGGACTACAAGACAAGCACCTGCTTTCGATTAAAAAAAGAATCATCAAAATCGATTCACCCAGTCGAAAGTTCTGAGGTAACAAACATAAAATAATCTAAATTTTACTAACAAAAAATAACCGACTTCAAAGTTACTCAAAAACTACTTGTCAGATCTCGTTCAAATTTATGTGGAACTACATGACAAGCACCTGCTTTCGATTAAAAAAAGAATTATCGAAATCGGTTGGCGTGATATTGAGTTATTCGTCAAATTGTCGCGCACATTCTTAATACAAAACGACTTAAGTGGTTTTCTCATGGATGCCACTGTCAGATCTCAATAAATTTATATGGGACCACATGACAGCCACCAGCTTTCGATTAAAAAAAGAATCATCAAAATCGGTTCGCCCAGGAAATCTTAAAATACAGAAGCAATAATTTTTGATTACCTAATAGTAGGTACCACCTAGTAGTAGATAGTAGATTATACATATTACAATAACCGTCGTCTAGACTAGCGAGATTACCATCCCTTTGGCTTTTTCTGATAATATGAATATCAGTTAAATGGAATTTACATACGTACAGCACAATATATAAAAACAATTTTTATTAACAGTTGATTTAAAATATCTGTGAAGCTTCAAGTACAAGGTTACATTTGACGTCAGAACAGATACCGCGTTAGGAAACAACGATTCAAAACACATTTGTTTAAACCATAGAACTTTGAAATGTATACCAAACCGCATTGTAACTAATTGGTTTATGAAATCTGAATCGTATTTTAAGAAATTACCTGCTCATGACAAAAATAGCACGCCATATTTTGAGAGTTCAAGAATAGAAGTTCCATTGGCTATTGAAATACTGGGAAGGAATATAGTTCTGTCGCTTATCTTGGCCATAAACTGTTCCATTATATTTGACGACCCGTGTGACGCAATGGTTACCATGCCCGATCGTCGCACCAAGGGTCCTGGGTTCGATTCCCAGCGAGATGATGAGTTCGAATTTCTGTTCTCGGTCTGGGTGTGAATGTCCTTGTCTAGTGTGTTGTCCATGGCACCCACGACACAGGGAATCCTAGTGTGGGGCTATGAGTGTGAAGCGTTATTTATTTATTTATTTATATTCGGAGGTGCATGCAGTCGCGGGAATTTTAGTGGGAGAAAACCCAACATTCGATCCGGTTACTCCTCTATAAGCATCAGCTAAGTATTAAAATCCTACCTTCTTATAACGGAAACTGCTTTTTTATACGACGCGACTGTAATAGAATTAATTATATTTATGATATACGAGTATATTTCCACTCCGTCAATATTTTTAGGATTCCGTACCCAGGTCTCGGAAATACGTATCGACTATCGATGTTTTGCGATTTTTGGAGTAATTCGAATCAAAAATGGTTGCCTGTAAAGTCGGTTTACGGACGGTAGTTTAACGTGACAACGTCATGACAAAGCTCCGCTCCACCCCACCCCGCCCCACTCCGCTCCACTCAACAGCGATCGCCTACGGCTCGCCTACGGCATCGGCTACGATACGCCGATCGTAGCCGATAGTGCCACTCTCTCGCTTTTGCCGCTCTCTCGCTCGCGGAACGCGACATTTTTTCATAAATGCGCCCGGCGCTCATCGTTTTAATAGTCGTTATCACGTCAAAAATTTTCGATTTCAGAGTCTGTTTGCGAAATATTCGGCTTTTTGGTTACTTACAGTCAAGTGCCCCCCCCCCCCCCCCCTCCCCCAGGTAAATGGTAGGTGTTGGTTTAAGGAAAATCACAGCAGTAGCCTATTATGATGAGTTTAAAAGGAAAACTATCACGGCTAAGTTTGCAGTTAATGTGTAATAGTCGGTGAACTACGGAACTCTACATTGCGTGTGGCCTGACACGTACTTGGCTGGTTTTCGTGTCAAAGAATGAGTAGTTAGTTTTAATGGGCATAACATGATTAGTTATTTAAAAGTACAGCGCGAGATTTTAAAATGACACATTTCTGGACAAAGGGCATTTCCTTTATTTTTTAATTTTGAACCGTATACAAAATGTTGTCGAGCATGGAAAGGAAGTAGGTAAACCGGACATAGGTATGTACATAAGTTGTACAGTCATAATGGCCTAGTGGCCATTACCAAGCTGAAATAAAAACTGTTCTTTGTAACTCCTATGGACAGTGACTCATTAGTAAAATGACATCTACATTCCTGACACTTTACTACAATACAAAACTTTACGGTTAAAAAGATGAAGACCTTGTATTCTCCGAGCTGCAACCTTCTCAGTCTAACAAAAACTATATTTAAATTATTGATATTTTTAGAAACGACATTAAAATAGTACTATTTAATTCCATATTAATAGCATGATTTGCATGAAGCTCAGTTAGTCAGGTGAGGAAATAATTTGCAACATAAATTCGTAATCAGAATGACGTACATACATACATAACATACATACGTACTACGTAAGACTGTGCCGAATAACACGGCCTACGACGACGTCACCGATACACGTCGTCAGGTGTGTCGAAGGTACGCCCATACTTCGTTTTGGAAAATGTTACGGTTTTATTACACGATTTTATTACACGGTTTTATTTAACTTGCTTTGTTCGTGTTTAGTACATGTATCAATGGGTCAAATATTGCAAAACTAATTTAGAACTACTTCACTACGGAGTTGAAATTTCAGAAATTGATTTGGTTCCGATTTCAGTGTATGTTTGTTTAATTTGTTTATTATAATGGTAACCTGATATTATGCGGGGCCAATAGCACAAAATTTCTAGAATTTCGCGAATAATGTTCTTCTTGCCGTTTTAAATAAATTTTTGTTTGCCTTTACAAAACAACATAATTGATTATTAGTCAATGATCTAAGTTTTTAAACAATGGCTTCCATGACTCTTAAGGTCTCTACATAACACTTTACCTCTTTTGAAGTTTTTTTTTTTATATCTTATAAGTTGATGCTTGACTAAGTTACATATACTTCTTTTGGCGCGTTTGGATAAAATATGAGAGTTAAATTTTTATGATGCGCGCGCACACCGACAGCCAAAAAGCGACATGATGAAGTTAGCTGATAACTGATTCCTTTTACAAATAGTTGTGACATACGCGATAAAATCTTTAGTTATTTTTGTTCTGTTACGCCTAAAAAGTATAACTTTATAGTTACGTGCGTACACAAGTATGCACGTATGCACATACACACGTTTTTAAAATATGAATGCTCTTGTGGTATGAGGGGAGTTACCCCGTAATAGAATTGCTATGTCCGGTCAATATAAACATCCGAGGGTACAAAAATTCGTAAAACTCTTTCAACTTTATGAATCTTTACGTTATATCTCAAAAACGGTGGCTCTTAGTTAGGAAAAAAGTATTAAGACATTTTTTATAATCTATTTATTATATTATCTGATCTAAAATTTTTGTCTGGGCTAATTTTATGATAAAACTTACCGTTTTGCTAAAAATCGTAAAAACCCCGTTTTTGTGACCTTTGACCCCGAGTAAATTTTTTTCCAAGTATCGAATCGATAAGAACTTTTTAGATTTGATTTATAATGATGTTTTGAACAATCCTACTAATTTTCAGCTCGGACTAATGCTTTTAAGCATGACGTATTTACATATTTATGATATGCTAAAGCGGTATCTAGTGCGTTTTAATTTTTTCATTAGATACTGCAAACATCAGGTGATCAGTCTCACAGTCACATCTAGATGGAAAACACTTTCTTAAGATTCGATTCTTAAGATTGGAAAGCCAAGCAATTTGGATTTACTAACATCGCATTTTTGTAGGGAAAAACCGAGTGATTTCCGAGAATCTTAAACGTTTACTCCTACGGAAATTTATGATGACTGGATTGGAGCCAAGATCGTCGATTTATCGTGCTGCGTGTCTAACGGCGCCTTCACACTTATGTGAAAGTATAATGCTTGGAGCGTCCGTCATAAAATACATAATTCAAGTTCACATTCAAAACTCACCGTCCTTTGACTTTGATGGTGACAGTCGCTTAAAGAAGCCGGTTGCAGTAGCCTCTGAGCACCACGCACTCGTTTAGGTACATACCTGTTACCTAATTTTATTGAAAACTTTTGTTTTGTACTAAAATGTAGATTGTAAGAAGAAATTTTATGACAGCGGTACATACAGCTAGATTAAACAATCCATGATTACATGATGTAAGTGGTTCTGTCCAGTGAGCCCAAGCAAACACGTCCAAGTCCTAAGGCTTTGAATAGCGGGCGACACAATTTGTCAGGTCTTAAAGTTGGAGATTAATAAGAGCGAAAAAATACTTTAATAGAGTTTTTCAAGTGGTTAACCATGACCCTTCTGGAATCAACCCTGACACATATCATAACATAATAAATATCATAGCACAAGCATGAAGCAAGATCACAGCTTTCGTTTTCACCGGCAATGTATCAGTGAAGCCTTTGCCTTTGGAGCTAAGGACGTTAATGGACGCTATGAACATTTAAAATTAGAAGCACCTTAGGGTTGTTTTCAACTGTTCGCATAGATACAACACACACTGTGTAATCATTTTAAACCAAGGCCACATCGATTAAATGTTCGGGCACGTCCATCATATTGGGTGTTGTGGTGGAAATTAAAAAAACTTCTGTCATTTGATATTATTGATCGTCAACAGTTCAACACAGCGCGTTTGCCATCTATCAGAATTTTTTTATCATTCATTGCTATAGTGTTCAATACTAGAGTGTAATATTGAATGAGCAAATAAATATACTTAGTATAAATCAACAAAAAAATATAAATGTATAATTTTATATAAGCAATGAATTAAATTAAATACAAAGAATTAAAATTTAAAATTGTTTAAATGTTTACTTCAAAGAAAAATGTAATCCGACATTTTGTAACGATTATTTATTGGGTTCCGTAGTCGAAACGGATTCTTTATACTTAGGTAGGTACCTAATCGTATCGTCATTCGTCATGTCCGTCTCTAGTTTAGCTAAGAGGTAACTAGGTAAAAACTAGGTAGTAGGTCAAGTCAAGGTCTAGAAAAGTTTTTTTAACTAAATAATTAAAATCTTGTAAGATAGACCGATAGAATAATGTATATAAATTGATTGATTCATATCTTTCCAAGCTTTGTCTGGTTCACAAGCCTAGCATACTAATAACACCACGTAATAACGTAACTACGTTAGGTACCTACTACGTGAAACGCGTAAAGCATAGTAACATTACCAAGAAATTAGTAAATAGGAGGGCGTGGCACGGTTTTTCCCACTTACACCTCGACTCTATATTTTGCTCTCTTGTCAACATTTACAAAACTTCTTACAGAAGCAAGATGCGTGTAAAAATTTATACTTATTGTTTATATTTTAAACGAAAGTGGTTTACGTCATCAATTTTTACGTATATCTGAAGTATACTTCAGTATCTGAAGTGAACTATACGAGTCGTTACAAGTCTTTCGTAATCTTTGCGAATTGACTTAAATGGTTTTGTCGTCGTCATTAGGTAGTCAATATGGTTTATGTAAGTAGGTAGTAGTTTAGTAAATATTTTTATAATCTTATTTATATTGAACCAGTCATATAATTATGTCGTACGCAGTTGATTCGAGAATAAGCTTATTTTTAACATACCTAATAATACATAATTAAGTAAGACTATTTATTGTATATTTTCATGTAATCAGCAAGGCACTTTTTACCCGTTGAGATATAATACATAGTAATTCCCTTAACCTAAGAATAAAATTTTATAAAGTACCTATTTGTTAAAGATGTTTTGTAAATAATAAACAGTGTAAAATAATAACCTGGGACGGTAAAATATGGACGTTATACAGTGTCTGTGGCTCTACAATCTACATGTTCGCTTTCAAGAAGTCTAAGTTATCGGATAATAATTGGTAGTTGCTATTATGTAATATTAGTGGCAATTACTGTAATATTACAACAATGCAAAGGAGACATTTAAAATGGAACAGGTTAATTTACACTATTTTAAAAATCATCCAAATTGGGGAACAATAAAAATACTTAATTTAGAATGTTGATATAGAGGTTACGTACTGGTGCATGATTAATAAATTAATAGTCCATTATTATGACGACCTCGTAGCCTACATGTTAAGGATGACCCTGCCTGCAAAGCGGGTCCTGAGTTCGTTCCCGGCCGGGGCAGATATTTATTTATGTGACAGATAATATTTGTTCTTCGTATTAGCGATATCTTATACGTATTTATGTAATGCATGCCAACCGCGACACAGGGAATGCTCGGACGGGAATGTATAAATATTAAAAACATATTTCACTAAAATATATACTTTGTCTCTTAAGACAGCGTAAACAACATCTGCTGCCAGCCGCCACATCCGTCAAGGGTTCTTCTCAGTGGCTTTTACTGTCGATCACGATTTGTATAAACAAACACAACGTTTTCTTGTTAAACTTCTTTATTATTAATAAAAAGCCTCTTGAATTAAAATGTACGATCAAAACTTTTTTTAATATATTTCTCACAGACCACGCCTGGTATCTTTGGAAGCATCTTTTCAATAATCATCATGAAATGTATACAGCTATCCTAATGCTATATCCTATGCATATTAATGATTCTCCCATGTTTGTGTACAGGGTTCAAGTCCCGAATGCTGCGTCGACAGTCTTGGCCTGGAATTGTCAAGCTCTGCAGGAGGCCCCGTCCCGCCGCCGGGTCCTCGGTACAAGCTGGCCACAGAAGGAACCCTCAAAGTATGCTGCTTCCAACACACCAGGACGGTCGTGGACAAAATACTTGCAACTAAATTCCTCAGACGATGGGAATCTCACGTGCTATGTCTACTGGAAGATCATGTCGTATCTAAAACTGTGAGTATTTTATTCTTCAAAATTTTGAACCTAATTATTTGCGAGGTTTTCATTGAGATCGTTGACAGTAGGGTTATTCTCATCAAGTTTATCATAATTTAACGTTCAACATTCCACCAAACAAATAGGTACCTATACCAGGAAAATCATGAGTTTAACGAGTTAGCCAAATGATAAGGACATTTTGTTACTACTCATTAACACTTTCACTAGATATTTTAATGGCGTGTAAATGTTCAGCTGAACAAATATAAATATACATACGTACGTCAATCCGAGCTCAGCATTACTCATCATTTCAATGTTCTGCGTCATGTAAAAAAATTTAATCTCTTCTGCCGTTTTGAGTCTAATACAATTATACATACAAAAACAATTAAATATAAATCTTAAAGGGATTAAACGCGTAGGTCGTAGAAACAAATTAATTTAGGCGCTGAATGTGATTGAATTAATTACAATAGGAAAGTTAATGTGTTATGACGTGTGATTTTTAAATTGGACGATTGTTTTTTTTATCATGAACCCAACAATGAGGTCAATAAGCCGATAAGAGCACATTCGTGCGTCATTAAACCAATCATCTGTGGTCACGCAGACACTATATGGGTGTTATAATATGGTATGCATTTCCCAATCAAATGTGGAAATTGAATGTAAGAACACTCGATTTTTTTTATTAAGATTAATATATTCAAGATTACATAATGTTTGTGCATCTGCATCACTCTTAAAAACTAAAAGGTATACATTTTTATATACCTAGGTATACATTTTGAAGTTTGCCACTTACAAACGAGAATTGATTTAAAAGTCAAGGCACGGAATGATAATTATACCAATAATATGAAAAAGTCTATGTTTTTCATCATAAGGTACTTACCGCCTATATTTTTGAAAAATCTGTATTCATATGGTCAATAAAAGTTTGGATATGAATAGTAACTGAAAAATTATGTTTCATATAAAATTAAATGTTTCCTATAGTTATATTATGTTTACATCAATTATTATATGCGTCTAAATATTTCAATTTTATATTTCCAAGCTATCCCAAATATGTAAATATATATTATTGGATATTTCTAACCGCATAATAATATGTTCATGTTTACAGTAAATAGTTTGGTATTGAATTACTACCTAGGTACTTATTTGCGTTCTAGAATGCCTGTCTCCATCCATCGATATAATTATGTTTGCAGCCATAATATACTCGTAGTTCCATTTGCAAACCTCAATTTGGTTATAGTCTAAAATCCAATTAAATTTAAAAGTCTATGATTCAGTTTCTACGTAATTTCTTTCGTAATTGTTTTGCACATACTATAGGTATTATAATGCGTTAATAATGACAAAACAAATATTTATTATCATTAACTGGCAACGACAAGTTACTGCTGGAGCAGATCTTCCACACCGTACCTTTATCCTCATTCAGTTATTTTCCAAGTTTTAACTTTCTTTTCACGCGACTCTTAGGTAAATTCGATCTCTCGAAGCGGGATGCTTGCATCGCATTATTACTGGCTCTCTAACACAGCGGCTGAAAAATGTATGAAAATATGAAATATTTCACGGCCAATTTTAGGGAGGTACCTAGTAGCCAGCCAGGCGGACAAAATATCCAATTAATTTACGGAAATTACGGAACTCGGCGACCTCCCCTTTTGGAGTGTGGTCCAGCAGGGACCTGGATGCACCACGGTTCGGCTTGGACTCTAGGAGAGTAGGAGCCCTCCGTTGTGTTATAATATTGTATGTAGATAAAGTGCGTGTATTAAATAACATATCCAAATACGCCCTTACGTTCATTAAAAAAGTGAATAATATTTGCGCCATTCCATCACCGAGAATTGGCAGAGGCAAGAATTTGGCTTTATTATACAATTTTGACAATGACGGTTAATATCTATTAGTAAAACTTATACTTCATTGTTTATTATGAGATCTTAATGTAGGGGATTTAAATGTTTTTTATAAATCGCATCCCCCGCGCCTTGCCTGCATCATTGTTTTGTAAAAATGACAAAAATAATAATGTATCCGAATATAAATACTTCAATTTGCATAAAATATGCGATATTTTGAGCCAACTCGATTTCCTACATCACGTTGTGGTTTTTAGCGAGACACATGTATATGAAACGTAATGCTCATAAACGTTATGTTCATAATTAAATTGATACACTCATTGCAAAGGTCGTTCAAATGCGGTAAGTACTAATTAATATTTTTAATCAACTGTTACAATTACGTCACCTTCTGACAAATAATTGTGATAATTAACGTTAATATATTACAATGTAAGTATAAAGTAGTAATTTAATATAACAATGAATGTTACATAATTGTTATGAGTATGACGTAGATAGTCATGTAGGCAAGATGTGGGGGAGGGAGGGGAAGGGAGGGGAGCGCTGGGTTGGAGAGAGAAGGTCGACAGGCTGAGGTAACGTATGAACTAGCTTGGGATGCTGCTCTGATAGTCTACTCGATATGTTCAAAATGGTTGAAATTAGAGATACTGCTCTTAAAAATACGTGCGATAGCTCATTCTGTTCGGAATGATGTCTAGAAAAATGTTTCGGAAGCGTTTACCAGCACGTAAAAAATTGCAAAAGTTATTGACAAAATAAAGTTGAAAAAAAAAAGTATTTTGTTTTTGGTAATCACTTCGAAACTATTAATATTTAAGAAATTTTAAAACAAGATTCTTAAAGTAGAGGAAATTTCCAAACAATGACTCGCGACTCTCGGAACTCTATCTCCATTATTTATAACTTTAATTTAACGCTGAAAATGGGTCTCCACGCTGCATTTTTAGGTTGCGCGTGCGGCGTCAAAACCGAGTTCGTCACACTCAATAATTTTTTAAGGTATTAATTATTAATTTAAAAAAATAAAAAAAATATGGTGTATTCGAAACACTTCAAAGAATTTGCTCCCGTAGGAAATTTTGCTTAAAGTTAATTTTTCAACAAGTTAGACGATTGTTAATTAACTAAATTTTCTCGAACTTCCATTTTCATTGTACATTAAAAAAAATGTTTAAGTAATTGTCCTATAAATTTTTCGCTTCGTGGAGCCTTTCTTATATACATGCTTAACGAGATCACGTCATAAAAGTTTAAAAAGTTTTAATACTTTGTGTATAATAATTTTATAAGTTGAACAAAAAATGAAAAATCCAAATAATATTATTGAAAATATTTTTTTCTCAATTTATTATTACATAATCGTTTTGGCATTCATAAAAGACATTTAATGACTTGAAAAAAAAAATTCCCTCATTTTTTTATAATTTTTTTTTATAAACAAATAGACTATTTCAATGCTTTCAAGAAAAAATTTCTTAATATCTTATTCTTTACAAAACATTATGATTTTTGAAAAAAAAAATTTTTTCTTAATAATGATATTTAATTGTTTATAATTGTTTTTTAATATTTCTATTGTTTGAATAATTAGTTAATAATTTTTTTTTCTTAAAAATTATAATTAACCATCTTTAATAGAAATGTAAAAAAATATTTTTTTTATCAACAATTTCATTGTTTTTTAACTTAACAATTTTTTATAAACAAATTCTCAACTTTTTTATATATTTTTTCTGAAACACCTAAAAATAAAAAAAACAACGATGTATAACAAAGTACAGATAAAAACATTTTTAAATTTTTTAATTTCGATTCGATAAAAAAACGAAAAAATTGTTTGTTCAACTTATAAAATTATTATACACAAAGTATTAAAACTTTTTAAACTTTTATGACGTGATCTCGTTAAGCATGTATATAAGAAGGGCTCCACGAAGCGAAAAATTTATAGGACAATTACTTAAACATTTTTTTTAATGTACAATGAAAATGGAAGTTCGAGAAAATTTAGTTAATTAACAATCGTCTAACTTGTTGAAAAATTAACTTTAAGCAAAATTTCCTACGGGAGCAAATTCTTTGAAGTGTTTCGAATACACCATATTTTTTTTATTTTTTTAAATTAATAATTAATACCTTAAAAAATTATTGAGTGTGACGAACTCGGTTTTGACGCCGCACGCGCAACCTAAAAATGCAGCGTGGAGACCCATTTTCAGCGTTAAATTAAAGTTATAAATAATGGAGATAGAGTTCCGAGAGTCGCGAGTCATTGTTTGGAAATTTCCTCTACTTTAAGAATCTTGTTTTAAAATTTCTTAAATATTAATAGTTTCGAAGTGATTACCAAAAACAAAATACTTTTTTTTTCAACTTTATTTTGTCAATAACTTTTGCAATTTTTTACGTGCTGGTAAACGCTTCCGAAACATTTTTCTAGACATCATTCCGAACAGAATGAGCTATCGCACGTATTTTTAAGAGCAGTATCTCTAATTTCAACCATTTTGAACTTATCGAGTAGACTATGACGTCACGGCTAACCTCGCGGTGGCCCGGAGGGGCATTGCTCCGCAGCTCGCGTTGCGCCAGACTATAACTAGGTATTGCATCTTGTAACCCGCACGATGCCCGCACGGCCCGCACCACACATCAGTCTGTCCAGACCTATCAACTTTTCTCTTCGACCTGTTTAAGCTCATTATGACATCAAAATATGTAGGCGTTCGTATTAGCAATGTAAATAATGTATGTTTTAAAAATTTAAATGAATATAAAAAATGCATACAATTTTACCGATGTTACCTATACTACCTACGTACCAGTTGTACCGATAGAAAGCCTCTGGAAAAATGCATGTCTTAAGAAGTGTTTAAAAAAAGTCAAAGTCATAACCCATATTGTCCCACTGCTGGGTTCGGGTCTCCTCTCGCAGTGTGAGGTGTACAGGCCATATATACATATATATGATTATAGTCTACCACCCTGGCATGGTGTGGATTGGTAGACTTCGAACACCTTTGAGAACATTATGGAGAACTCTCAGGTGTGCAGGTTTCCTCACGATGACTTCCTTCAGCGAAACCGCTAGGCTCTCACTGCTTAAGAAGTGTACCAGGACCTAATGGGTACTTCAAATACCTTTTATGCCTAAGTAGGGCATTGATTTCGCGGTATAAATTAAACTAGATCTAAACCGTGTTATTTTAGATAAACAGTTTATTTTTATCAGCATCAAAACGAGATATCTACCTTAATCTAAAAATTTATACAGTATAATCCGACTCTACTTTTGAACGTGCCTTAATTTTTATTTTATGTAAAACTTTTTTTTGGGCTCTGGATATACTTATATGAGAAAATTTTGTTTACAGCCCTCCGGTTTCCTAGAGCGGCCTCTGTCCTACAGCTGTATGCAAGAAGTGTACTGTATATCCCGCTGGGACCCCGCCAGGAAATACTGCTTGAGGATTGTTATGCCACACGGGTCTCTGCTTCTACAGGTTAGCAATGCAAATTCTATCAACTATATACTAATCAAAAGGATTGTTTAATAATATTACTGCATATCGAAAAGATTTATTGTTAATTTTACGCTATAGCTGACATAGTTGATTTACAACAAACCGTGTAACTTTAAAAAAATATTTGATTTGCAGGCAAATGACGCGTACACCAGGGACCAGTGGTACTATTCCATTGTGTGGCGAGTAAGTATTGTACAATCACTTTGAATTACACGCAATATTATTTGTCCTCAGTCTAACAACATCTATATAATCATGTCTCCTTCATCTTTCAGAGAAACATGATAAGATACCGGAATTTTTTGACAAAGTCGGTCAGAAAGGAACTTGTTATGAAAGAATTAAAGGTGAGTAGGCAACGTCATCATTATGTACTTTTGTAGATTACATAATATGTTATGCTGTTGAACACAATAAATTTATCATATGAGTAGAATATCTAGGTACCACCACCTAAAAACTAGGGGTCTGAGTCTAATAGGGTGTCGGTGTGTAACTTCGACCAATGACATGGCGTAGATATTCATCCAACGTCACCTGATCTGTCTTCAGCTTCAGGTCACCTCTTCGAAGCTTGGTATCCAAAATTATGCATAAAAACACTTTTTGGTAACAACAAGGGTATCATCAACGCATTGCTGGCCAATCAGCGACACAACTAGCTCTCGGTTAACACCTTAGAACGCTTTGTGTGTTGGACAGTGGAGAGTGGCGTGATATTCTGCCGATTATATTGATATGATATCGATAAAATCTAGAGCTAAGTGTCACAAAGTGTAGGTACGATTATGTCGTCGAGGAGATTGGCTCGATAAAACAGACCAAAGCTGCCGTCGATAACGGCTATGTCCACCAATAAATCAGTTTTCATTTGGCGTGATTGCAATTATTTTTGACGTCACACTACTGCAGTTTTATCACAATATATAGATTCCTATACTGTGGTTTTATCTAGTTGTTGACGCAAGTATGTTATTATATCAAACCCAGATTTTATCCGTAAATAAAATAAAAGGAATATGTGATACGCTAGATTATAATAGTCTGTCCATCGTTTGAGTTATTCACTTTTATCAATTCGTCGCAATACGCAGTATTCCCTATCAAATTGTTATAATATACCAGTAAGATTAGTTAAAATACTTAATAATCAGCTAGATTTCTGATATGTAAAGGAAAACTGAAGCTATCTGCTTTCACTTTATTAGCGATTTCCTATTGGAAATTAATTGTTAGGTACTCATTTTTTTCTTATAAGGAAAATGTACCTATGTCTGAGAGTGAACTTAAAGGGATCGTAATTATAGGTGATGATGATGATTCTGTACCGTTCATTTATCTTCTATGTCACGAAGTACCTAATTAATGTTTATCTTTATTGCCATTAAAAATATAATTAAGGCGATTATTTTCATCAATACTTCTCTTGTACGTCTTTAACAGACGATTCAATCAATGTCTTCCGTGTGGAACCTCTTTTCGTGACTTTAAATCAAGGAGAAAGCGACAGTTTCAACCGCAATGTCGACAGGAGAGTGTGTACTGACTTGTTCAACAATTTGGACCAATTCTTGTCTTGATTGACTCTGCCATCCTTGATCTTTTTCAGTCAAATTGTCTCTATTTCCGCGTGTTTGTCCCAGTCTTTCCAACTTATCTTGAATGCGGATAAGTTACGCCTGATACAGTCCCTGAAAAGCAGCAGTAGTCAGCCAATACCTATTCCTCTTCCCGTCTGCTATACGTCCCGTGGTATAATGGGGGTTATACGGTGCACGTGCCTTAACCATCTCAACCTTATGTGCTTTTAAGAGATGTTCAGTCGGCGCTCTTGTATTGTTTTACGTACGTAAACGTACTTACGGTATCCAGGCTTATGCTCCATATAAGAGTATACTACCAACAATCAACTGTATTATTAATGCATATACTTAATTACATTAAATAAATTCCTTTTCTATTTTGTAGAATATGGTGGATTTCGTGATGACCACTCCGTTACAAGACGACAGCGTTACCAGGGCTCCTCTTCAGATTCTCACTAGTCTACTTTCTGA
Organism: Thymelicus sylvestris; assembly: GCA_911387775.1. Lineage (NCBI taxonomy): Eukaryota > Metazoa > Arthropoda > Insecta > Lepidoptera > Hesperiidae > Thymelicus > Thymelicus sylvestris. The sequence continues at coordinate 9,643,167 of OU426886.1, forward strand.
GGTAAGATTTCAAAAGGTTTTATTTGATTCCGTTGGATGGAAGTATTGAAAGTATTTGCTTCCAATAAAAAAGAAAATTATACTAGGTATAGTACCTAATATATTTTATTATAATAAACAAATCTCCCACTCGCGGGTCCATCGTTTATCAAATATTACGTATAAGTTAACTAAATTGTAAGAGATCATTAAACGCTTAAAGGAAAATTACTGCATAGAACTCGGACGCATTGATTTGCGTTTTCTTTGTGGACATCGCTGTTTGATGAATGGTTCGCAATTATGTTTTATGATATTGTTGTACGCAAATACCTAACACAACAATGTGAAATAGCGGAAAAAATAACAGGAATTGTTCATAGTCATAAACTTATTATCTTTATCAGCATTCGTTCCGAACGTAACAGCGCGGCAGCGCCGCGTTCGTAACTAGAAGAAAAAGTGCGATTGTTTCGTTTACTTGAAACTCTGACGTCATTTTTCAGGATACGCTCACGTGATATAGGTACCTAGTACCTACTCCGTTTTCACAGACAAGACTTATTTAGTAAACAATCTTATCCCTACTTTTTATGAAAACATGAACGCCCCAACTCAGAGTCACTAACGATTACTTAAATTGCTCCTTAGTACATAATTTGTATTGTGATTCTTTACTAAGGAGCGAATAAACTAAGTAACTTAAATTAGTTTAAAAATTAATTAATAGTAAACAGAAAGTTTTAGCATTATGCTCATTCATCTTTAAATTATTATCATTTTATGTCTGCTTTAGTTTAAAATTACAAATAACGATTTATCGTTTTTCTAAATTAAGAGGTCTTTTTAAAGATTCTGTAAGTTTGTTTACAATAGGACTCTTATGAAAAACGGTGTATAGATATTACCTACTGGATGTCCCGCTTTTAGGGCGTTGTTTGTGCCGTCCTACTTTTAGCACTACGTATGTTGATAGATAATAATCTACGTACGTAGAGTCGTAGATAATAATACTCTTGAGTAGTTTGTGTACCTACCTATATTTTACGCACAAAAAGTGCAGTGTGTCGTCGTCATTAATAATGAGTCACTTAAAACGTGTTTCTTTTTTCATATTCTTCATGACGTTTTGGCGATCCGGGTGTTTTTGTGCCTATAGAGTAATATTGCCCAGGTACATATCTACCTATACAAATAAATGTGACGTAGTACCTCCGTCTCCTTCATAATCACTTGTTATTGGATTGGACTTACATTAATGTTGAAAATAATTATAATGTTGTCACACCTAGTAGGTTTTTTACTTATTTGGCCTTTCATTCAATCTCGAGAAGGTTATGTTATGCGTCACGAGTTCACGACTCACGACTCAACCACGAGATGCGGATTTCGGATTCAGGATTAAATTTCAGTCTCAAAATAAATTTAAAAAGTTATTTATCTAGGACTTCTAGGAGTTCCATAATTAGCTTAGGTATACAGAGAGTTAATTACCTGGGTCAGGGGTCGGCAACCTTTTGAGTCAGAAGAGCCAAAAATTACATTTACAAAATTTCAAAGTTTTAAAGAGCCACAATTTTTTTTCTTGCCAGCCATAAATAGTACTCGCAAAAATAATTTTTATTTCATATGTAAGTAGAGTTTTTTCAGAACAAATTAGAATCTATTTTTTATTATTATTATCTAATTATTAGATGATGAATGTATGGTATTATTGGATAATCATTTATTATTTAAGTAAAAAATTAAAAGAATTAAACATTTATTTACATTGTAAGTCTTACAATATTAATGTGTACTTCAATAACAAACAATTGAGAAAACAAATTAAATGTTGGCTTTGCATGGTTTTAGAAAGTTTGAATAAATTTGGCTCATAAATTGTTGTTTTAAGTTTCAAACACGACTCTAAATTTTCATTTGTTAGTTGGTTAGTTAGTTACATAGAAACATTCGACGATGGTGTCATTCAAGAACTTCCGACGGACTAACGACAGTGACGACGCGTGTCACGGGGGAGGGGTGCGGTGAAAAGCAAGTACAAGTGGTTGAAAGATAGAAATGGTGCCCAATACTCGTTAATCGATTCAGAACAATTTTTAAATGTTTTTTTTTAATAAATATTATTTATGTATGGAACTAAAGAGCCGCAGCTTCACATCCAAAGAGCCACATGTGGCTCGCGAGCCGCAGGTTGCCGACCTAGGACCTGGGTAGGTGCTATATATTCGGTCATAGCGCAGAGTCCTTAATGCTAGAAAGCTGTATTATCCATAAAACTACAAAGTGGTAGAGTACTTAGTGATTAAAAAATTTACATCGTCTAACCCCTAGGCATAGCATATCGTTGATAAAGTCTTTCAAAAATTATAAAAGCCAACAAAAAATAAATTTGACAACCTCGTTCCCCTTATTTAATCAATATTTTAGATTTTTCTCTTAACTCTTTAGGGGATCAGCCCAATTATTACCAAAAATGCTAATATACTGAAGAAATCCATATAATTATAATGCTTGTAGTTTCGTTCTGGTCATTTAGGTTTGATCAAGAGGTAAAAATAAGTTGAAACATAATTTCCGTGTGCGAAGCTGCGGGCAACACTGTTATTCCATTAAAAAGTAATGCCCTCCGGTGCGCATACGACGTTGGCATTGCTACAAGCGCACCGGCCAGGCAGGATCGCCATGTGTTGTGTTGCTTTAAGGATGATTTTATTTAGACTTTATTTATGTTTTACTTAAACTTTATTTTGTTTAGACTTTATTTATATTACATTCACACATTACATGAGAAACATTCGGCTTTAAAGTGCTAATTTTGGTTTTCCCCTCCCCTGCCAGGTTTATATCTAGGTGGCGGATGTGTAAAAAAAATTACAGCAGTAGCATAAATTTATTATGAGGAATTTAAGAGGAAAACTATCACGGCTATTAGCATAAGTACTCATGGTCAGTTAACGAGTAATAGTGTTGGCAACGCGGTTGCCTACTGCATCGTCAGCGGTCATGTGGTCAGCGATACCGAGAGGCGCGAGTAAGGAGCGCGCAACCCGCTGAGCTTGCGGATTGCAGCGTCAGCTCAATCAATTCATATCCATAAGAAGATCATATTATATATCCATTGTATCTTGTCTCCTAAATGTTGTTTTTCAATGGCGAACATGCGGACGGCGAATGGCGGACGGAAAAAGGTTACCTTATCAAAGGATTTTAATGAATTACATTTAATAATTTACCCATTGACTTCAACTGGCAAACATTAGTAATCATAACCTACCTACTTCCAAGGGTTAGTAATAGTCAAATAATAATTTGAGTAGGTAGTACTTAGTATAGGTACTACGTACTACATTTAAAACTTTGTAACAATACAGAATACTTACAGTTCATTTTAATTATAATGACTAATAGGTACCTACCTATTAACCATTAATCACGTCTATAGCTTTGTAGTTAATTTAATTAACATTTATGAACGTAATTATATTATTACGTCAGAAAATATGCAAATATGTAATAATATTTATTAATTAAATTAAATAAACAAAGTGCAATTGTCAGGGGTGTAGGAGAAGTAATCAAACACAAACACTAGAGTTGAGTATGCGATGTAGAGGTAGAAAACATTGAACTAGGTACCTATGTACATTATACTTCAATGGTAGAAAATAAGTTTTTTGAACCCTGCGCTATAACAAAACATCAAATAGGTAGCTCTATTGGAATTTTCTTCTTTTCTGTACGAAGTTCGAACACTTTTTACTCTCTTCTGGCATCTTCAACTAAAACACAAGAATAGTAGATTGTTTCTCTAGGCAGCAAACTATTTTTAAGCCGCGAGTGTGTCTTTGAATCCAAAGCGTAGCAAGGGATCGTAGAGCAGAGTCCCGAGCGTAGCGAGTTGTCTACATGAACATTCAAAGTAAAATTTTTAAAAGTTTTTTATTACCAAGCTATACTAGTCAATACTGTATTTTAAAATCTAAATAATTAACATTGTGTCTTATCGAGAATTTATTTGATATTGCTTGTAAAATACAGGTGATTTTCAGTAGACAAGGTCATTAAGTACCTACGTAATAATCCAATTTTTTCCTAATGTCTATACATAACTTTTAAATGGAAATACAAAATTAGGAATTTACTGTGCAAATTTATTACCTAAATAGGTACATTGCTAAACCACATACGAGTCTGATTCGGTACGAACAAACTTACCGTAACATAAAACAAATTCCTTTCTTATCAATCGTTGCTATTCTACAAGCCTTTACTTATCGTGGGTGTTGTTTACAGTTTATGGTTAGAACATTAGTAGGTTACCTCAATGATATTTAAAAAATATAGATAGGTTATGCCCTTACAAATCAACCAAAAATCTGTTTCGAAAAGAGCTACAACACACACACGTTTATCTTTTGTTTCACTACACCAATCACATTGGTACAATACACGAAGGCATTTTAACGCTGTATGTCAAATGTCAAGCACTTTTGACATCAACAAAAGCGTGCGTATCGTCTTTAATTGACAGAGTGACAACGAGCTGAACGGTCAATTGCCTGTTCTTACGCTTTTCATCGTCGGCGTAGTCGGCGCGCTAGTGACATATCTACTTCTTTTTTTACATTATAATATCATTGGGTTACCTACGTAGAATGAATTAGTGATCAATAAATTGCAATGAAATACTTCCGTTACAAATTACCCACTTCACAGGATTCTCCTGCTTTTGTCCACTTCATTGTCATTTTGCTATCCACTGTTTGGAGAAGTTGTCTAAAAACCTTTCAATTATATTAAATTGTATTAGACATTTATGACTTTAGGAATAGGTATTTACTACCGTGTAGCCCGCGTAGGCGACCTTTTTAACATACGGGGCCGTTCAAATATTACGTAAGCAGATTTATTACAATTATTTACCCCATCCCCCTTGCCAGCAAAAGTAAGCAAAGCTCCTACCCCCGTATTTTTTGGTTCTGTCTGCTGGTGAATAAAAAAATCACTAACATGACTGAAAAAAAGTATTTTTTTTCTTAACTTTTCGTAAAATTATCCCACACCAATAAAATAGGTACTTGTTTGCTAGGAAAACTACCTATCCATCGCTATAAATCTGCTCACATAGCATTTCAAGTCTCTGCTGTGTTCACATTCTTGGCTCCTTGGTTACCTAAGTAAGTAGGTAGTTATGTACTTATAGTAATTATTCGAAGTTTATGTCCTAACTTGTAATGGTAACTTCTAGAACAAGGAGAGCCCAGATTGGGAGGAATGGGCTGAGGTAGCGACCAGTGTGGCGGCGCCCCTGCTGGCGGAGCGCTGTGTTAACGGCGAGCTGTGTGCGCTGTTGGCGAGGCTTTGTCGCCGAAGGCCTAGGGCTGCGCCCCTACCGGCGCTCGCACCTCCCGTGCGGAGGGTCCTCATGAGAAACGTTGACTTTGGCAGAGCTCCCACCGCGAGACAGTTTGTTCGAGAGTATATTAGGTACGTATTAACAATCAATCTGCCACGGACAGAGTTAGTCCTCTGACTCTCAGAAATATGGAAATCTATATTGTATTTCTGTAGCATGTAGGTAATTAACATAGGATATGTGCAGGTGCACAAAAACATTGTTTACAGCTACAGTTTATGGCTACAGTGATCATTTACCAACAGGGGCAACAGGTGGCTCGTCAGTCGTCGGCTAGTTACATAAAAAGACCAGACCTAGAGCGAAATCCATACCTGCTCAAAAATTCAAAATTCAAATGGTTTTATTTAAAATTGGTTAGGTTTACAAACACTTTTTGAAAGTCATGCAAGCTACGCTCGAGCTTTAAAGCGTTCTGAAGTACTTTACCCGCCAATATCGATTATTGTTAATGGGGCTAACCCATTGACGTCAGAATTTTTATTTATAGACATTAAATTTAAGTAATATTGTTTCCTGTTGCGTATTGCTCGTTTTTTGTATTAAAATTTCCTGTTTGGGCAACATACGTACCTAGACAATTAAATTAAATTCGTTTTCAATATTTGTCGAACACGTTCAAGTAGTCTCGACGTATTTCCTGCCAATAAATTTCAATTTTCCTGACTACATAGGCATAAAGTAAACAGAACATACTTTTAGGGACAACACTAACCTTGCATTAAGCATTATTGAATGTCTTAAATAAAAATTAAAAGCCTTATTTAAGCGAGCAGCCGTGTGCGCGCATTAGTAGGGGAGACCGAGGAGAGTTCAAACAAAGATAAGTTGAAACAACTGAAATTTTTCGGAAAGAAAAAACACTGGCAAATTGGCAAAGTCGCTTTCCTTCCACTATATCCTCGGGCGTCCGACACTCTTTTACGTGCCACGATTGACGCTTACGCAGTTGTCAAATTTCAAGTCAAACCCAAGTAGCAAACTAGTCATAATACAACTAAAAGACGTATAAGGGTTTTGTTTCAGTTTTGTAGCAACCAAATAATTGTAAAGTGGTATTCAATATGATGCTTTAGTTATATATAATTTAAATCATATAAATACGTCTGGTAAACGTCGTCTCAACGAATTTATATGACGTAATATAAACGTATCTGCCACTACGTTTACATGATAAAGTTTTGAGTCGAGTTAACGTTATAGTCAGATAATAGTCAGGAGTTCCTATTTTTGTGTAATTTTGGAAACTTTTATGTAACGCTTAAATAATTAACTGTCCTATAATGATTGTATAATAAACTATTATAAAAAAGTCTTACTAAGGCGTTTAGTTCAATCATTATGTAACTTTTAGGCAATAAGTTTATTCTTATATGACTTTTATAATTCATGTAATTATTTAAACGATATTATGTAACTTTTATATGACTCAGAAGCCATTTTTAATTTAATTCATAGTTATGGATCCCGGAAAGTGGAAAAGAATTAACAAAAGTGGTGGTTTTAGAAGAAAAGTAAACAAAAATTATAAATCATTAAAAATATCAAAAATACCTACAATTAATCTGGAAAAGACATTGTCGTGCGGTCCCAATCAAAAAGAAAGTAGCAAAAATCAAGGTGGTTCCGTATATTTTTTAACACTTAGGCAGTACCCAGCATTAGTACCTACCACTTAGGCTATAGGTGATACGACTTAGGCAACCAGGCGCCTAAATCGTACCGAAGGACCTTTTTGGAAAAGTGTTGAAATTTCTATTTCTTTAAAAGATTTCTTATGCTTATGTCAATTCTATTATAGTTTAGTAAATAAACATTAAGTGGATGTATGCGATTTTATTTAATTTGAAATACCCTAAAATACAGCTAATTTTCCTTAGATAAAGTAGTAGCAGAGTAAATTAAATTTAATAGTGGCAACATTCTTTTTTCAAAAAGAAGATATTAAAATTTGTTTTTTTTTTGAAAAAAAATTCAAAAATAATTTTTATTATAAAATTAAAAACAATATTCAAATAAGTAAACAAAAAAACATTTCTAAAAACATCAAAAATAAATTCAAAAAATATGTCAAAAAAATTTATTAAATATTTAAAACGAATGGCAACGTATTTATATTTAATATTTATTTCAAAAATTTCCACGCGATATATCGGCTACGTCTACGTCACGCCTTGGTAACGCTTTTTCGTGACAGAAAATTCCTAATACCCCTACATTGAAGTCTATATAGAAGTTTCACTTCAAAAACAGAACTACTAATAAAGGTTTTTTTTTCATATTTTTCTGTTCCATAGAACCCTAATTGCAACCGTAATGGTGGACGACAGGACGACATAAGTTGAATAAAATTCATGTATATAACCAGTAGTCATATACACGTCGTAAAGCGGTCGCTCAGTGTGTTGATTGCAATATGGCGGAAATTATTAAAGTCAATTCATATATATAATTTTAATATACAATATTAAAACATCAATATTTTGAAGGCCCATTAAAATATGAACAAAGATATCCATACATATTCTCGAAAAAATTTAATGGCCACTATGTCATCACCCTCCTCATCTTCAACCACAATCGGCTTTCTTTATATTAAATAAATGAAAATCATGATAACATTTGGCTTAACTTTTTATAAAGTATTTCAAGAAGAAAAAATATTGTTCGTTCGCATAAGAAAACTCATGTAGATGTTGTGTCTTTAACCATAACAGGACTCTTTTGTAATTTTATTTACATCTATATACGGTTAAAGTTATGTAGGAGTATTACTAGACACTATTATAAAACATATTAGTCACACTTGCAACATCTATGTGAGTTTTACGTAACGTAATTGACGCCGTTGCGACGACAAAACGACCCTTACACGATGTAAATGTCATATAAGGTGCGCCCAAACCCGCGTTATATAGACGTCTAATATACTGTAATATAACCATTTTGACTGACTGAAAGTTAATCTAAGACGTTCGTTGACCATTTATATAACTTTATTTTGCTACTTGGGAAGATACATATATGTAAATTTTTGATTAAATTTTTGGCACCTAATTGCCAACTTGGCAATCTACACTCCTAAATTGGTGACCCTTGACAAGAACACCTAGAACCTGACATCGAATTCCGAACCTTCGAGATGGCAACCGCAGCTAATCAGTCGACATCAAACACGACCGCTGAGTCAGCAGCAATCACTCTGACCTCCAAGATCCCAGACTTCTGGACCGACCAGCCTAGGGTCTGGTTCATCAGTAGAGAAGCGATGCTGGCAACCCAGAAGCTATCAGATGAGTCCAAATATGACATCGTGGTATCGAAGCTCAACAAAGAAGCGATCCAGGAAGTTACAGACATCTTGGTGGAACCGCCTGCAGTAAAGAAGCTCGAACCCTAAAGGCACGTTTATTAGCCATATACGACGAATCTAAAAATAGACAGCTGCAAAAGCTAATAAGCGAGATGGTGCTTGGTGACCAGAAGCCAACGCCACATGAGGGAGCTGGCCAAGGACAAGATACCTGATAACACCTTAAAGATCTTATGGCAAGGCCACTTATCAAGCGCAGTTAGAGCAGTGCTAGCCGTATCGGATACCAAGGAGTTGGACAACCTGGGACCTTCGCCGATAACGTCCTGGAGACCACGCGAGCGGCGCACGTTATCAACAACGTATCGCAGCAGCAGCAGCCCACGACTCTCAGGAGCACCCAGCTGATCATGGCCGAAATAGTCAAACTGACTCTCAAGGTGGAAGGGAAGAGTTAGAGAAGAGACCGAGACCGAGATTTCAACGATGATGGAACAGAAATCGTATAAGATCCACATCGCGAAATCGCAGCCGTGATCCTTCAACACAACGCTGGAACCCTGAGAACCCTCTTTTCTTCTATCATCATCGTTTCTGCGCCAAGGCCAGGAAGTGCGCGGATCCCTGCCCCTAGACGGCACGTAAAACTGAACAAGGTGCAGACAACGGCGCGGCGGCGGATCTCTGTGTCATTTCTCCGTGCCACCGCCTTCGGATCCTAAACATTAACAGTGGACTTAATTTCTTCGTAGATACTGGTGCAAATATTTCGGTTATGCCCGTACCAAATAAACATAGTGCGTACAAATTATTTGCAGCAAACGGGTGCATTTACAGTGATAATTAGTGCAACTTCATAAGGTACCTACTTAATTACTTATTTCTTATTGCAATGTATTACCTATAGTACCTAAATATTAATACTAAATCTAATATCTTTGTGGTATAATTATTCTTAGTAATTTTCCATTGCAACATAATTGTTTATTTCAACTTAGTAATAGATTGCATAAACGTATCTACATATATTATTATAGGTACTTACTATTGTTGAAAGCTGATACCTCTTTGTTATGAGAATTGTCGCTTACTTATTAACTGTCGAGTCATCAAAACTTGCATTGTATAAAGTTTCTAAAACGATATTAAATATTCCCATATTTTTGTATTCTATTTATTCAAAAAAGGGGGGATTTTAGGGACACCACTAACCTAGCACTAAGCTTTATAAAATGTAAAAGCCTCATTTACGCGAGCAGTCGTGTGCGCACACGAATAATATTAAGTATGTACTGTCATAACGTTTGCATTAAATATAGTGAATTCTCCAACTCATTTCATTAGATCTACAAAATTAGCGACCCTGCCTGCGAAGCGAGGGGTCCCGAGTTCGATTCCCGGCCGGGGCAGATATTTATGTGACAGATAAATATTTCTACTCGGGTCTTGGGTGTTATTGTCATGTGGTATAATTAGTGTCGTCCATGTCAACCACGATACAGGTAGATAATAATAACCTACTGCGGGGGTATGAGTGTGTAAGCGTTTATTTATTTAAAAACCCCACACCTAACTTAGCAACCTATACTCCTAAATTCTCATTGTGCGTAATGTTTTATTATTATTGTTAGTAAACATTACCGTCACGTGTCTACAATTAACTACGTGCTATTTAATGGTACAGTTACAATTAAAAATAAATTATTTACATCGGAATGCCAATAATAAATAGTCAACCAAATACGTAGAAAAACTTGGAAACAAGTAAACAACCTCCACACTCCGTACTAGGAATCGATGTGTTCCAAGATATGGAGCATATGGAGTTACACTCAGAGAGAATGTTTGTTTATTGTGTCTCGTTACTCATGAATGTAGTTTATTTATTTAAACTTTATTAACCACAACATAAAATATTAAAGTACAAATGGCGAGCTTACCTAATGTAACTGCATTCTCTACCAGCTTAGCCAGTTTATCTTGTTCCTACCTTTTATTCCTTCATCTCAGGTTCCTAAATAATAACGTTGTTTTTAGGGTTCCGTAACTCGAAAGGAAATAATGCAACTCTTATAGGATAACTTCCTCGTGCGTCTGTCAGTAAAGTGTCAACCCTTAATCTCATGAAGCAAAGTAATTATAGGTAGCACAAGTAAAAATCCGAAAATCGTAAATGAAATAAAAACTTAACAAAAAAAAAAGCAAAACTTTTACTAATTTGCAGTTGGCAAATAAAATTGATTGCGATTTATGTCGTGCACTTGGCCGGTTTTTATCATACGTATCTAATAACACAGTTTATGGAATAATACTAATAACTTTCTATTTATGCTGCTCAGTTGATTTATCTGATGGGAGTGGATCAAGTTACGGTAAAATGTTGTTATTTTGCTCTTGAGAAGATGTAGATTCTATCTGATATGAAAGTTAAATAGCTACAAGCAACCGAAAACAATACATTATTCATTAGAGTATATAACGTTCATTGTTCAAAACATTGAACATAACGTCACTATAATTATCCACATTAAAAATTTCTATGTCGCAATGTTGGTCGTCAATCGTCATTAAAGCAAATAAATTATACTTAGTAGAATAGAAACTTAACTTCCAATATAATAAATAACTTCCTAAGTAGGAACCTAATACGATAGGGTTGTGTAAGTCGAACCACAAAATCTTATAGGTACGTTCACTGGGATCTTCATTATAGTTTTCATAATCAAAGTGTGGTACCTACGACGTAGGCGCTGGTACGACAACAACCTTACCCTATTTATTAATTGCATTTCATGCAGTCACATGTATTTATGTACCGATATAATTATTAATTAGAATACTGAAAACCGAATGGATTTTCCTCGTAAATTGCAAAGTAATTATATCTACTTATTTGTTTTACGTATTTTACGGCAGTAAATTTCCGCAGCAGACGTATCGGGAGTCACGTCTCTTTCGTAAGTGGCCCTGGTAATTGGATGTTTACCTTAGGCACTCACATAGTTTATAAATTTTCAGCGCTTTAAGTGCCCACAACTCCGGAGCCAGTCTAGTGCGGAGGTTCGTCGAAGTGACGCACGGTAGCCGAGCGGTGTGCCCCCATCCCCGCGCCGCGCCCAACCTGGTGGCAGTGGCCCTCGCCGCCATCGACGACCACTACCGCGAGACCCCCACGCCCCACGTCTGCACTGACAGGGAAGAAGATATCATGTGCTTCGCAGACATCCTTGTACATATGTAAGTTTCAGGAAAGATAATTTTAATCTTAAAAGATTCAGTCGTTAGCTTGAACATTAAGTGGAACTAGACATTTTTAACAGTATTCAAAACGTGACGCAACATCAAACAACCGTCACCGACAACATATTCCAAACGTTTTATGTCACTGAATTTTTCAGGAGCGAATACGAAGACTGGCTGGTAATAGTCGCCAGCGTCCTCCAACCGGTGCCATTTTGCGCGGCCGCTCTCAGCTGTCCTCAAATGGGGGTTCGTTTGGGCATCGTCCTCAAGGCCATAGCGGAGGACCCCCGGTGCCCGGTGCACACCTGTGTTGCCCCTGCAAACGCCGCGCGCCCCAGCCCCCCCTCGTGGCTGAGAGCCGCGGGGCCCTCCAATCCCTCGATCTCATTACCGCAGAAGCAGTTGTGCGAACTCTGGGGTAACATGGTATGCCTTGCTTTTTACTCTTGAATATGTTGAGAATAGTTACGCTCAAAGACCGAAATCGCTCATTGAGCAAAAAAGAGAGCTCACAACGCGTTTTGGCGTCAAAATGTCTGTAATGCGAAATTCGCTTTCGTGTAGATTATAATATAAGATAGGTACCTACTTATAACGCCTATTAGTACTTTGTATTTTTTCCTTGTATTGTTATAATATTTCTCAGAGTAGGTATTAGGTATGACACTTTGGGTAAATATCTTATCATATCAGTTACATTTACCTAATAAACACTTACGTACAAATCATGGGCGTAGCCAGGGGGGGGGGGTTTCGGGGGTTCAAACCCCCCCCCCCCCCCCCCCCCCCCCCGAAAAGTTAAGGACTGAAATTTTTATGTGCTAATAAACCCTTAAAAACATTTTTCTAGACGTCATTCCGAATCGAATGAGCTATCGCACATATTTTTAGGAGCTTTATTTGTATTAAACAGGTTTTTGAACTTTTTGACTAAACTAATAGATGGCACTACATACGTCGTGAGAAAAAATAAAGTCTCAATTTTCTTTAGGGTTATTTTATGTACTTTTAGTCGTTGTATTTTCTTGAACAACCCCCCCCCCCCCCCCCTCCCGAAACTTGAACCCCCCTCGAAACTAAAACCTGGCTACGCCCATGGTACAAATTCAAACCTGTAGATTATAATGTAAACAATTCTGTATTAGAAATTCAGAACGATATTGTAGACCCTTTTTAATGCCCAGATACTATAAAATAATGTACTTTTTCAAATTGTTTTAGATGAAGACTTTGTTGAACTGTTGCCTGAAGAGAAAGAGCTTTTTACAGAGTATGAGCAAGCAATTACCAGACTTCCTTCTAGTAGCATTGACTGAACACGTGAGTACAATATTCCAAAATGATAGACGTTATAATATCTTGAACATTTCGTCACAAGCAAAGTGGCTTTCAAACATACCTACTTAGGGCCAACTTTTTTGTAGTAAATGTAAAACCTTTTAACATTATACTTGTAACACTTCCGTAATCTACATATGATGATAGCATACAATTATCTAAATGGCAAATACTTAACAACTTTGTCATTTATGAGTTGTCGTTTTGATTTCACAAATTTTTGACGACTCGTATGGTGCAATGTTTATGTTCTACCATGCCCGCCGTACGACGGGTCCTGAATTTGATTCCCAGGACAAGAAAATTGAATGATGAGTAAAAAACATGTTCTTGGTATGGGTATGGATGTGTGTGTGTGGGTGGGTGGGTGTTTTCATGACTTTGTGTGTTGTCCATGTCTCCCACGGCACACAGAATCTTAGTTAGGGGTTATGAATCTGTACTGTATTTTTTTATTTCAGCCTGCAGCGTTAGAGGCTCTCTGTCTCATGCTGGAGTGGGAAGTGGCGAATGGAGAACAAATTCAGCTTGAAATAATTGCCGCCCTTCAAGGGACTGAATTAGGGCAGCAGTATTACAGGGATCTATGTGAAAGACAGCAGAGCCTTCAGATTTTGGTAAATATTTCATTGACGTTAAATTTTGGTTAAGATGCCTACATACATTTGTAGATGGTATACGACACCACCGTCTCACTTAGTTATTTCTGCCGTGTAATAATTGTCTTACTTATTACATTACCTTAATAAGGTACCTCTGCACTTAGCACTGAGACAGATACCTAACTGTCAAATACCTACTTATATATGTACTAGCTGACCGGGCAAACGTTGTTCTGCCAAAAATTTAGGGGTAGGGGATGAAAAATAGATGTCCGATTCTCCACCCTAGCCGATATGCACGCAAAGATTCACGAAAATCGGTCGAGCCGTTTCGGAGGAGTTCAACTTCTAACACTGTGACACGAGAATTTTATATATTAGATATTCAACTCGAAGTGAAATCCTATTTGTTACAACGATCCGTTTATCGAATAAAATGAAATCGTCGTTAAACTGTTATTTACATCGATGTATGTATTTATGGATCGTCATCAGCAATCGGAGGGCGGTCCGACGCGGCTGGCGCTGCCGGTGCGCGCGACGGACGCAGACGTGGCCGCGCTGCTGGACGCGGGCGCGCTCGGCAACCTCGAGTGCCTGTCGCTCGCCTTCACCAGCGTCACCAGCGCCTGCGCCGTGCACCTCATCAAGGTAACTTCTGCCGCCATAACTCGATCTAGACACCGCTCAGTATCATCCATTCATCAGCACTTATAAGGCCACTAGACACTAGGCTTCCCCTAACAGGCGCCACTTTGATCCTTCCGTTATATTTAATTCAATATCCTTTTCAAATACAAGTAGAGCTATTTCTAAGTATGTAAAGAGATAAGTAGAACTCCTATAAGAAGTAATATATGACTCTGATTGACTCTATAATAAAGCAGAGTCGTAGTCGTTCCACGTCTATAAAATTTAAACGGTGGCTAACTTTGTAGATGATCGAACTAACCAGAAGTAACAAAACTATTGTTGCTCGCAGCTACCATCACTCCGATACTTGAATCTATGGTCTACAAAGTTCGGGGACAGTGGCGTGGAGCTGATTGCGGAACACCTGACGCGACTGCAAGTCTTGAACCTGTGCGAGACGCCGGTCTCCGACAAGGGTGTTGAAGCATTGTCAGGTATATATCATGCTACTCAATTAAGATGTCAATTATATCATTCGAGACCGGCACTTTTAGAGCTTGATTTAATACATTCAACAATTATTATTACTCCACTTAATTTTGCAATATTTCCATTGTATTTTATAAACATATTATCCAAATATATTTTTAGGTCTATCAAGCCTCCGGAAGATTAACTTGAACAGCACCAGATTATCATCTGAAGCTTTCGAGATTTTACGTCGGAGGCTACCCCAACTACAGGACTACGACGTTCGATATACCGAAGCTTGGTGACAGTGCCAGGACCGGAGATCCCGAGGAACTAAACGGGATCACTCGGTGATTGTACCGGGTCTAAATGTCCCGGAGTACGGGACGTGGGCACACGGTGATTGTACCGGGCCTGGAGGTCCCGGACGCGATGTGCATACTTGGTGACAGTGTTGAGACTGTTTTGGACCACCGGACACTTGACAGCTAGAGACTACATTGATCCGACAAGTGCTTGTGGGAAACGTACTTATACGCTGAGTTTAACATGACATGTCCTAACTCGTAACTGTTATAATATAATACATGGGCGTAGCCAGGTTTTAGTTTCGGGGGGGGGGGGGGGGGGGTTCAAGTTGGGGGGGGGGGGTGTTCAAGAAAATACAACGACTAAAAGTACATAAAATAACCCTAAAGAAAATTGAGACTTTATTTTTTCTCACGACGCGGCGACGCCGCGACGTAAATATTTTATGTAGTGCCATCTATTATTAGTTTAGTCAAAAAGTTCAAAAACGTGTTTAATATAAATAAATCTCCTAAAAATATGTGCGATAGCTCATTCGATTCGGAATGACGTCTAGAAAAATGTTTTTTAAGGGTTTATTAGCACATAAAAATGTCAGTCCTTAACATTTCGGGCGGGGTTTGAACCCCCGAAACCCCCCCCCTGGCTACGCCCATGATATAATAGCTACTGATTTGATGCCTATACATAGTTCAATATAATATTATCTGTTGTTGTAATATGTATATCTAATACCAGTTTAATTAATGCATGGGTGGATGAGATAACAATGAAGCTATAGTTATTTTTTCTTGTTGTTTGATAAAATCTAAAAACTTTAAAAAGCATTATTAACAGATTAATGGGATTTAATAGGAGTACCAAAAAATCATTTATCAGGGTGGAATATGTATAAAATTTTTATATTTGGGGGTAGTTTATATTATAATAATTATAGATTTGTTAAACTGTCTTTGTCTTTGTTCAGGACCATGTTTGTTATTGCAGACCAAATAGATAGGTTGCTATTTTATTATATACATCAGTCAAATATTATCTACCATTGCAATAATTATATGATAATATCCCCACCACAGCGCATTGGAAGTTGTAATTTAATACTATCTGAGAACTGCTAGCGACATCTAAAGGTATATCATAAGTAATATAATAGCAAATTTCTGAATAGTCAGCCCGTATTCTAGGTGTAACGCCTCACAGATTTGTAGTTTAGATAAAATTAATCGTTTATGTGTAAATGTAAGAAAATAAATAGGTATTTAAACATTACACTTATACTTCAGTAATGGATAACTGTCTGTACATTTTAACTTATATTGAATTCGGAGACGGCGTTGTTTTTTTAATTGCGTTATAATTAATAACAGAGCCTTAATAATAATTAACTTCATAAATCCTAAATTCAGACGTAACTGATAACAACTTGTTTGAGTAAACATTGGTACTGAATATGTAATGCATGGTATGTAAAACACGAAATTTGTTGGTAAGTCTTAAGCAACGCTTGCGTCTTCTGATTAGATATTTTTATCCGTCAAGAACCTTTAAAAATATGTTAGTAGATTAGCTTTAAAATGATCCTCAGAATGCAGGAAAAAGTTCAGTATTTTGAGTTATAATTAATTGTACGACAAATCTCATAGATAAGATAATATACAATGCATTGTTAAATTCTTATACCTACTAGTTAGATTTATATAATAATAGGTCTATCGTTATTTAATGAAAGTATTAGTATTGAACGGATAGTTTAGTTATAATAAAATTGCAAAGTACCCACAGGGGCTGTGAATGGAGGGTCAAAACGACTAGGTTTACAACGCAAGGATACTTATTGTTAATGTGGATTCGACCAAATTTCTTTAAGCACTAGCCTGCGAATAAACTATCATTTTATCTTTTGTTTCAATTTTGTCAGGTTAGCAACGGTTGACATTAATCCGGCAATATTAAGTGCAAATAAAATATTAAATTGCGCTGTTTAATTTTATATAATATTATTTTTAACCGACTTCAAAAAAAGGAGGAGGTTCTCAATTCGACTGTATTTTTTTTTTTTTTTTTTTTATGTTTGTTACCTCAGAACTTTGGTCTGGGCGAACCGATTTTAATGATTCTTTTTTTAATCGAAAGCTGATGGCTGTCATGTGGTCCCACATAAATTTTATTGAGATCTGACAATGGCATCCATGAGAAAACTACATAAGTCGTAAATTTGTGTTAAGATGTGCGCGACAAATTGACGAATAACTCAATATCACGTCAACCGATTTCGATGATTCTTTTTTTAATAGAAAGCTGGTGCTTGTCATGTAGTCCCACATAAATTTGAACGAGATCTGATAAGTAGTTTTTGAGAATTTGAAGTCGGTTATTTTTTGTTAGTAAAATTTAGATTATTATTAGTTAGCGGGATAGCTACTTCGATATAACACGGTACATATTTGGTCGAATCAGCCCTTAGTAGGGATGTATTCTATTTGTATACTTCCTTATATATACATATTTTAAAATATCCTTACTTAAATATACATACTTAGTTTAAAACATTCATTGAATGAATGAGTACGTAAATTGATTGATGAATGAAAGTCGGAAGTTTATTCGTCAGTCATCACACCAAATTATAAGTAAATAGGTAAATACATCGCTTTGCCTGATAGCTTTACTAATACGGCACACGTACCTCTCATAACTTAATATTTTATTGGTACTCCATTAAACCTATTAAAATATTTTAAGTAGCTAACACAATTACTTTTTGAGTTATATTTGTGGTAGGAATAATTGTAGTGCAGAAATAATAATTAAAACATTCAGTATATTGGCTGCACCGTGACGTATTAGTAAATGCTCTACCTTCTGAAGGCAATGTATTATGCTAGTTTGGATACTAGTTTCGTATCTTGTAAATTTAAGTGTGTATGTGTAATTTAAATGACCTATTTAATTATTGTGCTTTATTGTATTTTATCAATTCAAATTCATATTACTCCCAATTTTGTAATTCCATAAGTATTTAGTCGGATTCATTTGATCTCATAAGTGTGTTATATCACGCTCCGGCGTAGTTCGCTGCACTGTTATTGTTTAGTACTACTTACCGAATTATTAAAGGCAATGTTTTTAGTTTAGATTCTTCCAGCCAATAAAATTATGAAATTATGTACATTTAAAGTTCACATTTTGATAACCTTCTACCAATATTTTTAAGATAGCTCTTTTCCGAATATGAACTCTGAGGAGCCGTGACGATTAAGGACGTTTAAGTGAGTAAGGACGGTGAGGAAGGTTCCGTGACGTGTTTTTTTTTGTCACAACAGACAGTCATAATCTTAAGGATTATAAATTATAATGGCATTTAAATACTAAAGTTGTTAAGACTTTCACTGTTGATGTTCTCAGATAACGTAGTCGACAAAATATTACTGCACAATTAGATATTACCTTAGTAAATATGTAAAAGAGGACAAGACTTATCCAATGTAAACATGAGAATTTCTAATAAAACTGTTTTAAATGTAAACATCTCTTTTATTTACTTGAAATTTCCTAAAAATACAGTCTGCACCAAAAGTAGATCGAAATTAGAATATCCATATTATGTTTTATTGATGCAATATTAGACAAAATTTAACCGCTCCTTTGTGGTTTAAATGTAAGTAATCTTTCTGTCTAATTATTTATTAAACTAAATTATACCGCTTTATTTAATAACTCAACTCAGTAAACATTTATATCACGTGGGACCTTCTTTGTTTGTTACTTTGCATATTTTACATCATATAATTAAAAAGAAATTGAGACACGATGGGGAAGAATAATAGGAAAAAAATACTAAATCCTAATTCACTAAATAATAATATATTTGTTTACAATAAATCTGTGTAGTATAATACATTACGATCTATCTTAACTTTATACAATTTTATGAATTTTGTTACAATATTATATTTTTTAGGTTTACAGTTCCAATTATCAGTATTATAACCTATCATACACACAATGTTTATTAAGATAACAATTGATGAATTTTCATGATGCAAGATGGAGATAATAATTTTGTCCTGAATTTTCTTATTACACATAATTTAAAGGTCACGATAATACTTATCAATATGATTACTTACTAAGGATATTTTGCGCCCTAAATTTTAACAATGTTATAAAAATATTAGCTAAAGTGATTTCATGTCATTACAGACTCGCGCTTGGCTATAACTGTTCCACTTTTGAATTAACGCCGCCCTTCATGGCTAATGTAGTCGAAAACCTGAATCATAACAATTTTGCCCTGACTAGGAACAAAGTAACCTCTTACGTGGGCCATCACACACCAGCTTCTACAAGGAACTATATCTTTACAAAGGGTATGTAATGAAGGTACGCGATTTCTGCTGTAATACCTGATTTAAATGGCAATTTAAGTGCATTACATTTCTAATATATTCAGACTAACCGACAGATTATTCTGTGTCGATTTTAATTCAGACACCTTAAAATCGCAAAAATGGTTATTTATTATGATTAAAAAGTATCAAGCCTATCTAAATAATTGTAAAAATAACAATATAAAGTTATATATCAACATCGAACCAAAAACAGCAATAGATTACAGTTTTGTGAACAATAATAAAACAGAAATAAAAGTTAAAATAATAAAAAAATTACAATAAATGATATGAGGAGTTTAAGTTACGCATGTTACACATAATATTTGCTATAGGACTTCGATGAGTTCGCTAACATGCTTATGTTTAATATTAATTAACCCAATCATTGATTTTTCAATGTAATTACTTTTAAGAACAGTAGCAAAGTATACATACACTATTTATCTAACAGTGTACCTCGACCCTTCTGGAAAATAGCTACGATCGTATGAAGAGTCGTCACATACACTTTAAAGAACATTGGTCTAAGTTATTCAAATTCGTCAAAACTTTTTGACGGAAGTCGTACTCACGCGTAGATATTATTTTTATATAATTAAATTGGATTTGGGCTTGATATGGTCATTGACCGTAAATATTCTTACCTACGTGGCGACAAAATCGACGACAGTGCTCGACTTAGTTAAAAAGGCAACTAAGATTTGTTACTTATCAATTGTGATTTATCCAAATTTATTTATCTCGCCCCGGTCCGGCCGGTTTAGTTATAATCGTTTATTAATGTATGTACAAGGTGTCATTAGTCCAAGTATGTTATGAATCGATTATAATTTGTTAAGATATCAATTAAGAATACCAATTTTTCAAATCGATGCAAATGCACAATCGAACAATGGCTCTGATGGAAAAATAATTTAAATATTATTTATTATTGGGAAACAGTAAATAGGTGCAGAAATCTTCTCGCGCTTTTACTATCAGTTTAATCGAAGTTTTATGCTAATAGGCTCGATAATACAATTTGAAAGTTAAATCGAATACCAAATATTTTCAAAGATATTTATTTATAAATAATCTTGAAAAATGAACTTACTGTTCGTAAAATTCTAAATATCATTACTGTATTTACAAATCATAGTCATTTTCAGACATGACAAGCTCTCCAAATCTATCCGCGCAGTGAATCCTTAATAATTTGGGTATGTAAACTAGTTCATAAAATGCATTAATGTTGGGTGCGGCCATAATTCGAATTTATGTCATGAATCAGTTGAAGGTACCTACAAAAAAATCTTTATTTCAAAGATCCTTCCTGTAAATTCAAAACATCAATATAACTTGACACACCTTTATGTACCTAGTAAAGTATACTTTTAATGACTTATATTTTACACTAATGAATCTATGAAAGGATTGGGACTACAAAGATGTAGCAGATATTTCATGTTGCAACGCAGATAGAGTACTCCCTTAATAATATACATTCCCTTTCCCCATGTAGTCCAAATCCTTCAGAATAAATATAATGATTAAATTAAAGTTATTTTAGCTTACCTGAATCAAAAATATTAAACACACACGGCAATAGTCTCTCAAACCATAAATTTTACGTTTTATTTATTTCTTACTCACGGAGCAAAAACAAGCGACCTCCAGCTAAAATATATTTCCTAATTTAAATCTATCACACTATGATACTTTTATGATACTTTCGACGAAATACATTTCGCACTATTCAATAATCAAAGTTTACATATCTTTATAAAACACAAAAAAATTTTGTACAGATGTCCTTTATACTGAAACCATCCAACCAATGTGCCTCAAAATGGTTTCATTTGAAATGCAATACATAATTGCGAAGATGGTTTGAGACCACTAAAACAATGCATTAGGCACATTTTTGATTTTCGACTTTTTCCATACAATTTTTTTTTTTTAGTAGTAGCACACGCCGGGTATCCACTAGTTTATTATAAATATACCAAACAATAAAATGTCATCATGTCCGTAACGCTTAGCACTTTACCAGAAAGAGTGTATGTAGCTTAAATCTATGAAGCTCCATCCATATCGACTACTGTAATTGACGCAGATTCATACAAAAAGTTTATATGTCGGGCGGAACTTTACTTTTGCTTTCAATCGGAAAATCAAAATATGTGGACACTTTTTTAAATGGTCAGATAAAGTTTGTAATGAGAAAACGTCGAACATTTTATTATGTTTTTAACCAAAATAATCTAATTGAATAATTTATTAGTTTGCTTTAATCTGAATTGTTATTATCCTTATGAGATGCGATTCATTTTGCTGGAACTCGTATAAAATAATGAATATCTGACAATTCTATTTGCAGCCTGGGTACGGAAATACAATCCTTAAAACAGACATGTATGTATAAAAATAAAACAAAAAATATAATATAAGATGGACTGAAGGGAAAAGTGGCTCAACATTTTTAAGGAATGATAAATTATAAATATAGCCATTACACTAATACTCTGACCTTTGAAAGAATGTCATTATAATACTTAGTGATTATAAATATATCGTGTAAAATACGTTTAATATGTATAATATTATACATTATTTTAGAGAGAATTTTAACAAAATTACTGCTTAATATGCAGTTGATTCAGTGTCTACTGTCACATTTATCCATTCCATGTAAACAAATGACCGGTATATTCCGTAATAGAATTTTAAATACTCGATCTGTAGTTTTTTTTATAAACGGCTAGATAAGTAGAACAGCAATCAATAACACACGCATCATCGGTGAACGTGTCGGATGGTTTACATCATTCTGCATTAACCTCTCACCGACCTCGAATTTGACCTCGTGTTTAGCTAAAATACTAATTGATTCGATACCATTTTAACGTGTGTATTTATTACTTTTTATATACCTTTACTATGAATAGACTCAAAATTTTCGTTTTAATTACTAAGGAAGTGATAACTATTTCCAATGATTTTAGCTAATTTTTCAGTGTTTTCCACCACTTGCTAACAATCTTATTAGTATGTAAACCAGAATTAATTCATATTTAAATCAGTTTAGATAATAATTTATTTGTTACAAAATCACATTACCAAATACTAATACATATTCCTAAACTATGAGTCATATAAAACACTGGCTGGCAGGCGTTATTCATTATATTTTTATATGGATATTTTCTGTTTATAAATATAAAATTCATTAATAACTTGACTAAAGCGTTTCCTGTCGGATCCTATCATTGATATGAACAATCGAGAATATATTCTATACTCTTAAACTCAATCGATCAAATCGTTCAGATCAGAAGTAACATGATCACTAACTGCTTTTCCAACGATTATATTTATATATATAAGGTTTTATAATTCAATATTATATTATATAAACGTCCATAAAAAACACGTGAAACCATCGTTATAGAAAACATTTATAAACTCAATAACATACATACATCATTAAATAAATAACGAAAGAAAAGTGCAAACTTAGTGGATAATAATAATTTGCAATCAGTATGTATCAACTGTTAAATTTCAATATGAGATAAGATACTCAACGCACCAGTCCATAATGCTAGTAAATTACAGCTGTCATTACTTCTTCTATAATTATATTGCATGGGGTTTTGTGCCATAGTAGGTCACACAATATTCTATTGAATTAAATGTATAGATAAGTATTTAATTTCCATCAAACTTTTTGACGCAACGGCTAATACGATGATAAAAAATACTAGTTGTGTACCGATCGCGCCCGCCTATCTGGCAATGTTGAATTTTATCGCTTCGACAAGCTGTTATAGAGCACGAATAATACTGTAATTTCTGAGAGGCCAGTCAATGAAGCTAAGTCAACAAGAAAATATCTATATTACTTATTCGGCTACGAATTTATGAATCCCTCGTAGAATATTATTTGAAACCAATATATCAATTGGAACCCCTGTGGCATTGGGGTAACTAAAAGAAATATTAATATTATTTCCCAATGCACCTCCTTAATTCAGTTCCAAAAATATCTAAAACTGCTACTAGACTGAACAATTGAAAAATACAAACTTCAGTCACATACAAGTAAGGTACATAAAAATTATCGTTATGGACATAGTTAATTCTGTACAAGACCATTACAATTATAAATTAAATAGCACAAGACTTTGTGAACATTTCATGGAACATTACAGTATCTATAGGCATATTGCACTAGGACAAGTAATTTTCAAACTAACTGACCGTCTTGGAGTGCTTGCCGTTGGGAAGCGAGGGATCCTGCTATTTGGTGAACGCAGCGAAGACGGCCCACATGATTTCGCAGGCGTCTGGTCGCATGGCCTCGGCTTCGAAGTCTAGGTCGAGGAGGGAGCGGACCCGGCGCGTGGCCAGCTCGTAGTCCTCGTCTGAGAGTGGGGCAAAAGCGTTCTCGAGCACATCGGCCGAGTGCGCCAACATCAACAGCGCCAGCGAACGCTTATCTGCATGCGCCACGTCGGTAATGGACCGGCGCAGCGCTGCTTCCTGAACCTGAAACAGATAATCTTATCGTGAAATATTATTATAAACAGGAATTTATACTCTTTTTGTTAAACTGGTGGAGGTTTTGTAAGTTACTTAAAAATGGAGTCATTGCAACGAAACACATCAAACACTTTAAATTTCATTATATACTAATCAAGCGTCATTAAAAGTTAGAACGTTAAATATCTATTAACTGTGTAATAATTGTCTAATTCACAAAAAGATAAGATTGTCTTGTAAGATAAACATAATAGATTTGTAAATCTAATTTCACATTATTGAGATTATAATCTTTACGAAATTCCTGTAACTTGGCTGATATAGGCCACAAGCTTCGCCAAACGTTACTAAGCATATGAAAATTATAAATATTGAGCATAATTATAATTATACAACAAATTCTTTATGAGAGTTGGTGGTTAAACCTGAATTGAAGTTTATTACATATAGTTATATCATTAATGCTATAGTTAAAATGGACTGAGTGCAGAGCTGAAATATAGGGATTTTATTTAACTAAAGCAAAGAAAGCCTCCACCAATCCGCACTAGAGCAGAATGATGGAGTATCCTCTAAGCCTCCTCAAACAGAGAGACTTGTGCTCAATAGTGGGTCATTAATAGCTCAAAACCAAGCAAAGAATCTAGTAGTTTACTTTGCAGTTTGTTTCGCTGTAGAGAAAAAGCATTGTCATGACTATAGAATTCCATGGCTTAAACATTATGCATAGCAAATTTTCAGTGACTATAATATTATAAAATTTATAAACAAGAATGATATTTTTGAAATGTAAACATCACTAAGCTAACAATTCACTGTGTTTGTGGCTAAAAAGTAAACAATAGCAAACAGTCCAGTAAGCTATTTGGCATGGGCAGGATGCTATAAGATACCCAATATTAAAGCTCTAATTTTCATTGTATTGATTGGTTCACCATATTTGTGAATAAGAAACACTGTAATGGAGCGAAAAATTCCAAATTTTACACAGCAATTATGTAAAGTTACTAATTAATGTGAAAATCTGTTGTTCATTTGACTTGGTAGCAAAATGTTGAAATGCTGATAATACATTTTTCAATATGCATCCTTAGAGCCCGTACACAAAACTGCGATTCGACGCGATGCGAATTCGCAACGCAAAAAGTTGCAACACGAATTGTTGCGATGCGTTTTCGTGCGGCAAGGCGTGTCCCTTCCACGATAAGGTGACCATTCCTTTGACGACCGTTGAAAACTAGGTCGTGATATGGATCGTAAAAAGAAGTGTGCACTTTTGTTACTGCTTAGGAGATACAGGCAAAAGATACAAAGAAGATTTTGGGTTCATCCATTTATTACTATTATGAACGCCGAAGGGAACTATTTTCATCGAAAATATGAATTTGTTATTAAAAGATTTGATTTTTTAATGAAGAATCTTAGAAGAAAAAGAAAAAACGTTTCATTTTAACGTAACAAAAAATATTTCGTATTTTCAAAGTGATCTCAAACTTTATTTGATGTGTGTACGTCTTGCCACCACGCTGTCTCAGAGCCGACTTAAAAGTGTTGTCAACAAGTATGACGTAACATCGCAGGAATGCGCGATGCGAATCAATTCGCAAGTTCTTGCGACGCGACGTGCGAGCTCGCAGGTTTTTGCGATGCGACGTCGCATCGCAGTTTTGTGTACAAGCCCTTACTTAATTTATCACAACCTATATATCCCACTCCTGGGCTCAGGAGTCAGATGCCATGACAGTATGTTACACAATTGGCCCTAGCTTTTTTTGTTTATTATAACAGTCTAAAACATACACTTTATCCAAATCAAGACAGATTTTCACTTATTTCTATTTTTATAGCTTCCTTATTTCTAGCTGAACATACCTTTTTCACCAGGCGACACTTCACAACATTATCTGTCAATGGATGTGTGGTCATATCAAACAACAGGAAATTTTGTTTTTCAGTGGTGAGCACTCCCTTCTCAACAAGGTTTTTGGCAAGCCTTTCCCTAACGTTTTTCAATTGATATTTCAGCTTCATAGGATTCCATGTTTCCCCTGAAACAAATCGCAATGTTATAAACTAAAATGTTTAAAAAAAAAGATTCATCATAGAATGAATCTTCAAAGATTCATCATAGAATGAATCTTTTTTTCTACAGAATTTTGCTACAGAAAGATTAAGATACAAAATTCGAAACTAGGTGTATTTCTAGTAATAGTATTTTATTTCAATCTATATGCAATTTATATGTAAGAATTGTGATAATTACAATAGTTGCCTATTGCCAGTTCCAAAATTATATTTTTTAACAGACTGTATCTACCATATTTATACATAACGAGTAATCGCCCTCGCTTTGCTTCGGTTTTCTTATTTTTTTACACCTTGGGTTACATTATTGGAGTTGTAGTAAGGATCCCAATTTTTTTTTAAATAGAATATAGCCTATGTTCACTGGGGATAGTGTAGCTTTCTAACAGTGAAAGAATTTTTCAAATTGGTTCAGTAGTTTCGGAGCCTATTCAATGCAAACAAAAAATCAAATCTTTCCTCTTTATATATTAGTATAGATAATAATATGACATAATATTTAACACAAACCACTCAAGTATTCAATCCAGCTTTGTACTGTTTCTGGGGGTTCCGTTTCTTTCATATGCTTTAAGGCTTCATCTAGTAACACATCACCAGTAGGAGTATCTGAAAATTATATAATTATTAATGGCAATCTACACATTTACATTGAAGATATTACTATATTGTATTTACAAAAATTATGATTTCCGATGAAGGTTATTAACATTTTATTAAAGAAATTTTAGTCAAGTTAACCTGGTTTGTGTTATCTATAAAATGTTGTATGACATAAAATTATAAGTAAGGAAAGCTTTATGGTAGAAATTCTCTAAGTTTAATATAATAATTATGCCCAGGTTGGCACAGGGGGGCACTGTCAAATCAAAAATCTCCCTCATCTTGTAACTCAACTTCCACATAGGACATAATCAACTAACCTCTATACCTAGGTATATGTACATTATCAAACAAATATATATTGAAACCTATTCACATCACAGATATTTACACTTGGAAGGTACTTTGTCTGCAAAAATTATGGACTGCCACTTCACAATATATTTAATTACCTGATTTAACAATGACTTTTCTGGACAACAACCCTTTTCTTCTCATGCCAGCTCTCTCTAATTCAACGCGACCTCTTAAACCAAGTTCAATTAGAATGCATCCTCTTAAACCACTGGATATGCAGTCGTTCCAAAATGATGTGTAGCCCTGCAGTGCATACAATAACAATTAACACGGATACCTAAAAAACGCAAGTATGGTTTGGGGAACTACAATGACTTGAGTCACTTACTTCTTTATCCTTTAATCCTAGTAGTAGAACCTCTTCCATTAGAGTCAACCGAGTTTCCTTTGAATCTCCGTCATCATAATTTTTATCGTTTTTCTTATCATCGACATCATGATTTTCCCTCAATGATCCATCGGTATTATTCTCCTTCACAACGTTTCTTCGTTGTACCAACCCCTCGGTTCGATTCATTTTAACATCTAATTATATCACAAACACTAAATAAACAATCGTTGGAGTGTTTTTAAAGTTTTAGTCGAATTATTAGTTTTTGGAATAGTGAGTAAACGAACCATTGACGTTTGCCACACGACGTATGAGAAGAAAAACATGGCCGTACGAGCGATGAATGCTACGTTCCTTTTCTCTCTTTTGATACCTTAATTTTATACAGCCTACATTTTTTTATAATTTAAGTATTTATTTAACATTATTTAATAAATTATTAATTATATGTATCTGTAATTAAACTTTTATGAAATTTATTTAGCTTAATTATTTGTGTTCACAATTAAAAAATAAATGAACTGTATGAACAACTCCTGCGCATATTTGCATGCAATTTATACGCTGGCGTTTTTGGTTCGACATCTATGATTCAATGAAAAATAAATATTATTGATGGTTGACCGTTGAATTGGAAAATACACAAAATTGAAAATAAAAGATAAAGCAAATGCCAAAAGTATACGATTTACCTAATTGTTTTTTTTTTTTTAATTTCAGATTGCCGGGTCTTTGGATATCCTAGAAATTAAATCCTTTATAATTTGAATATCTTAGAAAATAAAATTTAATTTATGCACCCTAAGGGATTGGAGGATGAAGTAATTATTTCTTGTGTAGGTATAATAATATGTAAAAATCCTAGCGTTATTGTGGTTTCAGGCGTTTGCCAACCTCCCATGCTCGCGGCGCACCCTGCTGGAAACAGTCCCCCCTATTGGAGGCCTCTGGGTCCTGCAATAATATTATACTCTTTGGTCCTACACTTTTAATGATAACTAACTAGTCCAGCCATAAGTTCTGTTACAAATGAATTTTTTTTTTAATGAAGTAATGTAATAATAATAAAATTTATACCCACATATTTATTAAAGTCTCAGCAAAAAATAAAAAAATATTCTATTCGAAATGGCCACCTTTGGCTTTTATACAGGCCTTTAATCTGTTTGGCCACGAATCTATGGATTTACGCACTGTTTCCAAGGGAAATTTCGCCACTGCTTGCTCCAAAGATTTTCTAAGAGACTCAATGTCGCCGTGTCGTTTAGGGCAGGCCATGTCCTCTAAAACTGACCATAATTTGAAGTCTAAAGGGTTGAGGTCTGGGCTAGATGAGGACCAGTCTTCAGCTCTTATAAAGTCCGGAACATTGGTTTCAAGCCAGGCTTGGGTAGTTCGTGCCTTGTGACCAGGTGCAGAGTCATGTTGTAAAGTCCACGGTATATTTTTAAAAAGTGTATTGCTGAGAGGTTTCACAACATGATCCAAGACTGTATCTTGATACACTTTGGCTGAAGTTTTCACTCCTTTTTCACAAAAATGCAGTTTTGTAACTCCTTGATAAGACACGCCCCACCAAACCATCACTGACGCAGGATGATGACCACGTTGTACCTTTCCGACCACTTGAGCAGCTTCTTTAGAACTGTGAGCGTACACTTTATCATTTTGCTTATTGTAGTGTTCTTCAATCGTTTCATCGGTAAAGAGGATATTTCTGTGCCTTTCACCTGCGTATCGCGACAGATGGCGTTTTGATCGATCCACTCTCTTTAATTGTAAAGATTGATTTAGGTCATGTCCTGTAGGTATATCAACGATAAGCACCGAGCTTCAGGTCTTGTTTTATAATACGCGACAGAGTCCTAGCGGGAATCTTCATTTCTCGCGATAAGATTTTTTGCTTCCTAATGGGGTTTCGACGAATTCTGGCTTTAACAGCATTAACAGCCTTTATAGTTCTAACAGTACGCGGCCGCCCCGATCTTTTCTGGTCTTCGACAGACGAAGTGTTGTTGTATCTGTTGATTGTACGATATACGAACATACGGCTGATATCAAGCTTTTGAAGCGTCTGGAATATGACCGACGCTTAGGACCGTCGGCTCCATACCCACTTTGTGCAAGGCGATCACTGCAATTCTATTTTCTTTAACACCCCATTCCATATTGTAATTTGTTAATGAACACAAAAAAGTATGTGAAATGGCGCGAAATCGAAAGAGGTTTTTAAAATAATATACGTGTTCCAAATTCAAAATAATTAAAAAGCTGAAAAAAAGAAAAGTTTTTATGTAACAGTATTTATGGCCAGACTAGGTATATTCGTACATTGTAGTGGAGTCTTTTAAAGGCCTGGGTAGTTACCCTTACCACAGCTCTTTCTAAAATAGCATATCCTGAAAATTGGAGCTCTACCTAATAACGAAATGCTTCGAGAAACAGTTAAATAGGTATGATAGTAGAAAACAAAAACACAAGAATTGGGTAAAAATATGTAGTTAATGAACAAAAATCCTAACCATTGAAATTTATTCACTGTTTTGTGTTTTTTGTTATGGAAATAGCCAGCAAACGAGTTGGCGTCCCTTATGGTAAGTGGCCATCGTCGCCGATGGACATCAGCAATACCAAAGGCATCACTGATGCGTTGCCGGCCAAGAAAGAGAGAAGAATAAGAAAGAATGAACTGGCTCTCAAGCCCCCAGCCGGAACACGACGAGTCGTTTTGCGGCTGACTCATGCTCAAGGGTGGTAACTGGTAGCTATCCAGGCGAGACCCATGGAGAAATAATAATTGTAATAATGGTCCAGCTGGGATTGGGGTTAGTATTCTAAGCCATACGCCATAAGCAATACGACTAATATTTAATTTTGTTTTAGATTTCCGTAGAACTTGTAAAAACTTGATTGTAAATTATGGCTAATTAGGTTGGCACCTAGCTGTGATGAATAAATAATTCTACAGCGTGCATTTTTCACAAGTCCAACAACAACCATAGCTGACAAGGGTGTAGATTCACTAAAATTTAATCAAAATGTTTCGCAGACGGATTCTTGAATCGAAATATGTTCTTCGCAAAACCAAAATATTTTTGAAAGCCCTATTCAAAGATACCCGACAGTCCACACTATAGGGAAGGCCATAAAAAATCATCCCACGTCCATTACATAATATAATCCTATCCTAATTTTTGCCCGACTGACAATAATTTAAGGAACGGTTATGTTTTCTGCGCGTATCTTTTATGTGTGAATGTACGTATGCATGTAATATTCTTTATTATCTCGTATCTTTCAAACTATTGGACCAATTTATAAAATTAAGATATCGTTAGATTCGTCTTGATAACCCAAGTGTTCTCACTTCTCAGACAAGTGAAATTAAAAAATAAAATAATGGCTGTGAGATGCCATAGTTTGAAGTATCAAAAAAATCTAAAAAAAAATCGATTAATGCAATATGGGTAATAAATCAAAGAGCTCACCATAATGATTTCAAAAAGGTATATCAAGTCCATGTCTATTGGGCAAAGTCAGCTTACGAGGTTGAAGACCGAGCTCGGCACCATAGTGTCATCGAAACCCGAAGTTCTGAGAGAGACGGAGAGATACTACGGACGGTTGTATGCCTCCTCTCAAGCTCCAGCTCCCCTCGAGGAGAGCGATAAGCGAGCCAAACTAACCCGACACTACACAGAAGATATCCCGGACGTCAGCCTGTATGAGATTAGAGAGGCTCTCAAACAGCTTAAAAACAACAAGGCACCGGGAGATGACGGAATCACAACCGAGCTGTTAAGAGCTGGGGGGAAACCCCTCCTAGTGGCGCTCCGAAATCTGTTCGATTCCGTCATTAATACTGGGACTACCCCGGAAGCGTGGAGCAGAAGTGTGGTGACTTTGTTCTTTAAGAAAGGGGATAAGACCCTTTTGAAGAACTACAGGCCCATTGCACTTCTGAGCCACGTTTATAAGCTGTTTTCGAGAGTGCTCACAAATCGCATTGCACGCAGGCTTGACGACTTCCAGCCTCCCGAACAAGCAGGATTCCGGAAAGGCTACAGTACCATCCCAAGTAGCATTCGGGGCTGTATAAGGGCTGTCTAAGGGTTCACATGTGAACTATAAGCGGTAAGTCAGCTGTATAAGAGCTGTAGAGCACGCTTTACAGCCCTTATACGACTGATTTGGGCACAAGTTATACAGCCTTAAGTTCACATAGCTGTACAGTAGCAGTATAACAGCATTTATATAGCAGTATAAGAGGTAACGCGTGAACTTAAAGCTGATTAATGGCAGTATATGGGACTAATATGGTCAACTAAACAGCTTTAAGCTGAATAAGTGACCAGATGTGAACTTTTATAATTCTAGCAGTATAACATCGTAGGTGTGGACCCTCAGACAGCTATTGGCGTATATTTACCCTCTTATAATGCTCTTATTCAGCTTCTCGCATTATAACAGTAACGTAATCGCATTATAACACCTACAGCTGTATATTAGGTTAACATTACACTCTTATACAGACCTTAGCTGTATATTAGGTTAACATTACACTCTTATACAGACCTTAAACAGCTTTAAGCGTATTTTTCGCCTTAATACAGCTAATACATCACAGGTGAACTCATATAAGAGTGAATTAATGCTTTAAGTTCACTTGTACGCTAAATGTGAACTCTTATTCAGCCCCGAATGCTACTTGGGATGGACCACATACACACACTGCGGCAGATTATACAGAAGACCGAGGAGTATAATCTGCCGCTATGTGTTGCCTATGTGGACTATGAGAAAGCCTTTGATTCTCTCGAGACCTGGGCAGTACTAAATTCTCTTCAGCGGTGCCGGATCGACTACCGGTATATCGAGGTGTTGAAATGTTTATACACATCAGCCACCATGACCGTCAGAGTACACAACACAGCAACGAACCCCATCCAACTGCAGAGAGGTGTCAGGCAAGGGGACGTCATATCCCCAAAACTTCACCGCTGCGTTGGAAGACGTGTTCAAGCTGATGGAGTGGAAACGACGTGGCATTAACATCAATGGCGAACACATCACACACCTGCGATATGCCGATGATATAGTCATCCTGGCAGGATCCCTGGAGGAACTTGGTACAATGCTCGGGGACTTGAACAGCGCCTCACAACGGGTGGGTCTTAAGATGAACATGGACAAGACGAAAATCATGTCGAATGTCCATGTCACACCCGTACCGGTTGTTGTTGACGGCGCTGCTCTCGAAGTTGTAGACGAGTACATTTACCTGGGACAAGTGGTCCAAATGGGTAAGTCCAACTTCGAGAAAGAAGTCACTCGTAGAATCCAACTCGGATGGGCTGCGTTCGGGAAACTACGTCGTATCTTGTCGTCCAAAAAGTTACCTCAGTGCCTGAAGTCGAAGGTGTTCGAGCAGTGTGTGTGTTGCCAGTGATGACATACGGATCCGAGACGTGGTGCTTCACTATTGGCCTTATGCATAAGCTTAGAGTCGCCCAGCGGGCTATGGAACGAGCTATGCTCGGTATTTCTCTACGCGATCGAATCAGAAATGATGAAATCCGTAGACGAACGAGGGTGACCGACATAGCTCAGAGAATTAGCAGGCTGAAGTGGCAATGGGCTGGCCACATAGTTCGAAGGACCGATAACCGTTGGGGAAGAAAGGTCCTCGAATGGAGACCACGCCTCGGTAAAAGGAGCACAGGACGCCCCCCGACCAGGTGGACCGATGACCTGAAGAAGACATCGGGTATCCGCTGGATTCAGAAGGCTCAGGACCGGTCTGAGTGGCGTAGATTATTAACCTATTATATTTCACTATACCCATTAGATACATTTTTATACTACTCTAATCCATTATCCATTAATTGATTAAATTCTGGGTGTAATTGGATATTAATCCATCCTTGAATATTTGATAATTCTGAACCCGCACATTAAGTGTATGTATATAGAATGTTTGATTGTTCTTTGACGATCTAAATTAAAGTTTTTTTTTCCCATTTATTTATTACCATTTATCATGGTAAAAGATCAGATTAAAATGATGGTATAAAATTATTTAGAAATTATCGCTAGCTCAATGTTATTGTTTACGACGTTTCGAATGCAGTTGCGTTCAGAGATATACTTAGTTTTATTTTGGGACTTGGACTGAACAGCAGTTTCATTTGGAATTAATTCTTAACATAGCTTTTTATTCCACTTGTTATTTATTCAGGCGTTATCTAAGCAGATGACAGTGGAATACTCGTAAAGGGTTTATTTATGTTCAATCTTACTCGCGCTAGGGGTCGGACATGGTTATCCTAAAAGATTCCCAGCTTCTCAGACCAACCAACCATAACACTAACAACCCAACAAACTTACTTATACATATTTCTTACTTACTTATAATATAAGTAATATCATACGTAATAACGAGCCGACGATCTACCGTGGTGAGTGGTCACTGTTGATAAAACCAGTAACACCTAAAATATCGCCGATGCTTTGCCGAACAAGAAAGAAAAAGAGCACTTGCTCTAAAACTCTCAGCCAGAACACGACGAGTCGTTTGGCGGCTGGTACAAGCAACAGACTGGCTTCAAGGAAAGATAACAATACCATTAATATTGAAATTACTTGACAATAATATTGATAATAAAGCATCTTCTTATGAAGCTCTATCACAATGCTCAGGGGGTGGGGGGTTTTCAGTCAGCTCATTCCATATTCCTTGTAAAATAGTTTACCAAGACTTATAAACCTCAGAACGCAAACCCAGTTAAAGTCATCAGATGAAAAGCCTTTAAGAGAAACCCCTAACAAAACCTGACTCTACAAGCTTTAGCCCTACAAACTCCCGGCCTTTGAAATGTCACAAAATAGGTAGGTACACAAGCGTACATAATTATTTCAAGAAAATTTTAAAGTTATAATTTTAATAAATTGATGACTTATTAATCTTCATACATTATTCTTGCGATATATTTGTGAATATTTAATATCTAATCGATCAATTTATTATCTATAAGGACCCCCCTTGTTGTTTGAGACAAACATTACGGCAGATTAATAGCTTAAGCTTCTGCGGCTGTTTTCAAACCAAATGCTCTAATTTGTATAGCGCTCTACATTCCAGGGCATTCTACTAACTATATTCAAATAATCCAAGTGAAACGCTACGTCATTGTAGGTATGTTTACCTATCACTAAAATAAGTTTAGATGCATCGAAGACCAAAGTGACGGAGACTACCTACTTGCGTGAAATTATTTACCTATCTCTATATTTTCACGATTAGATACCTACAGTGAATTATATAACAGGATATATTTCAAATAAAGCGGCAATTACACACAACTGATTAGCTAAAGCCGGTGGATGGTTTTATCAGAAATGTTTGAGAAAAACAGAACGCACTAGCCAACGTCTCACATTCTGCGCATTAGGTTATCAGCGCGTGCACCGTAGCTCGTGGGAGAGGTGGCATCGCGCCATGCTGGCCAGCGAAACACAAACGACGGTATGTGATGACTTGTGGCTACATTATATCGGACTACCGTATAATTATAGACCGAGTCTTAGTTATAAACAAGTGACGTATTTTTTTATACCGAAAACTTCACGGTTCGAAACTTAGTAGTATACGACGGTGGTTCGTCACTTTCGTCAGTGTAGTGAACTTTACACTGTCGCGTGGTGCGTAGTGCGTCAGGGCAAGCCGCCAGTTGGCCGCCGTCCTCATATCACTGCGGTCGGTACAATCCATAATATTTTCCGTTCCACAACGACCTGCGCAGGGTCAACGTAAATAGTCTTTGCAGAAATTAGCAACCAATTTAGCGCAACGGGATCTCGCTTAGAATGTGGAATTCTAAAAAATATCTGTGATATTAATGTGATTCAAAAATTAGTTAATATATCTTGGATGGTTGAAGGATTGATTAGGTGAGATTTATTATTTGTTTAATCCTGCTTTATGTGCTCTACCAAAAGTAATCATCAAAAATAATATTTCACAGTCATTATACAGCAAAACTTACGCTCTCCATTTTAGACATACTCGTTACATTTTTCCAAAGATATTTCAAAAGGATTTTTACAATAGATAAATAAAAAAAAATTAAACTTTCAATCACGTACATGATACAGAACTAGTGATACTAAATAAATCTAGTAGAGTAAGAGACCGAACACACATATATACATTAACGCACATTTTCCTGAATTACATAAAGTATGCGACTATGTGCTAACTCTACAAACACTGTTTTCTTACAATTTTGCAAGTGTATGTGTATGTGTGTGTATGTTTTATTTCCTCTGCGTGCGTTATTTGTTAATGGTTCCTTGTAGAGTCGATAGTGTCGATACCCAAACCCGTTACAAACCGTTATTTGACCGCCTTACCGAATTTTTGTGTTCTTGATCTTGGCATGAGAACGATTAAAATGCATAAAATAATTATTTAGTATTTGTTACTGTTGTTATGTTGTAATTGATTACGTAACGGCAAAATATAAATAAAACTTGTTATTCGTAAATCAAAATTATCCATTTTCGTTATCAATCGAGAGTTAAAAGAATAGGTACAATGTATCATTTTGCTTATTACGGTGAATGATTACGTAGATATTATTATGTTAATGTAATTTATAATAATTTATGCGCTTTAATTGACCTGTATTTTAACTAAGTACCTACCTAAATAACTTCATAATCTGGAAACTCAGCAGTTTAAGTAGTCCCATATTTTTATTTCACTCCCATATTTTTTGTTATAATATCTTCAAGTTACTTCGTGTATTTAAAACTGCTTAATTATATGTATATTTTTTACTCAACATGGAAATATAAAATACCGCATAAATCTTGAATAATAAAAAATCTTATAGGAAATCTTAATTTGTACTGCTGCTTTATTTTTTTTGAGAAAAATTTGAATCTCGGTTCTACAGTCATTCTAAAGTCAAACTCCAAGGTCTGGTTCCTCATAATTACCATTAATGTCATAATGAACATTAAGATATTTACTGTCTTGTGTATTTACAATAGTGCAATGATAGCTAGGTATATTATATTGAATGCCCTATGGGATAGTGGGTTACATTCACCGATAACCGCTGATAGTAGCTATGTTTATCGCACTTATCATTTTATACGACCAAAGTGTTACCTACTCGTAATCCTAATATACGGACACATAGTTTATTATTAATGCATAGGTATCTAAATAAAAATAAAGGTATTCGTAGGCCATTCAATAACTTTTAAGATACTTAAAATTCCTGTATTATAGGTACTTATTTTTAAAGCAAATATAGGTATTTCAAAACAGAACAGGTTCTCCGAAAGGAGGGGCTCCAAGGAGAAGATTAAATGAATAATCTCGATATTAGTAGGTACTCTACAAGCGCAAACCGGCAATAAAATTTTATTTTATTATTAAATAAAATAATTGAATATTATTCTACACGCATCTGATCCACATCATTCGTAATCGTAATAAAATAAATGATTGAATTTAGAAGATAAAAATACCCGATACCTAACGACCCCAAAGTAAAAATTTACCTTACTATTAGGTAGCCTACCTATTTTTCCCTACAATTAAAATATATTTTCTAAAAACTGTGTTATTAACAATATTATGTAAGGAACCAGACACAAGAAATCGTTTTCAAGCCCACAGTAAGAAACAACATTAGGTATACACGGAAAATTATGTAAATTACATAATTTATCTAAATAATCTCAGAGAACTCGTTTCTTGTGTAGTATATGAGCGGGGTGACTTGTATTAATGTGTACCTACTACCTATAGGTATACACTTTGCAAAACTTATAAAGTACACCTATGTATATCATCCATGTAGTTAGTATGGGTAGTAAATCATGTAAACCTGAACGAATTTGAGAGTTTGTTTGGAAGTGATCTGTGAGATCATCTTCTTAAATCCTCATTCGATTCCTACGTAAATTTTTTCTGAATTCTTCAAAATTTCTATTTAGTAATTTAAATTTCCTATTTGATGTCATTCACGCACATTTATTAATGGAATCTATAACTTTTTTGACATTAAGTATTTACTATTTAGATACGTTAGGAACTTATCATAAAATTGCGCATTCTATTTCATTTACAAAATTATGGAAATTTGTTTGCAAGAAATAACTTTTGGGAAATCTCTTTCTTCTTTATGCATAAAAACATTAATTTCACTATCTCATGCACAAACTGCATACATCAAGAATATAACACGACTCAATTAGGTATATGTCGTTTTTGGTAGAGCCATACATAATATGTCTGTGTTAAAGCCACATGTAGAGCTGAAAGCACGCACCATGTTTATTTGTTTATTAAAATTTAAAACTGCACACACATAGGTATAACTTTACACTTTTGACTGTAAATACACTGTATGTATATTTCATGTAGGTACCTACATAAATCAATAAAACATAACATTTACAACAAAGTTGTCTGGAGACAACACTATCTGATGGAATGATCAGTTTTTACATGATAATTTTCCCTGTGTAGTAAGTAAACAATGCTCGTTTTAAATAATTTATCTAAATCAGTTAAAATTTTGGTGTCAAAGTCGGTGTCTCGTTTGGTAGAGCTATTACAGTCTGCACATATTG
This sequence comes from Thymelicus sylvestris, assembly GCA_911387775.1. NCBI lineage: Eukaryota > Metazoa > Arthropoda > Insecta > Lepidoptera > Hesperiidae > Thymelicus > Thymelicus sylvestris. The sequence continues at coordinate 9,681,421 of OU426886.1, forward strand.
TAAGTCTTTTTTCGTATTTATGAAGACGTGCTCATTGACCTATATGTATATGACGTGCTTTATTTATATCAGATTCTTATCACATATATAGGCAAATTATAGATAAATGTACATTAATAAATTTTAACAATGTTTCAAATAAGTATATTGTATTTGACATACACAGAGTACTTAATCACTCCGGAAGAAGGACTCATAAATCCGCCAAAGTCAAAGACATATCGTTCGTATACATGTTGCGGGTTGCCTAAGAAGTGATGTTTGATAAATAATAATGATTGTATGATGGAGCATCATGTCTTATCCAACAAGTACTTAGGGCTTTCCGTAAGGTTAAATTAAGGTTCTTCTTTCTGAGCCGGCAATGCATCGGTGATCCCCATATTGTTACTGATGGTCATGGTCAGCAGTGACCACTTAATTACCATCAGTTGTTTGGTCTGCTCATTTATTTGCTAGTTACATAAAAAATCCTAATTATACCTAATGGTTACCTAATTTGTACGATAACATCTCTTATTATGGTCAGTAAAGTTAACATAAATAAATTAAGACGAATAGCACTGTAACTTCCTTTACAAATTATCGTTTTTTAACCTCATATTGTTTTAACAACTTTGCCTTTGTTTTTGTCGAGACATAATTATAATTAAAAGTAATTACTTAAACAAAGTCCAAATTTTGAGCCGACTTGTTTCATATATTTACGAATTATTTAACTAAAGTAAGATTAATAGCGTTAAAATAATTACTGAATCATTATAATAATATAGAGAGGGTCACACATATTATTATTATCAAGTTTCAAAAAATAATGCTCAAATTTTGATATCTATGCAGGCACTCGGTACATTGTAATCAACATAATATAAATCCCAATAAAGTAAGAGATTGCAATGCAACATGTGACCAAAAATATTGCTATCATTTATTAATCCTTCGTTATCGAAGTCTGTAGCGACCTGGAAATGCTTGAATTAACATAATACATAATTTATTAACCTTTAATAATTATTACTGGGGAGTGATATCACCGATAACTTCGTAATTTGGCCTCCTGCTGCAGTAAGCTGGTAATCTTGAGTGAGCAGTGACATTTACTTATCTAAAAATATCCCTGTAACTATGTGCTGCAAACCACATGAATCAACTTTTTTTTTTTGCATACTTCTATTATCATCATAATATTGATTACACTTTAGCCTAGTTGGTAGCGAGCTAGCGACCCTGCCGGTGAAGCGAGGGGTTCCGGGTTCAATCCAGTCATGGGTGTTTTAGTGATATGTTATTTGTGTTGTCACGTCACCTGCAGCACAGGGAATCCTACTCAGGGATATATGTGTGTAAAGATTTATTGATTAATATATAGATATAGTATATATAATAAATATATATAGATATAGATAGTTACTTATGATTCAAAATTTGAAAAAAAAAAATGTTTCACGAATCTATGGACTTCTCAATTTGGATATGCTCGTAATTAAACTTACATTTTATTAAGTAAGTAGAAAATACCTAGTAGTTACCTACCGATCAGCGTCTCGTGATGAATGCAAAAATAAATCGTAATTAATAATGGATACCCGTGAGTTAGTCCTTGTGTAACTTGTATACAAGTTTTACAAAACAGTGGACTTAGACCTTTTCTTCTACGGATCGGAAGTCCTAGCTCAGAACTGGAATATTAATTGAATATTCGGTAATCGACTTTGATAGTCTTTGTAATGTCGAAACGAAACGATGACAATAAAAACATTGCATATTGTTTTACATTTGTACAGTACATAAACGTGTATTTATAAATTATACATGAGATTAACGATCAAAGATCATCAGAAACAAAAATTCAAATTTAACATATTTTTTCTAAGGAAACGTATTTTAACAAAGTCCAAAAATTCGCTCTGTATCTGTTCGCTCTGTTTGTAGGTATGAAAATAATGAACAACTGACGATTATGAAATTAATTACAGTATTTATAGTAATTTTCATTTGCATGACAATAAGATCTTCTACAAGGTTTATACCTTGATTGCAAGTAATTATGATAAGTACTCGTACCTAATTACGTAAGTTGCAAGAGAGCAACACAAAGTTTTAATCAATTTCATACTTTTTAAATAATCAAATAAAACGAGATTTATTTTAAAAGTTTCTTGACTAATATCAAAAGATTCAAAAGTAATAATTATGAAGGAAATTTTAACCCTACTTCCTCGATTTATTTGTACTCTTATCTAATTTTCAGTAGGTTAACGAAAAAAGATAAATTTCTAATACGTGGGAGTTTGGTCAGTTTAGGTTTAACATAAATAAGTACTACTTATTACGTAGTATTATGACTTATTACGTAGATTAACTACTTATTAGGTAAGTAGTTTAGCAATAGTATGATATAGGTAAGCATGCGTCTTCCTGAGCGGCGGCAAAAATATACCGCACTACAAGATATGGGTAAGGACCAAAAACTTGACGTATTAGCACAATGGAGATCACAACGGAACTTATCACACTGGAAAATAATTGTAGCACAATGGAGCATAAGGTTGCGTGTAAACAGTAATATTTTAGATTACCTACAATGAAAGAAATTAAAATTATGTTGCAAGTATTTTTATTACAAAACAAAATAAAATGTAAATAAAATCAATCAAAATTTCACGATAAAGAAGTAAAAATAAATAAATCTCTCATTAAAAAATACTTATTAAGTTATACCTACAGTGTGTCCAGCAACTAACTAGTGATATTTTAAGGGCATGAATATACCTAATTTTATCGACAAAAATACCAACATGTGTTGGTGTTTAAAAGCTGCCAAAATGTGGTCCCTTATATATAACATTCAAATTATTTGGATTTTCTTTTTTTAATTTTTCACAGTACTTTCGACATCGTTCTGCGGCTGAAGAATGCATCTGAAAAGCAAATATAGAAAACTATTTTTGAGAAAAATACAATAAAATATGAAAAAAAAATCAAGTTAATAATACATATTTAAATCGTGTGATAAACATACCTTTAGGATCAATTTCGTGTCACAACGTCGCACAACGGAACAAAAATTCACACGACAACACCTAAAAGATGCAAAATTTCACAAATTTAACAACGAATTGACATTTTTGTACATTCTTTTGAATAGATCATTTAAAATGTAACGTATCTATAATATAATTTGCTAGAAAATCGTCATAATATTCGTAAAATACTCACCTAAAGTTTTCAAAATCTTAACGACCAAACTGAAGAGATCGAATCAAATGTTAATTTGGCAGAGAAAAAAACATCGTGGGCTATTGGAATTTTTACAGCTAGCAGAAAACCAACGTTGCCACACTATATTGTTAAGAAACTTCTAAAAAGGCTTGTGGTTTCAATATTATAGCGTCGCACAACAGGAATATCACAACGGAATGAATTTTGGGACACATACATTTATACCTGTAAAACTTTAAATAAGGAAGATAATGGGTTAATATTTGTCAAGGACATTGCTAGTATATATGGTAGTTCATTGTAACGTATTTTACGTTACATGCGTGGCCTAGTGTTGAATAAATCGTTTTTCAAACCTTTTTTACACTAAATTGTATCAGACCCATTGTTTGTTTACATTCATACTTAACCTCACAACTTATAAACTTTAATTTCATTCTATTGACATTTGTTTGGGCTGTCATTTTGGATTAACTTTGACAAGCTGTCACTTGACGTTTGCCACAGAGCCTCTATAATAAGTGTTAGTTCCAAAAATCAACTATTGGTGTCGCTACTGAGCGATTCAAATCCAGTAAGCTTCAGTTCAATGCAGTTTAACGTGGGATCCAGTATTTGGTTCCATGGTCCTTGGATTTTGGCTGAATGTCTCTATGTCTTTGCCTACATTTTTCTTTCGAATTTTGACGAGTTTTGGATTGTGGATGACGGATCACTTTCCTGTCGGATTGTCAAACGATCACAAAATGAAGCTGTGATTTAATTTGCTTTTTTATAACTTTTCTTACCTTTTTGGTCAAATAATGTGACAAAACTTCCATTTAAAAACAGTTATGCTGTTATTCTTAAATAATTTGTAATATTCTTCGACGATTCGCCAAATAATGTGCGATTAATTTTGCCTCATGGTAAGTTTTGCAAGAACTTTTTCGTCTCGAATCAAATTTTGGTTGAAATCATATTTCTTATAGTGATCATTGTCTTACAGGATTCCAATTAAATACCTTTCTGCGTAACTAATGGATTATTTTGCGAAAAACACCGGATTAACCGGGTAAGTTGTCAGACTTTTTTGAAACTTCAAATTCGAAAATTTAATAGATACTTACTTAGTATCTAGTATTAACGTAGTATTTCTCTTTGTTACAGTGTTTTTTCCAACAACTGTTTTTTTCCAACGTTTTTTACAACCGTTTTTTACAACAAGTTTTCCAACAACCGTTTTTTCAACAAGTTTTTTTTAACAAGTTTTTTTCAACACGCTTATGAACAATGTTTGATCGCCTGTTTTTTTTCATATAACATATAGTTTGGATAGCGACGTTCTGGTATGTAATTACATTTTCATTACACACTGAGGAACTGGGCATTCAACCTTATTCGACGTATATTTAAGTACGATTTATTTTAAGACTAGGTTACTTACTCTAGTTAATTTTAAGTCGGTTTATTATTAGTAAATTGTTATAAATTTTGAATGTTAATTTTCCAATTTAACTTTTAGGATGGATTAAGCCATCCAGGCGCCCGAAATTATTAATTAAATACATTTTTTTCTCTATTAACAATTCCTAAATTCAAAATTAACCCTTTGGCTTGCATATAGATCTACAAAATTGTAATTTAGATAGTAAGTTGGATAAATTGAAATAAAATATTTGGATAATTATAAATTAAATTTATTAAGATTTTGGAAAAATACAAAATTAAAGAATTGTTAAATATTTGTTTTTGATAGTAATAAATAATTGTTATTAAAATTTCATGCGGTTTACTTTTTCCAAGCGAACCCCATTGTAATATAAATAAATTTTTTCTATAGTCCAATGTTCTATTCCGGCACAATTTATTAATTTAATTTTTATTTATATTACAATTTGGCGCTGCGAACGTAGGGACTTGACCTATATTTTGCAGTTTGTATATCTGTTGCTTAACTTTTCAACTTTTGTATTGGAACTTTGTATTGGGATTTCGACCATTGTGTTTATGTATCGTCTATGATATTTTACATACAAGCTAAGCTTATTTTGTGAATTGAATGCCAAGTTCACTTATACTTATTAACTGTAGTTAGTACTTTTAACTAACCTTTTTGTTGATTTATTTTGAGTTCATTGAACTTTATTTTTGAAATAATTTAATACGGTGTTATCGCTGGAAATTTAGGACTTCTCAAACATGTCGCATAAGGAATCTTTACCCACCATCTTACAACCACCTAGTAGTGATGATCAGTGGCGGCTGGTGGATCCTAGAAGTGGTGGTGCACTGTATCAGCGTATTTTTATTTTTAACGACTGCCAAAGAACGGTTATAATTTTCTCAACGGCTGGATGGATTTGTATCGTTATATTCGTCTTAAAAGTGTCCTTAAATGAGTGTTTGAAAAATAATCCTGCCCATTTTAATTACAATTTTTGTTGAAAAGTTTCATTATTGCTTTCAAAATAGTCGATGTTAAAGTTTAATACCCATTTTCACACCTATTTACTCACACACAATGTTCCACAATTCAGTAACTATAATATTAAAATACTTTTAGCTAGGCGGCGGGCGCCGGCCGCGCGGCGACCGACGTAGCGCGCGCGAATTTCGTCAAACCTCGGTAATCTTCGGTTCTCGTGCGGCGCACCAGAGTGGTCTTAATTCGCCATACATTTTCTATTGAACTAGCTCTGTCTCACGCGCCAGGCGTTTTCGGTTGCATCTCATAGAAGTTGTATGAGCATTCGCCGTGCGCTTTGGCTAGCGCACCGTGAGGCGTGAACCATATTACAGCGATTTTCGCGATAATGAGTCTTAATACTTTATCAAAGAGCTTAAATTGGTTCATCCTAATTTCGTTAATATTGAATAGATCGTTAATCAGACACTATTAAACATTTATTTTTTTATTTTTCTAAACATTAAAATCTGGCAGTTCGGCGCACGAGCGCACTTAAAGTACAGCCGCCCCTGGTGATGATAACTTGAACAATTTAACTTCGAATATTGATAATGATAATTCTAACCTTGCAGAAGCAAATAACTCTCAGGCCATGCCTATGACTTCTAATGACTTATTGGATTTATCGTTTCATCCTAATAATTTATCTTTTCCTAACAAACTTTCATATAACAAAGGACCTGATTTGTCTAAGTTCAAACATAAATTTAATGGTAAAACTTGTGTTCGCGAATTCTTACTCACTTTTGAGGAGTATTGTTATGCTCGTGATATTTCTGATGATCATATACTCATATCGTTTACTGAGGTACTTTCAGATTTAGCGCTGAAATGGTTTAGATCTATTCGTGGTTCTGTAACTTCTTGGAAGCAACTTAAGCTTGAATTATTGAAGCGTTTTGATACACTTAACTTTGATTACAATTTAGAATACAACTTGAGAACTAGGAAGCAGAAATCTAGTGAATCGTTATCAGATTTTATTATAGAAATTGAATATATGTCTAAGAGACTTACTTATCCATTAGCCGAGTCAACTCTTTTGGAAATTATTAAACATAATATGTTACCGATGTACTCAATACATTTGGTTGGTCGTTCTATAGATTCTTTATCAGTTTTAGTCAGTCTTTCTAAACAAATTGATGATTTTCATGTTTCTAATAACAATAAACACTATAATATTGATAGTAAAGTTAAAAATATTAATCTTGTTCAAACTTCATTAACTTCAACTTGCCTTAAGTGTAAAGAAACTGGACACACTTACAAGCATTGTAAAAAGATTCCAGGTGTAATTTGCTTTAAATGTGGTAAGCAAAATGTTACTACTAGTTCATGCGAAACTTGTAAATCTAGTAAAGAGATTCCAAAAAACGTATAAAGTTCTGTCAGTCACGGATTCTTAACAAAGAAAACAGTGAACTGACATCGTTTAATTCTTCGCGTCCTAACTCATTACAAATTCATAAAGAATTTTCAGATTGGTGTAATTACTTAAAAGTATTTTTTCAAATAAATAAATTTGCTCCTATTTTATTTACTAAGAATAACGACTCTCGTCCATTCTTGAAATTCCATGTTTGTGGTAAAACTTTCTCAGGTTTATTAGATAGTGGTGCTAATAAGAGTGTTCTAGGCTCTAATAGTCACTTAAAATTTATTGAATTGGGATTTAAACTTAAAACTAATAATTATAACATAGCTTATACTGCTGATGGTAAACATCAAGATGTTTTAGGAACTATTGATATACCAATTACTTGTGACAACGTTACTCGTATGGTAGAATTCATGGTTATACCTTCTCTTAGACCAGATATTATTCTAGGTTTTGACTTTTGGCTTGTATTTGACCTTGCTAAAGACTTATTTAATAACATAGTTTTTGAAAGTAATTTAAATTCAAGTAATAATAATAACATTAATTCTATAACTTCTTCGGTTCAACTTTCTTGTATTGATAAAGATCAATTAGATCAAGTCATTAAACTTTTTGAGGAAATTTCTTATGAAAAGAAAGGTTTGGGTTTAACTCATTTGACGGAACACAAAATTGTTACTGTTGGTGATCCTATTAAACAACGTTATTGGCCTATTAGTCCTGCTAAACAAAAAGAACTTTATGATGAAGTAGAGGTTTTACTTAAAGAAGGAATTATTCAACGTTCAAAATCCCCTTGGTCTTCTCCTGTTTTAGCTGTAGAGAAAAAAGATGGTTCGACTAGATTATGTTTAGATTCTAGAAAATTAAATTCTGTTACCGTTAAAGATGCCTATCCTTTACCTTACACATCGCGAATTTTGGATAATTTGCGTGGTGCTAAGTTTATTTCCGCTATCGATTTGTCAAAAGCTTTTCTTCAAATTCCTTTAGAAAAATCTTCTTGTGAAAAAACTGCATTTGTAATCCCTGGCAAAGGATTATTCGAATTTGTTCGAATGCCTTTTGGTTTAACTAACGCTCCCGCTGAACTTCAACGTTTAGTTGATAGATTATTTGGTCCTGAATTTGATTCCCAAGTTTTTGTATATTTAGACGATTTAATAGCTGTTTCTAGCGATTTTTCAAGTCATTTAGCTTTGCTACGTAAAATTTATACACGTTTAAAAGAAGCAGGTCTTACTGTTAATTTAAAAAAGTGCGAATTTTGTAAAGATCGTTTACGTTATTTAGGCTATATTGTAGATAGTCAAGGTTTACATACAGATCCTTCTAAGTTATCTGTTATTGAAAATTTTCCCCAACCTAAAACCGTTAAAGAGGTTCGAAGTTTTTTAGGTATGTGTTCTTATTATCGTAGATTCATTAAAGGTTTTGCTGATATTGCAACTCCTTTATCTAAATTAACTGGAGGAAGTAAAAACTCTAAACGTCAAATTGATTGGAATTCTAATTGTGAAAACTCTTTTATTCAACTTAAACAAGCTCTTCTGTCGGCTCCTGTTTTAATTTGCCCTAATTTTGAAAAACCATTTTACTTACATTGTGACGCTAGTTCATTTGCTATTGGTAGTGTTTTATGTCAAAAAGATGAAGATGATAACCAACATCCTATTGCATTTTATTCAAGAACTTTTGGTAAATGTGAAATTAATTATAGCACAACTGAAAAAGAACTTCTTGCAATTTTAGATTCAATTGAACATTTTAGACCATATATTGAAGGTATGAAATTTACTGTTATAACTGACCACGCTAGTTTAAAATGGCTGTTAGGTTTAAGTAATCCTAGTGGACGATTAGCTCGTTGGGCTGCTCGTATTTCTCAATTTACATTTGATATAATTCATAAAAAAGGAAATTTACATGTTGTACCTGACACTTTGTCTCGTATTCAAATTAATGCTATTGATGTTCCATCAGAAATTGTTCAGCCTGATGATGAAATTACTGATCCTTGGTATAAACGTATTTTCATCGGATGTCAAAAATATCCTTTAAGATATAAAAATTATAGAGTTGATAATAACGTTCTTTATAGATTCTGTAAACCTAGATTTGAAATTCAGAGTAATTTATCTTGGAAAATTGTTATTCCTAAGGAAAATATATTAGATACTATTCGTAATAACCATGATAATTTAGATTCTGCTCATCTTGGTATTTTCAAAACTTTAAATAAATTAAAAATTCATTATTATTGGCCCAATATGGCAAAAGATGTAAAAGATTATATTTCTAAATGTGAAGTTTGTAAAGCTTATAAACATTCAAATTCTCCTCCCTTTGGTTTCATGTCTAATCCTAAAATAGTAAATTCACCTATGACGATGCTATCTATTGATATCATTGGTCCGTTGCCTAGATCTTATTCTGGCCACCGCTTCATTTGTTCAGTATTAGATGTATTTTCAAAATATTGCTGGTTATGTCCATTGGGTAATGCCACTACTAAATCAATTTGTAGATTTCTTGAGAGAGATATTTTCCTTAAATTTGGTTGTCCAAAGATTTTTGTATGCGATAATGGAAAACAATTTATTTCAAAGACTTTTGTTGAATTTTTGAAAAATTATAATATTGATAAAATATTTTATAACACTTTTTATACGCCACAAAATAATCCTGTTGAGCGTTATCATAAAACCTTAGAAACTTGTTTAGCTTGTTACGTTAAAAACGATCATCGTACGTGGTCGAAGTTTATCAATCATGTTCAATTAGCTTTGAATAGTAGTGTTAATTTAGCTACGGAATTTACTCCTAACTTTTTAATGTTTGGTAGAGAAGTTATAGTTGATGCTTCGCTACATAAATTTAGTAATTCTATTAATAATTTAGATGATATCCAATTAGGTAGTCGCGAAAGGTACTCTACTTCCTTGAACTCTCTTAGTTCAATTTTTGAATTGGTTTCCACTTCTTTATTAAAAGCATATCGTAAAAATGCTTCTTATTATAATAAAGGCAGGAAAGTCATTTCCTATGATTTGGGAGATACTGTTTGGAGACGGAATTTTGTTCAGTCTAATGCATTGCATTATTTTTCGGCTAAACTTGCTCCTAAGTTTGTAAAATCTAAAATAATTAATAAAATTTCAGATAATGTTTACCTTTTGAAAGATGTAGGAAAACGTTCCACTGGACGTTACCATGTTAAAGATATCCTTAAAATTAATTAATTTTTGGTTGTGTACACTTTGTACAAATCTTTTTTGTTGAGCTGTCGTTGGCGATAGTTTATGGGACTTTGTTTGTGGAAGGACTAGTGTGATGTATGTTTGGGTTGTCCCGTGTGAGATGAATGTATGATAGGAATTAACTTGAACTTACACAGCACTACATAATTAGATTATTAAAATTTTACTTAGGACATTTTGGAATATTCTAAATTAAAATCTTAACTTTTCCCCAAAGCATAAGAAATTAGTTAGATTTAAGTTTGTTTATAGATCTTGTACTATATTTTTAAAGATCTAAATTTTTCTTAGTTTAGTTTACGCCCTTCAACGTAATACTAATTTAGTTTTATTTACATAATTGTTTGATACGATTAAGTAATACTTTTAAGCTTATTTGTTAAGTTTAAGTTTCTAGCTTAATGTTATATACCCGGATTTGACTTCTCGGATATTGACACTTTCTTGTACTCGTCTACTGCAGGGAGAGTATAACCTTTGCTTTGACCTTTGGATATAGTAACCTTTTCGGGAACTTTTCCATTTTTGTTGATGGCACTCAATTGTGTAGTTGTCTATCACACCTTTTTAGTAATACAGCTCAAGTTTGTAGTTGTTATTACAACCTTTTTGTTCTGTGCACGGTAAGTCGGTGGAGTAGAGCCGGTCACAGTAACATTTGTTTTGGTTTATTTGGTTATTTAGTAGCTATTGTTTGGTGCTACTAGTAACATTTTTCGTTCTGTGCTCGGGAGTTCGGTGGTGTTGGGCCGATCACAGACAAAGCTTTTGGTGGTTTCGTGTTCGAAAAGCCGATGGTGTAGAGTCGACCACGAAATTCATTCTTTTGGTATTTTTCCCTTTATGTCTTCGTGTTCGGAAAGTCGATGGTGTTGTGTCGATCACGATTACATTCTTTTTCGCGTCTCTCGTTTTGTAGCGATCGCGTTAGTTGTTTTTCAACTCCTTAGAGTGAAAAGTTTAACTTTGAGCTTTTGCTTTACCTTTTAGACTTAAGTTATAACTCACTTATTTTTCGTTCGAGTTCGAGTTTTTCTCATTGACTTTCGACTCCAATGAAGAGTGTAGAGATAACCTAAAGCTTTTCTTCTATAACTTTGTAGATATTTGTAGAGATAACCTAAAGCTTTTCTTCTATAACTTTGTAGATATTTGTAGAGACAATATAGAGCTTTTCTATTTTGACTTTGTACTTGTAGAGCTAGTATAGAGCTGGTTTTTCTTTCAATTGGTACTCGTTGATGTAGTCTCTTGATTACTTCTGAGTTCAATGTAGAGTTTTGAAATTGTAGAGTCACTTGCGACTTGAACAATTCTTCGTTTTAACGATTGTTTCGTTAATCTTTTGGTATTTTGCGCCTTTAATTCCCTTACTTTTGTAGATTCTTATGACTCTATCAAACTTTATTAACTTAGAATTTTCATCTGAAAAGAGTTTCTCCTTCGGAGCTCCTCTTTTATTTTTGGCAGGGGGGTAATGTAACGTATTTTACGTTACATGCGTGGCCTAGTGTTGAATAAATCGTTTTTCAAACCTTTTTTACACTAAATTGTATCAGACCCATTGTTTGTTTACATTCATACTTAACCTCACAACTTATAAACTTTAATTTCATTCTATTGACATTTGTTTGGGCTGTCATTTTGGATTAACTTTGACAAGCTGTCACTTGACGTTTGCCACAGAGCCTCTATAATAAGTGTTAGTTCCAAAAATCAACTATTGGTGTCGCTACTGAGCGATTCAAATCCAGTAAGCTTCAGTTCAATGCAGTTTAACGTGGGATCCAGTATTTGGTTCCATGGTCCTTGGATTTTGGCTGAATGTCTCTATGTCTTTGCCTACATTTTTCTTTCGAATTTTGACGAGTTTTGGATTGTGGATGACGGATCACTTTCCTGTCGGATTGTCAAACGATCACAAAATGAAGCTGTGATTTAATTTGCTTTTTTATAACTTTTCTTACCTTTTTGGTCAAATAATGTGACAAAACTTCCATTTAAAAACAGTTATGCTGTTATTCTTAAATAATTTGTAATATTCTTCGACGATTCGCCAAATAATGTGCGATTAATTTTGCCTCATGGTAAGTTTTGCAAGAACTTTTTCGTCTCGAATCAAATTTTGGTTGAAATCATATTTCTTATAGTGATCATTGTCTTACAGGATTCCAATTAAATACCTTTCTGCGTAACTAATGGATTATTTTGCGAAAAACACCGGATTAACCGGGTAAGTTGTCAGACTTTTTTGAAACTTCAAATTCGAAAATTTAATAGATACTTACTTAGTATCTAGTATTAACGTAGTATTTCTCTTTGTTACAGTGTTTTTTCCAACAACTGTTTTTTTCCAACGTTTTTTACAACCGTTTTTTACAACAAGTTTTCCAACAACCGTTTTTTCAACAAGTTTTTTTTAACAAGTTTTTTTCAACACGCTTATGAACAATGTTTGATCGCCTGTTTTTTTTCATATAACATATAGTTTGGATAGCGACGTTCTGGTATGTAATTACATTTTCATTACACACTGAGGAACTGGGCATTCAACCTTATTCGACGTATATTTAAGTACGATTTATTTTAAGACTAGGTTACTTACTCTAGTTAATTTTAAGTCGGTTTATTATTAGTAAATTGTTATAAATTTTGAATGTTAATTTTCCAATTTAACTTTTAGGATGGATTAAGCCATCCAGGCGCCCGAAATTATTAATTAAATACATTTTTTTCTCTATTAACAATTCCTAAATTCAAAATTAACCCTTTGGCTTGCATATAGATCTACAAAATTGTAATTTAGATAGTAAGTTGGATAAATTGAAATAAAATATTTGGATAATTATAAATTAAATTTATTAAGATTTTGGAAAAATACAAAATTAAAGAATTGTTAAATATTTGTTTTTGATAGTAATAAATAATTGTTATTAAAATTTCATGCGGTTTACTTTTTCCAAGCGAACCCCATTGTAATATAAATAAATTTTTTCTATAGTCCAATGTTCTATTCCGGCACAATTTATTAATTTAATTTTATTTATATTACATCATTAATGTAGATTTACAAATTATAGCTCACGTAAAAACCAAACAGCATCAAAAATCTTCTGAGGAAGTCGGGTTGGGACATTTTATTTTATCTACTTTTCTAAGGCAACAATTATACTGTCATGTTTTGATGATGAAATTAAAAAATCAAGGTAGTTATTTTTAATGTTTTTCTTAAGCTTACATGTTTAGAAGGTATTAGCAAATACAAAAAAAAATTTTAGGCATGTAATGGACTCTAATTTTCTTCCAATTTGAGTTGGACACCACAGTATGTCTCAATCCGTCAAAAATTTGGTCCTTACCCATATAATAAATGAAATTTTAGTATTCGTTTGAATGTATAAGTTAATAAGATTCATGATGATTTTCTTACTTACAGGAGTCTTCAGTGATTGTAAACAAAGAAGAAGAAATAGCCAAAGTAAACACCATGCACGTTCCCAACGGAATTACTCAGACATATTTAAATGGTAATTTATGTCAACCGTTAAATATAATATATTTTAATGTAATAAAATACTCCACATAAGCATTTACTTAGCTATGTACTGTTTTATATATAGGTATATTGATTTTTAGAATTTTCGTATTTGTCAGAAACTGCTAATTAATCTTAACTAAAATGTATCTATCGTAATATTATTATGTAATGTCAATATAATGTTCTTATATTAAGGAATAGATTACCCGGAGCAAAGCGATAGGTGACGGACGGTTACTGCATAAAATATTTAACAGATAACTTCAGTTACTTACTTAAAGTTTTCAACTATTACCTTTTACAATGTTCGTGAAGGGATAGGTGATTAGAGGTTGAGGGTTCATTACCATAACTGTGAATTAAGTAATTGAAATTTTCCCCTAAAACAAAACGCTACACGTGGGCGCTAAATTGAAAAAATCATTATCAAATGAATTATAAATCATTATGAAAATTGTGGATAAATAGTAAGGTGAAGGAGTCTAGACTGAGGGCAGCCTATGTCCTCTGATGACCAATCACTTTATAAGTGTTTACAAGTAATTCTTATTTTTTATAATATTCTATAATCGGTAATGTAAGAAAGTCTTTGTTTTAACTTGTCTCCTTTAATAATACAATCAGCCAACATTACAGGAGTAATATAACTTGCAGGTCCAGACCAGATAGTTCCGGCTGATGACTACATTTCGTGTGTGCCAGGAGGTCATGTCAAACTTCGACTTGGCTCCCGGGGGGTCGCTTCAGAGCCCCCGATATCAGTTCCAGGCTTACTGAGCAGAACCGTCGCCAGATATCCTAATGAGATCGCGCTGGCTACTAAAATAGATGGAAAATGGCATAAAATTACTTATAAGTAAGTGACTATTTAATGTAGAATTGTTGACTATGGCCTCAGAAAAATTTTGAAAAACCTCCAGGTACATTACGTACTTACATATTATGTTCGAATGGAACATAAAGGCTTTCTGTTGCTGTTTTTTTAAATATTTAGGAGGTTAAATACTTAAATTGTTCAAAACTGCCCAAGCAATTAAAAAAATAAATTAGGCAGTAATTTTTTTAACTAAAAATATCTGGAATCAATAGTTTAAGTACATCGAATAATAATTGTATGTATAATTAATGTGTATATGTATAATTATAAGATACATATAAGCTTGTATCATCCGGACCACCTATATCATCTTTGCATGGCTATAATTTTTGACGTGATAACGTCTAATGAACGCCGGGCGCACGCACGAAAAAATGTAGCGTTCCGCGAGCGATCGGCCGAAGCGCTCAATTTTATCTATAAAAGTATGCAATTATTTCATCAATGTTTTGTCATGACGTTGTCACATCAAACCGTAACCGGTAACCTCGGTAAACCGACTTTACAGACATTATTGTTTCGACAATATCTATCTTCGTCATAGATAAACCAGGAGATAACTGCACTGCTGTAATAAACGGAAAAGTAAACATTTCTTCATTGTTCATTACCTGTTGAGTTACCTGTATAAAAAGATTGGCCATGACTCTTTTGTTTACAGACAATATCAAGAACGCGTACGAACGGTTGCAAAAGCATTTCTAAAATTAGGCCTGGAGAGACACCATTCTGTCGGCATTCTCGGCTTTAACTCAGAACAATGGTACCTATCAGACTTGGGAGCTATTCACGCGGGGTAAATATCACATTGATACAAGAAGACAACAACGCAGTAAATTGAACTATGCGAAACACGTTATACTGACGTTAACGATAAATATTTTCAGAGGTTACGCGGCAGGTATTTATACCACAAATTCTGCAGAGGCATGTTTCCATTGCCTTGAAACATCGCGTGCTAATATATGCGCGGTACAAGACAAGAAGCAACTCGACAAAGTATTATCAATACGTAGCCGATTAAAACACCTTAAAGCTATTATTCAATGGGAAGGACCTGTGGACACTTCTGTGCCTGGAGTATACAGTGTGAGTACGACACTGACGCCACAAGAACATGAACATAAATGCCACAACATGAACATAAATGCCACAAGTAAACAAAACTTCTATCTTTTATCTTCTTTCTGGGTCGGCGATGCATTGGTGATACCTTTGATTGCTAATGCATAGATATTGGCGACGGTGATTACTTACCATCAGATAGCTCGTAGGCTCATTTGTTGGCTATGTATATAAAATATTTCACATTAAATACTTTACATTACTTAAAATAAACGTCTATTGTCAGTTGTTAAAAACTACGTGAATTTTCTCACACCAACTCACTAACTTTGAGTCGTGCAATGAAACTGAGTGGCAATGACCAAGTCGCCAAAACGAATATTGAACTAGTAGATACCTATAAAATTTAACATTATCGAGAAACTGAATCTGGATACTGAATCTTATTGATATTAAAAGCAATAAAAATTATTCACTATTTGAAATAAATTATTTAGTTCCTACAGTATTAATTAATCTGTATATTTTCATTTTCTTAGTGGGAGCAAATAATGGAGATTGGTAGTAAGGAGTCCGACACCCAGTTGAACAATGTATTAAAGTCTATAGCAGTCAATGAATGCTGCACCCTAGTATATACGGTAAGTATTTAATTAATCAATATCATTCGCGTTATCACGTGAATTTATCAGCGAGGTACTTTTTACTTACCTATCTCAATTTAATTTAGCAAACGGCTTTACAGACGTGATAAATAAATCTTGCTGACATATTCAATTATTAAGCCACCTTTTTGATTATTACTAGTATATTTAAATAAATAAGTTGTACGCAAGTTGTAGACGTTGTAAGTATTAAAAAAATATAGTCTCAAAAATTATAGTTTATTCAAAATAGTTCATAAGCGTGTCATAGTCAGATACAAGAATTATAAGTTATATTTGACTTCAACTGGCATCTTCTCTTCAGGAGGCCTAAAGCATACTTAAATCACGCTGCTCCAGTGCGAGTTGGTGGAGGAGTACATTATGATACAAGTGTGGTATGTTGCTCATTACACTCGAGGTGATATTGCACAGCGCGAGCCGAAGGCGAGTGCTGCAAGAAAACCGAGAGTGTAATGACCAAACCTCACGTGTGTCATACGACGTTTTTCAACACACTTACGAGTAAAATAATCTAAATTTTACTAACAATAATCTAAATTTTACTAACAAAAAATAACCGACTTCAAAGTCTCAAAAACTACATAGTTGTCAGATCTCGTTCAAATTTATGTGGGACCACATGACAAGTGCCTGCTTTCGATTAAAAAAAGAATCATCGAAATCGGTTGGCGTGATATTGAGTTATTCGTCAATTTGTCGCGCACATCTTAACACAAATTTACGACTTATGTGGTTTTCTCATGGATGCCATTGTCAGATCTCAATAAAATTTATATGGGACCACATGACAGCCTCCAGCTTTCGATTAAAAAAAGAATCATCAAAATCGGTTCGCCCAGTCCAAAGTTCTGAGGTAACAAACATAAAAAAAAAAAAAAAAAAAAAAAAAAAATACAGTCGAATTGAGAACCTCCTCCTTTTTTGAAGTCGGTTAAAAAATAACCGACTTCAAAGTCTCAAAAACTACATAGTTGTCAGATCTCGTTCAAATTTATGTGAAACCACATGACAAGCGCCTGCTTTCGATTAAAAAAAGAATCATCGAAATCGGTTGGCGTGATATTGAGTTATTCGTCAATTTGTCGCGCACATCTTAACACAAATTTACGATTTATGTAGTTTTCTCATGGATGCCGTTGTCAGATCTCAATAAAATTTATGTGGGACCACATGACAGCTACCAGCTTTCGATTAAAAAAACAATCATTAAAATCGGTTCGCCCAATCCAAAGTTCTGAGGTAACAAACATTAAAAAAAAAAAAAAAAAAAAAAACAAATTTCGTACTCAAATAAACAATGCTCACAGACCAGACGGAAAGTTTGTTAAAAATGGCGCGTTCCCCGTTTCACGTTTCACGTTGAATTATTAATTAAAGTAAATAAGTTGTTGAAAATTTATCATATTCAAGCATTGAGGTACAAGAGAAGACATCTCAAACAAAATGTATGTCCCCGCCCGGAGGTTCTATTTTCAAAATTGAACCCCTGTTCTCCTTTCAAAATCGAACGAATCCATTGGTGATTGAAGCCGCGCGGCTTCAATTCATTGGAACATACATTGTGTTCGCGGTGTCTGTTCTATACGCTAGTAATAATACTTCAATGTATTCAAGGTGGTACACTTCTTTTTTTTTTTGCAAAAATAGTGTTATTTTTAGTCTTATGTTGAAACAAAACGTATCTAAGTCAAAACTTTTTTCCGAAATTTAAAAATAAAACTATACCCCGGCTAAGTTAAGAGTAAATAGAATGCATAAATAATATCTTTCAGCAAGGTACAAACTTAATTTGATGGAATATAAAATAAAACACTAGTGCGATCAAGAAAAAAAAAGCACAAGTGTTTAATACCATGGTTTATGAGTGTAAAAGCCATGTGATAAAAACCAATTTATGAGCAAGGGTGTTGAAAATATCATTATTATCATATCTTGATGTTAAAAATAGTAATTAGTAACAGACAATTAATAGTGACATCATTTATTTATTATTAATAGTTTTGAAAAATTTGGAACAGTAATTAATAAAAAATGTTGATAGCGGTTAGTGTGAAGAGGACGTGGATACTATTGGGATTTTTGTGATAAGAAATATCGCGCGATTTCGATAACACTATAGATATTGTGTAGCTGTACAGTCATAAAAAAAATATTAATAGGTACAACATTATATTTATACGACTACTTACATAGATATATACCTAGTTTTAGAAATGAAGATAGCAAGTCATTTTCATTATCAAGGCTTAAGTCAACTATGTTATTTAGCTCCATTTTTATTAATACCTACTTATGTATGCATGTTACTTAGCCCACTATTTCACGATATAAGTAATTAACGGGGCAGACAAATACAAGGGGCTATTACCCTCAAAACACGACGTAAAGTTTGATGGGAGTGGAAGCAGGAACGCATGATCTATAATTTCATACACGCGCACTAAGCGTGAGGAGTGAAGTTCAGTTAAAGACCATAATCCAATGAAATATGTATTATTTGTACAGAGTGCGCATTATTACATTTTTTCACCACTTTAGTTAACCTACCAGTAGGTACCTACGATTTTTCTAGTACTTACGCCCCAACTCAGAGTCACTAATGGTTACTTAAATCGCTCCTTAGTACAGAATTTGTATGGTGATTCTTTACTAAGGAGCGATTAAAATAACCGTTAGTGACTCTTACTAAGGAGCGATTAAAGTAACCGTTAGTGAGTCTGAGTTGGGGCGTTAGTCATTCACGCGTATAAAAATATAGCTTCTATATTTTTATATTCTGTTGTAAGTAGCATTCAAATCACTAGTACCTTACAGGTAAACATAAGTCATGAAAAAGTAGGTAATTTTAGAATGAATGTACACGTTAAGAGGGTGTCTGTAGTTACCATAATAAATAAATAAATAAACGCTAACACACTCATACCCGCACAGTAGGCCTATGTCGCGAGTGGCATGGACGACGCATATAACACTTCACAATTACACCCATGACCCGAGTACAAATATTTATCTGTCACATAAATATCTGCCCGGTCGGGAATCGAACCCGGGACCCCTCGCTTCGCAGGCAGGGTCGCTACCACTAGGCTACAGGGTCGTCGTAATAAATAACAGTTTGCAGTTCTTTGATTAACAATTTCAAGTACCTACGTAATTCTGTAGTTATTAGTGTTTACCCATGGTGCGCCGAGCTGTAAAATTAATTCACAGCTAACAACCGCTTTATGGTAAAGCGGGGTAGAGGCTATAGAGCCTTTACCTATCCATTATTTCTAGCTCCGATGTGTGTAGTTCTAGTACGTAAGAGTATGAACTATGACAATGACTTGAGTACGATTAGGTTACACCATTTCATTACTAGGGATTAGGTAATATTAAGGTAAGGTAATGAATGTCATTGTGTCCTTTCAAGCGTTTGAAACATACGAGTCGTTTTATATCGTACCTACTTTATTATCATTTCGTTAATCACGTATGGCTTGTTACTGCTATTAAACTACGCTTATTACCTAGTACTAACACTACCTTTGATAATAATATAGGTCCTAAGTCTTTGTTTACTCAGCCAACGGATATTTAGATTGTAAATTGTTGTGTAAATGTAGAGACGAGTAGTGAGTTTCTGTAAACACAATGCTAGAACAGCAATATCCTTAAACACAATGAAAATTAGACAAAATGTTTATTTCATAATTAAAATCTAGTAAGTAGTTAGTATTATTATAATATACCTAGTATTGTCACATCGATGGGAAACGGCAATTTTTTACTTGCGTTTTTTGCGTGCGGCATTGTTAAAATAGACGCGACCTTTGAGCTAATACAAAAATATTCAATGAATCGAGATGCAAAATCGCTTTTCGTATTTAATTTTCAGTTGTGGCTGGCTGGAATGATAACAATAATGGCATTAAAATTTAAAACGATTGCTTTGTCCTAATTATATTTTTATTTACATATTGTGTACTAAGAGTTGCATGCATATGAAATACTGCGACTATGAAGTATGAATGAATTAGTTATCGTTACTTGAAAAAAGCCTACGGGTAGCATAATGAACAAGATATGTACGGAGGACTCAGTATCCTATTTTACGAGGAGAGAACATTACCCTGTAGTGGAACAATAACCCGTGTCCTCTAGTAGAAAGACGCTGCCCTGTAGTGGAACGAAAACCCGTATCCTGTAGGAGAAATTCTGTTAACATTGTATCTTTTTTTCAGTCTGGCACAGTAGGCCCCCCGAAGGCTGTGATGCTGTCGCACGACAATCTCACGTGGGACGCCTACAGCATCGGCGAGCGGCTCGGTGACCTACAGCCCACGTATGAACGACTGGTCACATTCCTGCCACTCAGCCATGTTGCTGCCCAGGTAATTCAACTTTGTTAATAATAATAATAAACACTCTCATAGTCCTGTTTCTTGGGCGCACTAGACAACACAAAAAAATAACAGACTTCAAAATAACTCAAAAACTACTCGTCAGATCTAACTCAAATTTAAGTGGGACCACATGACAAGCACCAGCTTTCGATTAAAAAAATAATCATCAAAATCGATTAACCCAGTCGAAAGTTCTGAGGTAACAAACATAAAAAAATACAGTCGAAGTCAAGTACACGCACACCCAGGCCGAGAACAAAAATTCTAATTCATTACACAAATTTCGGCCTGGCTGGGAATCGAACCCGTGGACCCTTCAAACAGCAGTCCAGCATAGTAATCATTACGGTAAGATATTGAACTCAGAAAATCTGGATTTGTGCTCTGCACCCGACTTTAACGTTGCTACATTTTATTACTTGCTTGAGTAAAGGAAAACAGCATAAAGATACCTGCTCACAATCTTTTCTAAGGTGCATCAAACCCGCACTAAAATAGCGTCTATGACTATGGCCTTGCCATAACCCCTCTGATTCTAAGAGGAAACTCGGCCCCAGCATTGACGTTGTTGCTAACTAGTGACGAACTGACTCTATACGTATGACTAACTTACATAATAATTATTGTTATATATAGGTAGGTATACATCTAGGCCCTCAGACATGTTGTCTATTGACCGAAAAATATACATAACTTTTTGGAAACCACATAATAATTGATACGAGATATGATAGCAAAGCAATGCAGCAACCCATAATTGTCCCAATGCTGGGCTCAGGGTCTCCTCTCACAATGTGAGCATTACATGCCATAGTCTACCACGCTGGCCAAGTGCGGATTGGTAGACTTCACACACCTTGAGAACTTTATGGAGAACTCCCGGTGTGCAGGTTTCCTCACGATGTTTTCCTTCACCGAAGCAAGTGATAATTAACTTACCTATAATACGAATATTTGAAACATAGAGGTGCGTGCCAGGATTTGAACTCGGGCCCCTGCGTTCGGGAGTCCAACGTTCTAACCACTAGGTTATCACTGCTATTATCACCGAGATATGATAAACACCCCCATAATAAATACCTATATCTAACTATTAAATTAATCAACAAATTGAATTGAAGTACCTAGTGAATTTTTCAACAAAATATTACTTTGTCTAGAAGCCTAATCTGCATTTTAAGTGCTCGATATCTCACTATCTTTATTTAGGGCAATATACATTGGGATATATAATATAGATGTAGATATAATAAAGATAGACAAGAATAACTCCCTATAAACACATCGATCGCAGAATTTACTTATCAGATAAAAATGATTCATGGCAGTTACGGATAATTACCATTTTGTCGAATTTTAAGACATAATATTATGGATAGCATAACCTTCTGATCAACGCACTTGTCTATCTGTATGATTGTATAAAACATAAAAATTGTTTATAATGTCCGATAAAGACTTTGAAAACATACAACCGATGTGCCCCAAACCGGTTTCATCAACAGAAAATACATACAATACATACAAAAAAAAATTACGTACATACATATTATTATCTACTAGCACACGCCGGGTATCCGTTAGTTTACAGACACTTACAGACACCAAACTTATTATCATGAATCTATCATAATCAGTCATCATGTAGGATTTTATGACAAAACATATTTTGTCAAGCTTATCGCTATTTACTGTTAATGCAATCACTAGAATAATAAGGATAACTTTTAACGTGCGTCATTGGGTAGTATGTATTATACAATAATTACTTGGATACAATAAAATACGTCCTATTAGAATTTATGACTAGGGCCAGACAATTTGAAATTCACTAGACATTTCGACGAAATTTTTACATTTCCCGGACAGCTCTCAAGAGTATCATAATTAAAACGATATTAAGATAGTTTGAATACGACATTAGCATTAGCAATTATTTTGATCGAGATTACGATTAGGTTTAAAATGAATATATGACAGATTTTAATTTGAAGTAGGTATTAGAGATTAGAAAATGAGCACAAAGCAGAATGCGAATTGAGTTAGCATACCTACTGTACAATATCTAATATGTCTAATATATAAAATTCTCGTGTCACGGTTTTTTGAAGTTGAACTTCTCCGAAACGGCTCGACCGATTTTCGTGAATCTTTGCGTGCATATCGGCTAGGGTGGAGAATTGGACAACATCTATTTTTCATCCCTCTATCGGTGCCTAGATTGATTGATGACTCCTTGGTGGTCACCACTTGGTGACCCTAATGTGGCCCGTCTTAGAAGTCTAGCATAGACTAAACGAAATTACATCTATAAAGATGGTCTTATATAACATATCTACGTTGTTCTTAATATATTAGGGTTCATATAATATGTTGATTTGTAACTATTTTGACTTCAATTATATTAATAATTTTATTTCAGGTAGCAGACATTTACTGCACGCTGCATTACGCCGTCACTGTGTACTTTGCACAGCCTGATGCCTTGAAAGGAAGCCTCGTTGAAACATTAAAAGAAGTTAGACCTACGAGGTAAATTCAGCTGTGTAATTTATATAATATAATTTGTTAATCTTATGAATTTTGAACTTGTTTATACTTCTTTTGGCGCGTTTGAAAAAAAATATGAGAGTAAATTTTTTACGATGCGCGCGCACACCGACAGCCAAAAAGCGACATGATGAAGTTAGCTGATTCCTTTTACAAACAAAGAGTTGTGGCATACGGGATGAAATCTTTAGTAATTTTTTTTTCTATTACGACAAAGAAGTATCACTTCTTACGTGCGTACAATAAGTACACACACACGTTTTTATTTACTTAGGTACATAGTACTGTATGAGGTAGTGATTATATAATATATAATTTGAGCACAAAAAGCAACAAGCTTTTACCTTAAGATTGTTACCTTGCGTGCCGATTTCAAACAATGAGAAATATAATTTAAACTAAACTTTTTTTAGGTTTTTCGCTGTGCCTCGCGTTTGGGAGAAAATGTACGAGAAAATAATTGCTGTCGGTGGTTCAAGCGGTGGATTAAAACGATACATAGCCATGTGGGCAAAGGATAAAGGCGCAAAGTATCACTGTGCGAGAATTAATGGGTAAGAACATTTCCTTACATATTCTCCGTCTACATATCCGCTTTTAGCATTAAGTCCGCCTTTGTACCTCTCACATTGTTGTAAGGTTCAAAAGTTTAAATAAATAAATAAATAAATATCCGTCTCAAAGCTTGTTTCTTGTTAAAATACCATTAGGACTGCTATCGTCAGACTACAGAATACATCAGCTGTACTATATTTTATTGTTATTTTGAGGTGGGTTACAAAACTGCACATTATCTAAGAAAAACAGCAAAAACCCTAGGCTTCGTCATTGGGAGACTTACAAAAAAGCCCTTGAAACACACACCAGATCCTTATTTGAATTATCAATTTGTATTTGTATTTTATATCTCAAGCTTACACAGAGATGACCTTTATAAATAATTTGTTTAAATAGCGCCCTCTCGGCCGACATGATCGGTCTACCGCTAGACTTCAGCACCCTCGAAATGATCAAGTATTGGTATGTAAGTTGAGATGCTCGCTAGACTTTTGATCAATAATGTTGCATGATAGCATTGTAGAGCCCTATTAGAATAATGTATAATTACTTTCTTTTTGCAATTGAAGTAGTTAGAAATTCGCTAATAGCACGTCTTCCTGTATCGGCTGTACCCAAATAATTGTGAGGCACGTTAGAACCTAGCCCTACAACCCTTTGATTGCGTTAACAGTTACCTACCTAATAGCGATAAGCTTGACATAATATTATTATGTTTTGTCATTTCATTACCTAGTGAGTAATTAATCATCCTAGATGATGACTGATGATGATATATTTGTAATTTGGTTTTTGAAAGCTTGCTTATTAATTTAATAAATAAGTAGATACCTATTAATGTACGTACTCTACATTTTAAATGATGACGCACACAACTCCGGACTATAGACTCTGTGTTAAGGAAGGTATTAACATCATAAACAAACAACTTAAGATCAACAACAACTAACAACTTAAGATCGAATAAATCCTAAGATACCAACCTGTTTCAAGGAATTACAAGGAATATTTCAAGGAATAAATTATACGCTTTGGCTTATTATTCTTAGTAGGTACCTACGTATCTACAGATGGAAAAATAAATATAAATAAATAATAAAACACTGCTATTTAGAGACCACTCCAGTGGCAAATATGGTTCATTTATAATTCAATGATAGATCCGTAGACAGTATGAAAATAAACTTCAAACATTATACCAAAATATCTGTTCTACAGGGTAGACGGCTCGTCATGTGGGTACCAAGTGGCCAAATCGCTGGTGTTCAACAAGGTCCGCGACTCCTTAGGGCTGGACAAGTGCCTGTTGTTCGTGAGTGCCGCGGCGCCACTCTCGCCAGACATCAAGAAGTTCTTCCTGTCGCTCGACATTCCCATCATGGACGCCTTCGGGATGAGCGAACTGGCTGGTGCACACACCATCAGCGTATATCCTAAGTGAGTAACTTTCACGCAAAAACTACTGAAAGAATTTTCATGAAAACCACAGAGGTAAACCATGATCTGGAATAGAACGTAGGGTACTTATTATCCTGGAAAACGCGGACAAAACGCTAATACAATACACTCCCTACAGGTTCAAACTAGACTCAGCAGGCGAGATTCTAGACGGAGCCGAGACTAAGTTCGGTGGTTCGGAGAGCGTGAACGGACCGGGCGAGGTGATGATGAGAGGGCGCCATCTGTTCATGGGCTACCTCAACGACGAGGAGAAGACGCGAGCCGCCATTGACGAGGACGGCTGGCTGCATTCCGGAGACGTGGGCAGAGTCGACAATAAGAACCTCTTGTATATTACTGGTAGGATAAAGGTACGTAAATAAAGCTTATTTTTTATTTTTATAAATTGGGCATCGTGCCAAAAAAGACCAACTAACTCCTAATATCTAAATGAAATAGATAAAGGTGTGTATTATTTAACCCCCCGCACACAAAGAGGGGTGTTTAAGTTTGACGTATAGACTATGTTATGTGTCTTTGGTATCGTAACTCGTAACCGAATGGACCAATTAAGCAGTTTCTTTTTGTTTGAAAGCTGTCGTGGCGTTTTAAGGTCATCAACTATAACTTCGTTTTCGTTATGCATGGCGTAATTAAAGGTACGCCTCAAAAAATCTGAAACGGCCGCACGGAAAATCTTGGTGGGAAGGAGAGATAACTATATATTATTTTAATTATTTTTCCAGGAACTTTTAATAACAGCTGGCGGTGAGAACGTGGCTCCCGTGCTCATTGAGCAGGCGGTGCAGTCGGAGTTGCTGCACGTTGGATTCGCCGTCGTCATCGGCGACAAACGCAAGTTCCTCTCCATTCTCTTGACACTCAAGGTAATTATTTTTTATTTATTTATTTATTTTGTACACACAAAAACATTTACAGGATAAACAGTTTTAGAGACAGTTTGTACAAGGGTTTTGTTGATAGAAGTAGCTTATAGGCAAACATGCCTTTATAGTCCTATAAAAATGTGCAGACTTGTAAAATTAAAATAAAATCTTAAAAATCTGATGAGGCAACACTCTTATCAGTAATAGAGTAAGGGAGAGTACAATATAACACTGTTATATGAATATGTTATACATGTCTTATATTACCCCAATTTCCCGATTTCAGATAAGAGTGTTGCCCTTTCATAGTTTTTGATGTTTATTAAAATTTTACATGTACATATTCACATTCATTCGACGCATTATAACTCGGTGAGGCTTTGTATCTATTTCAGAAATCAGTGACCGAATTATTTTGTGTTATTTATACATTTCTTAATTTTACATAATTACAGGCAAAAGTAAACCTAAACACAGGCGATGCGTTGGATGAATTAGACACAGAAGCAGCCAAGTGGGTAGCAAGTTTAGGAAGCAAAGCTACTACAGTCAGTGAAATATATAGGACCAAGGACCCAGCTGTAAGTAGAGTTAAAATAACAACTTAATTACATAATTATTTGAAAGATGTCCACTACATTTTCTAGGTTTTGTCATAAATAAGAATACAAAAACCGGTGTCAGTGGGGGGGGGGGGGGGGGGGGTGACGGCCTTGACGTGAGGGCGCCACACGTTCCCATTGGTTCAGTTAAAAAGGCCCCCCCGCCCCATATGACCCCTATGACTTTGACAGAAAACTATTTTTATGTTAGTTTAAACAAAGAAAGTAGATAAACAAGCTTTATTTAAGCAAGATTTATTTTTATTGATTTATCTAAGCATGCAGAAATTGGAAAGCCTAATTTTTGTAATAAGCAATTTGTAGTCAGTACTTTAGGTTCGATTTATTCGAATTAAATTTTTTTCGGTAATAAATATCTGATAGAAACATTAAGATATCGTTGACTTATTTTGTTTTCTTTGATTAAAAACATTCAACGAAGTGTTACAGTAGATAACGTGGTGCTTTTTCCAGGTATACAAAGCGATCGAGGCAGGCATAACTCGCGCCAACAAGCACGCCATATCCAACGCGCAGAAGATTCAGAAGTTTGCCATTTTACCGAATGACTTCTCACTGAACACAGGCGAACTAGGTGAGTTTATGATAAAACTTCATTTATCATAAACCCAATTTCTCTTTGGATTTTTGATCTTTGTTGCTCTAGCTAGCACATTATTTTTTGATCAGTCTAACAATCCTTCCAGTATCAGTTATAGTTACTGAGTCTGTAGTTTTCATGTAAACATGTAATGATTATAACTACTCATTGATTATTGTTTATTGTCTAATCATTGTTATAAATATGAAATGTAAGTGTCGTGAAAAGCCTGAATCACTATGCAAAAATTCTAGCATTTTAATCGTGATTGTGATTATTTTGTACGATTTCAACTTACAGGTCCAACGCTTAAACTCAAAAGGAGCGTGATTTACGAGAAGTACAAAGACATCATAGAAGATTTATATAAGGAATGAATCGGTAGATAATTACTAGGGACGGGGCAATGGAATAAAGTTATTTGATAATTTGCTCAAGTAGGGGCTAGTGTGATAAAATCACACGATTGGTTCTTAATGGGGTGTAAATAATATTTTTATAATAAAACATTTTTAGATACATAATATTGTGGTTTTATTTAAATATCTAATACATTGATTCTTTATACTATAATACTTTCAATTCAAATAACATTTCCTAGTTTCATTATAACAGACATTCATTATTTTTTAACATCAATAATAATATAATTAACTAAAATTAAGTTCTTAAGTAACAGAACCAGTAATGGCGGTACTGTGCTTTACTCACTTCATCAGGTTAAAATCATGTATAGCAATATACGATAGGAATGTAATTGATTACACTAAAGTAGAAAACTAATTTTCATCACAAATATTAAAAACAAAAACATAAACAAATTAGAAAGGACGGGTAGATATGACATGTACCTAGTTATCTAGCCACGATTTGTATAGTAAGGCCTCAGATACACATGCTAGAAACTAGCATGCTATTTTAGCACACATGCTATTTTTTTAATACATATAAGCACACACGCTCAGAGCTTGCCATATAATAACAGCTATTGTGTAACCCACTAATATGAATGAAGTGCTCGAAACAAGCATTACGTTAACTTTAAACAATTTGGCTAAATACAATATCTGAAGGAGTCTTGTTCGAATTTTAAATTTACATCCCTAGGAAGTCCAATTTAATTTACATTCTTTTAACACACGACCTTCATTAATAAATTAGAAGATTAAAATAGCATGGATACTATAGTATATTATCATAGATGATATAATAAAGTCTGAGTCTTTTTAGAAACACTCAATCATTATGCTTACTTAGAAGGATGTCATTGTGTGACTCATTTCAATGTATCAAGATAAACGGATTATGGAATGTATAAAGTCCAAAATATCTGCATGTGATTCATTCAATTAATTTAGATAAAAGATAGTGGAATTCATTATTTCTTTATAAAATATTTTAGAGAAAGTACCTACCTCTCAATGAATTTGACAAGCCCATTGAAGTGCGTTTGTTTAAAATATTGATGATATCAACATTTAATAATTAACACACATAATATAACTGTTAAATAGTGACTTATTTATATCTGATTATTGTAACTCTGTTTATTCTTAAAATATATTATTTATAATTACATCACTATGGACAAAGACAATAGATTTTATCGTTAAGATTTAACTTGATTGCTGGATCTTGTTGAGTGGGATCCTATTAAATAAAACATTTGATTGAAGTGCAAACAAATAAAGTGACGCTAATGATTTTAAATATTCTTATCAAATTAACCATAATTAACATAATGTCATGCCATCACATCACCACATTTCTACAAATAAAGATACCTATTTCATTTCATCTCATCATATTATATTATAAATTTCAAACAATATTTTTGGTATACAAATAATGAAGTTAATAAACATAAAATATACAGATTATCCTATTCATCTGTAGTCCATTTCTCCTTATGACTTATTTGTTAAACTTATTAATGACCTAAAAACTATAAAAAAGTTGTGAAGTTACATTATAATTACCATATATCCATACGATCCTTGTTTACAATAAAATTAATCAGAATTTGGAGATAATAATATAAACAAATTATTTATTATCAGACACAAATATTATCAATACTTTTATGAATAAACTCGAAAGTTATGTTACATCGCGTCATGCGAACCAAAGTTTTTGTCGAAGTTTAATTAGAATAAACCCGTGTAATTGTTTTTGGGTCTACAGTACGGTTTCTAATGGCTGAATTTAATTTTGGGTGATACCTACTCACGGGCTTCGTATCTTCATACGAAGATTACACTAAGGTGTAGCAAGAGTTATTATGTAGCTTAAGCTTTTTTTAAATGGAAGTTGCCTTTTGCCCTAGCGGCTTTTACAGTTTTACGCGTAGTTCTTCGATAAAATCAGACGACCTTGGATAGGCTGAGCCAAGCATTCTATTCTGCGTACTGTCACTAAAAGCGTGACAGCAAGTGTGTACAGCACCCTAATTCACGTATCTTTCGACAACGTACAAGTTCGATTGCAGTGCAGTTGCAGTGACGTTCCGATCAAAATAACACTTTCCATATTCCCTTAGCTTTCGCGAGCGCTGTCGAACACGCTCACGTCACAAAAAGGTATTCTGTTGATGCGCGTCAAGATAGCGTGTTTCTGATCGCAGTTTGTTTTGCCACTTTTTTATTACTAATTGCATTGCGAGGCAAAGTGAAGACCTTCATTCTGCCATATTGAGGTAACATAATTATGACGTTTTTTTGTGAATTGAAGCACAAATCATTACTTTTTTGACGTGACAACGTCTATTAAAACGATGAACGCCGGGTGTACGCACGAAAAAGCATGACTCACTGTCACGTTCCGCGAGCGAGAGCGCGGAACAAGCGATAGAGAGGCACGATCGGCTACGATCGGCCGAAGCACTCGGTTCGTGCCGCAATGTATCTCTCTTCCTCTCGATATACAAAATAATGGTAATTTAATTAAAATGATTCAATTTTATCTATAAAAGTATGCAATCATTTCATCAATGTTTTGTCATGACGTTGTCACGTTAAACTACCGCCCGTAAACCGACTTAGACAACCAATTTTTTACAAAAAAATTCACAAAAATCATTATTGGGATAGTAAGTAAATATTCTTCAACGTTTTTTAATGGAACCATAATAAATTGTATTTGATTAATTAAAATAAGTTGATTTGTTCTCTCATATGACAACACTAACACAGAGTACTAAATAGTCGAAGAAAAGTTTGGCAGGCGCGCAGGATGCGTGCAGGAGAAGTGAAGTTCACGCGCAGTTTGCGTGCAGTTTGCGTGCAGTTGACGCACAGTATGGTTTAGACGCTAAACGTCAACTTGTATGCAGCGTCACTGCAACTTGATTGCAGCGTCACTGCAACTCAATCGATGCGTCTTAAAGTTACGTGAATTAGGGTGCTGGGCTAAAATCTAGAATAAAAATTTCAAGAAAAATTGCAATTCTCACTTGCTGTGAACAAAGACGATGAAGTCATTGTTTCTAATGTAATAACCGTATTGCGCTACAGGGAGAGGTTGTAAGTTTAAGTATTTTATTTTTATTTGTAAAAAAAAAATTAAGTGAATCAGGATTTTTAGTCTTGAATTGATTATTTGGACAAATTTTTTTTCAATGAATCAGGATTTTTATAGTCTTGCATTGTTGTAACGGTACTTGAAAGACGACGGCATATATGTACATACAGTACGTGAACGTTTATATTTAAATTGGCTAGCAAAACACAATAATACATAATGTAAACAAACTTTTCAAATTTAGTCAAGTAACCAAATTATAATGAGAGAAGTAAATAAGTCACTATAAACTTAAAAAAATATTAAAATGTTTTGCGGTCTCTACACAATCGTTCACTACGGCATGCATTTATCTACAGAGCAGGAGACTTCTTCATTGTAATATTTAGGCTGTAATGCGTTAACTTGCATGATTGCTTTCATGATGGTCAATCATGCAGCATGATCATGCACGCATTTACTCACATCATGCTTCCTAGTTCATACAAGCTCGAGATGCGAGCTTAACTACTACACAAAGTACAGGTCTGCCTATTCTGTACATAAATACATGTCATGCCGCATGATCGTCTATGGACCACACATGGAATATAGAGGTAAGGAGAGCCATCTCCGTGTATGAAGTGTCCGTAAAAACGTGTCCATGAAGGGTGGCGATGTGGTAGCCTAGGTTAAATTTTATTGAACTCAACAAACTTCACTCCGCAGCTCCGTCTACAACAGCTCTGTTCATATCGTAGTGTTTCCGACGCCAGCGCTATTGTGGTAGGATGGTGGTAGATACTGGAACCTCTATTTTCAGTATACAGCTGGACACTTTTTCAACTTTCCCCCATATGAGATGGCTCTCCCTAGCTCTATACTCCATGGGACCACATTAGGGTAGTATTTGACGTTTAACCTCATTACGTGTGTAGAGGAGGCGCGGTGGCGGGTAGCGGCGGCGGCGCATCCGCTAGCGGCAATGGCTTGGCCACGCCGATACGCACCACGCCGCGCGGCGCGCCCTTCAGCGCCGCAACTGCTTGCTCCAAGCTCGCGTCTTCCAAGTTCTGAAATACATTCAATTATAACAATGTTATGAGCTTTAAGATGACATGAAAGGCACATGACAGGAAAGGACATTTTATCGACAACCATACATTATCCAAAGTCTTCGTTAGGACGGCAGTGTCGTTTACTACGTGTTTGCTTTCTAGCGTCGATATATAACAAATAAAATTCAAGTGGATTTTAGGCACAGTAGATTAGGCTTCACAACTTTAAGGGGATAAAGATTGCCCAGTATCCCATTGCATCTTTGATATTCCTTCACGTACAACCCTAGGGTCTTCATGGTGCCCTATTTTGTTTAAAAAAAATGTAATACGTTTTTTATATTTACTTAAAAAGAGTAAATTCCAAGCGAGTTAGTACCTGGTCGTTGACGAAGAGCAGCCGGTCGCCAGGGATGAGCCGGCCGTCCTGCTGCGCCACGCCGCCCGGCACCAGCGAGCGGATCACCACCAGCGTGTGCGCCGGCCGCAGCGGGTCCTGGTAGTCCAGGATCGAGAACCCCAGCCCGCGCTCGCCCTTCACCAGCTCTGTACAGTGTACACATTGTACACATTGTATCCGCATGTTACACTTACAACAACCAAGAGAAAACACATTTGGATAACAGAAAACACGATGTAAACAATAGGAGGCGTTTTAGGTAAGAGTCAACCTAAGGCAGAGGAATAAAGTAATTGTATACAATAAATAAAGTATATGTATGAATTAAAGGTAGGCGGTGCACAAATTCACTATACAACGCACGGTTTTCATGAACGTAGGGAAATGAAAAAAAAATGTAATCAAATCAAACTACTAACTTACCCTTAACACAATATATGCACACAAGGATAGCTCCTTACAAGTGCGCTCGAGTAAGGGACACTTGACGCAGCTAAAATCTGCTCAGTGCTGATCCAATTCAATCTCGTTTTCGTATCCGTAAACCGGTGAGCTATGTGTGCGTTGCTCGAGCACGCTGTGCATGGAGTTGTACTTCTGTTGTTTATCTATTTTGTGCACTACCTTTCATTCTTCATTCTGTTTTTTCATGCCAATAGCCAACAAAAAAGCAGACGTCACCCATGGACATCACTGACAAAAGGTATCATTGATACATCGTGGGCCAAGAAATCAGAAAGAGAATTCTCATTCCCAAGTTCCAAGCCGAAAAACGATAACTCGACATTTTATATCTTCTTCAAATAATAGTGCGTTTCACTTAAGAATTGTTTTTTCTTTCTCTCTCTTACTCTTACATGAAACGCACTCTACTACACGGTTAACGGTTGCAATACGCACCGATGATCTGCGGCTCGGACGACCACATGGCGAGCCCGGTGAGCGGCTCGAGCGATCGCGAGCGCATCTTGCTGCCGGCGCACAGCGCGCCGCCCTCCTCCGCGCCCGCGCCCGCCAGGCTGCCGTCTGACTTGGCCTGCGACACGTATTAGGGGCCACCCATAAATTACGTCACACATTAGGGTCGATATAGTGTGATATTGTGCAACAAGGGGTGGAAGGGTTCTAAATTTCATGACGTCACATTTCAAAATCGAATAATTGGTATGTATAGGTAAATATTAAAACAATTAATGGAAATAAATCTTATTTCGGAACTGTCGTTTTAATTTAATAATTTCTAGGTGTAAAACTTCATAATATATGACGTCACACTAGGGGGAGAGGTCTCACAAAATGTGACCAGCTGTGTGAAAAGGACGCGGGAGGAGACAAAAAGTTATGAAATTAGTGTGACGTATATTTATATACCTATTTATTAAATGCAATAACGTGTTTTCATTTCATTTAAGAGCCCATTCACACTAGTATTTTAGTGTGTAAGGGACCATTCATTAATTAGGTAAGGACAACTTTGTCACCTTTGACCCCTCTACCCCTATGTAAGATAGTACATAAAATTTCTTAGACTCCTCCTTCCTCCAGGACTGCTTGGACTCTCCTTACGTAAGGTTAGGGGTCACGACGAATCATAATTTTGGTGATGATGATGATGAATCATGAATCCCCGATACAGCTTAATGATTACTATCTAATAATAACACGGAACCGATGCCTTAAATCCTTGATAAGACGGAAGTGCGCAAAAAATCTTATCACATTAGTCAATGACAATTAATCTTTACTGATTAAATAATTTGATATAATTATAAAATTAAATGATGACTTCACACAATAATTTGTGTTTAAATATATTTCGTATGTAATGAGGATAATGAACGCACCCCTGCCGTCCCTGAACATCTGTGACCAACGTCGAATGGGACTGTTGGAGGTACTGTAGTCGGGTAAACCTGTTGTTAGGGTAAGGTGTTAATATAAGAATATTTATGTAGAAACTATAACGGCTAGTGTACTCGTAGGTTAGTCATGTTAGTAAATATTAGTAATCATCTTGTTAGTATCGTAATCGTTTGTGTTTGTCCCACAGATACGTTGCTACCCGTGAGGTAAGATGGAGGCTTTTTTTATAAGTGAAACCGGCAACCCAAGTGTCGGAAGTTTTCATGCCACCCGACATGGCTTAACGACTGTTACCTTTCGATAGCAACCGGGATGGCTTTACGTGCCCTCCGAAGCACGGAAAAGCTCAAGAAATTATTACCACTAGCGGTCACATCAAACTACCGACAGCGCCCGCTGTTGCTTAACTTTGTCAATTACTTTGGACCGACACAATCGCCGGTCTATGAGCGCTTCAGTAATTAAGGTAATTTCATAGTAAATATAACGTGTGCCAGATGGTTAAAATATGTATGTACCTACCAAATAGATAAACAAATCGTTTTACTTTGTATAATAAACTGATATCAGGCATCGCTATTACCCAAACTGAAATATTGTTTTACCACAGAAAACATAATAGTTGGGTTTACACAAAAAGAGGGGTCTTATATGTTTGATTGACTGTGTCTGTCTGTGGCATCGTTGCTTCTAAAAAAATGGACGTAATTTGATGCAGTTTTTTAAATCGAAAGTCTTATCTGTCGAGATAGTTTTATTTAAGCATTGTTTGGCGAAAAAAAAATGTTGGGAGATTTTTAAAAATTGTAAAATGTATAGTTAAAACTTTTGTATGTACCAGTTACCTTAACAAGCGTAGGAGCGGGCGGCGCTAGTTCGATAGAGGGCGTGGGGAGCGGCGCGGGCGACAGACGCGGCCGCGCGCACACCATGCACACTTCACTCGACAGCTCCTTCAGGATCGACACCACCTCCAAGTGGTTCATGCCCAACAATCGGTGGCCGTTCACTTCTGCAAGCGATATCATTCTATCGTTAAGGTATGCTTAATGTTTGTCGGAAGGCCGATAGGCGCAACAGCAACTGTCAATTTGAAAAAATAGTAGTTGAAGTACGTCTTATTGTTAGTTCAATATTCGTAAGTTCAATTCAAACGAATAGACTTGCTTAATGGATGAATGAATGAAAATGGTAATGTCATGAAATATATTGCCTATGTTTCATTATGCAGCTTGCATGCGTTCGTCAAATAAAGGGCCGTGGATAGGAGGCATTTCATCATTTCGTGTGCGCGTACGTCCATGTGCGCGCGTGTGCGTGCGTTTGTCTCTGTGTGTGGTGTGCATGTGTGCGTATCATACCTAACAGCTCGTCCCCCGGTCGGTGCACGCCCGCCCGCCCCACGGGCCCCTCGGGCAGCACGGAGCGCACGTAGTGGTGCGGCCGGACCTCGCGCCCGCCCTCCACGTCCACCGTGCCCTCCAGCGAGATGCCCAGCCCGCCGCCGCCGCGGACCACCACGCCCACCACTATCTCCACGTCGTCGCCTGAAATAATACGCTTTATTGTACACAAAGCAAAAGAGATAAGTATACAGGGCATGATCCAAAAAACTATCGATATTTTTAATATTACATATTGTTTACATTATTAGCAAACTTATAATACCTTACATACTTATATAAGGAGCCCATTGACGGTACGATTAATCTGTACGATCCGTCGTTTTAGACTAATCGGAACGACGGATCGATAGTGTATGTTAAGATCGTTAACGATTTACTTGATCAGAGACGATGTCGAAGATCGCAACAAAAACCCATGCAATCATGAATATCGTAACGATGCATCGACAGTGTATGGATCTTTACGATCAACGATTCGATTTTTGTCTCACTCTGATGCCTTGGCTAGTGGCTTACATAGGTACTACGTACCTACCAACACTCGATGGACGAAACAAATAAAATTGCTACATAGAGTAATGATTATATAATTGAATTTATTGAATTATTTAGAGTGTAAGAGCATTTATGGAAAGCAAAATATAAAGATTATCATAACAACGTAAAGAGGACAGGGTGTTATGAAATTATCGTTGAATACTTTAAATCATGATCGTCCAATGGCTAGAAAACATTCCTATAGGTGTTTTTTTCTTTTTTGTAATCGAATCAAAGTTACTGCCACATAGGTAAGGAAAACAAGTTCGTTTTCCATTTTGTAGGGCACGTATTGAATTATTTGAGCACGTCTTTATCCTTCCGTTTCAAACAAGCCAATGATTGATCGTTACGACCAATCGTTTCGTGTATGAGTGGCATTTTTGAAACGATCGATCGTTACGATTTCCGGCAGTTTAATCGAAACGATGCATCGTACCGTCAATGGCCACCTATACAGACAGCATTTAACATTGATATTGAGATAGCATAAACATTCTACAATTTAAAAAAATACAGTAGGTTTTAGAATCATACTCTCCATACGTAATTCTTTTGCTCACTGTACACAAAAACAAGGAGTTAAGAAAAAGTAATAGTTTGTACGCCAATTAACACACGCGGTCTTATAGCTCAACGGCGTTGTCAGCGCATATAATATAGTCTACTCGATATGTTCAAAATGGTTGAAATTAGAGATACTGCTCTTAAAAATACGTGCGATAGCTCATTCTGTTCGGAATGATGTCTAGAAAAATGTTTCGGAAGCGTTTACCAGCACGTAAAAAATTGCAAAAGTTATTGACAAAATAAAGTTGAAAAAAAAAAGTATTTTGTTTTTGGTAATCACTTCGAAACTATTAATATTTAAGAAATTTTAAAACAAGATTCTTAAAGTAGAGGAAATTTCCAAACAATGACTCGCGACTCTCGGAACTCTATCTCCATTATTTATAACTTTAATTTAACGCTGAAAATGGGTCTCCACGCTGCATTTTTAGGTTGCGCGTGCGGCGTCAAAACCGAGTTCGTCACACTCAATAATTTTTTAAGGTATTAATTATTAATTTAAAAAAATAAAAAAAATATGGTGTATTCGAAACACTTCAAAGAATTTGCTCCCGTAGGAAATTTTGCTTAAAGTTAATTTTTCAACAAGTTAGACGATTGTTAATTAACTAAATTTTCTCGAACTTCCATTTTCATTGTACATTAAAAAAAATGTTTAAGTAATTGTCCTATAAATTTTTCGCTTCGTGGAGCCTTTCTTATATACATGCTTAACGAGATCACGTCATAAAAGTTTAAAAAGTTTTAATACTTTGTGTATAATAATTTTATAAGTTGAACAAAAAATGAAAAATCCAAATAATATTATTGAAAATATTTTTTTCTCAATTTATTATTACATAATCGTTTTGGCATTCATAAAAGACATTTAATGACTTGAAAAAAAAAATTCCCTCATTTTTTTATAATTTTTTTTTATAAACAAATAGACTATTTCAATGCTTTCAAGAAAAAATTTCTTAATATCTTATTCTTTACAAAACATTATGATTTTTGAAAAAAAAAATTTTTTCTTAATAATGATATTTAATTGTTTATAATTGTTTTTTAATATTTCTATTGTTTGAATAATTAGTTAATAATTTTTTTTTCTTAAAAATTATAATTAACCATCTTTAATAGAAATGTAAAAAAATATTTTTTTTATCAACAATTTCATTGTTTTTTAACTTAACAATTTTTTATAAACAAATTCTCAACTTTTTTATATATTTTTTCTGAAACACCTAAAAATAAAAAAAACAACGATGTATAACAAAGTACAGATAAAAACATTTTTAAATTTTTTAATTTCGATTCGATAAAAAAACGAAAAAATTGTTTGTTCAACTTATAAAATTATTATACACAAAGTATTAAAACTTTTTAAACTTTTATGACGTGATCTCGTTAAGCATGTATATAAGAAGGGCTCCACGAAGCGAAAAATTTATAGGACAATTACTTAAACATTTTTTTTAATGTACAATGAAAATGGAAGTTCGAGAAAATTTAGTTAATTAACAATCGTCTAACTTGTTGAAAAATTAACTTTAAGCAAAATTTCCTACGGGAGCAAATTCTTTGAAGTGTTTCGAATACACCATATTTTTTTTATTTTTTTAAATTAATAATTAATACCTTAAAAAATTATTGAGTGTGACGAACTCGGTTTTGACGCCGCACGCGCAACCTAAAAATGCAGCGTGGAGACCCATTTTCAGCGTTAAATTAAAGTTATAAATAATGGAGATAGAGTTCCGAGAGTCGCGAGTCATTGTTTGGAAATTTCCTCTACTTT
Organism: Thymelicus sylvestris; assembly: GCA_911387775.1. Lineage (NCBI taxonomy): Eukaryota > Metazoa > Arthropoda > Insecta > Lepidoptera > Hesperiidae > Thymelicus > Thymelicus sylvestris. The sequence goes on from OU426886.1 coordinate 9,720,019, forward strand.
AAGAATCTTGTTTTAAAATTTCTTAAATATTAATAGTTTCGAAGTGATTACCAAAAACAAAATACTTTTTTTTTTCAACTTTATTTTGTCAATAACTTTTGCAATTTTTTACGTGCTGGTAAACGCTTCCGAAACATTTTTCTAGACATCATTCCGAACAGAATGAGCTATCGCACGTATTTTTAAGAGCAGTATCTCTAATTTCAACCATTTTGAACTTATCGAGTAGACTAATAGCCGTGTTCCTAACAGATTATACGGCTGCGCGAGCTTCAAGCACGGCAAGGGGCAAGATGGAGCCCACAAACCGGTCCTGCCATCGTGGGCTAGGACATTCGTCTTACACCGATACCTCACTCAAAGGACGCATCAACATGCATATTAAACGCATATTATAATATTCTGAAATATAGTTACATAAAATAAGTCATATTGTTCAGTAGTTCAATACTTCTGTGTATGTTGATTTTATATATGTATTTCAACGAATTGAAGTGCTTGTTTGCAGACATCCATATTACCTAATATAGCCTGCCACTTGCGACGTATCGCTTCCTTCTGTTCGTGCGTGCGCGGCATCTCGAACGCGGGCAACACGCGCGGCGCCGGCGGCGTCACTGGACGCACGTCCTCACTACTGCCCAATCTATATACAAAATTAATATTACTCTATTTTGTATCAATACCCAGTACATCCTTCATTTTTTTAATAGCTTAAGTAAATTGTTAGTGCTAGTCCATGTAAAGCAAATAAGGGCGTGGTTGGTAAACGAAAGCGGATTTTTTATCTGTCCGACTTTTGACAGACACGCGCGGATGTGCGCTAGCTATGTAAATTGTAGAGCCCAATGGCTCTGTACAGGAACACTATAGGTTTTTTATACGTAAAAAGACAACGAACGAGCAGAAGAGCCACCGAATGGTAACTAGTCAACCTTGACTATGACATCAACAGTTTTCTTGATGGCTTGCCAGCGAAGAAAAAAGAAAATAAAGAAAAAGGAGAGGAAAGAAGGAAACGAAGGCTCTAGCCGGCTGCTGCTGTTTGAACGAAGGCCACTATAGTCGGTACCAAGATGCTTAAAGTAATCTGCAGGCCACGCTTCAATGAGGTGTCTGAAGATGGATCACGTGACACTGGATGAATATCTGCGCTCTATCATTCGTCGAAGTTACACGCCTACACCTACGAGTGGCTACAAGGTTAACGTCTATCAGGCTTATGACTGGTCGAAATTATTTATCCAATCACGTGATCCATCTCCAGGTACCTCTTCGAAGCGTGGCCTCCAGATGTAGATATAAGCTTCTCGGTCGGTACTAACGAGTTGTGTAGATGCGTCATCTGTATATCTCGGTCGGTGCGCTCGGAGCGGTCGGGCGAGCGCGCGGGCTCCGGCCGGTGCATGTGCAAGAACGGGTTGTGCGGCGCGGCGGCCGCGCTCTCGCCCGCCGCGATCGCCTGCTGGAGTTGTTCGAACTTCGGCCCGCGGAGATATCTGGAAATACATTATGTTGTTGTTAGATTTGGCAAAGGGAGATCTCCCGCCAGGCGAGGTGTGTTGCCTGGGAGGCGGCCGAGCCCCGACTGATCTGTCGGAGCATTTGTATATATGTCTAGCGATTGTAGAAACTTCGATAGCGTGATTCAGGGCGACGTCACGTCACCGTGTGACGCGTGTGCGCTGTCGCCACATCACCCCCCCGCTCAGACCGGAGGTCGATACATGATCTCGACGATACAGCCATCCGTGATCCTCTATCTTCGGTGAGTCGAGATGTGAGGTCGGCCGTCGGTGTGCCCTTGGAATGCCCTCTATCCGCGGTGAGTCGGGATGGGAGGGTGTAACGACTGATGCGGAGGGCGAGCGGTGCGCGCTCAAGCCGTCCGTGTAGCCGTGGGTGGGGGCAGTCGCTGGCCGGACACAGGAAGCGTCGACACAGTACGCTGCGATGCGCCCGGTGAGTCAGCGTGGCTGGTGTGCGGTCTGCCGAGAGAGGTAGCTGCAGTCCGTCGGGTGTGAGCGGTGAGGTGAGGGGGGAGAGATGCCTGCTGCCGCTATCGGTGCTCAGAAGCGACGTGTTCTTGTCGAGGGTCACCAGTTTGGCAAAGGGAGATCTCCCGCCAGGCGAGGTGTGTTGCCTGGGAGGCGGCCGAGCCCCGACTGATCTGTCGGAGCATTTGTATATATGTCTAGCGATTGTAGAAACTTCGATAGCGTGATTCAGGGCGACGTCACGTCACCGTGTGACGCGTGTGCGCTGTCGCCACATTAGATAATTTGAATCAAGATTTATTTCTTACCTATCATTTTTTATTATAGTAACCTTTCTCGAATTTTATTTTTAACGAGGGGGTAGAGTAAATAGAACTGTGGGAGGTGTTTTAAATTTTAAAGTGTAGTTGATATGTAACCCGCCTTCAAAAAGGAAGTTCTGTATTAAATCTATATGTATGTATTTGTTTGTTCGCGATTTAATCAAAAGCTAGAACCGACTGCGATTGGTACAATGTCGTCACCTCTCAAGCTCGAGCGTGACGACATTCCCGCTCTGTTTGAGCGCGTCGACCGCCCGCTGGTTGGACTTGCCGGCCAGCGACACGCCGTCCACCGCCACGATGCGGTCGTTGACCCGCACGCGCCCGCTCAGCGCCGCCGCGCTGCCCGCCGTCACAGACTTCACAAATATACCGGATAGCTCCTCCTTCTCGCATACGTAGCCTGAACGACAAATGAGGTATAGTCAATGATTTTAAACGGATGGATTAGGCCCGTCGGAATTATTGACACAAATGTTCTTCGTACAAGCTCTCTCACACACGAAATGAGTGTGTGGCGTCGCTGGACGCCATTCAGAATAATATACTGAGCGTTGGTCCTATTGGCCAAAATAGAGCGCCACGTTTTGAGCGCGCATTCATCCTGCTCCTATTGACCTTTTTTTCATACTTGTATTTTCAAGTGAACATTATTAATTTATTCAAGTGTCTTTTTACAGTAATTTGTTATTTAAAGAAGACACAAAATTATAAGAATTTACCTGCTATGGTTATGCCCAGTCCATTTTCATCTTTCTTCAGTTGGACAGTAAATCTATCCACTTCAGGTGATTCAGCATCTGTGGATAAAAAGAACCGTTGGATAATGTAGCATTCTAATGGTGAAAGAATTTTCAAAATTGGTTCAGTAATTTTTGAGTTTGTTCATTAGAAACATACAAAAACATAAAAATACAAAGCTTTCCTCTTTATAATATTAATATAGAAGTATAGATAAATATTATAGCATACCAGAATCGGGTGGAGGAGTAATAGATGCATCAAACAAAAATCTTGATCCAGCAGTATTAGGCGTAGGTTGAGTATGGAATACTTGCTCAAACCCAGCGTCCAGGAGGTAACGGTCCAATGCTTCCGGACTCGATAGTAATCTGGCAATCAATCATTTTCCTAATTAGAACTGTATAACATTCAATGTGAGTGTATTGCTAAGAAAAGCTGAAGAGGAGCTTCTAAATATGGTCATATTTATTTTTAACCGACTTCAAAAAAGGAGGAGGTATTCAATTCAACTGTAATTTTTTTTATGTTTGTTACCTCAGAACTTTCGACTGGGTAAACAGATTTTGATGATTCTTTTTTAATCGAAAGCTAGTACTTGTCATGTGATTCCACTTTAATTGAGCGAGATCTGACAAGTAGTTTTTGAGTTATTTTGAAGTTGGTTATTTTATGTTTGTTAACTTGAGATCTGTAAAGACCTTACACATTGGTACCAAATTTGTCAAAATTCTGTTTTGATTATGGTTTCGGGGAGGTACTGAGAGAACTCACAAAATATATAATATTGCGATCTTGATATTTATGATCAGCAATAATATTACTAGTCTTTCTTCCAGCCGTTAATAAAATTTTTAGTCAAATTCGATAATTTTCTGGTTAAAACATGTACAATACAATATACTATATTCTATATTGAATATAGAATGTATAACAAAGAATCCAAATAGTCTCTGAACTCATACAAAATATGTACCAAGTCCTTCATACCTAGCGGGTACAATGGGGGCCGCGCTGGCGTTCCGTCCGGCCACGTGCGCGGGTTCCGCAGCGCGCGCCACCACGAGCCGCACGCGCGACCCCGACGCGCGCAGCACGCCCGCCACCTGCTCCGACCCCATCTCCATCAGGTGAGCCTATACACACACACAGATGGATACTGTGACATAAACAAGAGACAACAGTATTACTCCGTACAACGTGCAATATACAACATACTACAGTGCTATTACGCAACGCACACATAGACTATAGTCCGTTTTGTTACAAGAATCTCATTGGGTACACAATTTCAGCACTACTTTTATTTAAATATCAATTTAATTTTCTTAAAAAAATAATAAACCGAAAGTTTTAGCTTTAAATTATTATCTGTCTTTAAATTTCAAATTACGAAAAAGGACACTGTAAGATTGTTTACAAAACAGGACTATGCTAAAAAATAAACGTTTACGGACACGGAAAATACGCGCGAATAAGGGGAATACTGAATGTCGATACAATGTTGTCGTTGTTCATGTCCATGTGTACATTGCTCAGGCGCACTTGTATGCAGTTATCCTTAATCTATACTAAGAGGAAAGTTTTGTTTTTTTTGTTGTTGTTTTGTAATGTATTAACTCAAAAATTACTGGACTGATTTCAAAAATTCTTTCACTAATAGAAAGCTCTTTTGTAACTCAGTAACATAGGCTATTTATTACAAAAATATTGGGGGTTCTATACGAAAACCGAAACAAAGCGAGGATGGTTACTATTGTGTATATATTTGTTGCTAGAACTAGGCATGCAATATGAAAGAGCATATTACAGCACATGACAGCTAATGACAGCATCACTTACATCTCCAATTTGCAATATGTGATCGCCAGATTTAAGGCGGCCATCCCGATCGGCAACTCCACCCGCCAGTATTGTCTTCACGATAACACCGCTGGTTCTTGCTCCTATTATACCTGTCAAGAAAATGTATTTATAACATGTTAAAATACATCATTTTTATCACACCAATATTTTTTTATGCAAGATTTGCTTCTTCAACAGTACAAGATAGTTACCAAATCCAAGTCCAGTACCATCATTGACTAAATTGATAATTTCAACTTGAGCCCAATCACCAGCTACAATATTTGTTGAACCAGAAGCCAATGAGTCTTCACGCCCCATGTCTAGAACTCCCCGGCCCTGCAACAGGAAACTCAATAGTTGTGCAAAAATAGATGATACCCATAGATATATAGTCTGTTTTTATACCATGCAGTCTGATTTGGTTAACAATCTTGGCTCTACTTTTTATTCAAATATGTTTAGTGCCAAATAAGAGCTTGAAAATAAATAGCATATCTTCAAGTATCTGCCATATTTTTTCACTGTTTTATAAAAAATGTGTTAAAATTAACTTTTGTTTATAACTATGAATTTACATAAAAATCTTCATGTTTATAAGTCTAAAAACGACAAAGTTCATTTGCATGAAAGTGACTTCCAACCACTACTTTTACCCCTTAGGGGATGAATTTTCAAAAATCCGTAGCCTATTTTACTCAGAAATAATGTAGCATACTAATTGTGAAGGAATTTTTAAAATCGGTTCAGTAGTTTTTGAGTTCAAATATGTTTAGTGCCAAATAAGAGCTTGAAAATAAATAGCATATCTTCAAGTATCTGCCATATTTTTTTACTGTTTTATAAAACATCAAAATGATATTTACCTGTTTAGGGGACATGTTGGAATTGACTGAGGCATCATCAAGACCTATAATCCGTTCATTATCAGAGCCCGATCCAAATTCCAGGCTATTTGGGGGTGATACTTGAGGCACTCTTTGCTCTTCTTCACCCTCATGCACATATAAGTTTCTAGTTTGCAAGGCCAAATCACCTGGGGGCAACAACAACAACATGAATAAATGTTGACCTTAATCCACATACCTTCATCCAATGTATTGAGTATGTGGAATGTACTCTACTATTTTAATGTAGTATGGATTTAGAAAAGAAAATCTTTATGGAGTTAGCCTCTGAGTCTGAGTACTCGTTGCCAATGGTAATCCAACGAACTTCAAAAAAATTCCAAGATTACTCTTTCATTAAAAATTTATCTTAAAACTAACTATTCAATCAAAATGTACTTACCGGCTGGTGTGATATCAAAGTCACTAGGTATTATCGAAGGATGATGAGCTACTTGAGTTGCAAGCATTGCCACAGAATCGTGTAAAGTTGCAATGCTCTTCAAAATAGGACTTTCCAAAAGATTAATTAGCATATTTAAGTCATCACTTGTAGCAGCCTAAAAGCAAACACAATTGAAGTTCAAGGATAATTTCATTTTTTAAGCATAATTCCAAAATCAAGTTTATTGTATGCTTTTAATAATATGCAAATAAAAAAAAGTACCTTTAATTTCGGATCATCAGTTTGGTCTACTGCTGCTTTAACACTTTCTAATTGCTGTAAGGCATTTGATATGTTCACACCCAGGTGCATCCTGTTCAATATGAGAAATTAGAGAAATGAATTAAAATGAAAATTGAACCCAGTTAGAAACAGAGTCATTAAATTAATAACAAAATGTATAATACCTACTTGTAAATATTTGAGTGCACTGCAAAATAGATTAAATAAATTTTGTTATATTTAGAATTAAGTGGAATATTGTCAATACAAAAATAAAATTCCTTGTTGAATGTTGACGTTTGTTTGACATAATGGCTGCGTTCCACTAGACGCTCACAACGATCAAATCGACCAAATTCGCGTTCCACTTAGCGACCACGGTCTTCATGGTCGCGGCGAAAACGTCATTGATGACGTCATTAATTTCGCTCACGGCACGCTCAAAACGACCCACCTCACGGGGTGGGTCGAAGTGCCCGTTCCACTTGGGTGTATGATTGTAACGCTCACAAGCTAGTGGAACGGGAAAAACCGCGGTCGTGAGCGTGATCGTTGTGATCGTATAGTGGAACGTAGGGAGCGTTACGCAAAAAGTATCGATACCTCTAGGTATCGATACTTTTGTTTCGATACCAAGTACTTTTGCTATCGATACTTTTGTTCCGATACTTTATAGAAGTATCGATACCTCAAAAACATTGAACTTATTAGGAGTTTTTTACGAGTAACCTTTACGGGTTGAATAATCTGTGTAGTGTTTTTTTGTCTTTTAAACTATTTCACTTCTTCAGTTTTCTGATAATAAAATTGTAGCCCTTAAAAGTATTATTGCATTATTTGCACAGCAGTTTTCAATTCCTTACCATTAGTTAAAAGAAATTACCTACTTCTCTGATATACACAGGTAGAAAGGTATAAGGAGGGCCATCTCATATGAGTGGAAAGTTGAAAAAATGTCCAGCTGTTTACTGCAAATGAAGGTTCCAATAATGGCCATTTTAGAATGGCGCTAGTGTGTGAAAAATAGATATGGCTATATATGGCTGTTGCAGACGGAGTGAAGTTTGCTGAGTTATGCCACCCATAATGAATGGCGCTAGTGTCTGATAAGATATTCGAACATAGCTTTTGTAGACCGCACCGCAACACCACCCGTAATTTTTACAGAGATGTAAGGAGAGAGTAAATTCACAGAGATGGCCTTCTACTCAATCCTCCATGATATGTATCTACTAGTTTATACTCGGCGTGTCCATGACGCTAAATTTTCTAATAAATATTATAGATCAGTGTTTGTGTGTTGACGTTGACGTTAATGCGCCATCGTTACATATATATCTTCAAATTGTTGTATTGGAAAAGAAGAAAATCGACTTTATCAATGGACTGAATGTGCTTATTGCATTGTTTTATTGCCATCGGATTATTGCCTTTCAAATGAAACCATTTGAGGCATATCGGTTGGATGGTTTCAGTTTCTATAAAGGACATCCGTACATTTTTTTTTGTTTTTTAAATAAATAGATTGGATATTAGTGACTATTTTGTGAGACACGTTCTTGCTAGATTTTTTTGCAAATCCTTGCAGCACAAACAACATTTCATTCAGGTTTTTTATAATTGTATTAAAAAGTACTCGATACCTTCAGGTATCGATTCTTTTGTTCCGATACTTTTTTGGTATCGATACTTTTGATACGATACTGGTATCGAGTAAAGTACCGATACTTTTGAAATTTTGCGTAACCCTATATAGTTTGACAAACATTGACTGTTGACAGTTGACACCACAGATTGCTATACTTGTAGATTGTTATAGACCAAAAGTTACTCTCCCTACGTTCCACTAGACGATCACAATGACCACGCTCACGACCGCGATTTTTCCGTTCCACTAGCTTGTGAGCGTTAGAATCATACACCCAAGTGGAACGGGTATAGTGAGCGACGCGACGTGAGCGTTCAAGCCACAGAGTACTTACACGTTTTAGCCGTTGATACAAAATGTACTCTATGAAGTTGAGAATAAGTCTGAATCTTAGATTATAGGTTATGTTATAATTTTTAAGCTTTAAATAAACGTTAACATATAATTAATTATCAATTTCATTTTTATACTAGCAAAAAAGTATATCTACAAACAAAACATTTTTTTATGAAAAGACAAATAAATATAATAAAAAATTGCATAATAATTATGATAATGGTATTGACCAACGCGGAAAAATGTATACATGGCTATATGTACAGTGAATTAAACATTAAAATTATTTACATAATTTAACTTATTTATATTAACTTGTGACCCCACGTCGAGCATCTGCTGGAGAAACTAATTCCACTAAAGTATCTCTTGTCGAATCGTATACAGTAATTTTTTCCATCACCATCCTTCTCGTTTATAAAATTGCGCCTTTCTATCACCATCCATTTCTACCCAGTGCTGCCAGATCTAAAAACTGGCGAGAGTAACTTCGTCGTATCTGGCAACACTGCAATTCGACCACTTCGACCCACCCCGTGAGGTGGGTTGTTTTGAGCGTGCCGTGAGCGAAATTAATGACGTCATCAATGACGTTTTCACCGCGACCATGACGACCGTGGTCGCCATGTGGAACGCGTTTTGATCGTTGTGAGCGATGTGAGCGTCTACTGGAACGCAGCCTCTATGTTATAGATAGCTCCAAGGTAAAGACCAGTGTTGCCAGATGGGGCTATTAAGCGCCAATGGGGCTAATTCCGTTACCGAGCGGCTATCATATTTTACCCCTTGGCTACGTGTAGCCGCGGGGTTTTAATTCAGCGTTCGGACTAAAACAAGAAAAAAAAGGTCATTGGCCTTGGATTTCTCAACAAAGTCATATGAAATTGTCTGCTGATGACCTTTTTTTTTAGCTCCGCACTCCGGCAAAGACTGACTAAATATTAATCTATGACTGACTATCTTGTAACTATTAAAGTAAATCAACTAGAAAAGATCGAATAATCGGATAGAAGCACAGAAAAAATAATAGTATTCATATTAACTATATTTTAGAAGATAGAATTCAGAACTAGATCAATCATCAAGCAAGATGCCATCTAGCGACAATAGCGCACAACTTCATACATAACACCGCCCACGCTAGGTTTTGCTTTTGGCCAATTTGACTGTGTTGCTTGTCTTAAAGTAACTTAGTGCTTGTCTGTTGTCAACAGTGTTGCCAATGCTACGGCAATTACCGTGTTCTACGACTTTCGGCCTGAAAGTTTCAGGCCAAAAAATCACAAAATCTACGGGCTACGGCTGGAACCCTATTGCCGTAGCAAATTCTACGGCTTTCCGCAAATTTTCAAAAAGTCAATTTTATTTATTGTTTTGCAAACATTTAACGAATGTTAAAACCCTTAAAACAGCGCCACTAGGCTTAAATTGATGTTAATGTAGGCTAATGAAAAGTATTCCTCGATTTGTGGGCATGAAATTCACTGTCGATGACCTTTTTTTTTAGTTCAAGTGCTGAACCGATGGTATATATTGGCGTAATTGGATTGCTACGGCCCACACTTGATCCTTTCCCATATAAACACAGCTTTTTTATCTAATGTACACGGCCTTCCAAAAATTTTCAATGGCAACACTGGTTGTCAAACTTGTCAAATCAAAATGACTTGACATTTATTATGACAACACAACGACGAGCGAAAAGTCCGAAAACTGTTTGTGTGTGAGAACTTTGAAAAGCATTTATTTATTTTGGATTTTTTTTCATAAAGAGGTCAATTATTTTAAAGTTAATAATCGAAAAAAGTTGATAGGTACCCATTAAAAGTTGTTTATTGAATCCACAGTACAGCAGACATTGTTTTTGCAGCTTAAATATTTTAGACCCTGTAGGGTTTCGTTTTAGGATTCACAATGCAAAATCCGAAAGAAGTAATAGATTTGACAATATCTTTAAATTGCTATATTCCGCGTAAAAAACCAAGAGTAGTTTGTGATGAGATTATAGATTTGGCGAACGATTCGTTTGAGGCTGAAAAAACTAAAGACACACATGAAACTGAAAAGAAGAGGAAAACTAAGGTCAGATTTCGAAATTGATACACTTACCTACTTATCTTTTATTTTTACAGTTTTTTTTACTTATTAAGTTAATTATTACAGTAGGTACTATCTCATGGTTAGTGTCATTGATTTTATGTGACTTGGAATAATAAAGCGCATAATTATCTTATAATCGACCGAAAACACCGACGCGGTAGTTTGTTATGGTACTCTCATAAATATTAGGATAGTAGGAAATATTGTTAAAGTGTTGAGACTCTCAGATTAAGATCTTTCTATTATATAGAATATAATAATATAGAATCTAATGGATAAACTAAAAACTACTATAACAGAAAGCTCTTTTTTTTTTGAGCAACATCGGCTATATTTTATTTAAAAAAGAATGGGGGTTCTATCAGAAAACCGAAGCAAACTGAGGGTGGTTACTAGTTCTCCTATATCTTATTTTATAAGATATTTAATACAGTAAAGTAATAAAGCATCGATTATCCGAACGTCGATCAACCGAATGACCACTTAACCGAAATGCTACCTTCCCGCTTCCCTGCTGTGTTGCCCTGTGTTGGCCTGCGTTTAGTATAAAGATGCGACCTTTCATAGCTCGATCCAATTTTGCGGACCGTAATGGATTGTAATGTCTCAATCTGATCCACGGATTGGATCGCATGAGTTACATCAGATTTTTAACAGATTGATCCAAACAATTCTAATGAAAACAATTTATATTAAAATAATTAGAGTGCTAATTAATCTAAATTCTATTTGATACCATTACCATCTCTAAAAATTTACACTATCCTCCGAATTACTAAGTCACCCACCATCAATGTGCATCTAAAAAATACTATCTAAGCCACTATAATATTATCTTCGATGTAAGCTACTGTAAATACAACTTAGCATGGTAGTTAGACGTTAGTTATTTTTTAGCATAGAATCTACATTTGTTTGTAACATACATGAATAGTTTATATTTATTTTATTCTTTGGTCATGTAAAATGTACCTAAAATTATCATCCAATATATTGAATGGTCATCAAAACATAAACGAGATTCATATTATAAATATGTTTTTATCTATACTAATTATAATATATAATCCTAGATATTATGTATAAAGAGGAAAGCTTTGTATTTTTATGTTTGCAACGAATAAACTCAAAAACTACTGAACCGATTTTCAAAATTTTTTCACCATTAGAATGCTACATCATTCATGAGTAACATAGGCTATATTTATTACAAGAAAAAATTAGGAATCCTTGCTAAAACATCAGTAGGTAATGTGAACCAAAGTGTGAAAAAATTTGCTTAAAAATTTCTTTCATCGCATATGCTGCGGAAACTATTGATGATAGAACAAAAAAATGTTCTAAAATATTATAGAGCGAATATTATATAGAGAATAGAGAGAATATTATAGATATATATAAATATTTTATATAGAGCATATCAATATCTACAAAAAACCTCGCGATAGTATATGTCCAACTATTGTCGTTATGTAACTATAACCACTTTTTACATTTGAAAAGTTAATAAAAAAGATGACCAAAATCAGATCATGAAAACCATACCTTCGTATTAATCCTTATCCAAATAAATCATTTCATATTCAAAACTGTTTCAATACCTATAGATAACTTTTTGAATTACTCAAATCGGCAGAGATGTAACTTATCTAAGATACAAGTATCTGAAATACAGATACAAGATACAAAATACGTATTTTCATCTTGTATCTAAAATACTTTTTTAAAATTCATTTTGTATCTTGTATTTAAATACCTTTTCTTTGGTATCTTAGTATTTTGTAGATACTATGTTTGCTAAAATACTTTTAGTAATTGTGACGGAACTCAGGGCAGAATCACCGCACGGCTAAGAGCGGGATCGAAGCTCAATAAAAATATAATAATTAATATGTTGTTATAAAATGTAATATTACGTTTGCGCGATCAAACGATAAAATAAACTTTAATTAAATAATTACTTAAAAAACAAACCAATGAAAAAAAACTGAAAAGCGAAAAATAAGCCATTTAGTATTATAAATTAAGATCCTAAATTAACAGTAAATAATAATTTTGAGACGGAGCCACACAAACAAGCAAAATTCATTAGGCCGGGGCGCCAGACATGTGATCAAACATGTGATCATTGCTTTGATTGCTATGTGTAGCACGGGACTTTGAGTATTTGTTCAAAGATCTGCACTTTGCCAAGCGGTGTCGGCTTTTTAGCGCACATCAAAGCGATCAAAGTTGAATGTGTTCAAGGGTGAATTTTCAAGACTGCCATTTATGCATGTTATTCAATTTTCTGTCTTGGAATATACATAAATGTGATCACTCAAAATGTTTACTAAAACCTTAATTATGTATTTACTTAAAAGTCTTATTAAGTTAAATAATAAAATTCTGATGTTAGAATGTTAAAAAATTTAAAATATTGCTTGGAATGTCATTAACCTCCCTGTTATTTAACAGTATGTTTCATTAATGTCACAAGGAACTCAAAATACCGCCCTAAAAATTGCTTTTTTACTCTCTATACGTAAGAATTAATGTCTAAGCTGAATATTCATAAATGTTTTTCAAGCATAAATTATCTGTAATACCATTATTTGACCGTTTAAAAGTTTGTCACGAGATTATCGTCATTAACATGGCGGTTTTTGTTTCGTGAAATTTTTTCAACGAAATTATTATTTAAAATTTTAAAATCAATTCAAAGTGTTCCTTACACCGCTTCTCTCAGTTGCAATCAAGATTTGGATGAAAATATTATATACCATCGGTTCAGCGCTCGGACTAAAAAAAAGGTCATCGGCAGTGAATTGGATGTTAAGGGTTTCAACATTCGTTAAATGTTTGCAAAACAGTAAATAAACAAAAGACCTTGGAATTTGCGAAAAGCAGTAGAATTTGCTACGGCAATAGGGTTCCAGCAGTAGGCCGTAGATTTTGTGATTTTTTGGCCTGAAAGCCGTTGAACACGGTAATTGCCGTAGCATTGGCAACACTGAGTCGATTGCAAAACATGTCTGCCAGGTAGCGCAAATATGTGTTCAAAGGACTTTGCAAAGTCCCTCAAAGCAATGATCACATGTTTGAAGCTATGTCTGGCGCTGGCCTTTCATAAAGCTCATTTTATGAGGGCAGCAGCATGCGATGCACACAGCAGCAGTAGCGCGGCGCACATTTTTTCACAGTTTATTTTTTCATCTGTTTGGCACCGCTTCAAAATTATTTATTTAATGGTGGTTTATTTTATTTTTCACTTTTCAGTTTTTCGTTGGTTCAATTTTTGTTGAAATGTAATAATTTTTTAAATTTTAGTATATTTATATATATACGTGTCGGATTGAGAACCTCCTCCTCTTTTTTCGTCGGTTAAAAAAACGTTGTTTTTTTACAAAAGTATTTTATCTATAAAAAGTATTTAGAAGATACGTATTTTATATCTAGTATTTCAGATACCATTCTAGAAAGTTATTTGCATCTGGTACCTGAAATACTTAATTTGAAAGTATTTTGCATTTTGTATTCCAAATACTTTATTTATGGTATCTTGTACATCACTGCAAATCGGATATTCCATTCTAAGGTAGTAAAGGAACTACGTGACAACGTGATTGTACGAGTAGCAACAATCATCATCGGCCCCGCGGCCGGACAGCTCGCGCATGTTCCGCGGATCCCGATTATGTAACACGGGGAGGGGAGGGGAGTGGGAGCGGGAGAGGAAGAGGGAGAGGGGTAGGGGAGGGGAGAGGAAGAGGGAGAGGTAGCGGGAGCGGGAGAGGGAGGACACGGAAACTATAACGGCTAAGAACGGCTGTACCGATTTTAATGATCTCTGATTTGTTACATTCTTAGGCGATACGAAGTTCGACGGGTCAGCTAGTTGGTACATAAAAGTATACAATATATAATTTGATTATCTGAATAAATCAGTTTTCCAAACACTCATGGTCCCCCAATCCGAACCCCCAATTATCCAAACTAGATAATCGACACCCTAATGTATTATAATTAAAAAAAATTAAAATGTGTGCAATTCACACGTGGTAGAAGTGAAACCTTCAAAAATTTTGTTTTCAAGATAATGAGACGAATGTAAAATTTCGGGAAGATGATAACTGTAGGTTTAGTAATGATCATAGTGATGCAAAGAAAGATAATTATTTATTAGTTCCCTCCCCCCTCCCTCTCCCTACCCCTCTTCTCCCCTTACCTCCCCCTCCCCTCTCCACCCCTCCCCCTCTGTCACCTCCCCTGTACAATACTTCCTATCTCATTTTCGAATTTATGTGTCTGTCTCTTTTTATTGTCCCATTTTCGTTTCATCGAATTTCAAATCACCATGATGCTAAAGAAGTTTTCACTTCAAAAAAAGTGTTTGTGTGTGTGTGTTTGTTTAAAACAACTATTTGGGGAGTCGGCAGTTGCCATTTTAAAAATATGTATTGGTAGATTTAGGATTGTTGTTTAAGAATACTATGTTGTCCCTCTACTGGTCTGAAGTCTCCTCTATTAAAAAGTCAAAAAATGATAAATAAAATGAATTACAATGACATGGTTAAACCTGGCAGTTGGGATATTTCCATAGCAATTAAGGACCAGTTCAATTTTAAAATTTGTTACTTTTCTGAATTTACAGGTAAAAGTTACTGCGAAGGAAACAACTCAAAAAGATAAAGAAGAAAATCTGCCAAAAGGAAGACTTTGTTCTATTTGCTGGGAAAAACTAGGTAAAAATCCACTTGCATCTACCAAGTGCGGACATGTTTACTGTCTTGTGTGTTTAGAAAGATCTTTAAAAGTTAACAAACGCTGTCCCACATGCAGGACCCTTTTAAAAGGGGCAACAGCATACCACCCATTATATCTGGAATTACCTTAAATACATTTTTACTGGTAACTTGTTAGGATGTCACTTAATTTATTTAGTTCAGTGGAAACTCGATTAACCAGCCCTCAGTTATACGGATTCGCGATTATTCGGACTTTAAACCCTGATATTAATCCTATTAATCCTTTATGGTTGCAGCATTTTAGTAATTGCCCTGTTTTTTAAATAAACATAGATTTTTGGTAAAAAGTTCAATTATTTTTTTTGTTTTTAATAATTACTTAAAATTATGTATTATTATGCCGGGTACAAAAACCGCTTTTCTTCATACATTCTTTTATCCGGATTTTCGATTATCCGAATGCCTAATGACAACAATAATTAGTCCCGTTAATCGAATCTCTACTGTATTTATATTTTTATTTAAACTCATAGAAATTATAATTTGTTTTTATACCTATATAGATTGTCACCAAAACAATAATACCAACAATAAATAAATATTGTAAATAATGTAACTAATGCCGTAACTCAGAGTCACTAACGGTTACTTAAATCGCTCCTTAGTACCGAATTTGTATGGTAATTATTTACTAAGGAGCGATTGAAGTAACCGTTAGTGACTCTGCGTTGGGGCGTTAGAGTTAAAATTGTAATAGTCCTATAATAATTATTGTAAATAATATAAGTTAGGAGTTAAAATTGTATTGAGTTGTATATATGGTTGTATATGAGTATGTACAATTTGGAAGAATTGTTAATATTATTTCAGCAGTTAACAAACAAAAAGAGAAATAATTATTGGATATCATTGAAAATGGCTTTTCTTATGTAACTGAATATCTGGCAAACGAGCAGACTAGTCACCTGATGTAATTTTATAAGGGGTTCACTTTTTGAAATAGACTACAATGAATGTTTTGAATTTTCCATTCTACCTTGTGACGCCGATGGCGTATCGAATATCGCAGCAGTATAATTATGACTGAATAATAAGATAATAATAAGAATAATACTCCTTAATGTACAAATTTAATGTAGAGCTACCTGATTTATTTTAAGTGATATGTATAATGTGGGAGTGTATGTATTCCGAGATAATTGTTACCATCGATTTTAACTGTATCATGAAACATGAATTATCGATAAAAGACCTAAGTATACCTAAATAAAACGTATGGTGTTCTATTATACCTATATATAAATATCTACTTAAAGCAATGGTGCGTCAGGTATGGAACTAATGACATACGGCAAACTTATGGAAAATGTTGAATTTAAGAAACTTGTTTTAAACGTTTTTATTAAATTTTTTGTTAGAAATGTGCTCTTTCCTTAAGTTTGCCATATGTCATTAGTTCCCAGAGATTGAACCTTGTTAGATCGAATGATGTAATAATACAGGGTAAGATTTTTTTCAAAATCAACGGGTTCGATCCTGTCCTGAAATATTGATTTTTCGTATGTCATTACTTCCCAGAATTTGATCCTTGTTAGCGACACTTATGTGAGTGGTTTAGTAATACAGGATGTTTTTTTTGTTCAAAATCAACTGTTTGAGTCCTGGCCAGTTATTAATTTTTCAAAAATCTAATGATGCAGTTTTAGTTTTAATCAAAATCAGCCCCGAGACTCCTTTGATTACGTTACCACCACAAAGTTAATAATTTACTATGACAGGGAAACGAAGGAAACTGTTACGTGAAACGCACTATACTTTTTAATTCGTATTTATTAGCATTTGACAAGTGGGTACGGGTACCTGCAATTTAATGAGTTCTATTGTAATTTTGGTAATTTAATTAATAAAAGTGTATTTTTAAACATGGTGTGTCATTTACTATAGGTCGGTTACCAAAAGCTGGCGCGTACAACACAAAGTCACTAACAAATAATTGCGATTGTCTATAAAAATTTTCTGTGACGTCGTGCAATGAGACAATTCATCACACAAAAACCAATAAGTGTCTCCCTTGCACGTGAACAAGTTTATGAGTAGTAGGTACGTCTGAACAAAACTCATTTGGTGTACAAATTCATGTCAGCGGTTTGGGTTGCTCAAAAATCCTTGTTTTTAAACATTGAGGTATAAGTATACATAGAGTAGACATCTCAAACAAAATGTGTCCCCGCCGGGAGGTTCTACTTTCAAAATTGAGCCCCTGTTCTTTCAAAATCGAACGAATCCATTGGACATTGAAGCCGCGCGGCGTCAATTCATTGGAACATAAATTGTGTTCGCGGTGTCCATTCTATACGCTAGTAATAATACTTCAATGTTTTTAACCCATTTTATTTACAAAATGGAATAATTAAAATGAAATAACAATTAGGTACCTATGTACTAATTTATAATCTTGAGCAATGTTTTGCGAAATTAACGTACAGTAGAATCCCGATTATCCGAACCTCGATTATCCGAACATCCGATTATCCGGACTCGCGTCACGGCTCTACTCGCTGATTTAAAAATGTTTTACCGCGCAACGAGGCACGTTACAAATTAAAAGTTTGATACAAGAAGCGTCTTGGCTGCAATGAAAAGATGAAACGATTGCGTCCAACATCAACTACAAGTTATTTCCAATCAAAGTTCTAAATTACATAGGTATTATTACGCGTTCACGTCAAGTTTGCCCTTACCTCTCGTCCCGCACCTCATTTAGTACGGACAGCAACGCTACCAGCGTATTTTTGAGGTCCCGTGCGGCGAGTACTTTCTTGAGTTTGTTGTTGATTTTGATGTTACTTTCGTTAAATTATTTTTGTATTGATTTATTTTACATTGATTTTTGTCGCTTCAATGACTAAAATAGAAAATGTTTTACACAGTGGCATACGTAATTTGTTATCTAAGTTAGTGAAATTAATTGATTACTTTTTTGTCTACAGTACCATTAGCTGTGAAATCGTAACGGTCGACGAAGGCAAACTTAAAGTAAACGTGTAGTATTATGTGATTCATTATCATTATAGCACGTATTTTTTATAAAATTTAAATATTGTTTGATTTGAATTTGAAATCGATTATCCGGATTTTCGATTATACGGAATACCCCTGGTTTTATTTGATCCGGATAATCGGGATTCTACTGTAGTTAGGTATGCTGTAACAGTAAAATATAACTAGCATTTCTAGGAGTGCAATCACGGTTTCTATAAAATATAATTCCAACAATATTTTCTTCTAAGGTAAATTAAAGTCTAACGCCCCAACTCAGTCACTAACTGTTACCTACTTTAATCGCTCCTTAGTAAAGAATCACCATACAAATTCTGTACCTACTAAGGAGCGACTTAATAAGTAACCGTTAGTGACCCTGAGTTGGGGCGTAAATGCAGATCACAAATCACTACCAATATTAATTTTGATCCCGTTCGCGATCCTGTTCATTGTATTTAATAGACGTCGCATGGTGACAGCGGTAAGGTTTTGACAACACGTCTGAAATTTTCTAAATTATTTGCTGTAGGTACAGACGTACAGTGTAAATAAATTATAGTCGAACCTCGAAGCTGCGGAGCTCTTCTTGCCTAGTCAAACCTCAGGATTGACTAACACCATTCGGCGAACCCTGAAATAGGTTCCTACTTCGGCCTTCAGCCTAACGAATTTAGGCTAAACCTACGAGAAATTTGGACACTCAAACGCCGAAACTTAATTTAATGAAATCGGAGATTACCAGTCAAACCTAAACTATGTAGTTATAGAGGAAGCATTTGAGTATCCCAAAGTATGTGACGTCACAGATGTTGACAGAACGTCGCTTTGCCTTCCCCTTATCCTCGTGAATAAAAATCTAACCCTAATCAAACTTTCCTTCCATTTAAATTTTGCAGATTTCTTGGCTATTATTATGACGAAGTATACAAGTTCACGTCTGACCGAATATGCCTTAGTCGCTTCTAGAATATACTAGGGCAAAGTCCGAAACAGATTATTTTACTTTTGACGTTTTGACTAAGTTTGGAACATCTAGGTTTCACTAAAAATATATCAGTCAAATGCCGAAACAGGAATTTATTTCGGGGTATGTCGAAAGGCATTGATCATTCTTGTGGTTTGAATACGCAAACCTAGGAGGGCCGGAGCTCCGAGGTTTGCCGATAACATCAATAGATAGTACCTACATATTCTTCTAATTCTTAATTTTCCGAATAGTTCCTTGTCCCTTAGTTCAGAATAAGGACCTACCGCCGACACGAAACCGTCAATAAACCTATTTACTTACGAAATCTATATAGGTATTTGCGAAGCAATCAATTTTAGAATTAAGCTTCTTAATTACATTTTATATAATATTATAAACATGTCAGTTTTAATAATAAGCACTCCAAAATAAGTTACTAAGTAGGTAGGTACAGAGTTACAAAATACATACCTACCTTCATATTGCTTAACACGTAAAAATATTTACCTACCTACTTAAATGACGTAAGGGGCGTCCATAAATTACGTAAGGTATTTTTACCGATTTTCATTTATCTCAACCCTCCCCCAACCAACTTCTCCATCCCCCTAATCTCACGTAATTTTTCAAAATTACTTTTCTATAGTGACTGCATTCGGCAGACTTTGGATGAAAAAATTAAAGTGTTATATTTTTAGCTTGTGCACTTTGTTTTACATGTGCAAGGTTCCTATCACTGGTAGGTATTTGATATTTTAGTGAAGGAACATATTTTACCTTATTTAACACTATTTTCACTAAATTTTATTGTTTCTAGCGAAAAAAATATTCCTTGAGATTTGCCGAAACCCCCGCTCTCCCCAAGGTAAGATTAGATGAGATTCGGCTCGTCCCCCCTAAACGCCTCACATAATTAAATGGACGCCCTCTAAGCAGTATTATTAAAAATATTTCTACACGTTATCCATTTTATCTAATTTTTTTCAGGGCTTATTGGCTTATTAGTGTTTTTCATTAAAAAAGCCATTCCGTGAACTCTGAAGTGTTTTTCGAAATCCGTGGAGTTATAAAATTGTTCTCTGCAAATGTTGCATTGGTTTTCATTGACAGGTTCATTTTGTTCATTATTAACAGGCTTCTGCAAATGCAGTGATTCTTCATTGTAACATTTTTTCTGGTTCATATAATCATTTACATCATTAATTCCGTGTTTTAATAATAAGTGTGTCGAAAATGAAGGCTTCGCTATAAAGCTCTCCCCACATTCCATACACTGATATGCCATGAATGGATCTCGATGTTCGACTATGTGCTTTTCAAGACTTTCTTTGTTTTCATACCCTTGGCCACATTTACTGCAAACAAATGAAGTATCTTCCGAGGACACCGGATGATTAAGACTATTTTCGGGTCCATCTTTAACATTACAGGATGTTTCTTGGAGGTTAACCACCTTTTTACGTTTTTTCAGGTTAATTGTCCTTTTATTCTTATTAATGCGTATTTTTGTCAACATGATTTTAGCATCTAAGCAAACATGTTCTTTATGATAAATGGCAAAATGTTTTTTAATTATATTCCAGTCTTGTATTACTGTAGATTGACATAAATTACATCTTATTTTCTGAGTGGAATGAGGTTTAATTTTATGAATTAAATTTTTATGATCGCCTTTGAAAAAAATGCGTCGCATTTGGTGTTTTGGTTGATTATCCTTTTTTTGGTGTGTAAATTTTCCATGTATTCTTTTGAAGTAAATATCTGGATGTGTCAATTCTTGATGTTCTAACAATTTTTTGGCTGACTTATAAGTTGCTCCACAAGTCCAACAGGGGTAAACGGTATCAATATGATTGTTTTCGTGACTTTTTAAATGTCTTTCTATTTGACCTGGAATAACTAATCTCCCTGGACACATTTCACACTGTAGAAACTCAACGTGTTTCAGTTTTTTCCAATCAACATTCCTTTTGTCAATGTGAAAAGAGCTCAAGTGTTTCTCCATGTTATCAAATTTGTAACAAGCTACACTGCAAATTGGACATTTGAAAACAGATTTTAGATGACAGGCCCTTAAATGTTTGATACTTTCACTTGGGTGAAATACCTTATTACAATTACTTACAGTACATTTTATCTTTGCAGTAGCTCTCATCATCTTAAAACTCTCACAGTAATGAGTGTATGGATACAGGATTAATTTCTTTGTTAAAAACATTCCGCAATCAGGACAATAATAAGGTGGTTCTCTTTTATGAATTCTCAAGTGAGCTTCCAAGGCACATTTGGTAGTTAAGGTTAACAAGCATATTGGACACGAGTACACTAAATTATTATATTGTGTATAATGCTTAGCTCTATCTTTGTTTACAAGGCCTGAACAACGTATGTTTTTTTTGCAGTCAAAGCACATAATCGGCTGAGTTTCACTTTGAGTCTCATTATTTTCTTCATTTATTGGGAGGGACAGTGGCAATGGTGCTTCAGTGCCACAATCTGTCTGACTTTGATAATTGAAGTAGGATAGTGGTAATGGTTCAATTTTTATATCACTAATACTTATAGTGGCAGTCTTGAATACATGAGATCTAATATGAGATAGTAGATCACATCTATTAAAAAATATCTTTGCAATATGACAGTGTCTGCAAAAATAGGTAATCTTTAAAGACTTTCGTTTGATGTGATATTCATAACTTGATTTGATGATAAATCTGTAACAAAAGTTTAATGAACAATTAATATTTCACAGAGAACATAGAAAGAACTTAAGATTGAGCTTTAGTAAGTACAGAGGAGGTGCAATACAATGCATTTTCTAAAAACCACAAGTGACAGAAACAGGTTTCGAAAAAAAAATGAAAAAATATGTGCTTCATTTTATCAAGCTATTTCTAACGCTAACACACTCATACCCCAGTATATAGCAGCATAGCAGTAGGTTATTTACCTGTGTCGCGGGTGGGATGGACGACTTATATAACACATCACAATCACACCCATGACCCGAATACCTACAAATATGTATCTGTCACATAAATATCTGCCCCGGCCGGGAATCGAATTCGGGACCCTTCGCTTTGCAGGCAGGGTCGCTACCAACTAGGCTACAGGGTCGTCAAAATTTATATATTTGCATTTCTATATCATAAAAGGGAGAGAAGGATGTAGGGGATTTGATCCTGATTACAATGATATCACTGTTAATTCTCGGTGATGCACAGTAATCGAGTAAATTGAAAAAAGCTATCCTAAATTGAAAGTGACAATAATTATAACACAGAATATTATAGCTACATGGGATCTATTCTGTCCACACAAGTAACGTTATAAAAAGCGGCCAAGTGCGAGTCGGACTCGCCCATGAAGGGTTCCGTAGTAGCAAATAACATAATATAAAAGTTCTTGAAGTTCGTTGTAACTTTGATCGAGGTAAATTGTGGTTTACGATTTATGACGTATTAAAAAAAAAACTACTTACTAGATCTCATTCAAACCAATTTTCGTTGGAAGTTTGCATGGTAATGTACATCATATATTTTTTTTAGTTTTATCATTCTCTTATTTTAGAAGTTACAGGGGGGGGGGACACACTTTTTACCACTTTGGAAGTGTCTCTCGCGCAAAATATTCAGTTTAGAAAAAAATGATATTAGAAACCTCAATATCATTTTTGAAGACCTATTCATACATACCCCACACGCATGGGTTTGATGAAAAAAAATTTTTTGAGTTTCAGTTCTAAGTATGGGGAACCCCCAAAATTTATTGTTTTTTTTCTATTTTTGTATGAAAATCTTAATGCGGTTCACAGAATACATCTACTTACCAAGTTTCAACAGTATAGTTCCTATAGTTTCAGAAAAAAGTGGCTGTGACATACGGACGGACGGACGGACAGACAGACAGACAGACAGACAGACAGACATGACGAATCTATAAGGGTTCCGTTTTTTGCCATTTAGCTACGGAACCCTAATAAAGTGCCTATGTCAGTAATGTAACTACGTATTAAAAATATGACAATGTCACATAATATGTCGACGGTACCCTACTTCACGGGATTCCTTTTTCCGCGTGAATAAAATCGGCCACCGAACGAACCTGACCAAATTTTCCTTCTTTTTGAGTGACGTTGTGGGGATTCTACGGATTTTCCCGCACCACGATTTGAAGGTGGATTCTTATAGAACTTGACGAAATAAGACAAAAATTTTCGATATCTCGTTTAGTTTTCGAGATAAAATCGAAATGTAAGTACTCTATGTATAAACATAGGCGAAAAAAGATGAATGGCGAACGGGATCACGGGGAGACAAGCCCCCAATGAAAGGGGCGCGGGAGGCATATCCCCCCGCTAAAGTGGGCGAAGCCCCTTTATAAAGAGGGCTCGGGGGCCCCCCACAATGAAAAAAGCTATAGTAATCCAAAACGGAATGGGTTAGGTTCGTGTATTTTATTACGCGGAAATAGGGACCCCGTGAAGCGGGGTTCCGTCGACATTTATGACGAAGTGTAGTTTTGTTGCATAACTGAATTATTGTCCTCCTTCCCTTGTTTTTCGTTTTCTATTCCAAAAATCTTTTAAATTGTGTCTAAATAATTATTTTTTAACAAAAAATAAAACCAACGAAAAAAAAACTGAAAAGCAAAAAATAAAATAAACCATTTAGTATTATAAATTAAGATCCAAAATTAACAGTAAATAAATAATTTTGAGACTGTGCCAAACAAACAACCAAAATTAATTACATAAAGTTCTTAATATGAGGGCAGCGGCATGCGATGCACACGGCAGCAGCAGCGCGGCGCACATTTTTTCGCCGTTTGTTTTTCATTGGTTTAGCACCGCCTCAAAATTATTTATTTACTGTTAATTTTGGATCTTAATTTATAATATTATATGGTTTATTTTATTTTTTTCTTTTCAGTTTTTTTCGTTGGTTTTAATTTTTGTTAAAAAGTAATTATTTTTGAATTTTTAGTTGCTATAATACTTATAATCTTAATATATATAAATTACGTGTCACGTTGTTTGTCCGCGATGGACACCTAAACTGCTGAACCGATTTTAATCAAATTTGCACACCGTGTGCAGTTTGATCCAACTTGAAAGATAGGATAGCTTAAATTTAACAAAAATTTTTTTTGACAGAACGAAGTCTGTCCGGGCAGCTAGTTAGTAATAAATTTTTGGTGGTAGATTCAGTTACCAGGTAAAAATATAGTAGGTGAAATATCTATCATCCCCTATTTTCGTACCTTTAGGGGTAAAATTTTGTTTCCAAATTTAAACAAGAGTAACTTCAAGGTATACACTATTCAATAAAAAAGAATCATCGAAATCGGATCATCCAGTACAAAGTTATTGGGGTTAACGTGTAAAAATTCCGGGTAAAAAACGGGTGAATAATCAATCATTCCCTATTTTCGTACCTTTAGGGTGGGAATAAAATTTTCAAAAAAATATGGGACCAACTTCAGGACATACCCTATCCAATAAAAAGAATCATATAAATCGGACCACACTGTGCCGATTGCTGCGTGATCATACATAAAAAAAATATATACGTGTCGAATTGAGAACCTCCTCCTTTTTTTGTTGGTTAAAAAATTTAAAAATAAAATCTTCGTTTTTCGACTTTTGAGTATCAATATCTAGAAAATGATGCGAGATATCGAATAATGTTATTCTTACTTTTCGTCATATTTCATCGAGCTCTATAGGAATCCACCTTCAAATCGTGGCGCCGGAAGAACTGTAGATGTGCCACGTTGTTTTTTGGCGGGCGGCTTAGCCTCCCTAGCCAATGAACTAATATACTCGTTCACTGTCCCTAGCCTACAGCCCTCCAGTTCCCTTGCTTTTTGACTTTTGGGGTCCTGTTCGACATTTGTGACATAGTCATATTATTATGACCTAGTCACGTAGTACCTAATGTTGAATGTTATATCTTTTTCAGTTAAAGATCACCGAGATATAAGAGTAATAGGTATAATTAATTATTATCATTATTCATGACTCGTGATTAAACCCTGCATCCTCCTCAGTTCCTCCCCCTTTTATAATCAGCCAACTTAGATTTTTTTTTCCATTTTTTTCTGTTGTGTTTTTAGAAAATGCGTTGTCATACCCCTCCCCTCTTTTCTCAAATCCATCAAAATTGGGATACTAAATCTGAACCAAAATAATTGATAGCAAAATAAAAGCCAATTACCTGTCACCACAATCCGTGCAGGCATAAGTTAAGCGTCCTTCGGTGGGTACAGGTATTTTGTAGTTTGGAATAGCTTTGGTAAATAATAAATTCTTTATGCTCAATTTTTCATTCTGGAACGGATTGGCATCCATTGAAGCAGAAATTAAATTTTTCTGAAAAAAAAAAAAAAAAATTACCTATGATCATAATCAGCTTCAATTCAGTGATGTTGAAAAAGATACATATAAATACTACTTGGGTAATTATTATATACCTACAAATTCTAACAAGTCTAAAATCATAATATATTTCAATTTAGGTAACTTTTAATGAATACTAATTAGTTTCCAATGTTTTTGAAATTTTATTGATCCTAATACATAATAAAATAATATAATATTCTACTGCTAAGAAGTATCTACATGAATATTGAAATTATAAAAAACATACCTAAAAATAAATACGACTTGATGGCAACACCAAAGGGTATTCACGTACTTGCATGAGCACATAAAATTACCATGGTTTGGGTTCGATCAAAATGCTTTAATCTTCTCCACGCTTTTAAACAAGTCATTTAATGTTAAGAACACAGAACACAACGATCGTATTTAATGGTCTTGAAGTTCAGAGATAAAACTAAAATTAACAGTGACAAGCAAGCCCAAGCAGTAAGCAAAGGAAGACCGAAGAATGAATTTGTGTGAAGTTGTGAACGATGAAATGAATGGAATGAATGGTTGAGCGTGAGCGTAGTGAATAGTATCGCCAGTGCTAAAAATAATTTGAATGTTGATATGTGTTGCCAATATAATAATATGGGTTAGAATCGATTATATTCGCTTCATCACCAGAATTAATGGCTTATCCGTTAATACAAAGCAATCACTTCCTATTTATTTCGTATAGTTGCCTATGTATAAAAACATGTCAATCCATGAACCTCCCGTATTTTCAACAAAAATCGATATTAGGTAGGTATTATTATTACTGTAACGAATAGCAATTTCAAACATCATTTATTATTCAGTCGATAATTTTATTTAATTTATAGTGCAGTTAAAAGTAGCAGACACAATTTTTCAGAAATATATAATGTGTAATCGTCATTGACATAAATATAACTTTGTTTAATCCATGACAGAGAGAGATAACAAATTAGTTACACAATCGTTTCAATGTAATACATAATGTAAAATTTTGGAATATTTGTTCAGTTTTACCTTACGTTATAGTAATATTTAAAATTTTACTTGTTCCCAATAATTACCTCTCTATTATTATTTTTGTTTGTAGCCCAACATAAATGTAATTAATATAAGTCGTAAACATTATGTATGAAGTTTAACTTTTGGAATATATTACTCGATATCAAGAATTGGATGATGTTTAAACTGATGATGTTCGATGTCCTTATCGATTTTTTTGTACTCGACCTAAACCAGCGGCAGCTTGGCTCGCACAAGACAAGACTTTTATTATGCCCGATTGATCTCCTAATTATGGACCGTTAAATTAATAATCAACATTTATTTTGCTGAGTAGACTACCCTGTACAAAATGCAATGTGACCAGCAATGAATAGTCAGATTTATACGGCCTTATAAGTCTGTGGTAGGAGCAGTGTTGCCAGGTATCACTTAAAAACGGTACATCTAAGACCGTATTCAGATTCAGATTTTTAGCACATTCTGTCGTATTTTGAGACACACAAAAACAGATTTGAATAGAAAAAAACTCAAATAATACAAATCCCGTATTTCATGGAAGAAAATACCGTAATTCAGTTTTTAAACCTGGCAACACTGGTTGAGTGAGAATGAAATGAGTGGTTAAATGGGAAGGGCTAAGATGTAGATAAAGTAGGTATAACAGTCTGATGGCAAAATGGTAATTAAAATTGGAGACACAGCACTCCCCATCGTTGGGGAAATTGGAATAAAACTTGTTGATCGTTGATATTATTATCATAGTTTTAGGTTCATAATAGCTACTAGCTGCCCGGACAGACTTCGTTCTGTCAAAAAAAATTGCAAAATAATATTGCGACTATAAATAAAATTGAGATGTAAGCTATCCTATCTTTCAAGTTGGATCAAACTGCACACGGTGTGCAAAGATTAAAATCGGTTAAGTAGTTTAGGAGTCCATCGCGGACAAACAACGTGACACGTAATTCAAATTCAAAATCATTTATTCATGTAGGTATCATTGATACACTTATGCACGTCATTTTTTTAATTTACCAGCTTTTCGGAAAGGTGCTTTGTCATGGAGGAGAAGAAAAGCCGAAAGAAACTCCTCAGCACATCTTTTAATTTATATATATTAAGATTATAAGACAATTCTGGTTTATTACCTTCAGAAGAAAATGTATAAAAGACAATATTACATTATGAAAATTTTTATATTATTAGATTAAAAAGTGATTATAATTAATTATTATAAGTCACTAGGTAATTTACACAAGTAAAATTTAAAAATTGCCATCTGTATATTACTATTTTTTATTAATTTGAAGAAGAGAATAAAATATAGATAATAGGTACCTAATATTAATGAATTGCTCCTCCAACAATTATTCAGTTACGTGATCTTACATGATGTAACTTTTCATGTCATATTCACATTTTTGCAAGCTCTTTGTAACATTGTTTGTATTCTTTTAATTTCATTAATTTAAACAAGTCAATCCTAAAAGATGATAATCTTAATATTGTAGATTGTCGTTTAGATGCACCTTTTTCTCACATGTTTTCTCAACTAACATTGAAAATAATATTTCTTTTCTTGTGATCGGTATTAAATCGAAAAAAAAAATTATCATTTTAGAAAAATAAAAAAAAATCATACAACTGTTTTTTTGACTTCACAATAAAATTGTTAAAGTTTAAAAAAAAAACATTAGCCTATTAAAAACCTATACGTGAAATTCTGGTAGACCTATGTGTGGAATGGTATGGTATACAAAATTTAATTAAAAATTATAAAAATACCAAAAAAAAAACATTTATTTATAAAAATGCAATAATTATAAACATTATAAAATAGGTAGGTACTATAATACGGCAATTACCTACGGCTTTATGGCTTATTATTATATTATGGCTTTGGCATATTTGAGGAACTTACAATTTTATTTATACTAACAATAAGTATATGTCTTCAGATATCTAGACTAGTTACCTATATTATATAATAGGTACTGTATACAACATTTTAAGGACAACATAAAAATACAAAAATACATGTCTAATCTCTGTTAGTCATATTATAGACTTAAGATTACAAAAGAGAATATGCTTTTTTCATGACACATTTTAACTTAACTAATAAGATAACTATTAATTATTACCTAAGTATGTATATATAATAACCATACAAGGGCATGGCCGGATCCAGTTTCAGACTATGGGTCAATTTAGAATTTTTAGGTCAATTTATAATTTAATTTTATAAATCCAGCCAGTTAAAATATACATATATAATGAAATTGTCATTCTTCATAAGACTTCATTGGTATTTGAATGAGCAGTATTATCATTCTCGTGAAGAAAAAAATTCAATAATTTCTTTTCATATGTATCTCTTTTCAAGTAATATTCAATATCTGGTCTTCCTTTGAAGGCATCCTTGTCCACAATAGTTTCATATATTTCTTTATTATGCAACATATCTTCATCTGTCGGCATCAGCTTTAAGTAACTGGAGACAGTTTTAGCTGCATCTTTTATTTTATCCAAATGGTAGTAACTTATTTGCAGATAATTCAGTACATCAGCTAAAAACTCTACACCTGAATTATATTGTGGTTTTAATTCATCTTGACATTTCTGCCTGCATAACAAAAGTGAGGCCATGTAATTTGAGATAGTCTTGGCAAATTCAGGAGACCATTCTTGTTCTGGTAATCTCTCACATTCAGCACGACAACTGTTTTCCCAGGTTAGATATCCATTTAGGGCTTCTTCCAAGCTTGCTATAGTTTCACCCCATTTGTTTTGATTATATGCTTTAATGCCAAGTCGATACAAAATTTTGTAGTCTTCACTTTCCAGATCTATTACTTCATTAGGATCAACTTCTGGTTGCTGAACATAATATTCTACATTAGCTTTCATTGCTTCTTCATGCGGATTTGCTACATAGTAGGTGTAAGCAGCTGAGGCAGCTTTGGGTAATGAATACATTTGGAAATAGCATAAATGGAGATATTCGTAAGGTCGTCTCGCCTGCAGATTATCCAAGATTTCATAAGATACATTTGCATGCAGTTGTACATCCTTAAAGCCTTGGTTATGACATGATGTTAGACAGTTTTTAGTATTGAAAAACATTTCAAATATGTGTAAGTCCTCTATGTTTTCTTTTATGGATGGTTTCAAATTATGTGACCTACATTTTAATCTACAATTTATTATTATAGACTTGTAGAGTTTATACAAATGTAATGACTCTTCAAATTGTAATATACACTCTGTCCATCTCTCCTTCGTGTAAGCTTGCACGCCTTTTTCGTACGTTTTGTCCAAGGAAGCAAGTTTTATAGAATTACACACTGTGATGCAGTATAACATTAATAACAAAAGTTTAACAGCACACATTTTTAGTCGATTACTAATTAAAGACTTCTAAAATAAATTTACTTTTTAAAATTAACTTTAAATAGACGTGTGACAAATTCATATGGCCTAAACTAACCTGATAAGCCAACCATGTGGCGTATTAATTACAATTCAGTATTTTCTATGATGTCATGTCATTAAAGATAAGATTTGAACCATAGTCCGTTGGTTTGACCCAAATAAAATAAACAAACACTGAACACAAGCACTACACAACACAAACAATGGCGGGTTACGGGCAGTGTTACCAACTCTCAAAAATATTTATCCCTAAAACTAACTCAAAAACCCCTAAAATAGCCCAAATTACTTGGAAATCCCCCTAAAATTTTTTTTTGGAAAAATAGTTAATAATAATCAAAAAATTATATATATATTTATTTATAAATTATGCATGTATTTCTATGCCTTTAAGTAAAATCTATTTTAATAACGGTGATAATAATTAACTTTTTTGATTCTTCATTTGATTCATTCATTGAACTTAAAAATTCTTACAAATAAATCAATTCCGATTACTATATCGATTTATTTTGTAAGGTAAATTCACAAATACTTATTTTTTGATTTCCATTTTTCCAGATTGCAGATTAATCTGATATCCTTTATTTAAATGCCAAAAGTCCCAGTCTCCTTTGATTGGCTAGTTCGTTCCAGGGCCTCTTACATCTTTATTTTAATCAATAAATAAAAAATAATTATGAAGATTCACAAAACCCCTAAAAATAACCCTAAACATATAAGACCTCTAAAAAATTCCATCTTGCATATTTACCCCCTAAATTTGGGGGGAAAACCCCTAAGTTGGTAACCCTGTTTACGGGACTTACGGCCTATGGGTACCGGTCAGTGTTGCCAATGAAAATTTTTGGAAGGCCGTGTACATTATGGGCGCCATTGACATGCGATCGATCGGTGCGATCGATCGCAACGATCGATCGGTTCAAAAGTGCCACTCATACACGAACGATCGGTCGCAACGATCGATCGCAACGATCGATCGCTATCAAACATTTACTTGTTTGACACGGAAGGATAAAGACGTGCTCAAATAATTCAATACGTGCCCTACAAAATGGAAAATGAACTTCTTTTCCTTAGCTATGTGGCAGTAACTTTGATTCGGCTACAAAAGAAAAAAATAAAACTCTACTTGATTACAAAACTACTAAATTATCCGTTTACACGTATTAATTTACTTAAAATTTAGTTAACTACTTAATACGTGTAAACCGAACATAACCGAACATTTTTTTCTTTCTTTCTTTCTTTTTTCTTTAAATATTGAATTATCATCGGTCCTCGATAGGTCTACGAAGTTTGGTCTTCCAAACTTAGTCTTAGTCTAACTGTTTAAAGCTAATATAAAGCGTTTAACTAGGTTTTTCTTTCTTTCTTTCTTTTTTTTAATATTGAATTGTCATCGCGGCATCGGTCCTCGATAAGTCCACGAAGTTTTTTTTATGGAAATAGCCGACAATCGAGCTGACGATCTACCTGATGGTAAGTGGCTATCGTCGCCCATGAACATTAGCAACACCAGAGGTAAAAGCGAAAAGTAAAAGTAAAAGCGAACCCCATGAAGTAATAACAATAGTAATAATGGTATTAATTAACAATTAAAATCAATATTACCAATATAATCCCTCCGAGGGCCTACCACCAGCGGGCCGGATTTAGTCGCCTCTTACGACACCCATCCAGCGTGGGTTTGGGTTTAGTATTCTAAAGCCGCCCCAATACGGCAAAAAAAATATTTGTTTCGTCCATCGAATGTTGATAGGTACGTAGTACCTACGTAACAAGTACGTAACGCACTAGCCAAGGCATTGAAGGCATGCGATGCGTGCGGTGTGGCGGCCGGCATCAGAATGAGACAAAAATCGCATCGGTGATCGCAAAGGTCCACACACTGTCGATTCATCGGTGCGATATTCAAGATTGCATAGATTTTTGTTGCGATCGCCGATATCGTCTGCGATCAAGCAAATCGTTCACGATCACAACATACACTACCGATCCGTCGTTGCGATCGGTCGGCAACGACGGATCGCACCGATCGATCGCATCGTCAATGGGGCCCATTAGATAAAAAAGCCGTGTTTATATGGGAAAAGATCAAGTGTGGGCCGTAGCTAACTAATTACGCAATATATACCATCGGTTCAGCGCTCGAACTAAAGAAAAAATACTTTTCATTAGCCTACATTAACATCAACATTAGCCTAGTGGCGCTGTTTTAAGAGTTTTAACATTCTTTAAATGTTTGAAAAACAATAAATAAAAAAAAGACTGTGGAATTTGCGAAAAGCCGTAGATTTTGCTACGGCAATAGGGTTCCAGCCGTAGCCCGTAGATTTTGTGATTTTTTGGCCTGAAAGCCGTAGAACACGGTAATTGCCGTAGCATTGGCAACACTGGTACCGGTGCCACAGAGTACATAAAAAGACATAGAGTACTTTATTATAAAGATAAGAAAGAATAGATTCTTCCATACATTTTACAGAGCGAGATCGCCAGTTATAAAATCTACGTGAAAGACAGAGACAAAAATATTATTTCTTGTCCCCGTCATATTATTTATCACAAGTGCAAATTACAATGGTGAGTTGTAACAAACAATGAAAAGTGAGTTGGCTATTTGGAGATTTAAAGTTTCAGTTTGCTTTTTAAGCAGAGAATCGTAGTAGTTTAAGAATAGTTTTATATATGTTTAAGTACGATGGTATAATGCTACCCGCATTATTCTGGGCCACTCGTTAAATTGATGGTGAATTCATTTTAATTGAATTTCAACTTGAACAGCGCCACCTACAATTGATTCCCGATAACTCGTAATGTAGTGTTTTGAATCGTGTAACTATAGGTGTACCAGCATCTCATGGCATTTTTGACAAGCAGAACAATGGGTTTTTGATATGGCAATGAAAATTTTTAAAACTAACTATTGTCGAGCGGCTTGTCAAGTCAAAGAAAGAGTTGTATGGAATTTTTTTCTTTTTCTAAAATGATGATTATTTTCGATTTACTGTCGAAAAGACCTTTACGATCACAAGCCACAAATATTATTTTCAATGTTTATTGAAAAACATGTGAGGAAAAAGTTGTATTTAAGCGACAATCTGCATTATTAATATCATCCATCTTGTAGGATTAACTCGTTTTGATACTTAGTTTTCGTGATTATATTTTCTTAATAAATAATCTACATATGATTTCTTTGTATGTAAGTAAGATTAGCAAATGATATTAAATTAATTGAAATAAATAATACAAACATTGTTACAAATTAAAGGTAGCAAAAATTTTGTGAATATGAAATGAAAAGTTACATGATACAAGTTCACGTAACTGAAACGGTGGAGGAGCAATTTATTATTATTATCTATTTGTTCTCTTCATCAAATGAATAAAAAATACTAGTATACAGATGGCAAATTTTAAATTATAGTTGCATAAATTAATGTTAGTCACTGTAATAATTAATTATAATATAAAAAAATATGTGCTTGTCTCAAAAATAGCTTTATTTTCATCTGAAGTTAATAAACCATACCTACATATTATATTGCCTATTATGAAACTAACACTGTTAAAAATATCAAGGATCAACAAGTTTTATTCTAGTTTTCCCAACACTGGGGAGTGTGTTGTCTCCAATTTTAATTTCCACATTTTGCCATTAGATTCTGGTAGGTATACCTATATAAGGTGCCAGCAGAGCGCTCACAGAGCGAAGCGGCAAATAAATACAGCAAGGCGTTATCAAAATATATGTAAGAGGAGAGGACCAAGGTGGTAGCAAAAATCTACAAAATATACAAAAATGTTTGTAATGTTTTCGATATAGCCCAGCGATCTCTTGCACGTGGAACCCAATAAAGGGCCAGCTTTATTTATTTATTACAGAATTACTTATTGTATACAAAACAATTACTTAAATGCTATGGCCAAAAACGGATTACACAAAATATACTAGTAAATTTTTATGAACAGTTATTCTTGAAACCGTGCTTAAAAGTAAGTGTGTGCATGTGTGTGAGTATGTAAGTGTATAAGTATGTGCTTTGCCTGTTCTTCAGCCAAGTACGTAACACTGAGCACGGGAAGATGAGAGAATTAGAGTCTAGATCAAATAATTGATGAAGTCCCAGAAATATAAGAAAAAAACAATTAACAAAATGTAGACCATTAACTTTTTTTCAGGTCCGTGACCATTAACTAAAAAAAGATTTCAACTTTAAAAGACAAAATTCATTCAAAACTACAAACGCATTTACAGTGACGGATTAACCCTTAATCAAATTAAGCAATTGCCTAGGGCATCACGTCTGGGGGGGGCACCAGAAGAAGCACAAAAAAGCACAAAAAACCACGTTGACATACGGATAGGGGGGCCCACAGGCGTGGATTGCTTAGGGCATCAAGTAGTCTTAATCCGTCACTGCGCATTTAACGTTACAACAAAGAGATCCAATTAAACTATATATAACACATTGTCAAATAACATAAATAATGAATATAATCAAATTTTCAAGTTTAGGTATGTAGATATAGCTAAAAATAGTAAATTTAGTGATTGGGCTACTGTAGGTATTTATAAAAGCAGGAACAAGATGTACGACCTCTATGCCGAGAAACAATACAATTTTTCTCCATCTTTCCAGGAGCATGTAAGAAATTATTCAAAAATCTTTAAAATAGTTTGCATTTAGGCGAAATCAATGTACATAAAGGACAAGATTATTAACTTGGATAGCAAAATAAAAACGGCTTGGAATATAATTAGTAGTAAGAATGGTAACGCAAAGTCTTGTGATTTCAGTTACGAATTGTTGATTAATGATAACATAATCACTAGTGATAAAGACGTGGCAAGTGAGTTTGAAAATCACTTCCGTAATATTCTTAACGTTAACTAGTTCATTAGCTTCTTCGCCGACGGAAGCACTTTCTATATTAAAAAAATCATGTTAATGAATGTAATATTTTATTTGAATTTAAACATATAACCACTAGAGAGTTAATTAACGCATTTCAGTCTCTGAAGGTAAAGACTTATGGGGCATTTTGGTAAAAATAATACAGCATATCATAGATATTATAGCACCATATTTGGTCATAGTTTTTAATAGATGCATAGATCTGGGTATCTTTCCAGATCTTATGAAATGCAGCAAAATTATACCACTTTTTAAAACAGGCGATAAAATAATAAAATACAGGCAATAAAAACCGATATTAATAACTATAGACCAGTTTCTGTTTTACCAACTCTTAGTAAGATTTTTGAAAAGATAATATTGAATCAAATGCTATCCCCTTTCAACAATAATAATTTATTACATCCTGATCAATACGGTTTCACTAAAGGCCATAGTACAACCGATGCAGGGGCTAGGCTTTTAAAGCATGTATTTGAAGC
This sequence comes from Thymelicus sylvestris, assembly GCA_911387775.1. Taxonomy (NCBI): domain Eukaryota; kingdom Metazoa; phylum Arthropoda; class Insecta; order Lepidoptera; family Hesperiidae; genus Thymelicus; species Thymelicus sylvestris. The sequence goes on from OU426886.1 coordinate 9,755,549, forward strand.
ATGGGAATCATCACAAAATACCATAGGTGACATTTTGTGACTTATCTAAGGCACTTGATTGTGTTCAGCACGAAACATTGCTGTTTAAACTTGGCCACTATGGTATAAAAACAAGGCCCTTAGCTTGATCGCGTCTTATTTGAGTGATAGGATACAAAAAGTTAGTATAAAAGATATTAAATCATCGGGGTCACCGGCTGTGTTGGGTGTACCGCAGGGCTCGATCTTGGGTCCGTTTCTTTTTCTGGTATACATTAACGATTTACCACATTATGTAAATAACCAAGCGGATATTATACTATTTGTTGACGATACATCATTAATATTTAAGTGTGAAAGGAATAAAGTAAATTTTGACGACGTAAATAGTGCTCTTTCGCATGTGTCGCGTTGGTTCACTATCAATAATTTGCTTTTAAATGCAAAAAAAAAAACGAAATGTATAGAGTTTGTACTACCTATTGTTAAAAAAGTCAACAAATCTCTCAAACTGAATAATGAAATATTGCATATGGAGGAATCCACGGTCTTTTTAGGGGTGACCTTAGATAATAAAATTCAGTGGGGCCCACATATAACAAATCTCGCGACTAAACTCGGTAGGGCTGCTTATGCTGTTAGGAAAATAAGGCAGTTTATGACGTCGAAACTGCTAGGATGGTTTATTTTGCATATTTTCACAGTATTATGTCATATGCCATCTTGCTGTGGGGCAAAGCAGCCAGTATTGAACAATTTTTCATACTACAAAAAAGAGCTATAGGGCTATTTTTTTGCGTGACAAGTTCAAAGAAATAGGTATACTTTCAGTAGCCTCACAATATATATATAGTAATGTGGTTTTTATACGGAATAATATAAGCGCGTATAAACAAAATTTTGATATCACTAATCGCCAAACAAGAAAAATGCACCAGTTAGTAACGCCATCTTACCGTCTTTCTAAAGTGAAGCGATCTTATATGGGCCGTGGTGTACAGTTCTATAATAAAATCCCAAAGTTAATACGTGATTTGCCAGTGGAATTATTTAAGAAACATGTAAAATCTCATCTTTTAGGCAAAGGCTACTATGAGTACATAAATGACAAAGACGCATGGAAATGACCAGATCTGCAACCAGTTTCGTACAGGCTAGTGATACTTTTTTGTAAGAAATATACCAATGTATTTTATTTTTAAAAGATGTGCTGAGGAGTTTCTTTCTGCTTTTCTTCTCCTCCATGACAAAGCACCTTTGCGAAAAGCTGGTTCATTAAAAAAAGACGTGCATAAGTGTATCAATGATACCTACATCAATAAATGATTTTGAATTTGAATATGTCCAATATTAACAATGATATAATAATGTATAAAAGAGGATGAGTCAATGATATTATATCTATGTAGGTACCTATGAAAATAGAGTATGTAAATCACGTTATAGAAGGACAGGGTTTATTCGTGCCAAAAACGTACCTACCTCCCTATGTCCTATAAGATAGGTCATGGGAGTAGGCGACTAATGTTTTATCCTATCTACCTATTTACTATAGCTTAGTTCAGTTTTCATACCTATTGCGACCGAAGTGTTTAAATTAATATAAATATAAATAATATAAATATATTATTTAACTCTGATAAATTAGTGTTTATTATGTACCTACCTCAGATGAACTTTGTGGATAAATAATTGTCACCGTAGTGTGATTATGTAGATACTCTGTGATTGTCACAAGGCTGTCATTTTCATTGCGCTACTCAGTTTTTGCTTGATATTTATTTTTAATTGTTTATTTATTTGATTCAGTTTAGAATTTAAAAAAGTATGTTGTAAGTAAATCTTTCAAGGGTAACTATTATACTTCAATAGAAATGACTTACAGTAATACTGTTTTGGTAGGTAATTGGAGCGAAGAGAGACTAAAAAACGAGGTAGGTACTTAAATATATAGATTTTTAGTTTTCTGGTGTTATAAAAGCGATTAGATTACAAACTGTCAGCATTCTTATGGGGCCGCGCAGACAGAAAGAGTTCAGCCGTTCTGAGTTCTGAGTTCTGCGTTCTTTGTAACGTTTGTAAAAGCTTGCGTTCTATTCTCAGAAATACAAAGAACGCGGAACGCAGAAATCAGAACCCAGAACGGCTGAACTCTTTCTGTCTGCGCGGGCCCTTAGAGCTGCCATGCCACCTGAAAACGCCTAGATCGCATTCAAATCATTGGTAGGGAGGTAGTAGGTATAATTTGAGTAGGTTGCATGAATTGAATGCTTTAGCTAACAATAAGATTAAAATGTAATAAATTAAATTACATAAATGTATCTAGTACTCCGGAGCATGGAATGTTATACATATATAGCAAACTTTATAACACCCGTTGGCGGAAAAACCCAAGTCATGTTCTACAGGTAGGTATGTAGGTAGGTAGGCAGGTATAGGTATGTCGCTTACTTTAAGGCAATGAGCCTGAAGCAATCTGATTTACAGGATTGGGTAGAGGCGTGTGAGCTCGAAGGCACCATTGTAAGTTGTAAGTCGTAAGCCGAGCGTACTGGTTTCTGGTCAAAGCCATTCAAAGCAATGTTTGTGCATCGTTCCACCTTTGCGCAGAGCAGACAATAAATTGCTCATAAGGCAAAAGAGAAAACCGATATATTGGGCCGATATACTGCGTCGAACTTGACTCTTGGTGAATGACGGGGGAAACAGTGATAAGGTTTGATAAGATGCATTAAAATCACAGCAGAGAAGCATTGACTTATACAACCGTACACCTAGTAGGTACTGCTCCCACCTTTTGGATAGAGCCACTCCAACTAGCCAAATGGATTCTGTCAACCGCATCCAGTACAAAGTCAACGATCACAAGCTTACAGACTAATTAGAATCGCTTGAGTTTAGAAGAGATGAAGGTTCTTTCTGCATATTCTATCGATAATATGACGGGAAATGTTCCATTTTCGTCCCCGCTCAATACACTGTAAAACCAGGTTCCACCAACACAACTTGGATACCTAGCGTTCGTCTACAGTTCGGATTTCTCGTCACTTCTTACCCTCTTGTGTAAACTGTGGAAAGAATTTCCTATATTGGTGTTACCCAATGGTAACACCGATGGCATAGTACAATAGTAGCAGATGGCATAGTACAATTACTATGCCATCTGCTCACAATAAAAAAATATTTTTTAAATTAATTGATCAAGTCTCTTTAACTACCTATCTACTCGTATAATTTTTAACATTTAAACATTTTTTAACAGTATGAATTCAAAGTTTTCTTGCGCAAGCGTGACAGGCGCGAGCTGTTGCTGCAAAGATCACGAACGCTTTTTAGCAATCTTCTAAAAGAGGTAACATCAGAACAAGGTTTTGATAGAATAAAAATACTGTATACCAGCTCGGGCGTCAGGCGACAGGAAATTTTGCTTCGTTGCTCTTTACATCCGCACCTGACGCCATTTCTATAAGTATAAATGCATAAGTTTTGATGCAGACTTCACTACATGTTTAAAAAATGGTACTTAGTTAATTGTGTTTAATTCAGGTAAAAATTACTAATCACCTCTTTACATATGTATTTCAGAGACCACTCGCTATAAGCGGAACCTTCGTTCTGTTTGGCTATAACGTTCAAGTAGTCGCCTCTGATATGCCAGGTAGTGTATAACTAGTACGTTGAGTTACTTCTGCTTAAGCGTATTAATATCATTACCTAAATCCAATTATTGAAGAAAGTATTCAAAATAAGGTAATAAAAAATTTCCTTAATTTTAAAAAGAATGGTCTATCATTGAAGATACAGATCAAAGCACGAGGGATTGGCTTAGCTGGTTATCACATCTTCGAGGATTAACTGCGAATAATTTTATTGTTTTAGTTGCAGTTTCGGAGAATACGTAATCAATATAAAATAATTGAATCGCCCGCATTATTCGCGGGGCCGCAGTGCCTTAGTGTTACCTTTCAGGCTTTTCTATTGCGACTGAGCGCCGGTTACCACTTTGCTTATTTGTCACACAAATAAATTTACCTTTCAGTAACCTGTACGGATTGAACGTAGAATAAAATGCAAACATATTAATTAGTTAAAAATGTTTGTTTTTGGATCTTAGGTATTAAGTAGATATAATAAAATGTAAAACACAACGGTTTCAGCTAAAGGGAAATCTGTCGACGGCAAGCCTAAGTATGGACTGGCGTTGTCAAGCCTTGTTAGCGAGCGGCAAGTGGACTACATGCAAAACATAAACGACGGCTGTCTCATGACACTCTCACCTATTACCACGCCATGTTGCCGAAACACGTTTGTTATCCTCAGGTCTCAACATACATCCATATCTTAATATTAAACTGGAAGCGCTCATATCCTGGCGGCTTGTTTCAATCCTGTGATCAACAAAGTTGAGCAACAGCGGACCCGGTCGGTCGTACGATGGGTGACCGCTAGTGGCAAAAAATTCTTGAGCGCTTACGTGCTTCGGAGGGCATGTTAAGGACTGACATTTTTATGTGCTAATAAACCCTTAAAAAACATTTTTCTAGACGTCATTCCGAATCGAATGAGCTATCGCACATTTTTTAGGAGCTTTATTTCTATTAAACACGTAGATGGCACTACATACGTCGTCTTGAGAAAAAATAAAGTCTCAATTTTCTTTAAAAAATAACCCATTTTATGTACTTTTACTCGTTGTATTTTCTAGAACCCCCCCCAACCCAACCCCCCCCCAAACTTGAACCTCCCCCGAAACTAAAACCTGGCTACGCCCGTGCCGGAGGCCCTCGGGCACCATGAAAACTTCCGGCACTTGACTTGGCTACTAACCCCTACACCAATCCGCACTAGAGCAGCGTGGTGGAGTATGCTCTAGGCGTAGAGTGCGTGCTCAAGAGTAGAGACCCCTGCTCAGTAGTAGTCCATCAACGGGTTGAAGCCAAGGCTATACTAAACTTAGTCTCTTTCTATTATTGGTTAAACGATTAGCCGAAATGGCTGATGTAGAGTTTCAAGTTTAGACTACAGTTTTAAGGGTAGAGTTTTAAGTTTTAGACAGTAGTCTAAACTTGAAACTCTACATCAGCCATTTTGCCTGCAATTTTATTGATACTTGCTTTTTATAACGTAGATATTCACTAAAAAACGTTTTATTTATTTATTTAGTGCTGCGGATGAATCTTTACATGGCGAGAAAATGAAATATGGGGACGAATTTCTTTTAAAAGCCGAAAATTACGGAGAACCTGAGGTTAGATTTTAATTTAAACTGTAACGAACACAAAGTACTTAATCACAACGTTTGTAAGTCCCCTAGGTTGGACACCGCTGAACTTTGTGACATTTATGATTCATATAAGATCAAACCAAAACGGTGTATGGTAGGTAGTAAATTTGTTAATGTTTTGTTGTTAATGTTAATGTCTTACTATACATGTCTTATAAATTAATGCTTGACTACAATCCCACCTGAAGGTAAGTGGCGATGTAGTCATGGGTGGTAAAACGCATTAACTTAGTAAAAGCCTCTTCACTCTTGCTTCTAGAGATAATCATAATTTGTTTTTTCCTTAGAGCAGCTGCAATAATGAGCTAATGTTTAGCACGGTCTTCCACTTTTCTACAATAAAAGAGAGTTTGTATACGTACCTATTATACATTTCCGGGTTCATAAAAATGACGAAAACCATACGCCCGCGAAGTACGAACACGATTGCCGGGATCCATTAATAAAGTAACGTGTGTTTCGTCTCAGGCTGCACCACTGTACGTGAGATACACGCCAGAAGGCGTCCCGGGGCCAGCGGACCGCATGCCAATTAGGCTTAGTGCTACTAAGGATTCCAATTGTCGTTGGATCACTATGCCCCTTCTGCCTTGCGATCGGCTTGAGGGGCTAGGTAGCCCTATTAAGGTTAGAAAAATCTCATCAAAAACATAAATGTGAAATGAGAGCCAAGTTCAAAACAAAAAAGAAAGAGATTTGAGATCTAAATGCTAAAGTTTTATGTACAAAATCCTAAAAATTTAGTCACAAGAACCTGTAAATCAAGCTCTACATTTGACTTGGCTAGTTTTGACGTGCAGTACAGGCTATATTATATTCGTTTGTTATCTTGTCTGTTATTCTGTCTGTTAGGTTGAAGATTAGAAGAAGAATGCGCTACGTTATGATATTGTATAACATTGCAGACTGGTGCTAAACTTATAATAAAAAATTGTGTTGCTGATAAAAGCCTTTGCGTCATGAATCAAAGCTGGATGCAGACATTTTTTGGAGCAGTAAGTTATTTAATTGCAAAATAATATTAATGAGCGATGATATTTACAATATTATCAGTAATAATAAAAATGATTTAAGTAAAACATTATTTATATATGAGTAAATATACTAAGAACAGATCACAATCTTTTCATCCGACTTTATGGTACATTCCAAACAAACTTATTAGTTATTTATCGAGTCGGTCACGATGCGTCATGCATTTTTAAACTTTTATGAATGAAATATATCTTTTTGTAAATCTTCTTTCGTGAACTTTTGTTACTGAAACACTGAATTACTTGAAGTAATTGCTTTATAACGGGCCTAACTTAGCCAGGATTTAACTTGAAAAGGTTTGAAATAGACGTACCCTCCAATGCTTCCATGTTGTTATTTTGTTTTATTATACAAAACGCGTGTTTTTTATTGCCATTGCAATATGTGAACAACATTGTATGTTTAAATTTATTTATCTATTTAAGTGGACTCCTTTTAAATACATTGTAGTAATTAATTTTATCATTGTATGAAACTAAACTGAATATTTGAATAAACAGGAGTGTGGAATAACATGTCGCAACTACATTGATATTCATAAGCGGTTTACTGCAGAGAATATCTTTACACTAGTTAGCGACGTGGAAACTAAAAGTAAGGACTGAACTCGGGAAAAATGAGGCAAATACCATCATAATAATACTTATACTGTAAGATCCTGATCCTTTTGAAGATTGAACAAAATACTTACATAAATTAAATAAGTAGGTCCTACTTGAAAAGTAATGCTTAAAATTATTGTTTTGGAAAAAATTATGGATGAAATGATTAATGAAATGGATAAATAGTGATGATTGTTGTTAATTTATGTTGTATCATTATTAAAATATTGTATAGTATCATTAAAAATTACTGTAAAAAATTATGAATAAAATAACGTTGCAAAACTTTTGTTAAATTTTATTCCGATCTTGTTTTTGAAATAAAAAGTTAGTTATTATTGTTTTGATAGGATTTTACAGCTACTGATAGCAATATTTAATTTATTGAAATTAAATATTTCTGAATCATAGAACAACAAAATTTGCCCCCTTAAACTAAATATACAAAATCACATAATTTTTCAGTCGCGTGTTCCTACTTATTCACAGTACCTATTACGGAAACGAAATGAAGGAAGCGAGGGTTACAAGTATGATAAACCTACATAACACTATTAACTATTCACAGATACTGTATCATCTTAAACAATTATAATATGGACTACAAGTAAGTTTCAATGATGTGAAAACAAGCCCAGACTATCTGGCCAGGGGCTAAGATGTATAAGATGTGAAATGATACAAACGTTAGCTTTTTCTCGTTTCTCAACTAGAATGCTCAACTTCGACTAGTTCTGAACTGATTCACTTTTATGCTGCTCAGTAATGGTTTAAAACTTCTACTTACTTCTTTCAGTCTGAGTGGGTTAATATTTATAAAAGATAGATAAGTAGTATAGCATGAGAACTGAGTACCCATATACATAATTTTACATGGAACAATCACATGAATGTAAATCATTTGATAGGTACATTATCTAATACTCTAAATTCCAAAATAGATCCATCGATCCACATCTATCCACGACTTCATTGCCACTTAACAACTTGACAGCGGAGTTTCAAAATTGACGTTCGAGTTCTAGGATCACTTCACTTCACAAGTGCGTACTAGATGATTAGATAATGACATGTCAATATGATGCAAGTTCGCTTTTGTTTTGTAACTTGACAGCGGAATACACGATGAGTATGAAATTGAAGTTAGAGTTCGAGTCTCCCTTCACCTCGCAAGTGCGTACCAGATGATTAGAGAATCACATATCAAGATCTCGGACTCGAACTTCAATTTTGAAACTCATCGCGGATTCCGCTGTCAAGTTACAAAACTGAATAGCCTTGCAGGTGGGATTTTAGGTAAAATGTCACAATGCGCATCTATTTATTAACGTAACATGAACGTAGGTATTAACATTTACTACATGGATACAGATTTCGATTAAATGGGGTAACAAATGAATTATCGCTTGGTAATTACACACTGTTTCAATAATTTATTAAATGTACCTACCTAACTATTATGACACAAAACCTACATAAACATAACATTTCTATAATATCAGTTAAGCGATCATACATTTCACTTACTGGTAGGTACTTTTAATGAAGAAGACTCAGAAACTTTTACCGAGAAATTTAGCAAAAGTTGTCACTTGTCACTTCACGTTGAACTAGCGAAAATTAATCAAAAGGAAATCCTATTAGTAAAGCTCTTTGTCCCCACTGATGTCGCTTTGAACTTAATAAAAAACTCGTGGGGATAAATTTAAGCTTGGTTGAAATGTAAAGTTTTCTCTAAATTTTGTAATCGTTTTAGTTAACAATTTATAGTATTTTATATATTGTTATTATTGTTAAATATGAAAAGACAATTTACCATCATAGCTGTTATAAGTACTATTATGTCTTCTGTGATCATAGGTACCATCTAAACGAAATACTTAAAAATATGTAATTATAATTGAGTTATCGATCCACTTCTCAAAAGAAAGAAGCGATGCGTGCTAGACGCCCGTCGCCTCAGTAATTGTCTCCGCCTCGTTTATTATACAGAATCAAATCTGAAGACTTCCAACTTTACGTCACCTTGGAGAACATGAATAAGTCATATGCTTCGTTATAAGAACCCATTTAAAAGTATTATCAACATCGGAGAATAACACCGTAATGGGAGACCGATGCATTGTTTTCCGCAAATATTACTCGATGCGGAATGGTAAATGAGAAATGAATAATATCATTAAGCGCTATTGTTATTGATACGTTTCTACATTAATTGCGTAATGAGCAATGCGCAGTTTTGTCTCCCTATCAACTTTAACATTTTAATACTTATATAGTAGGTATAACAGAACGAACAGAAGACGAATGGAATGAGTAAAATGGTATCGAACTCCATTATGACCTGTCTGTTATTTACTACAATTATATTCCTACTTTATACTTTAGCACAATTTCATTTACTGAAAATGAGTTGTAGGTAATTAGGAGTTATTTCATCAGTTAAGTAAACTGAAGTCCTTATAGAGGCAAAGTTTGTACGTAGACTCTACGACGGAGCCTAAAAGGAAAGTTACGAATTAAAATAGCTTAATGTATTTGACGTTACCTTGCACTGCTCTAAGGATAAACATAAAGAAATGGAATATTAAGGGCTATGGAAATCTAAAGTAGCTTTTATAGAGTATGGTTTCCCCTCGTATTTCCTTTCAGTAAGTTCTGATTGCAATTTCAGAAATGAATGTTGCTTATTACTGATAGTACCTACCTATATAATTTCCTTTTCTACAGACTACTTTGTGCCCAAGGAATTTCCAACATTTAGATTAACGTTCATATTTAGGAAATGTTTTTCTATTTAAATTCAAAGGAAGTAAGCTTACCAGAATTGGATTAAAGTAAGTACCTTATTCCACTTTGGCGTTGTAAAAGGATCTGTTTTCTTGTTGACGGTGGGTGCCCATGGTCCAGAGCAAATGTGTTACTAAAATTATTTTTATATTTATGGGTATCATATAAGATAAAGAAAATCCCATGCAGATTCTAAGGCATTTCAATAAGTTTCAAGAAGTCTGGCCACGACAGCGTACAGTACAATGCCATGACCGTGATACGAACGTATCTGCAGTTCTGCACACATGGAAAGCAACACAATACCCTTTACTGTGCACACTGAAAATTGTTTACAACATTATTGTTTTGTAGCATCGGTATCAAGTCCCCTTATCTTTAAATTTTTTTTTCTCATTTAGTTTCTAAAATGTCTAATAAAAATGTACATAGGTACCTTTCATAGAACCACGTGTACGCTACTTTTGATCTATAATCTGAGGATACTACGACAAGTTGTACTTCTACAACTTCAAAGTATAAAAACTATTTTTTTATTAATACATTTAAAAAATAACAATTTATTCATAGGCTCAACTTAGCTTCTTGAAACTGTTCATTCATGAGCTGAGTGCGCTTAGTACTCAATACACTTCATAGCATATTGGTCCTGAACTGAAGTGGAAGTTGGCAGATGGCGCAGCGATAGAATTCAGAGCACGTACCATGCAGAGTGTGATTCTCACGTGTCAAGCCAAACACCTTCGGCCGGCGCTATTCCAACACTTTAGGCCTTTTGGCCTTTAGCAATGTTTGTTTTCGTAAAACATCCTAGTTGAACCTAGTGTCTGCCATCTAGCCTAGCGATTATAGCTACTGGCGCATGTCTTTTTCTTATATCTTATAAATACCTATATCTACTAATTTAATAAAACTTTTTTTGTGTATGATAGACATTCATAAGGAAGGCTATTTTGTAGGTACCTATAATTTTAAGTAATTCCTGACAAAAAAGAGTTGCTTTTAAATTGCAATAAATAAGTTTTTTTTTCTTATTTTGTAAATTTATATTTTACTTTGAAAACTCTCAAATTAGAACAAGGAAAATAACACTTCAATATTGCTCACTACAAAAATAGTATACATAAAATTATTTGTAAATAAAATGTTATTTAACCACTCATTTGGCTTATGTTGATTGTAACTGATTAACCAACTCAATTAACTGCAGGCGCGGTCGGTAATTACCGGATAAGCGCTACAGTCCAGACAAAATTTCTTGACCGATGTGTTTCGGAGGAATGTCGAAAATTTAGTACTAGACAGGATCGATAAACCACGTTAGAGATCTTTGTTTGTTTGGTTTAAGAAATTCCGATATTTTGGTGGACTAATCTCTACTAATCTAACTAAACTAAAGTAATGGTACGTAGGCCTTTTCAATTAAGAGAACAGACCGAAAATTGTAATGGTATGAATCATATCATTTTATTTAGGAGCTAACGAATTAATATTATGTTTGTTTAATATGAGAGATTTTCCCCTATCTCACACACTGTTATACCTTGGAGTATAAATACATACATTGTATTTTTAAAGCTTTTATCTTTGTGAAGTCAAAAGAAAAATTGTAACAATGTATTAAACTCTACCATTACACTGTTCTCACCCTTTATTCTAAGTTTGATACGTGTATGTTTACAATACGCAAATATACCCCTACGGTGTTAAAATGTAGAAGATACTTATCTGCCCTCAAAGTGTATTTTGTACAAAGTGCAGTACCTACGTTGATCCCTCTTTTCACCTAAAGTTACCTATCTGAATTTATATACGAGCTGTGAATTTCCGAGGGTTCTTTCATTGTTATACTGTATACTCTGAATATCTCTTGCAGTCTTTATCATTCCCTCGTACGTATTATGTTGTTTTCCTTTTCATTAGATAACATTGGGTATACTGCTGGATTAGAAGTTAGACTGTTTTTGTCGGATTGTTGTTCTTTTTATTTTTACTGTTTATGTGTTTTGCTTTTAATGGATTTCATCATTGATTAAACTAATTCTTAACACAAAGAACCTTTAAATAGTAAAGAGTTGTAAATTAATTTACACCATGTAACTTCTGAATAGACATTCAGGCAACGATTCTCATGAAATGACGTTCATTACGTGCACAATAGCCGCGTTAATACTAAAATCTCGAAGCGGAACAAAGCTTTATCAATGCTTCTGAGAATCATTAGTCTAGCTGCTGGACTATAGTAGGTACGATACGTATATCACCAGTAGCACTGATTCGTCCATTGAGTTATTCTGTTCCCATATATATCCCGTTACTTACTCGTACATTGTTTCAACTAATATCCTACTATAAAGGGTATACTCGTTAGTGTGAAAATTTGTGATAATACTTGGATGTGTGTCTTTTCAGCACACGTTAAGCGTTATAAAGATTAAAATAAAACTTGGCATAAAGATAGTCTGGGTTGAAGACAACAGAATAGACATTTTATCCCGTTTGCATATTCCCCTGGGGATGATTGAGACGTTTATTATGTTTGGATATTGTTTTGTGTGATACTCTTCCGCGGGGAACAGGTAGACTTGACGATCTGAAGAAGAAAGCGGGTATCCGCAAGATTGATAAGGCACAGGACAGGTCAGAGTGGAGCTTATTAGGGGAGGCCTATGTCCAGAAGTGAATCTTCAAAGGCTGATGGATGGATGGACGGATACATATTAATTTGTTCAGTTTATCATCCTTTCTTCTTGCAAACTTATATAATTATGTAGTCGTATCTTCAATAAATAATAGTTTCAGTTCGGATTGTAACCTCTATACGATGTGAGCAAGGTAATGTTGCTATCCTATTCCAAGCAAACTTCGGCAATGGCCTCAAGCTTGGTGTCGTACACAATAGAGGTATGGCACCAACTCTTTGCAGTTGGCTAGGTCCCTCGATTCTTTACCACTCAGAATAATCCCGACATTCGGAAAGCTGGTTCATTATCTGCCTGGTTATCATTACTATCCTTCTAAAGCCGCATATAAATATTTTAAATATTTTTTGGTTACATTATTGTAGAGCCAGTTTCCAACAGGTTCTTCGGTTACTCCATGACTGCAGGTGTGGATTAGCTGTTTTTAACAGACTTCAAAAAAGCGGCCAAGTGCGAGTTGGACTCGCCCATGAAGGGTTCCGTAGTAGCAAGTAACATAATATAAAAGTTCTTGAAGTACGTTGTAACTTTGATCGAGGTAAATTGCGGTTTACGATTTATGACGTATTAAAAAAAAACTACTTACTAGATCTCGTTCAAACCAATTTTCGTTGGAAGTTTGCATGGTAATGTACATCATATATTTTTTTTAGTTTTATCATTCTCTTATTTTAGAAGTTACGGGGGGGGGACACACATTTTACCACTTTGGAAGTGTCTCTCGCGCAAACTATTCAGTTTAGAAAAAAATGATACTAGAAACCTCAATATCATTTTTGAAGACCTATTCATAGATACCCCACACGTATGGGTTTGATGAAAAAAAAATTTTTGAGTTTCAGTTCTAAGTATGGGGAACCCCCAAAATTTATTGTTTTTTTTCTATTTTTGTGTGAAAATCTTAATGCGGTTCACAGAATACATCTACTTACCAAGTTTCAACAGTATAGTTCCTATAGTTTCGGAAAAAAGTGGCTGTGACATACGGACGGACAGACAGACAGACAGACATGACGAATCTATAAGGGTCCCGTTTTTTGCCATTTGGCTACGGAACCCTAAAAAAGGAGGAGGTTCTCAATTCGACTGTATTTTTTTATGTTCGTTACCTCAGAACTTTGGACTGGGCGAACCGATTTTGATGATTCTTTTTTTAATCGAAAGCTGGTGGCTGTCATGTGGTCCCATATATATACATTTTACTAGCTATTACCCGCGGCTTCGCCCGCGTGTTCAAAGGGAAGTAACAATGAGTTGTTTAACATGCATGACTCTTTCCTAGATATAATAACATAATAATTAATAACAATAATTCATAAATAAGTAACAGATCCAAAATTTAAAAGATACTAAGAGGAACCAACTGTAAAACCTATGACCCTCCTCGACCTTCCAACTGTAAATATAGAAATTCATGCATATATGATATTATTATTATCTCTAATCCCACCTGATGGTAAGTGGCGATGTAGTCTTGGATCGTCATATACTTACTTTTGATATACTTTATATTTACAGTTGGAAGGTCGAGGAGGGTCATAGGTTTTACAGTTGGTTCCTCTTAGTATTTTTTAAATTTTGGATCTGTCACTTATTTATGAATTATTATTAGTATGTTATTATATCTAGGAATAAATCATGCATGTTAAAAAACTCATTGTTACTTCCCTTTGAACACGCGGGCGAAGCCGCGGGTAATAGCTAGTAATTCATAAATAAGTGACAGATCCAAAATTTAAAAAATACTAAGAGGAACCAACTGTAAAACCTATGACCCTCCTCGACCTTCCAACTGTAAATATAAAGTATATCAAAAGTAAGTATATGACCATCCAAGACTACATCGCCACTTACCATCAGGTGGGATTAGAGATAATAATAATATCATATATGCATGAATTTCTATATTTACAGTTGGAAGGTCGAGGAGGGTCATAGGTTTTACAGTTGTTTCCTCTTAGTATCTTTTAAATTTTGGATCTGTTACTTATTTATGAATTATTGTTATTCATTATTATGTTATTATATCTAGGAAACAGTCATGCATGTTAAACAACTCATTGTTACTTCCCTTTGAACACGCGGGCGAAGCCGCGGGTAATAGCTAGTATTAAGTATGGAAGTTTGGAAGTATGGATAGTATGGATGGATATGGAAGTATAGAAGTATGGACAAATACGCATCATAATGGATCTTTCCATGGGAATGAGTTGTTTTACTGCGGTAAAAAGTAGCCTACGTTACTCTCCAGCCTCCTACCTATCTCCACACAAAAAATCTTACCATAACATCGCTCTGTTACGACGTGAATCACGAACAAACAAACAAACAAACAAACACACTTTCGCATTTATAATATTAGTATGGATGTTATTATATCTAGGAATAAATCATGCATGTTAAAAAACTCATTGTTACTTCCCTTTGAACACGCGGGCGAAGCCGCGGGTAATAGCTAGTCATACCATAACAGCGCTCCGTTACGAAGTGAAAGACGGACAGAAAAACACACTATCGCATTTATAATATTAAGTATGGAAGTTTGGAAGTATGGATAGTATGGTTGGATATGGAAGTATAGAAGTATGGACAAATACGCATCATAATGGATCTTTCCATGGGAATTAGTTGTTTTACTGCGGTAAAAAGTAGCCTACGTTACTCTCCAGCCTCCTACTTATCTCCACACAAAAAATCTTACCATAACATCGCTCCGTTACGACGTGAATCACGGACAAACAAACAAACAAACAAACAAACACACTTTCGCATTTATAATATTAGTATAGTATGGATTGAGATCTGACAATGGCATCCATGATAAAATCATATAAGTCTTAAATTTGTATTAAGTATGTGCGCGACAAATGGACGAATAACTCAATATCACGCCAACCGATTTCGATGATTCTTTTTAATCGAAAGCAGGTGCTTGTCATGTAATCCCACAAAAATTTGAACGAGATCTGATAAGTACTTTTTGTGTAACTTTGAAGTCGTTTATTTTTTGTTAGTAAAATTTAAGATTATGAGAATTTCATTTGTGTGCCAAAAATACACACACAGTTACAGATAGTCAAATATGCATAAAATGTCCCATGTACTTGGAGTTCGGAGAGTATTTCGGTCGACAGTCAACCCTTCCGAGAAATAAATTAAGGAAGAAAACAATTTGTTGATATTTTTTATGAATAGCGACACAATGTTTAACTGTTATCGTTCTTTCAGAATGTTTTTGTATTTCCAAATTGTTGCTACAGTTGTTCGTTGTTCGTAACTTTTCCCACGTAAATAATTCATGTCTCAAAATGCCCTATTCAACATTATTTAGTTTGTTGCGTACTCTGTGTAATTTTGGTGTAAAATCACTGTGCTCGAATTTCAGAGAACTGAGCTATTTACCTGCAGGGTGTATTTTGCGTTTTATTAGGCTATGGTAAGGCTGGCATGATAGTCACAACAAACTTAATTGGGCCGGGGTGGGATATCTCAGGCGGTGGTTAGGTGCGATGTGGCCAATGCTTGTAACACACATAATATTTCTTGTTATAAAACTTGGTAATTATAGCTATTACATCGACTAGATCGACGAGATGCAAGATGGTCACACACTTGGTGCTTCTCAAAATTGACATGGAAATCTTTGATTTTAAGTATTGAAGCCTTTTACAAACATCTATTACTTTGTTTTATGATTAATTGATCTTTGGAGCTGCAATGCCGAGACTGGCTACTACATACGAAAGTTTTTTTATTGGCTCCAATTTGACGAGTCCTCATTCTCGCGCTTCAACAACAGTAACGAATACTATGGCCAGAACTGAATATTAATTTTGTTAACAAAAAGTTAAGGTCTGAATTCTTCATACGTTGATGTCGGTCGCTTACATACATTGTGAGCTATGAAGCCTCACACAGCGAAGCTGAAGTGGCTGACGTTACAGAAAAACCTAACTAGCCTAAATATCAATGAGTTTGAAGGAATCAGGTGGATGGCGTGTATTATAAAGTACTATAATGTTAAGCTACTTCTGCGGCCGACTGTACGTGTACCTATAGTCAGACATCCTCCATTCCAACAGCGATATTTTCTGTTCCTGCAGGAAAAGAAGATTGCACACTCAATTACATTAAAAACTGTAAAATAACAAAGGAAATTAAATTTCCATTTGTTACAATAATGGGCTTAAGACAGAATTACTAACTAAGTTAACAAAAACTTCTTGTCTTTATCTACTGTCTTTCTCAGAGGTTACCAGAGGCCAGCGTGGTCGTTGATGTTATTGCATTAATTTAATATCATCGAATTAATATATTAATCGCATCTGGATGTTGTTCAATACATGATAGAATTGCATAGGTAATTTTAAAACAGCACAGTTATTTTCATGGGCTCGTTACATTGCATTTGCGTTGAAATCACTGCTAAAATATTGCCGATGCGGTCAGCGAATGTTGCCTTTTTCGCATGAGGCGAATTTTTCAAACCGTTCTATAAAAACGAGAATTATTAATATACTAGAGTCTATCATAGGCCGTTTGATCAGATTATATGCCTCCAATCAATATTAAAATAGGTGCATGATTAAATGTAAAAAATAATAAGTTTGAACTGAATTACGTTACTTAAAGAAGAATGATAATGATTTGAAGATGTATAAATAGATTGTGCATTTAAAATGTGGTAAATCTATTAAACTTTGCTACTCTTGTTTTTCTGTAAACACGTAATAAAAAAGGAAAAGTAATTCAATAAACTCGACACAATCCTGAATTTAGAAACAAGTGGATAAGCCTCACCAAGGTCTATAAATAAGCCTAAAGCATCTGTCAACAATTTAAAAAAGTATTTTCCTGAGAGGTAATCTCGCTCCCCTTGTTCAATGTGTCTACTTATTATCTTTTTGGTTTCACGAAAACTTTTTCTCCTGTCAAATTTTGAGGTGTTAATAAAAGTAGGACATTACTCAGACAAGCAATTTTGGCTTCCGTGATTTTAACGTGATCAAAAAGAAGTAGGTAAAAGTTTTATCAAAAATATTAATGCGTAGGTATGTATCTTATAAATTAGGTAATAGTACAGAAGAAATAATAGTAGGTACTTATAAAGTAGTATTTAATACATAGTGGTGGTGGGTGATTGATAGAATAAAAATATTTATGTTCTCGTAATAACAAGTGAATAATAATTCGCTATAAAATAATAAGCATGTATTTATTCAGATCGAAAATACAGCTTAATTGTATGCAATAATATAACACATAGTTACGTTAAACAAATGCAAATTGCGCTTTTAGTAAATGTTATTCATAGAACGGGAGAAACTTCGTTTGTATTCAGTGGAATTACGCTGTGTTGCTTCGAAAAACAAATGACGTGGGCCAAATTAGGCCATGGGGAGGAATTGTGCTCATCACGTGTATATTGGATGCTAAGATGGCCATGCCTGAGAAAGAAACTCGGTGACTTTGTCTGCCACTACTGACTACAAAAATAATTAATTATTATCATAAGTGTTCCATCGTATCTGTTATGTCCGTCATTTTTGTTTTTAATTATAAAATATTATATATTAACTACCTACCTATTTACCATCTCAGTCAAGAAACTCGTTTCCTAGATGCCATCAAAATACATACTTCCGACATTCAATTATGTGGACTCAAATTAAACAATTCACATTTTATTAATAATAAGAACCAAGTACCTACACTATTGTACCTTTTGATTGACTTCAGAGCCATAGAATATAGCCGATATAAACTGTTATATAAAATAAAACATCGGAATAGCTACTGGTACCGATGAAGTTGTTAATTGTATTAGGTAATTAAAATAAAGGGTTGGGAAAGAATAGAAACAATTGAACAATGCAGAGCCTTTTGACTCAGAAAGGTCATAAATCTTAAAGGGGACGACACGGGCCCACGCAAAACTCTTTCTTTCTGCTGAACTTTACAAAGAGATTTGTGATAAATAATCTACAGCATTTAATTTTGATATATTGAATGTAAAATTTTTTGGTCGATTACGACACAGAAAGTATATTTAATACCTATTAAGTATAAGGCAATTATTAGAAATAACTGTTGAGGTAGATTATTAACTGTTGAGATGACAGACATTGTTATTTTCAAAATACGGCATGTAAATTGAAAGAAGGTAGGTGGGCATTTTCGCCAAAAAGTGTACATTTCGTTTTTACCGTGTCCCCTGACTTCATACTTCGAATTTTCTTAATTATAATGCCCAAATATAAAATCGTAATTTTTTTCTGTTTCTCTGTTTAATAATCTTTACGGGAACACCAACAAAAGTTGCAATTATTGCTTTATATAATTTTTATTAATAATTTAATAAAATAAGACCATCGTTTTTACGATGTCCCCTGCAGATTTCGACTACAAAACATGCGATAAAACATGTTTTGTATGTTCGATAGCATTCAAATTTGGGGCTATATAACATTAACTGAATATCGACAATATAAAAAAATCATTTTTTATTCAGTTTTTGACTGCTAATTAGCAGAAATAAGAGTTTAAAAAAAAATTCAAAAAATGGTTCGGGTGGAATTCCACCATCCGTTACCGCGGTTTTGTATTTTTTGTAAATTCTACCATGAGAACTGATAAATATTACGCATGGCAAATCATTTTTGGATAATCGCATGACAATCTGCGCATGGTTATGTCAGTGTTTTTTCAGTAGTTTTCCAGGGATTAAGTAAATAAAGTTGAGTCGACTTCGTAGCAATTTTGAAGTTCCCTTCCGAAACAGCTGATTTCTCAAGGTAAATGTAAATATATTTTTATGGAAATGATTATATCGAAAAGCTAATGTTTTAAAGAAACCTATATGTTAACATTTTCCTAGTATATATAATTAGATTTAATCAAAATTTCAATTTCAATATTCTATTTGGGAATCCGTTACTTCGGTTCCGAAACTATGCTAGTGGTAACGTATTATGTGGAAGGCAAAAGTAGCGGAATGGAACAGATAAAGTTGATGTTACGCTGTGGTAATTTGGTTGACTTCAAATATTTTTTATTATGTTTTAATATGGTTTTTTCTAATTGCTGTCAGATTATTATATGAACTGTTTTCAAATCAAATCAAATCAAATCAATTTATTGTGGAATATAGGTACACATGTTATAATATAGGTAAAAATTATCAGCTATATCCCTGCCACATACGGGCATATAATAATAGTTTAGGTCCATAATAAAATAATTAGTTATACATCAAGAAACAATAACGAAAGAATTTTAAATTTTAAAATTAAGATTAGCAAAGTATGACAATTAAGCAATTAAATTATAAAGTATTAACATCAATGGACTTATCAATAGAAAATGTCAAAAATGATAAGAAATGTTATATTATGTAGAATAAAGTAATGAAAATTAATAATAATAATAATTCGCTATAATTTATTGCGGCAAAAGTTTTTGGAAACTTTATTCCTAAAAATAGCTTTATTTTTGTTTTAGTCTTCTATTGTTTTTGAGTATATTCAACTGTATTGGGGTGGCTTTTACGACGCTTAAATTGGGGTGAAAAATATGGATCCCAATCCCATGCTAGCATAGTAGGGTGTCACAAAAGGCTACAGAAGCCGGCCCGCTTTGTTATAAAACTGCACATAAGTATAATCTTATCAATAGGTATTAAATATTAAATAATATGGATAAACTTCTTTTTAGCCCATACCCCCGATTTATCTAAATTTTGGTATGGAATACCTGCGTATTTCAACACGCTGAGTAATTTTCAGAAATTATGCGGAACGAGTTTTTCATTTTTCTCCCAAACCACTGGCTCTACCAGAAAAATATAGTGTACATAAAATATCAGTCTTTTAATGGGCTTCAACTTTTGTAGAAAAACATTTTTCTGTAAAATCAGTACTTTGCCAAATAAACGTGAAAAACGAAAAATCATGTTTTCTTCAAGGTGACCATGAATATGAATGAAATATACTTATTGAATAAGTAAGTACACTATAGTTTTATAGTAAAGTTAATTTTGTGATAGTCTAGTGGTTAAAAGACTTCTGCCGCCTATTTGGGGACTTGTGTTAACAGTGTGTGTGTGTCTGATACCTTACTTTCCATTCCATTACTTCGAGCTTTCTTATCCGTGACTGTCCCCAAAAAAAGGAAAAATAAAATATCCTATTGTTAATTAGTTTTCCAAGAAAAGTTATTTATTTTATTTTATAAAATTAAGGAATAGTTTTGTTTTCTCTTTAAAAATACCAAGATTTAGACTGTTTGGTTTTTTTGCTTTTAAAAGACAAAAATATAAAGTAAAATGACCAAATAGTAACTGACGTAGGTAAATGACACGCTAACACTACGTTTTAGGTTGATTTTACTGTTTTTTTTTAATTAATATATTTCTGTATCCCTAGTGAACCTAATTAAAGACTAATTTTACCAAAACTGTGTTTAAATATCTTTATATTGTCATTTGTATAGGTCACCGAATGGAACAATTTATTGTCCCGCCTTACAGAAAATGTCCTGTAATTTTAATTTCAGTAAGTATTTTATCACCTTATTATATTTTCTGGCAAGAAAATAACATAACAATACAATGTAATTCAAAAAATCGTAAAAATTTCAACAAAAAATAAAAATTTAACAATTTAAGAAATGTACACTTTTTGGCGAAAATGCCCAGGTACCTAATGCTCTAGTTGCACAATGGCACATGGTCCTTTATCCAGCACAGGGTTGGTGTTAGGTGTAAAGCACAGTAATAATACCTAATTATCATAAATTCGCTAATGAATTATACTTCAAATCAAGAATAAGCTGAGTGTGCTCTAATTATCCTATTATATTGAGAACAATAGCGTCGTTGACGCCTGAGAGTTATATGAAATCTGCGCTAATGAATGCAACCTGGCTGCACATTCATGATATGTGCAGTCTGCACAACTGCGCCGTCACTTTTTACTTATAATTAAATTAATCATGTGATGTTACCTAACAACCAATTAATAATAAATATGCTTCACATACTGTACTCGCATCGTAAATAACATTATTATTCTTACTTCATTTTGATGTGGATCATTATGAATATTACTCGTCTGGATCATTATCGACTTTTATCACACACTAAAACAAAATAGAAGTACAAAGAGATATTCGTACAAGTATTGCATATCGAAAAATAAACATTTAAATAAACATTATTTACCTAACATGATTATGTGTTGTATCGCTTTTTAGGACAAGGAAAGTAGGTACCTACCAACATTAAAATGAATTATATAGTTACACTTGTCGTAAAAGGATGCAATTAAACCGAAAAGAAATGTACATATTATGATAAGTTTCACTGAATTGTTTCCCAGGTAACATTCAGTTTTAATAAACGTAAATTCAATGGAAATCTGTAGAGGTAGTAAGAAAGTACCTATCTGTGAAGGAAGTAGGTACCTATAACACTGGAACTTTGAACGATCGATTGATGTACCTACTCGTTGTCTCACTAATTAGGGCCTTTCGTTAGCGATGTTAAATTATATTAGTTAGTAGGTGCCTTTAGTTACCTAAAGTTTAGGGACCTGAATATTCAAATTATAAATTGCTAGCTTGGGTAATATGAAGTTCATCATGTTCGCTCAAACATACTATAATTTGGCATGAAGCGAGGCAGCTATGAACCTAATTGCAACAATTAGTTGGCTGCTATATGGGATATGAGCCTAGATTTCAGAAACGGTAATCAACAGCAAATTTGGCAGTCAGTTTGAAATCTGAAGAGGATTTGTTTCATCTTCTGATAAACTGGGGTTAAACAATTGAGTTAGGTTTCCATATTACCATTGTTTGTAAAGTAAATGTACCGTTTAGTTGAAACCTTTGATAGACTGTCGGCAGTTATAATTAACAATTATATAATTACGATATGATTTTAAAATCAAATTGTTGTCTGCAAATAGAAATGACATGTTCTTTAAGAATTGATTATAGTTTTTAAGTTATTGTTAACGGGTAAGTGTGTGACATGTGCATCAAATGTATTCTAGACCTAATACCTATCCTTGGAACCCAGTTTCTACGACATTTGTTTGACACAATATGTGTTGTGGAGTCACGGCTGCAATGCCTTGTCTGTGCGTGTCAATTAACGACACCCACGAAAGGGAATCCAATTGAAATTTAGATATCTTTACGTAGACATAAAATAGAAATCTCTTTAGATAAATGGTCACTTAAATTAAGTCATGACGTAGGAAACTTTTGTCGCCGTCATCAAACTTTTCGGTCTATTTATAAAGCGGCCGTCACTAAAGTTCAGCAGAAAGAGTTTCGAGTGGTACCCGTGTCGTCCCTTTCAAGATTGCATTGTTCATTTGTTCCTATTCTTTGCCCTACCCTTTATTTTCAGTGCTCTTCAGTTTTACAATACCTACACGTAATCGAGACTTTTAAACTGTAAACGTTCTTTTATGCCATAGGTATACGTCGCAACTATAGTAGGTATACAATCATGCTTGTATCGAAACTTTGTAAAGAGCCTGTCATTGCGTCTGCCGTTCACTTATTAAAAAAGTTCACCACGTTGAATACAGTACATTCTCACTTGTCACAGACTTACTCTCTGTCTGGTTCTTCCCTTCTATCACGGAAATGAAATTTGATTGTGACAACGGTTTGTACAACCAAGGGTCCATTCAATAACCGGGTAAGTATGATTACAAAAACAGAAATTAACAATAAACAATTCAATGGCTGCAACCGTGTGGCTTGGTAGGGAAGTTACTGGCCAACCCAAGTGTCCTAAGGTTTCATGTCGCCAGGAGGCCTCCGACATGGCAAAACGAATGTTATCTTACTATTACAACCGGGACAGATGTCTTTAAGTGCCCTTCGAAGCACGAAAACGCTCAAGAAACTCTGCAATAACAATATTTCTTCAGAAACTCGCTTTAAGGACTTCCGTTATTCAAATACCACCACTCACCAACCTGGACCACATCTCCACTTACCATCAGGTGGGATTGTGGTCAAGCATTAACTTAATGTAAGTAAAAAAAAAAATTAAAATGTGTGCAATTCACACGTAATAGAAGTGAAACCTTCAAAAATTTTGTTTTCAAGATAATGAGACGAATATAAAATTTCGGGAAGATGATAATTGTAGGTTTTAGTAATAAAAATAGTGATGCCAAGTTAGATAATTATTTTACATTTTATTGGTATAGGTACTGTATCATTAAATTTATTCAGACTCAAAGCTTACATTTTCGATAAATGATACAAGAGGCTTATAGTAACTAAAGTATGAAATGCTCCCCTTCCCCCTCCCCTCCCCCCTCCCCTCCGTCCTTTCCTTCCCCCTCCCCAACCCCTACCCCTGTACAATGCTTCTATCTCACTTCAGAATTTATGTGTCTGTCTCTTTTTACTGGACAGTTTCGTTTCATCGAATTTCAAATCACCCCCGTACTAAAGAAGTTTTCACTTCAAAAAATTATATCTTTTACCTATCTTCTTCGGACATACGTCAACTGAAAAATTAATAATGAAACACGATCCCAGCTTTTCGAAATGCGATGAAGATAAGTGCATTTGTAACGCTTCTCATGTTCTGTGCAGCTTTCGTTCAGACAATGTTCGATTTCAGAGATTCTACAGGAAGTATGAATTATTCAAACAAAGTGTGGCGTAAAAGAGTCTCAAAGGGAAGACGAGCTCCTATTAGAGTTTAAAATTGACAGTACGATCTTATCCGCAGTAGCGCGACGTGCGATGTAGTGAGAAAATATTCGGAATTTCTAATGCCTTCGCTTAAATGCATATTATATTATAAATAGCATGATAGCAATTTTCACTTAAATAATAGGGGTTTAAATGTTAATTACCATTTTATCGTACTGTCCATTTGTATGAAACAGCAAATTCATACTTAATTAAACCTCTAATAGGTACTAGCACGGATAGAGATATAATAGTAATTTTAGTTTTCAATGGTTATTAATGGAAAATCATGTTTTTCCTCATTCACAATATACTCGTACCTGCTTAACGAAGAATCATTACAAAAATATTGTAAAAAATAACGTAATCAACACCGATAGACTTTGTGCCTAGAAGTAGCTATTCACAAATATTGATCTGCACAAAAATTCTCGCAAACATAGTACAATCAACAGGACTACTCAACGAGACAAGTGGGAATAAACGACATCTCACACCCACGGGACTAGCAAAGACCGACATTGCCGAAATGCCGAAGACAAAGGCCAATATAGCCGAAGTGGCTATTAGATAAAGGCCGACATTGCCGAAACGGCTATTTCAAGTCGATTGACAAAATAATTTGCGCGATAACTGTTTTGTGTTTCAACTGTACCCGATGATGACTGGAAGACGGACTGTCGAAAACAAGTGGCTGTGACGACTTCGCGATACCGTCTAAATGCCGAATGAGACACATCTATGTGCAAGAACGAAAAAGGAGGTTAATATAAAATAATTTACCCACATGAAGATATAAATTAGGTTCGTTACGGCCCTTAAGGCTACTTAATATTTTTATGGAAATAGCCGGCAAACGAGCTGACGATCCACCTGATGGTAAGTGGCTATCGTCGCTCATGAACATCAGCAACACCAAAGGATGACCACTGATGCGTTACCGGCCTAGAAAGAGAGAAGAAAAAGTAGTAAAGTAATAAATAATATATATTTTTAGGGTATTTTAAAACCAGAGATTCCTGTTACATAAATGTGTACCTACCCCGGCTGGAATCGAACCTAGGAACCCTCGCTTGCAGATAGTGTTACTAGCTATAGGTATACCAAGTAGGCGACGGAACAGAGTCGTCGAACTTTAATACAATTCTTTAAATGTTCACTGGTTTTGTAGGAAAAATAGAGGAAATCCATCACTGCGCACCACAATTGCTTCCTACCTCTCCTTAAGCAGACCACGTAAATGCCATTCACATGTTTTGTTGCGCAAATTTATCACTACATAGGATACGAGAATCCCTAAAGATTTCAATATTAACTGAAAAGACCGCGAAAATGATATTTATGTTATTATCCATGTATTTTAATTTGCGTATAAAGCCTTAACGGAAAAAAATGCATTTTTAATAAAATAAAGTCTCTATGTTGCGCGTTTCATTTAATTTAGGATAGTGTTGATACAAACTGGGACGCGTTATGAACGCGCTGCTTGATTAATTCGACACTACACAATTACTTTACTGTGCTCGTACATACGAGTATACAACATATGTACACTATACAAAGGTAGTATTATGGGGCGCTCCGCATGACGGGTTACCTTCATTTAGTGGTCTAATCTTCGTGGAATTATTATACTTTAAAAACATTTCAATGGAAAAGAGTAACCTAAGTATCGAATCAATAATGGTAAAAGCGAAAGATTCTTTCACCA
Source organism: Thymelicus sylvestris (assembly GCA_911387775.1). Lineage (NCBI taxonomy): Eukaryota > Metazoa > Arthropoda > Insecta > Lepidoptera > Hesperiidae > Thymelicus > Thymelicus sylvestris. The sequence continues at coordinate 9,781,382 of OU426886.1, forward strand.
TTTCAATAAGCTTTACCTTTTCTTATAAAATTATGAATTTGCAGTTAACTTTATTCACAATATGAAAGCTTGATTGCGGCTGAACTGATTTGTTTATTGTTGTTTGTATCGATTTTGAGATAGATGCATATTTTTAAGGATTATTGGAAAATATACTTAATGGGTTGGTTAAAAAAATCTAATCGTAACTCTGTGTTACTGAATTTCGTACCAAAATCATCTTAACTGGTATATTTATAAAATTGCCGATTTATAATTAATGCCGTGATACGTGAAACGGCAATTTCATACTAAAACCCCTGGCGTATGTAGTATCTCCAGTTACTCATTTCTTACTTACTATATCTAAGCTACGGTGGATCAATTTTGATTATCATAACAGCGAACAGCAGCGAACATAAAAAGGATAGAATATCAAAGGAAGATACTACAGAAAAATCTTTAAGTAACTAAATTTGTGTTTGCACGAACCCCATTGGAAAACCAAGTAATTTTCTTCATATGGAAGATGTTTTGCGTGAAGTCGGGTAGGCTTGGCGGAAAGAACGAAATTGGCTTGGATGTGTCGATATTATTTTATGTTGCGTGATCTTGTTTGTCGTTTGGAAAATGTTTATTACCTTTTACCATAAGAACAAACGTCTATTTTCTAATATTAAATTGTAACCGAGGTTAATTATCCTTATCACTAAACTTGTATCTATATTCTTTTAACTAATCTTGATGCTAATCAAGACGAAGTTAGAAAGTAAATCCGTACAAGCTGAGAGACTTAAATCCATTTTGAACTTCGTGTACATTTTGAATATAATTTCAAACAAAGAGGATAAAAGATGATATACTTTTTTACATTTCACCTTTACCTTTATTAAAAAGTTTGTGAAGTCGGTATTTGCTTTCCGAAGAATACAGAGAAGATAATATCGTTGATATTGGGAAACTTAGAGAATGGCTGGAACGAACAGGGCTAATATACCCGATGAGACGTACACACACACACATACACGATATTTGCTAAGAGCGTGGTACCCTTATGTCAACTGTTAATCGTATAGATACGAGTAGCGACGTGCTTTCGATTTCCCATCAAATGTAAAGGGATAACTAGGCTGTACCTATCTAGATAGATATTCAGTTTGCAAGAAGGTTGAAATTAGTGGTGTATTCGTTGATATTTTAGTTAGTAATTACTAGTTTTTGATTAAGTTATTTTAAATGTTACAAGGCAATAGAGTGTAAAGTTCGTACTATTACTCGACGCATGTGACTTCTCTTTAACTTGCCTGCTTTTGACTGTAATCGTATGTTTGTGCATTGTGCGTGCAAATAAACAGTGTCTATTACATAGTGCATAGCGTTTTATTACGAATTTTTCTCCAAACTTGTGCAATTACAATGCAAATTAATTTAATAGCACATTTATTTTTCCAATACTACACCTAGCTAGATACTAATTTGTCAGGGTGAAGGAAAATACTGTATTTAGAATTGTAATGGGGAGTATGACCACCGATACAAACTATTTTTGTTGGTCATACTAGTATGACATGATAGTATGACCTACGAGAATCGCCCAAAAAATACCATTCTGAGACTCATTGTTATGGGCGAAAGATACCGAATATCACTCGTCTTAGCCCTCAGCTTAGCCTTGGAGCCTAAACACATATTATTATCGTTAACTAGCTACCGTTTGGAAGATGCTGGATCCACATTTTGACCACCCTGGTTTAGATTATTGTATAAAAAGTAAAAACATACCCTTTACCTATCTATAATTATTACTAAACATTCCCCACAAAAATGCTCATATCTATTATCGTATAACTTACGTAAGTTTTAGATGATTTAATACAGCGTAATAAATCCTTATAACTAAAGGAACATGAACATAATCCCTTTGAGAACGCCATCCACAACTAACTTTACAAATGAAATGTTAGAGATTTCATTAAATTGAATCTGAAAATCCTTAAAATAAGTACCTAAGTAGGATCCAGCACGTGGTTATTTCTACCTAATAAGTTTTAATGACGTCTGAAGTTTAAGGCGGATGATACCTCGCATGCAAATAACGACTCTCCCTTATTCAGTGACCGGAGACTGAGCACTTTACATTTTTAAATTATTAAGGAGAGCCGACATTCATTTTTCTCCCTTCTTAAAATATTTCTATTAAAACCCTTGAATAAATTAATTCGTTTTTTAAAGAAAAACGAGAGAATCTAATATCCAGACGTGGTCCTTTTCTCGTCCTCATTAAGCGTGCCGTTTGTCCAGTACGATATTATTTATGGGTATTCATTATTGACGGGATGTAGTAGTTCTATCCATATCTTGAGTCTTAGCCAAGTATCCTGCTTATCGCTGACTAAAAACCTTTAAAATGGAATTGCTGCTGCTTGGCGATGGAAAAGCTTTTGAATTTTGGAACTAATAAGTAAACAAGATCAATGAGACATTTGCAGTAATATGCTTGAAAGTTAATCAGACATCTCTCAAGAAAATTTTCTCTCTAGAAAATCCTACCACCTACTGATGTTAAGTATAAATGTTAAAGTTTGTGAAGGTTGTATGTTTGTTACTATTTCACGCCAAAAAGCTTAATAGCAAATGGATAATTCCAGGAAATTTCGCGCAAAGCTGCGAGCAGAGCGTAGTTTTGATACAATACGCTAACTGTATCTGTGCTGCTGTTAATAAAAACTTATTAAAGGTAATTATTGTTTCTCCCATTTTTTAATCAGCATAAGAATTTAGCGTAATATCGCGCCAAGGAACTCTTATAAAAGGAGAGTTGTTTTTGTTTTCTGAAGGTGATCGCAGGATTTTATGCAAAGAATGGTTATTAGCTTAGGTTTTGTTTTGTAAGGATGTCAGTAAGATGTTACAGCAACTTGACTGCAGAGCTTTCGAAAACAAAATACCAAACAATTTCCAAAAACTGTTTCAAATATTTTTCCTAAATTCCTTAATACCTATTATTATAGTCAGAAACTTCTGGACTAATATTCAAATTCATTACGTAAACTGTTACCATATAATTACTTTTTAACAAAAAATAAAACCAACGAAAAAAAAAAAACTGAAAAGCAAAAAATAAAATAAACCATTTAGTATTATAAATTTAGATCCGAAATTAACAGTAAATAAATAATTTTGAGACCGTGCCAAACAAACAACCAAAATTAATTACATAAAGTTAATATTATGAGGGCAGCGACATGCGGTGCACACAGCAGCAGCAGGGCGGCGCACATCTTTTCGCCGTTTGTTTTTTCATTGGTTTGGCACCGCCTCAAAATTATTTATTTACTGTTAATTTCGGATCTAAATTTATAATACTAAATGGTTTATTTTATTTTTTGCTTTTCAGTTTTTTTTTTTCGTTGGTTTTATTTTTTGTTAAAAAGTAATTATTTTTTAATTTTTAGTTGCTATGATACTTATAATTAATAATAAATTATTGATTTTATGAATTATAGATTCAGTTACCAGGTAAAAATGTAGTAGGTGAAATATCAATCATCCCCTATTTTCGTACCTATAGGGGTAAAATTTTGTTTCAAAATTCAAACAGGAGTAACTTCAAGGTATACACTATTCAATAAAAAAAGAATCATCGAAATTGGATCATCCAGTACAAAGTTATTGGGGTTAACATGTAAAAATTCCGAGTAAAAAACGGGTGAATAATCAATCATTCCCTATTTTCGTACCTTTAGGGTGGGAATAAAATTTTGAAAAAAATATGGGACCAACTTCAGGACATACCCTATCCAATAAAAAAAGAATCATCCAAATCGGACCACTTCCTTTTTTTTTCGTCGGTTAAAAAATAACACACAAGCTGAAGCTGTTGTATTTCAGAACAATAGATACAGTTGTTCGCTGTCAGTAACCTTTCCCACGTGAATAATTCATGGCTCGCAATTTCTCATTGAACAAAATTATATAGGTACCTACAGCATTCTACACGTTAGAGATGAAATTATTTTAACAGGCGTATTAAATAAGAGTATATTATTCTATTGTTATCTCAAGTCCAACAGTGGAAATGGATGCCTTAAATAAATAATATTATGAGGAAACTATTTTATGATGAACATAAGTAACTAATCAAATATTCAAATATACAAATACATTAAGTACTGCATATCAAAGTACTCGTATGTACACGAATGTTACTGAATGAAGGTCCTTCGTGATACTCGTATACTTACTTTATATCTTTAGTTTAACGGTATGATTGGAAAAATAAAGATTGTTTTCGGCCAACGCTTAATATACCTTGTTACGGGAGAGCTGAGTAAACAAACAGATTACAGCGCATATGACATGCTCTCTGTCTCTCGGCAGTTGTATACTCGTGCGAGTTACCAAATCATATCGTCTGAGATAGCAATATCGAGCCAAATGGCGCCGTGCGACATAAACTAATTTTCAGGACAACACAAAATTCTATGTACCTACATAGTGTCTTGTTTGGCTTAGTTACAATGATAAAATGAATCAAGAATCCAATATTTCTAAGGTAAATTTGATATTTTATGAGGAAAAATCTGAATCGGAATGTTCAAATTTCCTTACACTCTTATAAAACTGGATGTTGCGCGTCAGTATCTATTTCTATGATCCAAATGAAATGATTTAATAGGCATCGATTTGATATCTTTATTACTAAATATGTATCAGGTTTACTACATTAATATCTCACTTATATTTGTCCGCGTTTGTATGAAATCATATGAGATCCCGATGCAGATGACATAATAATATGCGTCGCCAATCGCCATATCAAATAATAGCTGCCCGGGCCCCGGACAGACTTCGTTCTGTCAAAAGTTTTTTTTTATTAAAACCTTCCGTGTGCCATAAGGAACATTGTAAGCTATCTTTCAAGTTGGATCAAATTGCACACGGTGTGCACATTTGATTAAAATCGGTTCAGTAGTTTAGGAGTCCATCGCGGACAAACAACGTGACACGTAATTTATATATACTAAGATTATTTAGTAATCAACGTAATAAACAAAATAAGAAAATAACATAAGAAAATAATAATTTTTCAAGAAATTGCGTTTCGTTTATTGTTTGTTTAATATCGCCGTATCGAATGTTTTTCTCGATTTTTCGCGCAGGTTAGGGGGAGATGAGCTGGATCGTTTGAAGTCATTTAATAGCCGGTGAAACCAGTCGGGGAGGGCTACCGGCCTACCGGCTAATGCAATCCGCACATCCTCATTGATAAACCTTTGTTCTGTGACGAGTTTTTAGAACTTTAATCGCGGCCATTGTTCGCGTAATGAACGTCGCTTTACGGCACCCGTTGATGAATAGGACCAACCGTATTATGAAATTAATGAAAACTGTTGTTATTATTAGGCACGACAGGAAAATTATTTTGATAATAAGGTAGGTTAATGTTCCATGGTCTGATTTTGATAGTTGTGGCGCTTTAATTGTAATCAATTCTTTTACATATGACCATATTATTCGAAAGATAAAAATATAAATTGAACTTTATTAGAAGTGACCTTCACCCATCTGTTTAAAGTATGAAAAGTGTTTTGTACCTAATATATCAAATTCAGTAGGTATACGTACTCAAAAATATATCGCGTGTGGGTTAACTAAATAATTCCTTCTACAAATAGAAAGATTTTCTATTTTCCTTTCTCTCTTTCTCCCAGATATTACTGTTTTTGAGTATGAAGTTTTTGGGTTTATCTATGTATTCGCAGTTTCTAGACTATTGCGACGTGCCATTAATTAATTACTTACTTTCAAAAGCTCTTCAGGAGCAGATGGTGTAACATTATTAATTTGGTTCTTGTTTTTTGAATAATTTTAACGTGAACATTTAAAAAAGTAAAGGTTTAGTTAATTAAAAAAAGCTATTAGGTAGCACTAGTTGAGCATGAAGTCAAACTTTTTGGAGGCCAACTTAGCCTTAGCTTCCAAATGACATCGATAATATAACATGTTTTTTTTGCAGATGTAGCTTCTTTCTTACAGCTCAAAGCAGATCTAAGCAGTTGCTATATCGTACACTATTGCATTGAATTGTAAGCTTACGCAACTTATATTTTTCAAAAACAAAACCAGAATTACTTAATTTTGAATTTCAATGAATATATGGACAATGGCAACAATGCAACAATGCAACAATGCAACAATGGTCCAAAGTATGTATGTTCAATAAACAGATCTCTGTTTATTGAACATACATACCTACATACCACATTGGTAAAACTATCAATATCTATAAAGGTAAGGGTGTAGAATCACAAAGTTCCAAGCGTCTCAATTGCATACTCGGCTGGCAGTTAGACAACAATTTCACAAAGGACACACGCGTTACGGCAGACATGGGGAAATTGAGTCGAGGATGCACCTCGAGTATGCTTAAAGTGCCTTTATTGCAATGCCCAGACATTGCGATTTACAACAGGATTTGTGTGTATACGAGATTTTGAAATGAGTACTAAGTACTAAAGTCTAAAACAAACTCTATTTGCTTTTAGAGCGCGAGCGGATTCTGTTTCATTGACTTATTTCTCTTGTTCATGTTTAAGTAGCAAGTAACTATAACAAACATTGTTACCTATGACAAAAATTATTATGAACGGTCAGTCTTAATATTTTGCAACATTACCTAAGCAAATTTTTATCAGAGGGTGTGACTGAACATGAAGCATAAGGTTTATTCCTGAAATCTCCATCAGCAAAATAAACAGTGCTTAGTGGGGACTTCTAGAAATACCGGCTAAGTATGAGTGGGACTTGCGACAAAAGAGTCTCGATTGAAACGTATTGTGAGTGTATTTATTAATCTTAATATATATAAATTACGTGTCACGTTGTTTGTCCGCGATGGACTCCTAAACTACTTAACCGATTTTAATCAAATTTTCACACCGTGTGCAGTTTGATCCAACTTGAAAGATAGGATAGCTTACATCTCAATTTTATAGTCGCAATATTATTTTATTGCAATATTTTTTGACAGGACGAAGTCTGTCCGGGCAGCTAGTAGATTTATAAATACTTTTCTATGATCTAAAACTGACCAGTGCCCAGACTGTCCCACTGTTTAATTTACCAAAGTTCAATTTAATGTCACCGACGCAGCATCGTAACAGTTTAAAGAATATTTATACGTGAAGTTTTAATGGTGAATGCATGTTTTATGGGCGGTTGGGGAATCAATTCACAAAGCCCACTCGTGGAAGGGCAAACAAGGTGAATTTCAGCTCGATGTACCGACAACAAGCATGCGAGACTCGGCGGCGGGACGTGCTTCGAATGTCTTTATTGACCTGACGATACGCTAAAGTATATAACTTCCTAGTCGTCTACCTTTTACGACCAACAAGCGAGCGATCTAAAATGTATCGGACAAAGAATCGAAAAAAGATCAGGAAAGGTAAGATTTTAGGGCGTCTGCAAAATTCATGTCTAGCAATAAAATTGAATGAATTGAAATCCATTAGTAACTCTCCCAGTCATAGTAGCGGTTTATTAGCATAAGTAACTAGCAAGTTTTAAATAACGTAAACGCTCCTATTACCGCCAGTTTAAGCTGACTATGGATGAACTTCAGAAAATTAGATATACGCCGTTATGCTAGGACAGGCGTTTTAATTTATTCTTTATCATAATTAAATATTCTATGACATTCAGTACTTAAATTTAGTATTAAATGACACAATATTTAATAAATAATAATTTAATCTGAAATAGCGGCTGCTTCTATTACCGCCCGATGGGATGATGTTGTTTCTATTACCGTTTTTCATGTTTCTATTACCGACCACTGAAAAAGGAACACATTCTCCATACTATTAAATAATAAAAAAACAAAATAAATATTTATTAAGTTGGTATAAAATATTTGAGATCAATAATTACTATTAAAAACTGAGCTTTCTTCTTAATAATGTAGTTAAAGTACATATTATTAAAAACACTATCTACTGAAATTTTATAAGATGGAGGTTAATATCTTGAAACAAGGTTTAGTTATTCCAATCCGTTGGAGTTACACATTTTGCCATCAAATCGCATCATCAGACCCTGAGATAGTCTATGATGTAGGTATTAGTTTTGCAAAAATAAATTTATTGGCAAAAAATTTCTTAAAAACGGTTCCGATTCTCCTATTCAAGAGTTACACATTTTGTCTCCAAGGGACATCATCAGACCATAGAATGGTCAATGATGTACTGATTTTGCTGTGTAAATATTTACCAACAACAAAATATACCTTTTAACACGGTTCAATTATTCCAATCCGTTGAGGAGTTACATATTTCGTCTCCAATTCACATCATTACACCCTGAGATGTCAACGAACCGTTGAGGTGTTCCACTCTATATGTCCAGAACCCATCATAAGATCCTCACCATGATGTTAATGAGACCACCCTGAAGCAATCCCCTATTTAATACCGTTTAAACCATCCAAATTGGTCGAACATATAAAGAAAAAAAAACATATACGACGAATTGATAACCTCCTCCTTTTTTGAAGTCGGTTAAAAACTTATGTGTGGCCTATAGAACATTTATGAACACAGGAACTTATAGCAGGCTTATCAGCATTTTAACTACAGTACGCTACATACCTACAATAAGAGACTTTTATAAATAAGACCGTATGGGTCGGTAATAGAATTAAGTATGAAGATTCTATTACCGCCCAAAAAAGAAACAATAATAGGAAAAAATCCATAAGACAAAATATATGGCGTTAATTGATCCAATTATGTAATACACTCTTTAGAATCAAACAAGTTAAAAAAAAACAAGTAAAATGATGTATTAAAAGAAATAAAAGCTAAAATACCAACTATTGTAAAACATCTAACACCGCCATGGGGCGTTAATAGAAGCGACTTATAAAAATTATGTTTCTATTACCGCTCCAATGTAAAATTCGATTTAAACGACAAGCCATGGCCAGAACGGTAGTATTAGATGTTAATCTAAAAAACCAATGTATTTGTTATAGTTACATATTTACATGCACGTATACACATTTTATTTGTGTTAATTTCTCTTAAGTAATAACGAGGTGTTCTTATGTAGCTGGGAGCAGAACACTATGACACAAAAGTCCGTTGCGGCCGCGTCTCAATTATTGGCTATTTACTCTGTTTGCTGATTATTTACGCACACAAACTTTATTATTTTTGTTTCTCAATATACATACCTAAAATATTTTTAGGCTACAACTTTCATGGAATCTATAACATGCCTTAAAATAGTGATTAAAAAAACTGGCGGTAATAGGATACAAATTTTGGGAGGCGGTAATAGGCGCGTTTACGTTAACTAAACATACTGTCACGTATCCATTATTCGAATTTAAATTTTATATTTTATAGTTTTCTGCAACATAAATATTTGGCAGTGGGCAGGCTACTTAAGGGATGAGCCGGTGTCTCATTGCCTTTGCCTAATGGAGTTCCGGTTGCCCGTTGGTCAGGTCGGTTAATGAGATTAGTGAGAACTTGGGAAGCTGTTGAGTTCAATGAATCAAGACCGGGTGTAATGCCAGGGGCCATAACTTCAAAATACTTCTGGATATGTAAACCTATAAATACCTTAAAAAACAACATTTTTAGTAAACAATGACTAATTTGTTCCAACTGCTAGAATTTAAATCTAAGCAGTATCCAAGATTTTTTTGTAGTTTATTGAAGTTTCTTATCCTTCAAAGTATCTCTCCCTTTATATCAATCTGTAACTTTAATATAAACTAATTAAAAAGTCAAAACACAGCGCTACATTGGCTAACATTTCCATTCCTTTTAAGCATCTATTAACTTAATTCAAATGAGCTGTGTAGGCAGCTACTTGTATTATTTCTTTGAATATTAAAATACATTAATATCTCAGACATTAATATCAATAACATAGGGCAAGATTACCATTCCATTTCTATTTGTTTTTTGAAGTTATACTTCTTTAGGGGCGTTATGAAACAAACGGAAAAAATGATGAGAGTGAAATTTTAAAATTTGTAACACGGACGGTGACACAAAAACGACGCCGCGACGGTCACGAAAAACGTCACGTGCGTTTTTGAAAACGCTCGTTTTGGAAAAAATATTATTATTATATTGTTTTTTTTATATTGTTAGAATATTGTTTTTGAATATTGTTTTTTGAATATTGTTTTTTTAAAACTTTTCTTTGAATATTGTTTATTTGTTTTTTTTTTGTTTTGTTTTTTAATATTTTTGTTTTTTTTTGAAAATTTAAAACAAAAAAAATTTTTTTTTGATGCCTAAGAAGTATAACTTCTCACGCGCGTACATATTTTTTTCTTGTTTGTGGTAATAATGGTTTGGGTGTCAACGATGTTTGAAAATGAGGTGTTTCATATCAGTGCTCAGAACTGAAAGTTTACAGCCTGGTGAAGAAATCTACCGAGGTTGGTTTAGTTTGCACACGCTTAGCACAAACAGAATCGTTCGGAAACGTGAACCGCAGCTTGTCAAAGACACGTTAGGGCACCATGAGGAAGCATTGACCGACATTCCTTAATTTAAAAAAAAAATAGCGAGTTTCCTCATATTTCGCTAATATTCTCGCGAAGTTGGTAATCCTTGTTTCTTCGACAGGACCTTTCTCTTTGACACAGACTTGTTCTTTGGAGAGACAGCGCATTGAAAAGTTAATCCCACTACCGTTCTTTAAATATTTCTTTTGTTATTTCACAACATACGACAAACCTATAGAAACTTTTTATTGATTAGACGGCGCCATGGAATTTTTGTATAGTTGACTAATACCCTGTTAGTGCTTATGTAAAAACATATCCTCCGATTCCTTCGAATTTAAAAACTTTTCAACTGTATTTACAGCGCATTTCATGATGAATTTCATAAAGTCAAAGGGATATAGATTCTACAATAAAATAACCTGCTGAGCTATCCAAAATAACAACGACGACCCTTTAAAACAGAATGTAAAAGCTTTTTCTGTAACTTCTTAATCTTACATTTTCACTTTCCACTCGTCCGCAATGAAGTAGGTACTCTTTTATAGCATTTTTATGACAGTCTACTGAAGTCTTTAAGCAAGATCTGCGCTAATTTAAAAATGTTTGTTTTAGTATTTTAAAGGCAGCGTAGTGCTTGCTACAAACATTTTTTTGAACGTCTGGTGTACTTATTTTTATCTATAAATTGAATTATTATACTACCGTATAGAGATGGTCTGAAATAGCACTTAAGCGTGACCAAAAGGATTGAATCACGTATAATAACTTTTGTAAGTGATGTAGATAAATGTGTTTTTAATGTCTTGTTTGTGTATGTATGTGGCACCCACAGCAAAAAGAGACAGTAGTGACTAACCTAACACTATGAGTTTATAAAAGTATTTTATCATGCTGATCCAATCCATTACCTTATTTGATAAAAAATCCAGTAATAGACGTATTAAATAAAATATAAGCAAAATATGTAATGTACAGTAATGTAACCAATTGGTATAGTATTATCATTATATTTTCAAAATTAGAAATACATTATTTCGTTACAATTAAAAGTAAAAAATAACATAAAATAATTACATAAAACAAGTAACAGCAATACATTCATACGAAACAAAGTAACGAATATGGCATTTAACTTGCTAGAGGCACATAAATTTGCCAAATATTATTAGGAAGCTCCCGGCCATATACGTCCAGACATGTTTTCATTAAAGGAGTACAAATCTGAAAAAGTGACATATTACTTCATTCAGTGCTCAGAAAACTGGTAAATGGAAAATCCTAATTAAATGACAAATGACTGCATTGGGCTATCAAATCGATAGAAGTTCGTTCGAAATTGTGAATGGGCAGACACATTCGAGAATATTATAAGAAACTTTTGTAGGTTTTTGTTTACTCATGCCTCATGATGTTATCCTTTGCCCAAGCAAGTGTCAGTTCATATAGTTCATGCGTACAATGGTCAACGTCCGAAACGCAAGAAGATTCACCAATTAATTAATTAAATTAAACGTTCGATTATCCAATTAATAAATACCATAGATTCATAATAATAATAATTTACAATGGCATCAATAAAGTGGTGAAAAGTAATAGGTACTTACTTTTCCATAGAAACCCATGGTCCAGCAACCAACGTTGATCCCCAGATTAACGTTAGTCGCGCAATGATTTACTATGATGTCTGTGTTTACCTGAAATAGCATTGCACAAATACATAACTGTCACCATAGAATTAATATTACTAGCGTATAGAAGGGACACCCCGAACATCGGGTCCGGGGGTGTGCATTGCAGCCGGCCGGCTGCATTTCATTCTGTCACTCAGCTGTCACTCGGCTGCGCTCATTGCGGCCGCATGTCAAAATTGTTTACGAAAAAACTGAAAAAATGCCGTCGTGCGTAATAAGAATGCGTCACAATTGCACGACAAAAAACAAAAAAGATAATGTTATCATTTTATCATCAGTAAGAAAACAAAATCTTAACTTAAATCAACTAAAACGAATTTAATTAAATTATTGAGCAATGTTCCCGCTATTTTGAATGAAAAAATCATAAGGAGCGTTTGAACTTGGCAAGTCACTAGCGTGTGAATGGACTAAATAAGCTTGCCGACGCGACGCTTGTGACCAATTTAAAGTGATGGATTTTTTGACACGAATCAATGGTAATTACGTTTGAAATCGTTTAAACGCTTTTGCACGTTAAATAAAGTTGGAGTAAGAGCTTGTAAAGATTTGGAGTCGGTGACTGCTTGTCTTGGTTCGACAAGTGTCATATACAAAGTTACTCTATGGCAAGTGTGCAAACGAGGCTTCTAGTTTGAAAAGAGAACGGAGGGCAAGCCGGCGGTGGAACACACATTTTGTTTGAGATAGCCTCTCTATGTATACTACCTCAATGACTGTCACCCATAATTTTATTTACGAAGCGTACACTCATGAGAAACAAAAAAAAATAGGATATCATTCTGAAAGATTTGTCGTAATGTCAGTATCACAGAATGGATGGTACCTAGAATATATGTACTACCTTATTATAAGTACTATTATTTCTTCTGTGGTACTATTTACAATATTCTCAAAGTTTGTGGTATCTTCTAACCTGAAATTGATTACTATGGAAAATTATACCTTAATACCTTTAATCAGAGTGGAGCCCAACGTTGGGGTAGTTAAAGGCTGCCATAAATAATACGTTATCGGCTATATAGCAATAAACAGTACGTTTTATGAGGTGAGCATATGAAGCAAGCTGTGGTAGCTGTTAGACACGGAGTTTATTGTACACAGCCTTACCGTAGGGAATTCATCCCTGTTAATGTGATGTGTGGTTACCCTAAAGAACGTTGTTTGTATAGAATAAATAATATCATGCTAATATTATGAATGTGAAAGTTTGTATGGATGTTTATTACACGCAAAAACTACTGAACGGATTTTCATGAACTTTAGCATACAGGTAGACCTGTGATCCATGAAGTAGATCCATGATCTGAATTAAGATAACTATAGTCCTGGATTATTCTGGAAAACACAAACAAAGCCGCGGGCACAGCGCTAGTGTATTACAAGTAACACATACTTCAACATTCTTTCCTTCTAGCTCGAACCTGGTGACATCCGGTCTCTGGACGGGAAGCACTCGCCAGCGCGTGTTAGACACTGGGTGCTTGCTGAGGTACAGTGGATACAACCCGCAGAGTCCAGGAATGGGGTTTGGGTCGTATCGTACGTAAAGAGGCTGAAAAAATATTTGTAGCAATACAAATCTTTATCATTCCTATCATCTTCATCATTATCATCATCAGTACCTGCTTAAAACTGTACTCGTATAACCAAAGCAAGGATTTTAAAGTACGTTACGAAAACAATTAAGCTGGGGCTTGCTAGCAAACCGGTGCAATAAACAACTGAATCAACCCCAACAAATCTGTTAGATAAGAGTATAGAATACTTTCAACGTAGAGACGTTGAAAGTATTCCTTCCTGCTTTTCAGTTCTTTAAAGTCGATTTTGTTAGATGTTTTTTTATGTATGAAATGGTTCCAATATTTACCTTCCTCTGCAGTGAAGAAGACAAGGTTAGCAGAAATTCTTGATTATATTTTAGCGGCTCTCCTTCCCTGTTGCAGTAATCGGCGCTGGTGATGACAAACGTGTTCCTCTCAGCGGGTTCCAGGCTCGCATGACCTACTACTGAGCATCCGTCCTCTAGGTCTTGGGAATAATTGATCTCGTTGGAAGATATTCGACCGCCCAGGAGTAAACCTTTCTTGTCTTCAACAGGAGGATCAGATGCTGACAACGATAAAATGGATGAAGGAAATATTATGTATACCAGAGGCAATATTTGGCTTCTAAGCCATAGGTGTATAGATAAAAATAATTTGTTTTTAGGCATCCAAAGTACGGCAAAAAAATAAAGTATACATATATTATACATTATTATGTATGTATTAACTAAATCGAAGAAGTAAGTAGAGCATTATAGAGTCGAATTGATTATTAAGGTAAAATAAATTAATATTTAAACAAAACTTTTAATTTTTTTTATTTTATTTTATGGTTTTGCTGTTGACTGATGAGGAGTTCCCTCGTCTGAAGCCAACTTTGAGCGTATTACGCAGACACCAATATCAATATCAAGTATTTTAATACTGCTTAACTATGCCATCTACTGAAGTAGCTCTGTGTCGTTAAAGCAGTTAGTTGCTCCCAATAATAATAGTATTGTTATAATAATAGCAAATAATAATAATAATAATAGCAAAATAATAGCAATAATAATAGCAAAGGTTGGCTGGTAGAGAATGCTCTTAGCATTAAGCTCGCCTTTTATACCAACTGGATTAGGTGTAATAAAGTTTAAATAAATAAATAAATATTGTTACACGCCAATGTCAATAGAGTTGTAGCAGTTTTTCATGGCCTGAAAACACGGATAAAACGACATTTTCTAAAAATGAATCCTAGCTAGATCGATTTATCGCCCCGAAACCCCCTGCATACTAAATTTCATGAAAAACCTAGGCACTGTTTCCGAGATTCAGAAAATATACATAGGTATATGTATATTGTATATACTATACTTGTATATATTATGTACAAGAATTGCTCGTTTAAAGGTATAAGATTCATAAAAATACATTGTCATCGGAACCAAGTAATTTGATGGTGTAGTTCTGATTTAGCTTAGCTTGTAAGATTTGACCCGTCATAATAAAAGCTAGCACACTAAAGCAACACGTACACACAACGCAAACACAATACAAAACGTACGAAGCAAGTTCTTGCAAAAGCTGAGTATAGCTTGTAAAAAGTAAGTAGCACATCCAGGAATTCATAGAAATTACACAACTGGTAATAAAAATAGAAGAACTATCATATTTGTAGGTACAATAACGACACTTAATATGCTTATATTTCTTTACCTGGTACATAGGGAGCAAGTAATGCTATCTTGGCACCAAAAGCAATGCTACCCGACGACTGTGTTAGCACCGTCGGCCTGTTTAGATTCTCAGTCATCTTACGATATTTGGCCAACATCAGGTCGCCTTTTTTCATCTGCCTTAAAAACGTATCAAGCTTGTACTGCGAGAAAGACAATCACAATTACTCTAATATCTATGTTACTTTATATCTCAGGTTTATATGTAAGATGTTAAACCGATTCTAGTACTTTTTATATACGCCACCTCTTCCAACTTAGTTTCTTCATACCAATTACCAAGCCGCACACGATTGCAATAAACAATTCCCTTGTCTTCTTCAGTTTTGGACATCTTAAAATAAATTAAAAAAGATGCAAACGTTCTGACTAAACCCTCCAATCACTATGACGTTTAATGTAATGTCACTATCTTTTTTAATATGGTGTCAATCAGGTAGTAAAACATACGGGTTGTGTTAAGCCAGTTGTAGTTAAAAAGTTCGTAGAGTTTGTGTATTCAATTTTCTTTTTTTTATTAAATTACGCATAATAATATAAAAATTCACCGAACACGCCAAAAAGATGAAATAGATTCTTCTCCTATAAAAAATAGGCGTCATACTTACTTTACGATTACCTAAATACTGTTTATTAGATAATACAAAGCTTAACTTAGTTCAACATTTTACCTTGTTTTACATATTCTACGAAAGAGATAATAATAATAATAATAATAATCTTTATTTGTTTCTCTCTTACAAAGCACACTTAGGACTAAGAATTCTATATTAGACTTATAACACTAAGAAGGTTTTCGCTTTATAAGAGTCTGGAGTCCGTACAAGGGTAACCTGTATGACGGATCTCCAGGCTCTCACACCCTGGAAGGTTGAATTTAATAAAAAGTAACTTAATATAAAAGATAACAATTTCATGACCTTGACTTTTTGCACTGCAAGTGAAATTGATAGATACAAATAGGAATAAGGCATAACTCTGTCTCCTAAACTAAGTCAATACTTGGCTTGTATCTCAGGAGTCATTGCTTCTCCCTTACTGTTGCGTGGTGGGTGACCGGGGTGGCCGAAGTACAACGGCCGACGTCCAGTCACGTCACGCTGGGTTCGATAACCCCCGACTTGACGCTCCGCAGAAAGGGCGTGGAAACGGAGTCCACAACCCGCGCCGGTAGCGGAACGTCGGGTGCGCACTGAGGACTGGTGCGCCGATGCCCTGACTCCTTGGAGTCAATCACGAGGTGGGCCCAAGGTGGCGGGGAACGAGTACGCGTGTCGCCCGTGGGCTACGTCTGTTCACCGCTCCTTGATCGGGCCTTCGTGGAGGCTTTCCGGCTGTGCTCGGGTTTGAGAAATTGACGTCCTGTTACAGGAATTTGACGTGATAGAAACAATATTTATTCTCAAACCACTGAGTCACAGGCCGGGCGATATCTTCTAATTATTCTTCGAAGCTACTCTTCGATTCTTCCTATTATTCTTCTTTTTCTTGCTGGGCTGGCATCCTGTTCGAAGTCCTAGTATTCTTCTTGTTGGGCTGGAATCATCCTCTTCGAAGTCCTAGTATTCTTCTCATATGGCAGCAATAATCCTCTTCGAAGTCCTGGTATTCTTCTTGGCTTCTTCTTGTTCCTTGTTCCTTGTTCCTTTGTTCCTGTTGTTCCTCTTCCTACTTTACTAAAAATCCGATTCTCTATTGTACGCCCTAGCAATACCATATTGAAAGCCCCTTTATTTCGGCCTCCAAAAATGTACTTTGCGCAACTATTTACGCTATCGCCCGACCTGATTCTCAGTTTATCCATTTTATTCATCAAAAAAACCACATGTATCATATATCGTTACATTCGTCTCAGCGAGACCTATCGATACCAATATTCATCATTTATACAACACTATCACATAAAAACTTATTCGATAAAATCTAACAATTTTACATTAGGATCTGACCTCTTATTTCAATGTTTCTTCCCTAATCGGGGTAAATCTTTATTACTTATCACTAAAGTTGTATACAATAAGTAAAACTCTCAAACATCTATGTAGAAAACATAATATCAACATCGTAACCCAATATTTACAAAAACTACAAGCAAAAAACCTAAAAATGTATAGTAAAAATACTTACGTAATAATTCTTCAAATTTATTACAAATGTTACGATGTTATTTACGTAAATTATAAATCGAAATATACATTTACTCAATTTATTCATTTCTATTCATGTATATACTTTAATTCAACCATAAATTCAATTATTAACTATATGGCACTGTAAGAACAGTGCGGCAACATATCGCTATCTCGCTCTGACATGAAATGCGACGTATTTCGTAATATTTTATGCTTTCTACGTTTAACTAACATTCTTTACACACATATACATACAGATATATTTACAAACTATGTATGTTGGTCTATTGGTCGCCGACACTTACCCTTGTATACAATGACAACTACAGTAATCATCATTGACATAAATGTCAATGGTAATCATAGTCTAAGTCAGTAGTAGTGCTAGTGGTAGCATGCATATGGTATTGGTACAACAATACATTATGTAAAAACAAGCTGTAAATCTAAATTTAATACAATTACATATTGCTTATAATTATACTGAGAAAGTTGCGTGTATATGTGAATGTGTGCGACAGCGATGCGCACGCAACGCGCCGCGCTGGTGTGTATGTGTGTGCGTGTGCGTATGTTTGTGTGTGTGTGTGTGTGTGTGTGTGTGTGTGTGTGTGTGTGTGTGTGCGTGCGTGTGTGAATTTCATGGTTGAGATTTTTACTAGTCTAACCTGTGACTGATATTTTACTTGCTTTAAACAATGTTTTTTTTTCTGTGTTATCGTAGTCTGTATATATATAGAAAATAGTTTATTAAGTTTTATTTTAAGAACACGTTTGTGGGTTCGCGCGTGTGTGATTTCATGATTAAACTTTTTTTCTAGTCTAACCGTGTATTATAAGTAGATAAAACTTGTTTTTAGTAACAACATGAAAAGTGCAAAACGTTTAATATAAATCCGTTTGGCAGACGATACTGTCGGCTATCGAGGAACAGTTGCGCTACAATACAAAGCTGAGTGACAGCAGTGACGGCCATTAGCTCGTGCGCTAATTACGGCTCCACTGGCGAAATCCACGCCGTGGCCAGCCCCGCAGCCCCGCTTCGTCGCCGCTAACAATGTCGTTAGCGACGCTCTTTACCTAAAGGATCAAATATAAATCTGCCTTGATTGCGATACGCGACAGCCGAATAAAGTCATAAAGCTCTGCTATCATTTAGCTTATAGCTACGTTTTTGTATAAGCTGTTACAACTAAATGACTATCCTAGGTTATTTTCAAACAGTTTTCGATTCAGAATAATAATATGCTGATCGGGATCAAACTATATACTCAACTACCGCAAAAGCATAAGCTGATTGTTTCTTATAAAACAAATGGAATTTCCAAAAGAAAACTCGTTGCAATTTTGTATTAACTTGATGTATTGGCGAAAGGTACAGTACAGACTCGATAACGTGATGACAATGAATGAAACATTTAGTAGGTAGGTTAATTAAAAAAAAAAATACAACTCCTGGCAGTAGCACATAGCAATAATAACTCGCTGGTGTTTTGCGTTACTTCTGGGCGTAGACATAAACTCCCCGCCGTTGAAGACGTTGGTCCTTCAACCATGTCAATCATCTTGTGGAAGAAGTGGGCAAAGCCGAACTAGGGGGCGTCTGTAGGATCCTCTAGTGGTAGTGACTTCAGCAACGCGGGATATGTTGTCTGGTCCCGGAAACAACTTTGTAACACGTCCAACGCTCCAGCACAACGGAGGGAGAGAATCTTCATACAGCAACACTAAGTCACCGACCTTAAGGCCGACGGTATTCTGTTTCCACTTCGTTCGCAACTGTAATTCGGAGATGTATTCTCTCTGCCATCGTCGCCAGAAGTGTTGACGTAGCTGCTCCAAGCGGGCATAGCGATCCAGACTGCTTTCGTTCCTGGCTTCCAGAGAAGGAGCAGGCAGCGCATTCAATGGTCGTCCTATCAGAAAGTGCCCTGGGGATAGGTAAAGGAAATCATCAGGGGAAGAGGAGAGAGGACACAAGGGACGGCTATTTAAAATGGACTCTACTTGTGCAAACAAGGTAGTAATTTCTTCAAACGTGAGATGAGAATTCCCCATTACGCGTTTTACGTGATATTTGGCCGACTTCACGCCGGCTTCCCAGATTCCACCGAAATGGGCCGCATACGAAGGTATAAAGGTGAACGCGAATCCTTCTTGGCTTGCAAACTCAGAAAGGGACTCGTTGTTATATTTTAAAAATGAACTAAGTTCTTTAGATGCGGCTACAAAATTGCGCCCGTTGTCCGAAAACAATTCTGCAGGCCTTCCGCGTCGTGAGATAAATCTCCGCAAGGTCATTATAAATGAGTCCTTGGAAAGATCGGAAACAGCCTCCAAATGCACGCATTTATACCGAAGACATATAAAAATGCATAAGTAGCATTTCGTTAATTTGGCCCCACGACCCTTTCTATTTAAAATGTAAAAAGGCCCGGCATAGTCCATGCCAACCGAGCGGAATGGGAAATCTGGTGTAATTCTTTGAGATGGTAGGTCCCCCATTTTAGGGTGCAAAGTCTTACCTCGAGCACGTCGACAAAGCACACAATTATTTGCAATTTTTCTAGCAAGACGCCTTCCATTTATTGGCCACACAGTTTCCCTGACGGAAGCCAACAATAATTGCGGACCGGCATGCATATTACGAATATGCTCATATTCAAAAATCAATTTGGTTAAATGATGAGATGATTCAAGGAGTATAGGATGTTTTTTGTCATAAGAATAATCAGATGCGTTAATTCTACCACCAACTCTTATTAAATTGTTTTCATCTACGAAAGGCGATAAGGATAACATTTTACATTTTGAATTTAGGCCTTGGTTCGCAGATAAAGTTTTGTACTCTTGCTGAAAAGTCTGTTGTTGCGACATAAAACAAAGATAATTATATGAATTATTTAGCTCGTCGACTGTAAGTATACCAGTTATTTTATTTCTTGGATTTCTCGTATTATGTATAAACCGTTTAACATAGCAAAGTGTTCTTTTAAGTCTATTTAAATTGGAAAAGCGCTTAAATTCAATTATAGATTCATAAATAGATGTGGTTAAAGTGTTGATTTTAGTCTTTATTTCAGGTAGGTCCTCGGTTTGTCTCTTTAGATTAGGCCAGTTAGTCTCGCTGTCCAGCAAAAATTTTGGACCGTGCCACCACAGTGAAGCATCCATCAGCTGACTAGGATTGACACTTCTAGAAATTAAATCAGCGGGGTTTTCAGTGGTTGGCACGTATCTCCAAGACGAAGCATTCGTTTCGTCTAGAATCTCACCTATTCTGTTTGAAACAAAGGTTTTCAATTTAGTGGGATCGCTGGATAGCCAGCCGAGAACTACACTGGAATCACACCAGTATAAAATACGATTAGGGGAATACCGAAGCGATTCGGTAACCAGCTTACATAAACGAACTGCGAGGAGTGCGGCGCAGAGCTCCAGGCGAGGGATGGAGGTGGGTTTAAGGGGTGCTACTTTGGATTTCGAGCATAGCAGGTTCACTGTGACGTCATCCCAGCCATTTATTGTTCGCACATAGATGCACGCGCCGTAGCCTATTTGAGAAGCGTCGCTAAAACAGTGAAGTTCTATAGAATTTGGAGAATCACAAAGTACACAACGAGGAATTTTAAGTGTGGATAGAAGGGGTAAGTTATCCGCGAAAGATATCCATTGCTCGCGGATTTCGTTTGAAACTGGCTGACCCCAGTCAAATTTTTGCTCCCACAATCGCTGTATCATCAACTTCGGTTGCATGATGCAAGGGCTGAGAAGACCTAAGGGATCAAAAATTTTAAAGGAGTGGGATAGAATGAATCTTTTGGTTATGACTTCATTTTGCGGTGGATGGTTTATAGGAAATTGAAGTGTGTCACTGTTCGGATTCCAATCAAGTCCGAGAGTATTTGAAGATTCGCTTAGTGTTAAATTTTCTTGTAACATCGCGGTATCTTTAAAAATAGATGGTAAGTTTGTTTTAAATTTTCTTAAGTTAAAGCAACCCTTTTTTAACTCCTCACATACAAAAATTCTAATGAAATTTAATTCTTCTTCATTGTTGGAGCCTGTTATAAGATCGTCAATGTAAAAATCTCTTTGGATTATGGTTTTAATTAAATCGTTAGCACATTCTTCCCCGATTTGCCACAAACATCTGGTGCTTAAATAACTGGCACTTGCGGTGCCGTAGGTGACAGTATTTAGTTGCATTGTTTGCATTGGTAGAGATTCGTCTTCCCTCCATAATACAAGCTGTAAGTTTCTATCATCAGTATGGACATCGATCTGACGATACATTTTTTCGATATCTCCAGTGAGCAGATACTTATATTGTCGACCTCTTAATAAGATAGAAAAAAGGGAGTCTTGTATATTTGGACCTACCATTTGCAAATCGTTTACAGAATAACCGGAGCTGGATGGAGCTGAACCGTCAAATACCACTCGGATCTTAGTTGACTCGCTGGATTCTCTGAAGACCGCATGATGACATAAGAAATAAGAAGGATTAGGTAAGTGAAACCTTGACCTTGACAGGTGGCCTAAAGACTCATACTCTTTCATAAATTGGACATACTGCAATTTGAGGTCTTTATTTTTGCGAAATCTCTTTTCTAAGTTAAGTAAACGTTTTTTAGCTAGGGTGTATGAGTCACCCAAACAGTCAGGTGAGTCTCGTAATGGTAACCTTACACAAAATCGCCCAGTGGTTAGTCTGGTGGTATTACTTATGAAATGATTTTCGCATGCCTTTTCAGTTTCACTTAAACGAGGTATGCGAGGCAGCTCTTCCAGCTCCCAGAATTTTGAAAGTAAGTAGTCAATTTCATCTTCTTTGGAATTATTCTGAATTGACAACATAGCAGAGTTCGAGTAAGACGTGTCAGATAATTTACTGTTAGTAGTAGAATTTTGTGAGATTGAAGAATTTTTAAAATTATTGTGCAACTTACCCGAAGAACGATGTGTATGCATCGATCCCCCAATCAACCAACCAAACTTGGAATTTTGTAATCTAGGGTAACATTCGCCTAGAGATCTTTGTTCTCCGCATAAGATGTCCCAAAATATATCGGCACCTATTAAAACCTCAACAGGACCGGGGTGATTAAATTGTGGGTCTGCTAAATGTATATCCTTTGGTATGTTTAGTTTGGATGGATCGATTGGAGACTTAGGCAAGTTTCCTGTGAGATTGTTTAACACCAAGCAAGAGAAAACTAATTTAAAATTGTTGATTGAGTCACGGGGTTGCAATTGCACGATACATTTTTCGTGAACTGTGCTAGCAGGGCAGTTCCCAATGCCGATAATATTTATGTCAATCGGAGTTATTTTTAGAGATAAACGCTCTTGTAAAGATTTTGTAATGAAAGTAGACTGGCTGCCAGAGTCCAGTAAGGCGCGCACCTTAAGTACCTGTTTGGTCACCGGATTCACGACTTCAACCAGTGCAGTAGACAACAGAACTTGACCAGTAAGGTCCTTAGAAAAATTGACAATTGAATCATATTCTTGTGTGTCGCTGTGACTTATTTTAGAATCGACGTTATCGTTAAGCAATAAAGTATTGTGCCGTCCTTTGCATTGTCTGCAAGGACCCAAGTGACACTCGCTTACTGGATGGCCCTGTCTCAAACAATTAGTACATAATTTGTACTTTGCCGCCAAGTTAATTCTTTCTTCTACTGTTTTTAGTTTAAAAATAGGACAGTCATATATTCTGTGGTTTTGGTTACACACAATGCACAAGAATATAGGATTGTTCTCCTTGCCAACGGATGTAAATGAATTCGTACTTTTGCTAGGCTTGCTACTACTAGCGCCACCTACATGCTGCTGAGACCTAGGATTAACGTCGCGACTTCGTTGTATAGCCTCTAATACATGAGCACGATCGAGTAGAAAAGATTTAAATTGCTCTAAAGTTGGAATCTCGTCCAGGATACTACGGTGTTCTTCCCACTTAATTAGTGTATTGCTGTCAATCTTAGAGGTCAACATGAATATGATCAATGTATCCCAATGTTCAGTCGGCTGGCCGAGATTTGAGAGCGCACGTAAATTTTTTGTCACATGATCCACTAAAAACCTTAAGGAATTTTCAGATTCGCGAGTAATAGGTTGTATGCTATGAAGAGATTTTAGATGATAGTTTATCAATAATCTCCTATTATTATAGCGGTCACAAAGTAGTTGCCATGCATTTAAATAATTAGCTGATGAAACTTCTATATTGGAAACTATGCGCTTTGCCTCGCCCTCGAGGTAAGATAACAAATAATGAAATTTTTGTATCATTGATATGCGTTGATTATTGTGAATTAAGTTAACAAAAGTGTCGTGGAACTCAAGCCAGCGAAAGAACGATCCATCAAATTTAGTTATTTCGATTTGAGGCAATTTTATTCCTACATCATTATGATCAAGAGAGCATTGAGCTTCTTGAAATAATACCGATTCGCGTCTTTTCTTTTCTTGTTCAAAGGATTTCAACTCGTTTTGTGCTTCAATTAATTCTTTGCCTATCGCGGTACACAAGATTATATCTTGCTCAATGCTTTCTCTTTCATCGATTTCAGAATCCAATTTTTCCGAATTTTGGAGTTCAATCTGAGTTTGCAAGTCGTCAAATTTAATTGACAGACTCTCAAATCTGCTAAGTTTCAACGACAACTCAGTATATTCAACGGATGTCAGTGTAGGTTGCTTTGTGACTTTATCCAAATAATTTTTAAACTTGGTAATTTGACCTTTAATTGAACTTCTTTTAGTCACCAAGGTTTGAAGTGAATTGAAGTCATTATCAATTAACTTCCTTTCAGATGTATTCTGTTTATCCATATTGTTAAGCAAAATTAATTTCAGACTAAAATAGAAATAATATTAAAGAGGATGGTTTACAATAATAACTAACTTAGATAATATACTGATCAATCACAAAGCAACTGTACACATAAGATGTGTTTAGTTAAAGTATTAAACTGTTTTATCTCACGTTCGTCACACTGCGTTGGCGATATCTGGGCCCAGCAGGCCAGCACGTCCCGGCCGCCCGGGAGGTTAGATGTACTCACGAAATCAGCTGATGTACCGTTAGCTGCGGGAGCGATAGGTCGATCAGCCGGCCCGCGATTCTGGAATTCGTCGGCAGAAAACAACCAAATATCACGTAAAGGCTAATGCGGAACAAGGAGAACGGAATGTTTTTATTACTGTTTACTTGATTTAGCGGAATATTAACTTAATTTTGACAAAGTAAAAATATTTTAGAAAATTATTTTTATGCGGAGGTAATATACAAATTTTAACGTTTTTATTTGTAATGAATTACATAAAAGTTTTGGATGGGGATAGATTTTGGGAGTATTGAGGAGGTTAGGAAAGAAAACAGAACACTTAACTGATGAACATTAAGCTGCGAGGTGATGTTTTAGCGGCGTCACTGCTCGGCGATGTTCGTTAAGATCCTGGTGAAACCATCAATATTGTTCTGATCGACTGCTGTTCTCTTCGTTTCAATAATCTCCGTAGCCGCGTAGACTCGTATATGTGCACTTATTGAACGAAAACTGCTAATTAATTTCGTAATCAGCCGGCTCGTCGGTACAACTTGACGTAGGTACAGCGGCACTCCAATACTCCAATGGTCGGTATAAGTTGTAGTTGTATTTCTTCGTATATTCTGGTATTGTCACGGTCGCCACTTTATGTTTCTTATAAAACAAATGGAATTTCCAAAAGAAAACTCGTTGCAATTTTGTATTAACTTGATGTATTGGCGAAAGGTACAGTACAGACTCGATAACGTGATGACAATGAATGAAACATTTAGTAGGTAGGTTAATTAAAAAAAAAAATACAACTCCTGGCAGTAGCACATAGCAATAATAACTCGCTGGTGTTTTGCGTTACTTCTGGGCGTAGACACTGATAAATTGATTAAGGTCAGAGAATACACACCAAGACCAATAGATCATAATATGAGTAGAATACGTAACGTGACTGTCTAGTCTAGGGGAGTTTTGTTTGTTAGTAAATGGTTCACCAAACCTAAATAGACGGGTAACTAAATGCCGTCTCAATCAACGAACATGAATACCATTTATCGAAGCAGAAATGTTGCATGTATCGCCCAGGCTGCGGAGTTTTGTGTGACATGAGTGTATGTGTGTTTGTGTGTGTACGCGAGGCAGGGGCACAATTTACGTTACGCAGTTACCATGTCGTAAATCGGAAGCGTGTATAATGTTCGCGCAGCCGACGATCGATCTGGCTAATCAAATTGATTTCA
This sequence comes from Thymelicus sylvestris, assembly GCA_911387775.1. Taxonomy (NCBI): domain Eukaryota; kingdom Metazoa; phylum Arthropoda; class Insecta; order Lepidoptera; family Hesperiidae; genus Thymelicus; species Thymelicus sylvestris. The sequence goes on from OU426886.1 coordinate 9,807,279, forward strand.
TTGGGAGAAATAGACAAATTCAGTAGGTGCTACGAGTGAAACTAATAAACAAGTCTTGCCATGATGATGCCAAGTTGTATGTGAATGCTGCGATGTTCGTTAAGGGTATCTTTGCTAACAGAAAACCGATTCATCTTGAGTACTGTTGTATTATTAAATTGATTGAATTTTCCGTCAATGCTTAAAGCAGAACATGAATTTTAAGAATTACATATTCTTAAAGAAATTCTTAAATTCTTTTTGGAAGGTTTACAATTTCCACGGGGATAGACCGCAGAAAGTCCTATTTACTATTATACGAGTAGGTACATCAATATTCACTATTTTAATCAAGATGAATAAGACAGTAACAATCCCGCGTTGGTTACATAATTTCAAAATATACGTAATTGTGCTGAGGAATTCCTTTTGCTATTCTATCCCTCAATAAAAAAGTGTCTTTCCAAAACGGTCTTAATAGGAAAAAAGACGTCAATCTATTGAATAATTGCTTAAATAAATGACCTTAATTTGAAAATAAATTAGACATATTACATTTGTATATACATATGCATAGTAGGTATATTTAGACATTATCTACAACGGCAGCAATATTTTTGTAATTGTAACTAACAAAAACACACAGTTCGGAATGCACTATATAAGTTACAGATTTTTTTTTATTTGTCTATTCGAAAAACTAGTGTAAATAAACCTCGGAAGCCTCTTCTGATCGGGGCTAGCTCAGACGGCTTTGAAATAACTTTCAATAACGTACCAATATGTGGTGTGCTCCGCTCTCCTTTCAATATTCTCAAATCCGATTTTTCAACTGCACTTTTGTTGCCGTTTTAAAAAAAATCACGATATTTTTAAGTAATAGAAGTAGCAGTTTTTTGGAATCTGATAAAACAAAGATAACCTTATTCCAGTAATAATTTCAATATGTGCGAAAATTCAACAAAATTATAGCTAATTTCTTCGGGTTTTCTTATGAAAACCCGCAGCTCAATCCCATGTGTATCGCAAGACCAATTTATAATATAATTTTATATATAAGTTTTGTGGCAACAAAATTTATATATAAAATTATATTATTATATTCTCCAATTACTAAAATATATAGTAGTTACCTATACCTAATTGCAAAATGTTTGTGCTTGTAAAAGGGGAAATATTATTGAAATTAATTAACTCGTTCTCACCGAGTATAATAAGCACGCAGTAAATAGCATTTTGGAGAGGAATTTCCAATGCGGGACAAAGGAATGTTTGGAAAATTTGATTGTTCCGCGCACAATCAGTTCAAAGGATCTAACCTGAAAATTTGGGACAAAGGGCGCGGGTGAGTTTGTACAGTTGGCGACATGGGAGGTGATGACAAACAGCTGAGCTCTGACACTGATCACCATATCACTGATACACTTATGTACATACGTCGTAATCTCAAATTAAAGAACAATCTATAATTTGAGGTCGTCATACTAATGTGAAGTTCAGTTCTTCTGTGGTTATTTTTGTAAGAAGCGTGTAAGTATATAATATTATATCCAATGTGAATTGCTAAATGTATTTTAAACACGATTAAGACCTATTTTGAAAAGATCCCTAGGTCATTGATATTATAAGCGCACACACAAATACATACACGCATACCAGCGAATACGGTAACAGAGAAAGTGGAGAGACAGACGTTCAAAAAATATAAGTTAAATAAAACTGTTCTATCGTCTGTCAGTGTTCCTCAAAGTGGCCATTAGATGTTAATCCTATCACGTATACCTCTTGTTCTTTACCCTACATTTTGATATAAGCACAGAAGAAATAATAGTACTTATAATTATTATATAAGTTAAAACAAGATAGATACTGTATTAGATGTACAATAACCATATACTCCGAGCGATAAGTAATCGGACTCCTGGAGTCCGCCTCACAGAAAGGGATATTTTGGCAGCGGACTGGTAGAGTCACTCGCTTCACATCGGAGCGGATAAACCGTCCTAGCATACCTTATAAAGCCTCCGTTTCAAATATTTAATTTTTTGATCTACCTAATGGCTATTAAATTCTCACTTAGCTGTGTTCCGTAGTTTCACTTCTTTTTCTTTTCTTTTTCGTACTTCTTTTTACCGTAGTTATGATTTTTTTATTCATAATTTACGTAAGCATTATTTAAGTTTTCTGCCGATAATGTATGATGTTTGTACGGGCCGTTGTTCGGTTTCGGTTCAGTTTGAGAACCTGCTAGCCTCTTTTTATTAATCCTTTCGTTCACTATGTCTCCAGAACCAATTAATTAACCGATTTTGATGTTATTTTCGTCGCGTTGAGCAGACGGTTCTTAAAGTTTTAAACTTGATTAGACTTGGAATTGTGAATTTAAGGATTAGTAGTTTTAATTTTGTTAAAAGTTTAAAAGATTTGAATAATACTTTAATATACTAAAGTGTGTATTCTAAAAGTAATTTATCACTGAGAAAGGATTCTCCGGTTCTGGAACGTGTGAAATATCGTGACAATGCAGGCATCGAATTTTGTACTGCTTGCATGTTTTATGACGTTAAAATTGGTAACGCTACGATAAAATAAAGTATTGTGTGTGTAAGTAAGGGGATGTAAAAGTTTTAATTGGCAAATCTGATACTTTAATGTTATCAAATAATGTGTTGGATTTTTATTTAAGTACACAGGGAAGGTCAATGCAAATTATCGTCCTATAAAAGACAGTAGAAAACAAAGAAAAAATATATAAAACGTATTAGATATAGAGATTAGCATTTGTTAATCTCGTTGCTTCTGATACGTGCCAATGGAGATAACTTGATATTCAAGCAGGTTTCAATTTGAAATGAAACCAACGCGCATTGGATTTCCCACAGCTGCTTTGAAACAAACTTCGCGCAGTCTTCATTAAACTTGAGTTTCTTTAACACTTTTCGCTTTTCCCCTAACTTTGCAAGGTTATTCATTTAGTCACGTACCAAAATATTTCAAATAAAGTTAGTCGCTTAAGTTGCCTTTATTATTAACTTTAAATACTAAGTTGACATGTTTTCAATATCCTAGTGAAAGACCTGTTAAAATTCGTTCAGTGGTTTCAGAGATTTGCGGAGACAAACAAACAGACAGACAAAAATTTTAAAAACTCATTTTTCGGTGTTGGTATCGTGCAAGTAACGATTTGCGACCTGAAAAAATCATTTATTTCGAAATCACAGACAGACTCTTCAATTTTATTATATGTATAGATAAAGACCTGACATATTTCTTTTTCTCTACCAATCCGTACTGGAGCAGCGTGGTGGAGTATGCTCTAGGCCTCCTCAAGAGGAGAGACCCGTACCCAGTAATGAGCCAATGGGTTGAAGCTAGCTAGCTAAATATACCTTTTTAGCTTTGGGTTGGGATTAATATTATATGTAGCAATTCCGTATAGACAGGATCCTCCCACAACATAAATTTTTGAAAACCTCTATAAGAAAAAGCTAAACACTTTGTGTTATTAGGTATCTTTCTGAAATGAAATCGTGAATATTTTAGGTTCTAATATCACGCCAAAAGAACTTCGAAGCTTCGAAAGTAGGCTGTGATACTGATCGCTCAAGGGAAATCAAACGAGGGTATTTCTCTGATTCACTTATCACGTTTGTAGCTTAATAGAAAATTCAGTATCTGAATTCTATCCATTTCGCGGACCCATCTGGATTTAACCACACATTTATTTTGTAAAATACTATACTGGTATACTTAATGCTATCGCATATCGTAGTGAAAGTATGAGTAGAATTTTTGTAACTGAAGTCAATAAATGCTCTTTTATGAAATTAAAACACCATCATTCTGAGAAACTAAATAGTTTCTTTATGTTCTCTAATACACACCAGTCCGATTAAAAAATACCTACCTCTGGTTGTCTTGTTTTCATGTTGTTTATTTGAATATTGTTATGCAAATAGGCTTACTAGATATAGCAAAGCCCTCCCTGGCAGGTGCTAAGAACCACAATCCAATATGTCTCCTACTTCACGAAGGCTCTGAAATGGAGTTCAGAACGGGATTGATTTAACCCTGTTAAGTTCACTTCGTGAAGGCACATGCTTGCGCAAACCACAAGGAAAAGTGATTTTTATCGCAAGAAACAACCACCTTCTTTGTCTTTCGTTTTTGTCGTTCTTCCTTGTCTTTTCTTTCTTGAACGGCAATGCGTCGGTGGTAACTTAGTTGTTACTGGTGTCCAAGGGCGATGGGTAAACACTTAATTTATTATAAAATTATACATGGTATCTATCTACAGCTGTGCCATATCCTCCTTTCTCCTGAAAATATTAGATTCCAAACAAATACGCTTCACAATAGATGACCCTGTAGCCTAGTTGGTAGCGACCATGCCTGCGAAGCGATGGGTCCTGGGTTCGATTCCCGGCTGAGGCAGATATTTATGTGACAGATAAATATTTGTACTCGGGTCCTGGGTGTTATTGTGATGTGTTATATGTGTCGTCCATGCCACCCACAACATAGGTAAAAACCTACTGCGGGGGTATGTAAGCGTTTGAAGCGTTTTTACATTCCTAAAACCAGTCCGAGTTATTAATTGTTTTTATTAAATACAGTCAGTAACCGGCACGTCGTAAACAACGCACATTTTTAACCGACTTCAAAAAAAGAGACGAGAAGAAGAAGAAGAGAGAACATTAGACTGTTTTTTTTATGTTTGTTACCTCAGAACTTTGGAGTGGGCGAGTCGATCTTCATTTTTTTAACGGAAAGCTGGTGCCTGTCATGTGGTCCCACAATTGAGATCTGACAATGGCATCGATGAGAAAACCATATAAGTCTTAAATTTGTATTAAGTATGTGCGCGACAAATGGACGAATAACTCAATATCACGCCAACCGATTTCGATGATTCTTTTTTTTAATTGAAAGCTGGTGCTTGTCATGTGGTCCCACATAAATTTGAACTAGATCTGACAAGTAGTTTTTGAGTAACTTTGAAGTCGGTTATTTTTTGTTAGTAAAATTTAGATTATAGTTATCCATGTAGGTACATACCAGTCAGTACGTAGTATTTCCGAAAACTTGTGTTTCATTTACAGCGCTCACTGAACCAGAGAATTTATTAACAGCTAGCGCAATGATTCAACGCATTGGGACTAAAATATTGGTGTTCGTTTAAAATATGCATAGTTTTTTTAATATTTCAGAAGGGGTTTATTATATTCAAATTAAAATAGATATAATAATAATAATAATAGCGCTTTATTTCCTCTTACAAAAGATTATTACTATGCTTATCTACATCATATATTTTTTATAGGAATATAGAATTGGGGATATATTAAAATATATCCCCAATTCCACGGAAAGAATGGATGAATACTAAAAAATAAATATGAAAATGCAGACTCGATTAAAAGATGTAAAATTCCAAATTGGTGGCATTACTTTCACGTGTACAAGTAACTGGAGTTAGTTAAACATACTTTATAAATGGGAACAGTGGAGATAATAAAATTATCCTGTAACAGCGTCAAGATGTGGACTGAAATTGACGTCAGTTTCGCGGGGAACTTATCGCAACTTGTTTATTCGCCGTTCGCAGCCCTTTGTTCCGTGTCCGCCCGAACTTTACAGACGAACTGATGGTAGAATATATTTTCTTCTAAATAAAATTTATATTCATCACTCAAACAAATTTCGCTGTAGGTACTTGTATTTAAATTTAGTGGTCTCGTAAAGTACTGGAGGAACTAAGTTTACAGTTCCCTGGTTTAGAATATCTAAAGCGCTGTTTTAGTATGTATTTATACAAATTTGGTGCTAGTAATTACACCTATTTCGCTTCAGAAACAAATGCACTGTAAGAAATGTGGTGATCGAAATCGAAGCGTTGTAATCATGTTTTTATTGATTATTTCATTAATTAATTTTCATTAATTAGTTTCATTGGGATTTTTAACCTCTTTTTAACATACTTTAGAAATAAGTAAATGTTCCCTACGACATATTTGACTTCCCTCGATTTGACTTCCACAATATTAATTAAAGTCAAAGGATTTTTAGATTATGTAACATGCCGTAGCTGACCATGTGTACCTTATACGTATCATCATGATTAAGATGTTAATCCGGAAGCTAGATTGGTTGAGGAATTTGACATTTCATTGACATTTATAAAACTAATATTATACGAACGTAGGCTTACATAAAAAGTATCTACTTGCAACCACAGTACAGTTCTATAAAGCTTTTACAGCTTACAAAACCGCACTTGGTTTCCGTGGTTGACTATATCTATATCTTTATCCAACATTTCTCATTTGCTCTCATTCATTAATTCTTGTGAGATTAGATTGGAGCTCAGCAGAAGGAATGTTAGATATGAGTTTTGACGATAAATCGAAAATAATAAGAGCGTATCAAGTAATTATATCAACATAAATCTTATAAGTTTATTAATAACGCGAATACTGTAAAGTAGCGATTTGAGACATAATACTGTCGAGATTTAACTTAAGTAATATTAGAAGTTCAAGTAATTTATCAGACAAAGCTTTTACCGAGCGCCAAATCTCCATCCATTCACAAATCAAAGCAGCATCAATAGTAATCTACACGAGGCTTTGCAAACAGACGCGGGCGAGGGCAAATTTATTAGCAGTAATAAAGCTAAATCAATCGTATTGAGGAAGAGCGATTTCGATTGGCTTGTGTCGGTCAGTTCTCGGGATATCTCGCCCTCTAACTGTTCCGATGTGTATTTACCTACTGCGTAGGCTGTGCAAACGTTACCGATATCTATGCCAACATCAGTCTACTTATATACATAGTCATCGTGAAATAGATTAAGTATTACAGTTTGATATTTATTCAAGTCAAATAATAAAAAATCACTCACTCATATCCTCGTACTTATGTTTTATATTTCATCAATAGTATGAGTCCAGTAATAGATAATAATCTGTCTTGACTCTTGAACCAACGAAGCTAAAATGTCTTCGGCTACAGGTTTGACTCTCGTGTAAAATACGACCTTATCACTATTTAGCGATCTTTTCCAGCCAGCTCTAGGGAAATTATACAAAGAAAATTGTTAAAAAGAAACACAAGTATTGCATTGTTACATACAGAATGACTGTCATGTAAGCTTACTTGATATAATCTAATTCTTTTATGTACGTGAAATTTATGAAATCTCATGTTCCCTGAAGTAGTCAGAATTGTATTGTAATATTAATTCGAAAAACTTTGTGGTGAATAATGTTCAAGGACTTGAGGCCCAAACAAAAAATCATTATAAATCTCTATCAGTCCCTTGGTATCTGTGCCGTCAAAAATCTGCCCTTTAGTAGGTCAGAATAGGGTTTCATGGCCTCTTTATGCTCATCCTTCAGATTCTTGAAATAAAGCTAGATTTTAAGGCTAGGAAGTACAACCACTTTGGAGGAAGTATTATGCTAGTAAGCAGGACAAACGAGGGTGTCATCGAGCGCTGGATAAGAGTCAAGGGGTTTGAGTCTATGATCCTCAAATGGCCAGAATTATTTGGCTCACATTCCCTCCGAAGAAAATTGATAGAAAGGTGTGTAGTGATAATAGAACAGTTTATTGTGCAAAATGTAGAGATATATGCTTTTTTAGAGTAATAGGGGGTGAGTGAATGTTTGCAAAGTTACAGTAGACAGTAGCAATAGCAAGTGAGTTAGCGATTTACCACATACCATCAGGCCTGTCTGATTATGTAAAAAAACTCCGTTAAACTATGAATCGCATGTCAAGTCTCATTAACATGCACACTTAATCTCTTGTCTACAACAGACTCACCATTTGTCTCGGTATTTCAATTTCGGTTACGAAATGGTTATTGGAGTAGTTCAACAAGGGATCAATAGCAAATTAACGACATTCATTTATCGTACCCTCGCATTGCAAGTGTCTTGAATTTCATTAAAGACCGAATTCGGCATCGGGGTAAATGTAACAGGATCCCCTTCACGAGGAGTTTATGTAAGTGGAGAAAATAACGATTGTGCTATTATATTATATACGTTGTTTGAGAAATAAGTTCAATAGATTTATTTTGAAAATTACAATTTTGTGTGATGGCTCTAGCCCAGTCAGTTAGGGAGCCCTGGTATGACTTCCAAATGAGACAAATATTCATGACTAGCTGTTGCCCGCAGCTTCGCACGCGGAAATTATGCTTATCATTTTATTTAGTATCCCTTACAAAAGAAAATTTAAAAACAGGTTCATTTATATTGAAGTACTTATATTTAGGAATTTACATACTGAAACTTACGATACAATCGCAGATCATTCCTCCGGGAGCGGGTTTGGAATAGTAAACAACATTAACATTTTTTTTTCTTTTCCCTCTCCCTCTCCATCCCCCTCTCTCCTCTTGCCCTCTTCCTCTCCCGCTCCCTGTCCCTTTTTCTCTCCCGCTCCCTGTCTCACTTCCCCTCGCTCTCCCTCTTCCTGTCCCACTCCCTCTCCCTTTCCTGCTCGAGGTCCTTCTCCCACCACATATCCCTCTCCCTTTCCCACTCAAGGTCCTTCTCCCACTTCATATCCCTCTCCCTCTTCCTCTATCGCTTCCAGTCCCTCTCCCGCCCGCACCCGCGCCCTCTCCCGATTTCTGTCCCGCTCCCACTCCCTCTCCCGCTCCCCGTCCCTCTCTATCTCCCTCTTCCGCTCCTTCTCCCTCTCCTGCTCCCTGTCCATTTTTAACTTAAAAAATGACGAAGTATCTTACTAAGTTCATTCCCCTAAATGAACTCTTTAAGGGATAATTTATTTTCCGAAAAAAAAATTCTAAGTTAAGTTTATTACTATAAACTTATATAAAAAAATTCATATATTTCATAACTCTAAAACTGGCGAAGTTAATTTGCATGTAGTTGACTACCAACCCCTATTTTTAGGGGATGAATTTCGAGAAATCAGTGATACAGTAATTTTTTGTGTCTAACTATAAGCTTATATACAAATTTTCGCCCTTCGTACTTCAAAACTGACGAAGTGTCCATACTAACTTTCGCACTCTTATTTAACCCTTTAGGGGATGACTTTCCAAAAAAAACGTAATATGTACTTCCAAATTTTGTTTCTAATCTGGAGCTAATATATAAATTTTCATGTTTTTAACTTTAAAAATGACGAAGTTGCGTACTAAATGAAATCCTCTAAATTAACCCTTTAAGGGATGATTTTCCAAAAAACTGTGTTAAAATTAACTTTTATTCATAACTATAAACTTACATAAAAAATTTCATATTTATAAGTCTAAAACTGACGAAGTTGATTTATACGTAAATGGCTTCCTACCCCTATTTTTAGGGGATGAATTTCGAGAAAACAGTGATACTGTTATTTTTTGTGTCTAACTATAAGCTTATATACAAAATTTCACCCTTCTTACTTTAAAAATGACGAAGTTGCATACTAAATTAAATTCACTAAATTAACCCTTTAAGGGATGATTTTCCGAAAAAAATTGTTAAAGTTAACTTTTGTTTATTACAATAAACTTACATAAAAAATTTCATATTTATAACTCTAAAATTGGCGAAGTTGATTTGTATGTAGTTGACTACCAACCCCTATTTTTAGGGGATGAATTTCGAGAAAACAGTGATACAGTTATTTTTTGTGTCTAACTATAAGCTTATATAAAAATTTTCGCCCTTCGTACTTCAAAACTGACGAAGTGTCCATACTAACTTTCGCACTCTTAATTAACCCTTTAGGGGATGATTTTCCAAAAAAACATAATACTTGCAAATTTTGTTTCTAGTCTGGAGCTAATATGTAAATTTTCATGTTTTTAACTTCAAAAATGACGAAGTTGCCTACTAAGTTCAATTCAGTAAATTAACCCTTTAAGGGATGATTTTCCAAAAAAATATATTAAAGTTAACTTTTGTTTATTACTATAAAGCTACAAAAAAAATTTTCAAATTTATAAATCTAAAACTAAGAAAGTTGGTTTGTATGAAAGTGTCTTCTAACCCTTATTTGTACCCCTTAGGGGATGAATTTCCAAAAATCCGTTCTTAGTGGACGTCTCCTTAGCATAAACTATCTCCCTGCCAAATTTCATCTTAATCGGTTCGGCAGTTTCTGAGATTTTTTGTTTAATCAGCGGTGTGTCGCTTTTCAATTTTATATATACAATATGTATCTTAAATATATGTAAGATAGGAGGGTACATGGCTCAAAATCGGCAACTGAATCGATTCCACGTATTTTTAATGTAGGTAATTTTTTTTCCTAAAAGAAATTAAAATTAAGTAAATGATGTCACCCAATTCTTTAAACAGTCGAAACAAACAAAAATGAAACTTAAGTCAATGCAATAGGATCCTTTCAAGCATTATTATACTCATGCCACAGCGACCATCTCACACTGTCAAATGTGCGAGTTGTACGACGTTAAAGAAATACACTACAAACGCAATAGATCACAAAAATATGTATTACAAAGAAAGTTCGCACACTTCCATAGTCCATACGTTTTCTCTCTTCCGCATATTTAAAAACAGTCGGGAGGAAGCGAGATGTAATTCCCGGCCGGCGCGGTGTGGTCGGCCCGGCCACCGGCAGCTTTTGTAAATTAAAAAGTCAGTCACACCGCATTGATTGAATAGATTAGGCATCCTAGGTCAGCTGATTTGACCCAACTAGACTTTTTTCTGTGGGGACGTGTTTATTTCAAATATTCCATTAGCGGAGATGATCTAAAAAATGGAATAATAGCTGCATTTGACGTAGTGAAAAGTGACACTAGTATTTAAATTAACTTAAACGACAATTACAAAAACGTGCATTATTGTGTATCGAACAAGGTGGTGGACATTTTGAAAATGTCATTAAAAGACGACGAGGATGAGGCTGAGAAGGGAAGAAACCAATTATTATCAGACCTGTAAGTTACCTACACTAACTAAATTTAATTGGTTGTTTAATATTTGTAAATATTTTTATAATTCACAGCTTTTAAACACGCAATCTTTTTTGTTTTGTTGTATTATTACTTAAGTCCGATTTAAACGTATTATGTAGGTAGTTAACTTAATTTTATGTGAATGATTTTTAGTGCGCGCCCAAACGGAATAATTTAGTAAAGCTCTTTAGTTCTTCACAACCTACTTAACAAACTTATGCATTTTACTAAATTTTAATTAAAAAATGTCTGCTCAAACGTGTTAAGTGATAAGCCCCGCCCATAAAATTTCTAAATCACTTGTTTACTTGCGTACAAAATTTGAAGTACTAAATTGTCCGTTTACACTTATTAATTTACTTAAAATTTAGTTATCTACATATCTACTTCTAAACAATAAATATTTCAATAAATAGGTATCTTATCATTTTAATGCCAAAACGTTTGACATTGTATTAATTAAAATGATTCAAAGTCGACAGTCCAAAAGCTGTAAAAAGTAATTGAAAGAGGGAATCATAATTTGTTTATGAAACAATTTATCTTAGTACGATTAACTATTATTTTAGGCATATGTAGGTAATAATAATGTTTATGTTCAATAACATCTTTGAATCTTTACCTAATTGGGTGAGTTCAGTAAGTGATACGAGTATAACACACCTACCAATTAAATGAAATGAGTACTCAGGTAACAAACATGTTGTGTTTAACAATGTCTAATGTACAATGTCGAATTCGTTTTCGTCCATCAGCTGTTATCACCGCGCGCGCGCCGGCCGGGCGGCCCCCGCGGCCCGCGTTGTGGCCTGTGACGTGGGTCTCACTCTCATGTGTGCGTGAGTCTGTATGCTTGCTTAGAATATTATGAACATTCTTATTTCTTATTCTACGAGAAGAACTAATTTCTTGAATAAACAATTATTAAGCTAATAAAAAATATTTCAGTGTAGGTATTATGATTAAAACTGAATAGGTATTCTAATTGGGGTGTTTAAGGGTGTACGTCATTTATGTATTCAATGTAGTGAAAAGTGACACTGTAGTAGGTAGGTATTAAATAAACTTAAACTTATTACTGACATTGTTAAATAATTTTGTTCTTTAATTTGAGGTTTATTAATCAATGAGTTCAAAATTGTTCACAGTCTACAGTACAAAGCCTGAAAAATGTGATGGAAAGAGAGAATCATAATTTGTTTACTATTTAATCTTCGTACTATTACCTACTACATATTTTATGTAATGATCGATCGATCGCCAATAGTCAGCTGTTTTCGTCGGGGTGTACCTCACACACACGCGCGCACCGACCTTGTAGCGCTCGTTCGCTCTCATGTGTGCGTGCGCCGCTGGGTAGAATGTTCACACTTTTCGTTCGAAATGAGTATAACTTATTTCTTAAATAAAAAATTATTAAGCTATAAAACTTAATTAAAAATACATGGAATCGATTCAGTTGCCGATTTTGAAGTAGGTACTTTCTCAAAGTGAGTATATTATGTTACTCGTTGTATAGATGAAAGTGACAAAAAAGTATAGAAACTTAGGTTTTGTTAGTAATGTTAGTAATGTAATGTTAGTGAGTACTTTTAAAAATAAAATGATCTTGGGATAAACCTTGAATATTATGGGTTCAAAGTAAAGCATCTGTGAACGATTTCAATTAGGACTAAATATAGTTGTACTATTTCGCTTTGATGTGGGCTATAATATCTACTATACACAGTGAAGTAAAACTTAGAAGCAACGACGTAGAAATTAGCACGAAAATGTTTTTCATCCGGGATGTCACGTGTTTTGGATGTCACAGCTGGAGGTGTTACAACGTCAAAGTTTTCAAAGAACACAGCACAGAATGCGTGCCATAGAAGCGTCATAGAGCATATCGTATTAGACATCAGGCAGGGTCGTGTCCTTAGCGCAAAGCAAACTTAAGAGACCTGCGTGTGCGTATATCTCCTTATACCTATTGAAAGAAAATTTTCACAGCTTGATTAACAAATTTACTAACTAATTCAAAGAATTTGAGACTTTAAATTGATCCATATTGAAATTGAAGTACGAAAATGTACTGTAATAAATTTCATGTCAGTAGAGAATTAAGCGATCCAATCTTATTTACGTTCTCATATTTCGAACATATTATAGAGACCCAATATCGGATTTTTTTTACTTGCATGTATAAATATTTGACACTTGGTATGTCTACTAGGAAGTTGAGAAAATTAATTCGTAGGTAATTCGGAATTATTTATATTTCACAAACTAGCCGAACCGTACCGCGCTGGTCGTCAAACATTTTTACTTGTAATGAAGTAAAAAATATTATTAGTCAAAATAAAATATATAAGAAAGAATTATTTAAATTGGTCTAACAGTTTTTGAGTTTAAGCGTTACAAATATACAAAAATATAAATCCTTCCTTTTTATACTATTAGTGTAGATAAATGACCATATTATGAGAAGAATGTCAAGAAAACAATATCTCCTGCAGCTTCGTATATAAATATACGACGAATTACAATAATATTGCTGCAACCATTGCAGGCTCCCTGCAAACAGAATATAGGTTTCCAATCATTAGTCAGGAAAACAGACAACTCACTGCCCCGTTCCGTCTGTACCGACATGGCACATTTTTCACACAACGACGCAAAAAACGAACTCACAATCCACGTCTTTGTAGGTTACAGCTTTTCCACTTTTTTTTGTCGACATACGCTTTTGTTTGTAACTTACCTTCAGTTTTTCATTGAGGTGTCATACTACAACACTTATATTTATTGCAAAATATCCTTTTCGACACCATTAAAATCTGAAATTCATTAAATTGAACGGGACTAACTCTCAAGTACACGCTTCAGGCGACTTAATTATTAAATATCTTCATTTCACTAAGCTCTTAGCAAAACTGTGTAGTTTCTAAGTTACGTAGACGACTAATGAATAGAGGTATGTAGAGTGCATCAAATTTGAATCATTTTGTCTAAGTGGTTTGTTAATATGAATGTTGCGTGACTATCGGGTTTAAACTTCATAAAATCTTTTTAGTAGAATGCTTCATAATGTAATTATTATAGCGCTAGTATATTTGCTGTTGCCCTTCCTATTAACTTGCATGATAATAATATTACGCACGTGATATGTCTACTGTCTAAAAGTTTATAAATCGAGAGACTTGGCAGAGTATTCGGTGTGTTTCTTCAATAGCAGTTGAGCGAAAATCTTTGATGATTAGAATCTTAGTCATTCAACTTGTATGCAAAGACCAGCATGAGGCACATGGCATTTGAGCTTTATAAAAAGTCACTATGGCACTTTAAAGCTTATAAAAAGAAAACATTTAAAATAAATGTTTGCACACTCACTTTAACCCAATCGGATACCTTATGTTATGGATGTCATGGACCTACGAGACCAAATGAGACTTTACATACATCGCAATGCAACCGAAGATTTAGAAATTTTCTGTAACACAAATGATTACCTGAGCTGAGAGAGAAGATATGTCCAGAATTTTTACAAGGTCTGTCACTCTAGGATTTTGCCATCAAATTAAACGTAACTCGATTTTTACCACAGGTGTGTAAAATTGTCTGATATATTTGTCATAGTGCTCGATGAACAGCCACCTAAATTAGCATTTTGTGTAAATACGCTGTGTACTGCACTCCGTAACTTTGTTTACAGAACAGCGTAACTCAATTAAAAACAAATAAAATATCCGTTTTAAATCAAACTTAATTGAAGCAAACATGTTCTGAAACGGTTTTATTATTTTTTCATTTGTACACACGGCCATGACGGCTATCTTTATTTATACTTACTCGTTGTTTGTTACGTAACCTAACCTAACCTAACCTTTTTTTTTTAAAAAAAAAAACCTAACCTAACCTAATGTATACGAACGAATGTGCAACACAATCGATGGTTTTATTTAAACAACAGCTGCAAGCGGTCCTTTTTCCAATATGAGTTGATGTTTTAATTAATTTCTCTAATTGGATAATGCTTCAGTTTAGGACGCAGGGGGATAATATCGTTTTAATTCTTTTTAACTTCTGCAAAAGCTATCTTTGTATTTTATTTAATTGAATTGATCAACTATTTTATTTACTAATTTCATTGACAGTAAGATATAGGCATCTGTCTATCTTATTTTAGTAGAATTATATTCTAGGTATGATACTGATCTACATAATATAGGCAACTGGTAGATACTCGTAACATACATATTTTGCAAACACATTGAAATCTATCAGTTTCTACTTTTTCTCCCACTAGATAGGTATAACTTCCACAGACAGAACGTACGTAAATAAATGTCCTTGGCTACAGTGAGATCCTATCAGACCTAGCAGATCTTTGTCTCAAAATCCTTCGCGCCATTACTCAACCGCTCAAATCAAACATGATAACCTATTTAAGAAATTCTTCCCATAACACATGAATACACAGTAAATAAAATTCTAGCAAAAGTAGATTATGGATAGATTATTAAGGAAAATGGCTGTATCAGAGGTAGTGCTAGGGAAACACAAATAAAAAATAACTAAGTATCTTCTATATGGGGATAAGCCTGAAAACGGGTCTCATTCAATTCGCCGCTACTATCTCTAAGATCCACAAGAAGATTGGCATAAGCCGCAGATTTTCTGGTGCGGGAGAAAATGAGGGTCACAAGTAGGTACTGATCGATTTACACCCAAGAATATTTATTCAAATTTCAAACCCCTTATTTATTTTATTCGTGGATTTTTATCGCGCATTTACCATAACAGTAAATTGATCCAATATTACATACTTAGCACAATATTATTATAATAATTTACAAGTTATAAGTATAATAATAAAAGTATTTTATGCGTTTCAGAAAGATAACATAAGCATTAAGCATTATTAAGAAGGTACCATGTAACCAAATTTCCTTAATTTCGTAAAAAACTGATTTTTTTCTGAATAATTAATTGTCCTGTCATTCCAACTCAAATAGAATTAAAAATATTTTTTCTCACATTAATCGCCCTTATTCGAAACGTTTCTATTTCTAATGCTCACGCTTTGCTGGTTTTTGTGTTTTTGTACTATTCAATCTCATCATAGAAGTTTGTAAAGGTTAAATCCTCTATTGAAAATAGGGCGCTTCCCACATTATTCCTTTTAATACATTTATTTTAATGTTCGCAGGTTGTCCAGAAGAAATATTTTTGTGTCTTTCTTTTCATTGTTACATTATTGTAATAATATTTTTTCGAGTATGTTTTAATCTTGAAGTTTGAAGTGTTCAGAACACAATCTTTAAAAATATGTTTTTTTATCACATTTTTAAATCGTGTTTTTATTATGTGATTTTATTTTTGTATTCAGACGCATGATTGTCAAATTCCGCTTCGTAAGATTATAATAAGTAGGTAACAAGTTCTAATTCAGATTTATCCAATTATTCTATATTTGACCAATTACTCACCGATTACATAATGTAGGTAACAAACATTGCAAGTTAGATAAAACCTTACAAAAACGTGTTACGTATGTTACACCACATTATTTTTTTAAAGTAAAGTATACATAAAGAAAGTTTAACGACCGTAAGACTTCTTTGAATTGCAAAATTCCTAGCTCATAAGGATAGCAAGGAACGTGACGTTTCTATCAACATGTAAGCGAAACTCGCCTGAAGTTGCTAGTTAGTTTGAAAGTTATACGCCGAGTCATAGGAATATGTGCGTCTATTTAAGTTATACAGAATGTTGTTAGCACGTTAACTCATAAATTATTAACTTACTGCATCTATGAGTTATTACCGCAACTCCGCAACCCGTAACTGTCCTATGATGGGCGGCGGTCTTCTCGCATAATGCGTGGGATGTGCGTGGGATATAGGCCAGATGTTACTAATAATATCTATATCCCACCTGGCCCAGTGATACGTCCACCATATTTTCAATAGTATGGAAAACCAGAGTTCCATTTTTCATGATGATGAGAAGTCTCCGTCCTTTATATTATGTTCTAATTTATTAAAAAGTTATAAATTATTCAATTCGCGCTTCAATAATGTATACAAGTCGAAAAGAAATTGTTTATAACGAGTTATTAATTTTTTTTTCATAATTTAGGATTTTTTTTTCTCGGCAATGACCAAGTTTAAAGATATGGATACATTTACTGAGTACTACATACACGCGGAACCCCAGTTCAATTTGAGTACCTACCCCACACCCTTGCCATCTCCTTGTCAGTCTATAGCGTACAATGAAATAAAAACCCAGCTCATTACATAATTATCTAGGTACCTACAGTTACATACGAATTGACGAACCTCCTACATAGACGAATAAAAAAACTCCTCATTTAAGTATGTAAGTTAAAAATGGATACTAATTAATCATAACAGACTAATTTACGCTATTGGATTTTCGTTATTTTACAACTAAAATTTTGACCATCTTAATATATATAAATTACGTGTCACGTTGTTTGTCCGCGATGGACTCCTAAACTATTTAACCGATTTTAATCAAATTTTCACACCGTGTGCAGTTTGATCCAACTTGAAAGATAGGATAGCTTACATCTCAAAATAAAAAAAAACTTGGCAGAACGAAGTCTGTCCGGGCAGCTAGTATTAAAATAAATTAAATTAGAATTTGTTCATATATTCGTGTATAAATAATTTTTCGATTTTTTATTTTACGAGTAGGTAGGTATGTACTATAAAAGTTATACAGGATAGGTCTATCTCTGATATTATGGTATCTATTGTTACGTAGATATATATTGTAATACTGATGTTAAGGCTTAACAAAATAAGTCCTTAACAAAATATAGGAGGACAAAGGCGGATGGACAAAATTAAAGAGGCATTTTCATTTGAAACCTGAAAACAATGCGGCCGAATGAACTGGCCAAACAGTAATAAATAATTTACAAAAGCGGTCATGTGAAAGAGGAGCCCCTCTTCATCGAGCCGCGGTAGTTAGGTATTTGTGGGTATTTGAATTGCTGATGAGTTCCGCCGAATAACTTGGAAACTGGAAATCCTAACTGGTTTAGGAAACACTACTTACTGCATTGCCAATTTTCTGAGAGTAACGAAGTCTTAATAAGATAGTCAGAGATGATCAAAAAATATGAAATAACAATGGTTTTTCCCTTGTAGCCAGAAGTACTTTACTGGTTTTTGCAAACTGATGTTAACTTTACTGGTTTTTGCAAACTGATGTTAACTTTGTGGACATTAAATTTAGGTATGATTTGCGTTTCAATTTCTTAGTGATGCTAGGCTAGGGGAATGTTATTGAGTAAGTGTAATTTTTTTCACTGGTATTTAATAAAAAAATGACACTGCTCAGATTACCTCAGTCTACTCCAGCTGGGATTAAGAGCCCTGGATTTCGCTCGACAGCCGAGGTGGTAGGGACCACCTGATGTACGGGGCCGTCTATAACATGATTACCGGTTTACACACACATGATCTCATTAGATAAAACCCATCATGAAAATTTCCGGATGTAAAGTGACCAGTAAAAGTCAAGAATTTAATAAATAATGAAAAATTAAAGACAGATGTTGTTTTCATGATGACACGACGCGCGAGCTCAACGCAACAGGGAGTCGGGGACTTTTTCAGATCGAAGTCAGTGGTAGGTATGTGCTCGGTGCTCGGATTCACTCATTTTGAAGATTTTACTCGCTATATTTCACTATACGAGTACAACCACGAAGGTTATCACTTTGTTTTTGGGTGCGGACTTTACCGAAAGGTGTCTGATGTATCATCAAAATTACTGATATTTACCTATGGATTGGTGATACCCATGATGTTACTGAGCTAAGGTGACTGCTTACTTACCATCAGGTGGCTAGTATGGTCGTTTGTCGGCTATTTAAAATAATGTGTGTGTTAGCTCCGACGCACGACTGGATAGTTTGCAATCGTCAAATCAGTGATAACAGATAAGGATGATGATGTCTCACATCATCAGAATAGGATGTACCAAGATTATTATTATTATTAGATGGCGTTGCTACTGATCAACCATCGAACGCCATCTAGATTCTGTGTTACGAATTACAAACATAACGTATAACGTAACGGAGAAAGTTTGATTTTACTCCTCATAAAATTTCATACCGCGGGCTTGAATATGAAAATCGTTTCCAAAGGAGTTATACTCCAAAAATATTGTATCGAGTTTTGTACCGGCACCGCCGGTAATTTAATCCAGGATATAGACTATTTCCATTCCAAATTTCAGCCAAATTGGTTAAGTAGTTTTCGCGTGAAAGCGTAACAAACAAAGTAACATTCACATTTATAATATTAGTATGATTTATTTATAGATAATCTGGTTCCCTCACAGAAAAGGATACTTTTCAAAATGAAAGCCTACTGTTAATAATTTCGATATCATCCACAGCATCATTAAGTCACCATTTAAATCATTGTGTCCCTGTTAATGTTGTAACAGCTTGCAATGTTTGCGAACTTTAAGTACACAAGAAATAACGAGGTATTCAGCTTACTTATAATATTTAATTAGGTACACCCACCCGCCTGTAATTCGTTTATTTGCAGCAATAATGTAAACGTGGGCTGAATACGCTTTCAAGTGAATTTCAATGTAAACGTGGTTCCGGGTTTAAACCGAACCAACTTAATTAATATTTTAGAAGTGTGACGACACTGACGATATTGCTATGTGCATGAGGTAGAGATTACAATGTGTGCGTCATGGACTCATACAGTTCAAATTGTGACGTCATTGTATGATTGCAGACGGCTCACGCCTCACTGTGCGGTAAGGCGCGAGGAAAGTCGACGGGATAATAAAATTGTTTTAATTAAGATCACATTGTCTGTTCATGCTACTCCGAGTTGCTCTGCGCTCATCTTCAATGTTTTATGTTTTCTCGGAACAGTAATATTCTAATTCCTGTTTAATTTTCTCCGGCCCTGAAGTTAATATCAGATAGCAAATTACGGCAAATTTTGAAATATGATTTTCCGTTGATAAATTATGTTATTATGTTGGATAAGAATAATGATTATATTGATTATCCAAAGAAAATTATTATTGTAGCTAAAAAATAGTAGACAATCTGGCAAAAATAGTTTTATTATCTTTCTCAAATAATAATGATATTGTAAGGTTTACAAACTTTTTATCCAGGCATTTACTTACCTATATTGTTAATAAAAGCAATACAAACAACCCCGCACTAGGATTATCTGTGTCGCGGGTGGAATAAATGGACATAGATACATAGGTACACAATTTTATTATAACACCTACAACTTGACACCAAACATTTATGCGTCGGGTACAGACTGAAGACTAAAGATATTCATATTTATTAAAGCTCCAGAATCGTAGAATAAAATATTGAAAAACATCTTTTTTTCAGGGTACCTCTCCTACAGTAGTTAATGAGTAATAGTCGATAAACTTACTACTTCGGAACCCTAACATAGTGCGTGGCCTGACACTTGCCCGGTTTTATTATTATCCAGTAGAATTAGAATTAGACCAAGACATTCGTAAAGGATATCCTTTTCACTCTGAATGTACCTAGGGTAGGTACTCTTCTAACGGCTACGTAGACCATATTAAAATTTTATTTAGGTACCTACTTGTACTGTGTAATTTTTTGCCGCAAAGTAACCCTTAATGGGAGCCAGACCGTATTAAAGCGTCGCAACGGGATCTCTTTGATCCTATAATAACGATGAAATTGAGTTCGATTATTATCAAAGTAAATACGTCATGATAAAAGAGCTTTAGAAACTGGTGAGCATTGTTAGGATATCCTTCTCGGTTCTAGGTAGATTTTACAGTTGTACGGATTGTGAGTGTGAGTAATTCGCTTAGTGCAGCTTTTTATAGACGAAATTGATTTATTCTATTCGAAACGATAAAGTTTAGGTATGTAGGAATAGTAAGTTAGAATTATAATTAGTGGCTGTTAAAATCATTCATTTAAAATTAATATGACAAAAAAATTAAGCTTATCTTAAGGTAGTCTAAAATTAAACCACTTTCCGTTAATTATTGCTCACCGTCGTGTGGATACACTGACACTATAATAGTCTTATTCGTTTTGACTTAGATACTAAAAGTATTTTGCAACTTTAATAAGTCACACCCATAAATTAGGCCCATATCATAATTTATTTATGCACGATACCAAAAGAGTGATTTATTTTTATTGTTATACTACAGCAGATACGGTCAAAGAGGCGTAATAAGTTGCTTTCTCGTTGGTTACTTTACATTGTTATTCCCAGCATTAATGAAATGCGGGCTCACGTTCAAGTGACTCGGCCTCGTAAAGGCATATTTAGAGTAAGTTACGGCACTAAAGAAAAACGTTCTAGTATTTACGCAGTTGTAATATAAACAATAAACGCTAAGGAATTAACCACCATATTAAATCACATTCTGAACGAAATATTAATTATTTTAACAATAAATCATTTGTGTCCAAATCTCAAACGCCGTGGCGTTTTCGAACCAAAAAATACTTGGAATTGAAATAAAATAATAATACTCCCTGTATTAGAATAACGATGTTGTGCTTGGATAGTCTATGTTCACCTTAAGATAATAGTAGATTGGCGGTCGATATGGTATTCGTATTCTAGCAAATTGGCCGAAATGAGCCTCGCAGTCTGCCACGGCTCGTCTGCCTGGCGGCGGGCGGCGGCGGAGTCATCTCTATCGCTACGAATATCCCAAATAGAATCGCCTCGGTTATCATACTGCCCAATTTATTACTTCCATATGAATTTTTTCAATCATGCTTTCTTTCTATTCTTCTTGAATTACTCTAAGGAATATAATAAAATACTTAGCAAAATATAAATAATAATATTAGCAAAATAAGATGTTTTACGTCTTATTTTGCTGTGTAATATGTTAGGGTAGCATATTACGTTACTCCACAGTTTAAGCTGTGTTAATAAAAAACATTTTTTATAATTGGTAAAAGAATTAAATATATCTTAATGATTTCTCATTAATCTGATAATTTCAAAAAAATATTTGATTTTAATTACACTACAGTACTACCTACGGTTATTGTAACTTTCCTGCGTAATACAAAGAAATACCTAATTATTTCCATAATATTTAGGCAAGAACATATATGCGACGAACGTAGTCTGATCTCATATGCCAACTTTTGGGAAGTTCCCAAATAAGGCACAGAATAACGGAAAACTTAATTTTTCGCTCGAGAACACTTTGTGAGCGATATATGGAGATTTCATGAGAGAAGAGAACAGGTAACAACGGTGTTATTACGTCCGCACATAAACATTTGTTTTGAAGTGAAAACTTCTTTAGTACGGGGGTGACTTGAAATTTTATGAAACGAAACTGTCCAGTAAAAAGAGACAAACACATACATTCTAAAGTGAGATAGGAATAGTGATGGAAAATATCGTTACTTTTATTTCACTATCATGTCCGTGAAGTTATTTATTTTTGTCACTGTTATATCACCCGTGATAAATCACGACCGTTATATTTTATCAGTGACGATATTGTCACAGTAGGTGCATTTTATTCCGTCCGTTACATGTCGCAGTGAATTTCAAGTACCTACATAGTTCAATCAAAACCTTACCCTGTTTGCAATAAGACGTATTTTCATTTGAAGTTTTTGTAACGTAGCGTTATTTAATTAAGCAAATTGAAAAAATTCAGACAAACCAAAGTCTAATGACGTTGAGAATAAGGTGCAGCGCAGACGGCACACTGTCTGTGACGCTCTTTTAAGTCTGTGAAAATAGAACCTTTGCAATTATATGCAGTAACGCATACGACGCGCAATAAGTGCGGCGCACACAAAATACGTGTAATTCGGGCAGCCCGCGCTGCACCGCGTCACGCAGCTCCTCACAAATGGTGTGCGAAAGAAATACAACGTTTGCTTCAATACGCGCTAACGCAGACGGCGCACACTTCAGTCTGCAATCTGCATTCGTTAGTGGTGGGCGTAACGCATGCGATATTAGCATGGCTCCAGAGATCGATTGAAATACAAAACAGACCAGCACTTTCTCATTGTTTCCGAATGAGTCAAAACTGGTCTTAAAATAGATAACAGTTCATTAAATGTTGTAACAGATATTTTATAGAATTTGAAAAATTTATCCGGATATTGTTTCAGAATTGAATGTTTAATATGGAACTGTCATTTCAGTAATCTCTCCGAAAGTATAGAATGTACCCAAAATTCTCTATTTCTTCTTTTTTTCTGTACTTCAAGTGCAAAATAATGCATCGCGATCTCTGCGTGATTTCCATAGCGTGTACGTCACTACAGTTCTGCCGACAGAATGATCGAAGGTGTGCGTCGTGTGCTTTGTGAGTCTGCGAAAAATCCGAGATAGACTGTTTGCGCGCCATGTAGACATTTGTGCGCCCGCAGTCTCGATCGCTCAAGAAGAGTGTCGTCTGCGCTGCACCTATGATGCAATTTCACTTAAACAAATTCTCTCTTCTAGCTGGTGGCACTGTGTCGCTCTCGCTCACGCACGGCTCAAGTCACAAATGTAAAATGTTGCTTTCTCTCTTTCGCAAGATGGAATTCTGTGAATTATATCTAGCTTGGCCGGTGGCCGGCGTTAAGTCACAGTAAAAGGAATACTGTGGTGAAATCACGTTCGCGTTATATGTAACGGACGGTTTCGATGCATGTCACGGGCGTGACAAATGAAGTATATTGTAACAAGTGATATATCCAGTGATACGTGAAATGTGCCATTCCTAGATAGGAAGCATTGTACAGGGGTAGGGTAGGGGAGCGGAGCGGAGTGGGCGGAGCGGAGCGGAGTGAAGTAGATTACTGAAACATACATTTATCATCTTCCCGAAATTTTACATTCGTCTCATTATCTTGAAAACAAAAATTTTGAAGGTTTCACTTCTACCACGTGTGAATTGCACACATTTTAATTTTTTTTAAAGGCGTTATGACTTATACGTCCAAATGAGTTTTATTTAAGCCCATATGATCTCCGCAGCCTCCCGGGATCGCTGTGACGACGCAGCGTTGAAGAACCTCGCTAAGCTCTGCTTATTTGTACTACAACCAACAATACGCCCGAGATCAAAGACCGCCAACGGAATTAATTTGCGAACGCTATCTCTCGCCCCCCTTCCCTCGTCCACTTCAAACAAGCAGACTACAAGATCCCCTAAATATTCCCTCTCAACGAACATAACAATTTAAGACCATAAATACGGATTAGTGCCTACAGACAAGTCACGAAATTAATTCCGTACAAAAATGAAACAAACAAAGTGTGCTGTAGGTAAATAATGATTATTACGAGTGTCTACTGCCTGAATTACTTACTTTGCTAGTTGATTTATTTTGAAACAATGATATTTAACAAATATTATTGCTAGGAAATAGTCACATAATATTCTGTACTAGCCTTAGATAATATTGGTTATTGTTACTAGCAATATCTAGTAGGTAGATCTTTGATATAGACTGACAATGAGATAAAATATATAAATATATAATTCACTATTCAACCGTCCTCACTAATAAGCTTCCCTAACTAGCTTAACTTTCGAAAACGAAGTAATTTTATCAACACTCGAAACAATTGCTATCAATTATTATCATCTATTATAATACATTCTATGTAAAAAACAATTATAATTTATCTTTTCAAGATTGTAACTACTTAGAGGCGAAAGACTTGTTAGCGAAGTGAACCGTATTTAATTAGCGTAAAATACGGTACGTTGGGTACTTACATGAAAATAGGCTGTAATGAAATTTAATAATACGGCAAGAAAGCAATCTTGTTTAAATGTTTCTTTGAGTTCAACGTTAAACATGGATTAAACTGTCTTTTGAACTTGTTTATCACTTTTGTCGTCTTAAACATTTGTATTCGTAAGTACTCTATTCCATGCATGGAATCCAGACTTACTCTACATTGATCTCAAACATGGAGTCTCTCACAAAGTATTAACGTTATTGAAGCCACTGCATATTTTTCAGTTATTTGTAGCGCATTGCTGGGATTTACTTTAATAGAATAACATAGTATTACAGAATCTTAGTCTTAACTCGAGTGCGAGTTTATGACCTAATGAAATATTTTCAGATATTTGTAATGTAAATAACATAAATTACAGATAAAATAATTAAACAACTTATTTTATGAATAGATATTTCAAAAATTTACAAGTACATGAGTCGAAGTTATTTAATAACTCAAAGGTGCTTATGCGGCTGTTTAAAGATTTCAATATATTAAGGTCAAAATAATTGAACCTCAAATTCAAAAATCATAATTTTAAGACGGAACGTCATCTTGAACGAATGAAGTTTTCTGCGGAGCTAACTTGGAGCTACATCGCGTGCCACCGAGAACCGAGAGTGTTTCATTAACTCGGCTCCGCTGGCCACTCAGCCGAGAAATGCGCTCTTCCGAATATTTACATTCTCCAAATGTGATGCCAAGCGCAATAACACTTCCACTGCACCAAAAAGTTCACAGTTTCAGTATTTATTTGACTAATATGCTCGCGTAGCATATTACTGGAGTAAAAATAATAGTATTTTTACCGCAACCTAAGCGTTAAGTCAACTTGTTCTAACGGTGCTCCGTTCCGTGTATGTCATGTGTATGTACGATTACGAGTATGTTACGTATTGATGCTAGTTATAACAAAATTATATTAGAAGTAAATGTTTACTTTATTAAATTAAACTATAAATTTTACATTCTGCTTATGAATCGTTGGAAGGTTGAATAATACTAACTAAATAACAATGGACTCTAGACAAATTACCCTATCTAATGCTATTAATTTTATTAACTTTTTTATATCTGTAATTACTTAGCAGTGTACCCAATGGAATTTGGTAGCGGCGATACTTTTAGATTCATTTATCTTTTCTCAAATTTATTTCTTTGTGTCTACCTATGTTACACAAAGGAACTTGTTCTATGATTCTTCACTGTCCAATTTGGAATGTACGTTTTATGTCAGCGTGTAGAGTTAAATTAATTAAATTAATACAGGGTGTACTTTTATTACATGGTCAAATGTTGCCAAATTGGGTTTTACATTGAACAATATAATCATTTTATTACCGCGTCATAAGTAGTACAATAAGTATGACTTATTTATCAGTCTATAGGATAGATACTCGAGAAACAATATTGAAAACTTTTCAGTTTTTCAATTCAACGGTAGGTAGGTGTAAATAGAGCATTTAAAAACAAAATGGAGAGACATTTGTGGTATAAATATTATTCTAATATTTTTCAATTTAGAAAATATGTTTATTCATTGTCTTGTTACCGACTGAAGTTTTGCTTATAGCCCGAAATTAAGCATTGTGTTGAAAGTTCTTGAGTGATGAATGTAAATTTCATTTATTTGAGGGGTAAAATAGTTCCCGCGGTCGTCTGTGAAGTTGGCTCGGAACAAAGGGCTGCGAGCGGCGAATAAACAAGTTGCAGTAAGTTTCGCGAAACTGACGTCAACTAACCCCGCACCTTTCGCTCGCGTAAGCTAAATGCTTTTATTAATGACTTCTTCTATGAACGAGTACCGTTTAATGATGATTTATTACTTTTTATACTTCTCTCTCTTGTCGTTAACGTTCGTTTCAGATTGTCTCGTACCTACTCATCTTTCATAGTATTTTATTTACGTAGACAACGTGATTCGAAATTATGTTTGCACATAGGTACGGAATCTGAATTAAAGTTCTTTCGGTGAAATGTTTTTCCGAGAATCGATCCTATATTGATTCTTCGATCTGTTGGGAAAATTAGTGCATTAAACATTATTTCATCCAGGCTCTGAATACGCTTTATTTGTTTTTCCTACAAACCTATAAAAACGTAGTAGCATTAAGAAGAACGGTACCAGCACATAATTATTTTCCTTTACAAATTTCATTCATAGCAAGCAGTTAGCCGTTGAAATAAGTCTTTGATCTCCAAAATAGAGCGTGAAATCAAAATAAGGATATACCGTAAACCACATGGGGTGAAATATAGGGAGGTAAATCCGCGAAATGACTGTGGCCCGAGCACAAGCCATTGAGTGCGATGCGAGCCGACCGGCGACCGACGCCCGCCCAAAGGTCGCTTCTTCATTAGCCATCACGACAACGATACAACTTTATAATTTAAGTGCCTCTATAGCAGTTATATGTTTTAAAACATTATTAATATTAAAGAAAAGGAGGAGGATCTCGTTTTGGTTGTATTTTTGAAGTGAAAACTTCTTTAGTACAGGGGTGATTTGAAATTCGATGAAACGAAACTGTCCCGTGACAGTAAAAGAGACGGACACATAAATTCTAAAGTGAGATAGGAAGCATTGTAGGGGTAGGGGAGTAGTAGGGGAGGGGGAGGGGAGTTGAGTTGAAAGATGAGTTGAGAGATGAGTTGAGAGATGAGATGAGGGATGAGAGATCATTACTAAAACCTAAAATTATCATTTCAATTTTACATTCGTCTCATTATTTTGAGAACAAAATTTTTGAAGGTTTTACTTCTACTACGTGTGAATTGCACACATTTTAATTTTATAGTCATTACTTCAGAAATCCTTAATTTCCGATTTGGTTTTTTTTTTTATTGCAATGGGATACTTTCAGTTTGGCTCTGTATTTACCAAAATTCAGTTCTGAGGATGGGATCCATGAGGAATTGAGAGGAATTCATAAATACTGGTTTGCCGAGGTTTTTCGAATACTTTACTGTTTACAGGCACCTTTAAGCTCCACACCACGCGCAGTTAAGTGCGAGTGTGCGACTTGTGGATGTTTGCGTGTGTACACAATACATGTACACCTACATGAGATGTCGTAGTCGTGTCGTCTAATGAAAAGGTGGTCATTTAGCGCGATCGTGGAGACAAATTACTACTTTGCATTGGGATCATTGCCAGCAGTTTTTGCAGACATTACGGACTTAGTGTAGTGTGGTACTGACCTAATGATCATTTTGTGAGTAGGTATGCGGAAATATGAGCGGGCCGTTTCAGAAAGTTTAAATGTATGAAATAAGTTAAGTGTTACATGGGTTGCCTTACAAGTGCATAATATACTTAAAATTGTTTTTTGATTAATGTATGTACTTCTCATTTACATTTTACAATGGTTTAGCATTTCCATAGTTTCAGACTTAGGAGGAATATAGAGCTTACTTCATGCAAACTAAATAAAAATGTTATCTATCGTACTTTTAGAATAAAATCACTAGACGTCGTAAAATGTAGGCCCTGAGAAATACCATAGCGTATTCAACATAGTGGTATTATTCAAATGGCGGACAATTATCGAAAGTTTTCTTTGCGAGGCTTAACGTATTCTCCGATGCACTATAGCACTTACCAAGAGGCATTAACAATCACTTGCAACTGACAAAAGCAGTCATCCTTATTTCAACAATAAAAACTTATGATGAGCAGTCCACCAAACCAAAATTTTAAAGTAGTTATCATCATTCTGTTAAAATTATTTTATTCACGAGTGTTCTATAATTTTCAGTAACTGTAAAATGATACTGACGAATAAAAATAAATATTTAACGATGTTTGATTAATTAAAATGTGATCAAAATGATTTTAATGAAAATGTTTGCTTCGTTCATTGAAGTATTAATACTAGCGTATAGAACGGACACCGCGAACACGATGTATGTTCCAATGAATTGACGCCGCGCGGCTTCAATGTCCAATGGATTCGTTCGATTTTGAA
This sequence comes from Thymelicus sylvestris, assembly GCA_911387775.1. Lineage (NCBI taxonomy): Eukaryota > Metazoa > Arthropoda > Insecta > Lepidoptera > Hesperiidae > Thymelicus > Thymelicus sylvestris. The sequence goes on from OU426886.1 coordinate 9,835,979, forward strand.
AGGAGAACAGGGGCTCAATTTTGAAAATAGAACCTCCCGGCGGGGACACACATTTTGTTTGAGATGTCTTCTCTATGTATACTTATACCTCAATGGCTTCGTTATAGATATTTTATGTAATATGAGATCGTCCGTTCATAAGGCAATATTCTGTGCATTTGGCATTTTGATTAAACTGGAGGGGAAAATATCAATTAGGTCCACTTTGAGGCGATGTTGACTTTGTCTAATTGAAACCAAACTGCACTGGGTTGAATTGTACAGGTGAATTGGTTATCGGTTATTACGGTTTTGTATACAATTTATTACGGTTACTGAATACAAGATAGGAAGAAGATGGCTATTGTCTATAATACTTAACCTAATTTAAACATCCGTTGCTCTGCCAATTACGGTTCTCTTAATGGCATTGTTTGGAAACGGATCCCCGCAGTCGGCAAAATATTTTATATAGTTTTATCGTAGCATAAATGTCTCTTAACTCAATAAGTTTGCTCATGATATTATCACATTTGTGCTCATTCTCTTATCTCTCTCTAGATTTATTGCAAGAGATACTAACTTGATATAGGTACTTTTGTGTGCAGCAGACGTAAATGCGATTAATTGTTTGATTACGACTAATTAATTAAGAAAATTCGTGTGATTTACATCACACAACAATGAGTCAAAGTAACAACCCTTAATGGTTCCACTGCTGGGCTCGGGGTCTCCTCTCACAATGTGAGGGGTACACACCAAAGTCTACCACGCTGGCCAAGTGCGGACTTCATACACCTCAAGATTCTTCAAGGTGTTTTTCGTCACCGAAGCAAGTCATATTTAACTTCTAATATTTGAAAATTAGAGGTGCGTGCCGGGATTCAAACTCAGGCCCCTGCCTTCGGGAGCCCATCGTTCTAACCGCTAGACTATCACTGCTGCTCGACACAGCTTCGAGAATATAAATATACGATGAGACATAGTAAAACGGTTCATTATAAAAAGTAAATAGAGTGGTAGGAACAAATTGTAATTTATTATCATTACTATTTTAGCCGTATTGGGGCGGCTTAGAATAGGTACTAACCCCAAATCCCTGCCGGACGGGTGTCGTAAGAAGCAACGAAATCCGGCCAGCTGGTGGTTGAGCCTCTCGGAGCGATCAAATGGGTAATATTGATTTTAATATTTCATTGATACCATTATTATTTATTACGCATGGATAGCTATTGCTTGAGTCAGCTGCCAAACGACTGGGGACTTGAAAGCCAGTTCTTTCTTTTTCTCCTCTCTTTCTTGGTCGACATTGAATGAGTAATGCCTTTGGTGTCGCTAATGTCCATGGGCGACGATAGCCACTTACCATCAGGTAGAAAGCCAGCTTGTTTGTCGATTATTTACATGAATAAATATCAGCTAATAAATCATTTAATTTTTGGGACGAAAATTCTTAATAATTTGTCATAATAGTAGATTCGACGATCGCTCGTAATTTGATCTGCGTGGCGTATTATGTGTTTTACTTGGAGCATAACTTTTTAATGAACGTTCCGGTTTGGATAACCTTTGTGTTTGTTCACTTATAGCTTGGATATTCCAAAAAACTTGCATAATTATTTTGTGAATTCGCTTCCTTAGTTCAATTTGATAACTGCGTATAACATTGCAGATAACAATAAAAAATATTTATATTATACAAGTATCAAGTAGGTCTAGGTACCACTAGATAATCCTGTTGTTATTGAATTACACACATATGAGTTGGTACAAAGACATAATAAAATTAAACTTTACACAGTATTTAATTGACTTATATGAATTTAGGATAGAGGGTAGTTTAACCTCTAATTTAACATAATATACCTACGTATTTAGTACACTTCTTAACATAAACGAAGGTTTTAGTTAGTTGCAGGCTTGGTGGACTTATATAATCAGTTTTTTCTGAACTTGTTTATTTGCACAAAGGCGAATAATAATATAGATATTAAGTATCAAAGTAGGAAAAATCCATCTAAATCTAATATTCCAGCATTCCTTGCGTTTTTTTCCAGGAACGCATTTTTTAATTATTTATTATGGCTTTGTTTCCTGAAAGACTCACTCTGATTAAAAAAGCTCTTGTAATTATATTGAGCTTTTATTGTAGATACACTTTCCTACCTACAGTTTTTGTAATAATTAAATATTGAGCGTGCTGTTTTTTATTTCAGTGTGTTGCTATAATGCTAGTAGCATTTGAAAGACAATAATGCAAAGATGGTTTAAGACCACTAAAACAATGCATTAGGTGCCTAATGTATTTATTTTTTTAGTGCAGTAGCACACACTTTATAGTCACGATGTTGTGTTGTGGCTCGATACCTCGATCACATGACTGAAGAGTTAGCAAGAATTTCAATCACGGGCGCGGCATGTGAGACAAATTGCTTCGGCAGTCGGCTACGTTAGCGCACAAAGATTCAGACATGGTAACCCCCTTTGGCAGTCCGCGCACGATTGTGGATTCGAGGAGCGTGGAATATTGCTTTTGTTACTCGTAATCAGATGAAATCTTCAATAGTGAAACTTTACAAAAGTTAAGCAAACTTCCTTTATTTAAATCTAATTAAGATTCGGTGATTTTTCAGAGAGGCCTTTGCTATATGTGAGGATTTTACTCACCAGTTTCTTTGGAGATCGTCTATATTTATTATTTATACTATGAAGACCTCAGAGACTAAAGATCAGGTATTATTTGTTAACATATCAGGGAATTCAGCGAAGGAGGGCAACTTCACGGATTTCTGTACCTAATGTTCCTGTACCTACCTATACAGGTTCTGAAAGGTATTACAATAATATTCACCCATATTTCAGTCAGTTTCAAACAAAAGTTGAAAGTTACAACATTGTAACATTTTGGTGTAAGGTACTTTACTTTACCTTCTAATTTCTCCAGAGATTATCAATAGATGGAAAAAAATTTGGAAACAGTTGTTATTTTTTCCCTACTGTTAGCAATCTTCTTTCTTGTATTGCTTAAATATCTGTCACCAATCACCATTGTAGTTAAAACACAGAAGAAACAATAGTACTTTGGTTAAAGTTCGTTGTTGTTGCGTTGAAAAATTGTATTCGTACTTTTTTGAACAAATGGATAGAAAATCCATTGACTCTTTTTTTCTACTTTTATAGGTGGCATGGAAGAAATAGCGACGTAGCGATAAAACCGCCTACTTTTTTTCCTATAGCTTTGTTTTCTCTCTGTACATGTTTTGTGGCATGCAAATAATAAAAAAATTATATGTGAACTGGCGCAAAGTTTATAACAATAAATGTCGAATTTTTATTTCAGTGATCGTAGCAAAATCCTGAGTGGCTCGAACTCGTTGATTCTGTTTTTTATGATATTGCAATATTTATGATATTTCTTCATGACATTAAGAACTAAAACACAATTATTACAATAAATAATAAGCTCATATGTGAAAAAACTATCAATATTTCTATCACTAAACCTAAATCCAATAAACATATTTAGGTAGGTATAACTGCTACATGGCGACAAACGTTTATCGTAGGCACTGTAGGTTATTGAAACAAAAGATCGAGCGTTCAGCTACCAGATAGGTAATTGAAGATCCGTATAAGGACATTAATAACAACAGATATTAGAGAACACGACGGGATAGGGACCCCTGCCGCTTGTTATTTCCCAAACAAGGATGCGCTCGTTGTCCGGAAATATTGTTAAGGAAAACTGAGGTGCTACAGCTTTAATATAGATATCGAGCTGCCCTCACAATCGACAACGTCATGAATCAAAGTGATTTGATTGAATTTTCGTTATTTGGGGGTTGTGTCGTCACTATTAGATTTTCGCTGTTCAACCGTTCTGGAGCTTTATTTATCTTTTTTCCCTCCGTACAGATCTAGGGTTATTTATTAGAGTACCTACCTAGAGTTTATTTAGCGTGTATATATTAGGTATACATCGTTATACATTAAAATATACCAAAGTATATGAATAGTATTTTACAATTAGTACATGTAGGTACACTTATGAATTACGGGGCCAAAGTAATGTGACCACACTGACCACTTACCATCAGATGGTTCGTCTGCTTTTTTGTCAGCCCTTTTAGGTCATGAAAAAAAAACACAAAATGTTTAAGTAGATACTAATGATGTCTAATCATTTTATACATTTCCTTTTTACCCGACTACGGCGTAGCCAAACTATGCACCTCATTTAACAGTTGATTTTATTAGTGGCTTCCACCTGACCTAGGTGGAAGCCACTAAGTCTCTTCTTGTGGAGGCCTAGAACTCCATCATGCTGCTTCAGCGAAGATTGGTGGAGGAGTTAGTGGCCAAGCCAAATGTCGGAAGTTTTCATTCCGCGAGAAGGCCTCCGACATGGCCTAACGACTATTTTCTTACGACAACAACTGGGACCGATGGCTTTACGTGCCCTCTGAAGCACGGAAACGCTCAAGAATTTTTTGCCACTAGTGGTCATCCATCCAACTATCGTCCGCTGTCGCTGTTACCTTTTAAGGATCGACGCAAGCCGCCGAGCTATGGACACTTAAATTTTAACGATGTTATTTTATTATTTTTATTAGTATTACGTGGAATCTATCCAACGTATTATGATATCGCTCAGTGTATTGATTAAATTGTAATTTATGAATAAAACAATGTATATTTCTAAAAATTGAGATTATTCCCAGTGGATTTATATAAATAAAATGGAAGGAAGAAAAATTACGTAGTGTTTTCTTGCATGTAGAAAAAAATACTTAACTGTACCTATAGTAAACTATAAAACTCAGGCCACGCGCAATGTAGGGTTCCGAGTAGTAGTAAGTTTATCGACTAATAGTTTTCCTTGTAAATTCATCATAATTATATAGGATATAATTTTAGGGATATAATTTTTAGAGAATTTTTTCACTTGGCCAACTCCAACCGTTTAGCCGGCAGAGGGTGGGGGACACTTGACTCTAGTCTAACCAAAATTAGCACTTTTAAGCCAAATATTATGAATAAAAATAAATATTAATAAATTAAAGAAAATATGAGACATAAAAAGTATTTAATTCAAATATCAATCTAAATCTTTATGGTTGAAATTAATTTACACAGTAAAGTGAAAGGGAAGCAAAAGCGCGCGCTAATTAGATTAAAATTTTAGCACTCGTTGAAGGCAGTATTGATTTTTGATTTACTTATTTGTTTTGAAACACCGTGGTTCACAATATCCGAAATTTTACTGAATAATTCGTTGTAAAAATAATATATGTACCTATAATTATAATTTGAGGTTGAGATGTGCATTTTGTGAATTCAAGTAAGTTTTGTTTGTAGGTACATTGTTTATCGGATCTACTTATCATTAATGATATTGACTTAAATGCAATTTTTAACACTAGTAGGTACCTACTTATATTAATGTTATCTAGGTACAAACTCATTATATCATTTTTTGTGATAGTCGATAATAGAAGTAGCATTTGAGTGATTATCACAAACGTGGCTCTGTAATTAAATAAAGGAGAGTACCAAAATCACTAAAACAGAACGTAATTGTGCAAATGCGCGTGGCGTGAGAGAAATTAATCTGCTCGCTAAATTGTTATATGATTGCACATCACCATAACAATGACAGCACCAAACCCGAAGTGGTATAGCTGCATACAGTACACAATTTCAATTTAGCCACACATGGGCGGAGGGGGCATTGATCAAACCTGTAGGTAGAGTAGGAAATAATCTACTTACCTAAGTTTTTAGAATCCAGGATTTATTCATGTTTTTTTAAACATGAGAAAACGCGTATTTCTTACTGTTTTACAATAAAACAATAAAATTTCATAATTATAACAAGTAATTGCTTCTTGCATTTCATGGGCTGTTTATCTAAAATTAAAAATGTATTTGTAATCAATTTGTATTACAACTTTCAACACTTAATGGACATTAGCTTGAGTCAAAGTCTAAAACACTTGAAGCGTAACTAAAATTTGCATCCATAATTTCAAATCCTTCAGTGGAAAATTTGTTATTTCTTTCATGGGAGAAACGGTGGTATATACTTAGATCGAATCTAAACCAATAAATACTTACTAATTTGATATAGTTAATAGTATCAGGCGTTACTTTGCGGAAACCCATTTTTATTAAGTTAGTATTAGTCTACTTTGCAACAATAAGTAGGTACTCGTAAGTTGACTCTACTCTCAGTTGCCAAGTTGGGTATAAATATGCCGCGCTCAGTGAACGATAACAATCTTATTATAAACATTGCAATGCAAAAAGAACAACTTGTACCTGATATTCGATAACGAAAAAATGTTTTTACTTGCAATACCTGATTAACAATTTACAGTTTTAGCAAGTAACTACATTGAACGAGGTACGTACAAATTTTTGGCTTCCATCATTGTATGCTAGTTAATCGAGTTGTTGGCAGAATAGAACCAGACGGGGGAGACAGGCATTCGCATGCTCTATTTGCACACGTTTGAATGTCATTGTCACAGTGCTAATTGCCTTCGACTGTACTCCCTATTTCATAGCTTGCACTTGCATGTAGTAATATTTAATTTTGCTTAATTTCAGATAAAGAAAGTTACGAACATAATTTGGTCCATTGAATTCTAGTGATAAAACTTCAATTTTCAAATCCACAACGGATTTCAAATGCAAGGGAAAACTAGAAATGTAAACGATCTCTAACTAGAAGAAATTTTAAACAAAGGTCTTTATACGAGTTCAGGGAGTAGAAAATTCTCAAGACACTTGAACGTTATCGCAAAATGCATACGCTGAACCACAATAGAATGCGTGCGTGGTATTTTAAGTCTGTTAATTTCGTTCACAGGCAGCGAAAATGATCGTGAAAAGGGAAGGCGGCTCGGACGGGAGAGGGTGCCCTCGTTGCTGCCGCAGCTTCGAATTAATTTTTCCAGGCACTTGAGTTCGAATGTGTTTCCGGCTTGAGTTGCCTCAACTCGAAAGCAAACTTTTCGTGTTTACATTACTTTAAATTCTTTTAACTCTTAGCTTTGCTTGCAATACTCAGCATAGTATCATTTGCAGTCTTTATTTATTTCTTCTTTTAAGAGAAATGTTTTTGCTCTTTCACTTGAAGAAAATTACACTTCAAACACTTGTTAAAATTCCCCCGCATATTTTCCTGTAACTAGTGTAGAGGTCCATAAGATGGCGTACTAAAAGGTCTTAATGCTCGTTATTTCCCTTTGGTTTTTGGGCTTGAATAATTCTGTCGAATTCAACGGGAGTCGGTGATATTAGTAACAGCTTTAATGAAAACTGATTAAATTAGTTGATAAGGTTTAACATTTTGTATAGGTACGCAAAGATCAAAATAATTTCCGTTTTAAAATGAGTTTGTTCAATTGCCTTCAGCACAGAAATTTATGTTCTGGGAAATATGATTTGGCGACGAGCGCTATCAAAGGCTAATTGCTCAATAATACTAATGAATACAGCGCCCCTAGCGTGCTTTGCCTGGTTTTCCGAAAATTACCCGACATGTACGTTCTTGTAAACACGGTATGGAGATAAGGCAATTATTCGTAGAGAGACAGTAACATGACGTGTCAATTTAGGAAGAACATAATCAATAATAAAGTACGTTTATATATTTTTTTAATTTTTAAGCGAATTAATACTACATAGTTACATGATTTATGCCTACTAGCTGTGGTTGATACAAAAAAATTATACAATCTGTACGATTTTTTTTTATGGAAATAAAATTGGATTAAAATAAATTTGTAGACAAATCTGTTATTGCCCGGATGAGAAACTATAAACCAAGTCGAACTGTAATTTATTATTAGCTTTAACTATACGTCTTTGAATATTAATACCTATAGTCTAGTTAGCACACTATGGATTTGATATAGCTATCGTTATTAATAATTATTGCTCGGAATTTATTATGTCCGTAAGATTTATTAGTGTCAGTTTATTGATCTGTTAATGGTAGGCTTTTATGGGCTTACTAGCTTGCTCCATTGGGAAACAGACAAAACAACCAACAACACTGTTAATGCATACTTGCATACTATACTATGCATACTTGCATACTATTATACTATTATAAATGTGAAAGTGTGTTTGTTTGTTTGTTTTTTTGTCCGTCTTTCACGTCGCAACAAAGCTGTTATATGGTATGGGTTTTGTGTGTGGAGATAGTGAGGAGGGTGGAGAGTAACGTAGGCTACTTTTTACCGCGGTTAAACATTCCCAGCCATGGGAAGATCGATATTTTGTTAGTTGCTAGATATTTAGTTCCGGATGTTGTTAATAGATGGCGTTAGTACGATAAAATTCATTTGCAAGTTCTGAATCACGCTATCAATTGATACATGTATATTACTTAAGTCAGAGGCAACTAAATCTAACTAAGTAAAAGTAAGTAGGATTTGTAAAAAAAAAATCGACCGCGGGCGAAGCTGAGGGCAAAATTGGTTATTATTCTTACAAATGTACCCTAGAAAGCATGAACGCGCTTATTTTTTTTACCCCTAGTGCACACACATCCAACAACAAATCTTGCCGTAAGTTGCTCATCTCGTCTTACGGTCTTACTCATAACAGACAGAAGCAGTCGACCCATTAGCGCTTCATTTGCGAAAATGTCTTAAGTAAATATAAATTATTATGTTTAATAACGCGCTAGTTGCTAGTTGCCCATATCTCGAAGGAGCTTACACTAAATATCGTAATAAGCCCCGCTTAAACTAATATATGGCGTCGAGCACTCCCCGTGATTACGTGAAGGATCTATTTATCAAGGCGCTTTGTCAAACCAATTATTATGATTCACGGTGTTAGTTCGGAAAACCAATAGCAAGAGTACCTAATTCTGACTCAGATTCTTACAGGATTACTCATATGTGATATGACATATCTATAGTATTTATGTTTGTAGCTTAATGAGTAGATAGCAATTATTATTTATCATGATATTGCGCTAACCATAATTAAGTTCCGTACACCAGAGGGATCCTATTCTTAAGACTCCGCTGTCCATCCACCTGTCCGTAATCCGTATGACACAGGGTTTTACAGCTTGAAGCTTTATAAATTGAAGATAGTAGAAATTTACTGAGTTTATAATATTGCAATAGACGCTATAACAACAAAATTCGTAAAATATGCGTAAAAACTTTGAAAACAAAAGATGTTGCTGATTTCCATGAGCAACGGTGGCCACTTTCCATTGGAATTGCACAGGTGGATCGTCATCGTGTTACTTACATAAAAAAAGATCACTAACGCCATATTTTTAAATAAAGTTCCAGTTTTACATCGCTCATAAACGATATAAAATTTTACGATAGCATAAGTTCATGTCAGTACCAAGCATCGTACACTTCCAGACTTCGGCAGTTCGGCCTAATGCTTTGTTTTATAAAATAAATGAAGTAAAATTCATATTTTTAAAATACTTTTAAACAAGCTTTTAAGATTTTGTTTGTGCTGTTGGCCTCAGGACATTTTTGGTAAGGAGCCATCCTTGAGCGTGGCAGTTAGGTTTTGATAGAGTTCAGAATGAGCTATCTAATTGAATGCGAATATAAAATTTCATGCTATATAAAAGCATGAAATTTTATATTCCTTATCCTATAAAATGTTATCCTTCGATCAAGGGAAATCTGGTCACCATTATCACAAAAATGCACTGTCATTGGAACTAAAGCAGTAGGTTTGCAACCACTCCGTAGGATAAAGGGAATTAGTTCTAACTAATTCAGCTTGCAAGATTTGATCCATTCATGCTAAGTGCTAATAAAGTAACGAACAATGCAAGTTAAATAGGTAAAAGCTTGTACAAAAAAGTCTTCACTACGATGTAATATATTGTTGATTATGGTACATAATATATTATATGAGGTTTTTTTAACTGTCTATTAAAACACCAAATAAAGACCGGTTAATTTGCTCGTTTTTCGACTATATACAAAAAAAAACTTGAGATACAATATTCGTCTAGTAACTACTTGTGTACTTCTTTATATTGCATTAGTGACCTTAACGCTAAGAGCTATTAAGTATTAACCCTAGAACCGTACCCATAAAATACTTTAAGTAACAGTACCCAGGGGTACTGGAGTACCCCAGTAAATAAAATATCATATTTACATAATAATAAAATTTATTAATTATCAACTTACTTAGACTTTTATGTCACTCATTTCTGTCTCACATAATACAAATAAGCTTAAATTAAAGGAACTTTTCTGAACAGTTTAGACAATTCTTTTTTTAGTGCTCTAAACATATAAAAGTTTTACATATTTCACAATGAGTGCGTGATTTACGGTTTTTTGACCTGGAACAAAATAAACATCTTCCAGATTTTTAATCTGCAGTAGTCGGAGCATCAGATGACTGCTTTTTTCCTATTATACCGCCAATAATTATTTGGAGATGCATCAGCAAAGTTTTGTATTTAAATCGATCCTCCAAGTGCGGTTTTATAGCCAGGTCAAAAGCTAGAGTCTTCAGATAACTTCGTATATTCTTGAAAACTTGTTTACCAGTAGCGCTAGATGAATGCAATAATATCATGAAATTGATTCCGACAATATTCAAAATTCCGTAGAGGACACAAAGTCTCCAGCGACGAGTTTGCCGAGAAACACTGTATGTGAGACAAAGTTGATCAAAAGTGTCAACACTTCCCTTCGTGTGGTTGTAAAAATTTATTATACAAATAAAAAAAAACATTCAAATGAAAAGCATAGATCAAACAGCACAATAACATACATTATTTCGTAAAATCACTAAAATCATAGTAATCAATTAACTTACTTTAACTGTACCCAGGGGTACTGGAGTACCCCACACACGTTTTGCCACGATCACACACTAACAGGACTCCCACCCGACTGATGCTTCAACACTACTCCCTGCCCCACGTAAATACGCGGCAGCACAAAAAGATCCGTTTTGTAACAAAAAAGTTATCGCAAAATTATTATTTTATTTCTGATTTGTACCCCAGGGTACGGTTCTAGGGTTAAGGTAATGTATCTTTGTAAGTAACAACTAGTGTCTGGAATACGGAATCCAGGCCGTACGTGTGTGTCAATTATTAACTGCTTACTGTGACTGTAAATAATTCATTTCATCGTCCGGAATCTGGATGCAACTGTGAAGGAATAAAGAAAAATAAACGAACATAGGAGATCAGTCAGGTCATACCTACTTTTTCATTATTGATTTATCTGAAATCCAAACACCTACAAAAATGTACATATTTGATTCAAACCTTTTGATGAGTGAAAGACAGGGAGCTGATGATCCGACCGATGGTCAGCGTTGCACTATTGACAAAGTAACACCAAAGGCATTAACGCTTCGTTGACAACCAAGAGATAATGGAGATAAAGAGAGTAGGAATTGGCTCTCAAGTTCCCAGGTGGAACAAGACTCGTTTGTTGTAACTATTCCATACATTTCGCTCTATTAAAACAAGATTTGCAACCAATACTTCCCTCTCAATCAGTCTCACAAAAATGGACAACGTCGTAAAATATAGGCACCAACCATTGAAGTATTATTACTAGCGTATAGAACGGACACCGCGAACACAATGTATGTTCCAATGAATTGACGCCGCGCGGCTTCAATGTCCAATGGATTCGTTCGATTTTGAAAGGAGAACAGGGGCTCAATTTTGAAAATAGAACCTCCCGGCGGGGACACACATTTTGTTTGAGATGTCTTCTCTATGTATACTTATACCTCAATGGCACCAACGCGAAATTATTCAACTCATAAATACATAATTATACGCACAAATTATAACGTTAAACCGAGAATTAACATCCAAAACGTTGCAAGTATTATCGCTCTAAAGTAAATGCTGTCAACATGCAATTTCACTTTCCAATTTACAAGGTAGCGAGGCTTTGTCTCCTCGCCCTCTGATTTTACGCCTTTCAATTAACCAGTAATCATACACGCCCCGGGAACCCTTTCATTAACACTGGTAATGAGTTTTCACCCTTCGTCGAATAGTGGACATCGGAGCTTCCACAGACAACCCTCTACACCTTATTTTGTCTTTTTCCCTCCATCCAGACAGATCGGCAAAAAACGGTTTATTGAGTAAAGATTGCTCAATTGAGCAAGTTCGATACGGAGTGCAGATTCACTTTATTAAACCAGAATTAAATACCTTCTACCAACAAAAGTTTTACGTACCTATAAGTATATTTTATATGCAACGTTTATAAATGTGGAACTATTTTATACAGGGTGATAGCGTAAAAGGGCTTTTTTTAGGAAATTGCAATGTTTCTTTTATAGCTTGACAACAAGAACATTTTATGATAACAGATAAAAAGGACTTTTTAGGAAAATTCAATGTTGATTTTAAAGCTTGTTATGAAGAAAATATTAATTATATTTTAATTTTCAAATGACTTCAAAATATTTGTCATTCCTGTTACCAAAATATTATTTCACACTTTTATATGAAATAAGCTAATGCTTGATTACAAAACCACAGAAACTAAAAGAACTGTCTGCAGTCGACAGAAATGAGCAGATTGACTGTCCGTGAAGACGCCCTAGGAACGTTGACTGTGTAGGGTTAAAAGTTTCTGTTATCCCACTATCGTGCCACTCAGGTTTCTCATTAGAATAGAGAAGGCCTAGTGCAGTATTTTACCGTATTATGTAGTAGTAGGTAGTAGTAAATATTTCGCATTATTGCTAACTTGTTGGAGCAGAAGGTAAAATTAATACAACAAACAATCAACGAGCTATGAGCGCAAATAAAATTATTCTTAGGTAAATAAATAAGGTAGTAGGTAGTCGAATACCGATGGAGATATCCTCGTTATCGCTAATGGCGGCCAATATCTAAGATAAATTAATATTCGGCTATCTTCAAGAGCAAGATGATCTCTAATGAAATTTCATTATAGGTATGGAACCTTACTTTCCAATTCATATTGCCTTAATTTGCTTTTAGGTAATTACAATATTTAGTATGGATATTTCTGTTTTGCTATGAATAATTTTATATTGTGCTATTGCTACTGAGCCATGTCGGAGGCCCACGGGCGGTATGAAAAATTCCGACATTTGGGTGGGCCACTAACCCCTCCACCAATCCGTATTGGAGCAGCGTGGTGGAGTATGCTCTATGCCTCCTCAAGGGAGACTTATGCTCAGTAGTGGGTCATTAATGGGTTATACTTATAGCCAGCCAGCCACATATCTAGTGCGAGTAACGACAATGGCTTGTATTTATAATGGCCACTAACTAGTGACTTGACTAAGAGTTGCTATTAACGCTTGCTGGGCGATCAATAACGCTGATGTGGTACCGTTAATACCTACTGATTGATTGAGCACTAATCGTATGTAGTTTGCAATATGGCGTTCATAATATTTCTTATTGCTGATGCCTTTTATGACGGGCAACTATCGGCTACGGCAATATAAGGTGACACTAGAAAACAAACTAATGTCTCGTCGGCTATTTACTTTAAATCCGAATTCAGAGTCATTCAAAAGTTCGTTGTCAAAAGCAAGTCATTGTCTTGTGGCAAATTGTCTTGTATTTTATTTTCCATCTTTTTAACCGACTGCCAAGGAAGGGTTAAGTCTTTCGCGCGTATCTTGCATGTATGTATGTTTGTTTGTACGTGTGTAATATTGTTTATTACCTCGTATCTTCCAAACCGCTGAACTGATTTATATAATTAAGATATGGCTTCAAACAATGGCATCTCACAGCGACCATATTTTTTTTTTATTTCACGTATCCAACAACACTTGGGTTCTCAAGACAAATCAAACCATATCTTAATTATAAAAATCCGTTAAGCGGTTTGGAAGATATGAGGTAATAAAGAATATTACATGCATGCATACATACAAGATATGCGCGAAAAACATAACCCTGGCAGTCGGGTAAAAGTAAAACACTGTCGATTATACCTTTGCTCGACCGCTTTGCCTCGATTCGCTTTGCCCGACCGATCCAGGTCTACTTTTCTGATAGCGGACAGTTTAGTGAAGTGAGCTAGCTGTTGGAACGAGGATGATAGTATAATTATTATGTTGTGGAATAATAAGAAATAGAAAATTATTATCGTTTATTGTGAACATGAAGAACATTTTTGAAAAATACATAAATTGCACATTATTTAGTACAAAAACATATTTCTCTATGTTTTGTATCTTGCCACTGTAAAATTGACTGATTTATATATAAATGGATACAATTTAAAATTTATTTCTAAATATTGCATACATACATTTTCCGGATTGCGGTTTTCTTTATATAAGAATAATAGTTATTATTAAATTTATACAAAATGTCAAAGGTACACGATTTTCATAATTTACAAATATAAATGGTAATGTTTACAAAATCTAGGCCTTATGCTAAAGTAGATAATATAAGACTAAACTACATAACAACTGTACATAAATAATAATAAAAAGTATAATAATATAATGATTAGTATCTAATATGAATACATAACTTGATACCCGTGAATATCGATTAATTAATTAGGTTTATAACTTTATACATTATATGCCCAAAAGTATTTTAATTGTTAGACGTCACTTGTTTCTTTCGTCAAACTACTTCTACTACAAAATAGTGAGCATGCGTGAGTAGTTTGTTCAACTTAAGTGTGGGTATCAGGAGTTTCTAAGTACCCACTCTTCGGAGTGTCTAAAATTTAACCTCAAAAAATAATTTAAATTAGAAGAAAAATATGAAGACAGGATTGTGACAGTGAAAATATCAAAATTACAACAGATTATTTTTAAAGTAAGTAATATAGCCTAGCCACAAGGTTAGGAGGTGTACTTACCCTAGCTCTATTAATTTGGCATATAAATAATTTTATTTTCAGTCTATTCGAGCCCTAGGATGTTTGTCTTCTGATGTCACTACTGTCTCGTCTATACATATATTAAAGAGGTCATTGTATGCAGGCGGCAGTTAAAAAATACTCAACATGAAACACAATATTTTAATTGCACTTCGTACGTACGTACTTCGCATGCCTATGTTACAAAATGCACAATAGTTTTCGATTTTAAATGAAATTCCTCTGTGTGTGTTTGAACGTAAACAATCTTTTTTATTTTTTGTGCGAACAAACTTTTTCACCCTGGACGGGCGCTATAAAACACGCTTGACGGCCTTAAACGCAACCAACACCTTTCGATTTATTTCCATATTTGGGAAACGATTGACCTTATATTTTGTGTGATAAATAACTGAAAGGGGGAGCTCCTTATGATTCATCCATGAGCCGAATCCGACCTCTTCTGCTCGACACTGCTGTACAAGGACGTCATGCTATGGCTAACTGTCCCCATCAGCCCTCAACGATTATTTAATAAATATTTCATAGAGATTATTTATTCAAATCTATTATAGAATGACTCTGTACTGTCGGTGTCAAATAAGCGACTTTAAAGGGGGCCATTGACGATGCGATCGGTCGGCAACGACGGATCGCACCTATCGATCGCATTGTCAATGGCCCCCTTTACGTTAAAAAAGGGCAGTTTTCAGAAGGTAAATGAGCTCTTGCTGTCCCGGCCCGTGACGTGTTATAAGTTTGACCTGTCTATGTGTCTGTTTGTGGCATCGTGGCCCTATACAAATGGACCGCTTATGAAGCTCTTTTTTATTTTGTAGATTTTGTAGATTTTAAAATCTACATTTATTTAACCATTCTTTTTCATGTGGTCGCAGGCCTGTCTCAAAAATTTCCGTGAATTTGACGCCATTTCACGAGATTTGGTTGAGGTTCGTTGTTATGTACATCAATGTTGTTGGTGCGATCGTAAATACGCGACACTAATGGCTCATTCCCACTTTGATGAATCGTTATTTTTTCCGGATCGTAATTATAACGACTTGTTATTATTATTTTTACAGTATGACCATATTCAGATCGTAAAAATGATGAATAAGTCACTAAAATACGAATCTGTAATTATGAACAGTTGTAACGATTTCACTTAAATAATTTAGTCTTCATAATATGAACTTCTTAATATGTATGAACATCTTCAGTCAATTGAATCTTAAAAGTAGAATTTTCAATGACCCATGTGCAGGTTTTTTAGGTTGCGTTTTGTTAACTTTAATAATAAACATTGCTGAAAGGGGCTCTTACTTTATAAACATTTCTAAGGTTTTATCTTTGGCACAAAATATTGATAAGTATTATATGCCTGGGTTTACTTAGTAGGTAGATAATGAGTAAGTTTTGTGAATTGGCTATACAATTATTAGTGAAGTGAAACTTCTATACCTAATTATTTACGTTGCTCAAAGAGGGCTACAAATAACAATCACCGATTTTTGTGAAACTTGTCTGAAAACCATTCATTAATGTTATAAAACGGCTATTACGGATCTATTGAAAGCTTTATTATTCTTGTTACGTCAGTATCATGAAGAGCGTATATCAATATTAAGTATCAAAAAACGTGACGCTGTTTTTTTAAATTTTTTTGGAGAAAAGTGTTACGTTCACGGTTGCATAATTATACCACAAGAATAGTCTAACAGCCAGTTCAAGACTGTTTATTTAAAATTTAAAGACTATTTGACTAATCTACCATTAGGTACACCATAGTTTAATGGTCGAAAATGTCAACCAACAACTTTAATACGAAAAAAATCATAACTATGTCGTAGTTTCACTTCGTATGTATATATTAGTAGACATGCATACATTTTTCTTGTTTTGAATTATTTACATATTATAACATACAAAAATACAATTTCAGCATTTTTTTTCAATGGAAACGTAAAACCTTTTATTTTGTTGTCCTTTTATCTAAAGGTATAATATAAATACCAAGTTTATAAATATGCAAACCAATATTGTATACAAGAGAATTATTTGCAATATTCCTTACAATTAGATATAATATAATACCTAACTCCTATTATAATATTGGCTATAGGTACATTTATATAAATAGCATAGTATATAATAGGCAGGAAATGTATCGGTTTGTTTAGGAAAGTCCCTAACTCAATTCTTTATCATAAATTTTGACTGGATTTAAACAAGCTTGTGTGTTTAGTTTGAAAAGGAAAAGTTTATTAGCAAATATTTATTGATTTATTGATTTTAGGGACTTTTCAAATTGACCAAATACCAGTTTCACAACTCTGTACTCATTTCAGCGGCAGTGGTAGATGTACCAACGTTCGCGGACAACGACAAGGTAGAATTCGTCGTACTCAGTGTTTCATCAGCATGGTTCAATTGCTCTGCAGCCTGTATGCAATAAAAACACGTATTGAGATACATGAAAACAGAAAAAATTTAAAACATTAATAAAGTATTGTAAAACTTAGCTTAAACACAAAAACAGCGACAAACGAGTGCAAGATTACACACAAAATAAATAATATAATTAATCACAAAAAGTAACAACAAAACAATAAATAAATAAAATAGTCCATTAGATTAGTCAGTCCGTGTTAGTGCCCATTATTAAAACCACTAAGCATACCTAACGTACAACTACAACCGCATGCATAACGTACGAAACATAAAACACAAAACATCCGAGCAACCGGGAGGAAACAAAGACAAACCAACGTGCAGCTAACATTCACTACGTCGGACACAGTGGTGAATCCTGGGCAAGCCTTACTTACTGCGTGCTTTCTATGAGAGGTTTTAGGATAATGTCGAGTGTGTTGTCGTGTCGCAGATGCGCGTGGTGCGCGTGTTGCGATAGTCGCACGTGCGTGCGCGCGACGTTCGCGTTGTAGTCGCGCGACTCTCGCGATGGCCGCGCGTATCTCCGCGCCAGCGACCCGCTCTCGCCGACCAATATGTTGTTGTTGCTAGCATGTCTCTGCGTACCCCAATCACACACACGCGCGTCAAACTACCGGTGCACACCATACTTTTTACAAATAAATACAATGTAGAACAGAAGTATTATGCATAGAACCAGGCTAGTCAAAAAAGTTTTACTATTTTCATTAAATCATTGGATAAAGAGATACAAAACCTGATCACTCGTACATGATGATAACAATATTATTTAATAAATACAGCCCTAGTAACCAATTTTTGACATAGTTAAAAACGTATAAACACATTATACCTACCTATGAATTAATAATAACAGTAAGAATTTGTTCATCATAAAAAAATCAAACACATAAAAATGTTTCATGTTTTCCATTTCTTGAATTTCATTTTTTATTGCCGACAGATTTTCTGTAATTTTTATTAAGATTCAGATCAGTATTTTAAATTAATCAGAAAAAAGAAAGACGGTTTTAATTTTTTTTTTGAGTTAACTGTTTTGACAAGCCGCTTGAAAAATTAAATATAATCAGTATTCCCATTATAATTGTATTGTTTTACAAATGACAATACAATATTTTGTCTGTTTAATAAGTTACATAGTACAATTTATGTTTTTAATAAAATTAATTGTCGTAAAAATATTGCCATGTAAAGAAAGTTTAGTAAAACGAAAATATTTTATTTTCTAACTATAACTTATTACACAGAACAGAAAGTTCTACATGGTGAGACTCCATAGCAATGCAATAAACCAGAATTGTATTTATTTTATCGCAGACTAAGTCCATTTCATAAAATATATTAACTACTGATATACATTATATAATCGCAAACAAATCCCCTAGAAGCATTTAAACTAATGAAAATAGAATAAATAAGAAGAAAGATTGCGATTTTATTGTAAGTTCTACTCTAAAATAATGTGTTTAGATTAGTTTGCTGTAATACCCCGATATTATAATGATATTTGTAATGTATTTATGCAAAACTCTTGCTTAATTATTATGGAAATAAGTCCGTACATTTTATGATGAAAAAAAATGTAAAGGAATGGCTTTTACGGAAGAGATAAAATGAAATTTGTATAATTGATTAACGTTATTGAGCAGCCTGTACACGTTATATTCGAGCGACCCAGAAACAGGAGCTGCGGATTAGTCCGACGGCCCTCGCTACCAATTCTGTATTAAGATTATCAATTTACTTTTCAACAAAAAATCTTTATCATATTTCCTAATTTGTTTCAAGAACGAAAAAAATCTGTTTTATAATTTATAAAATTAGAAAAATGATTAAGTAGGAATTTTCCTCGGCCAATTTTTGACCGTCAAATTTTACTTTCAAACAGCGTCGTTGATATCTCAAGTAGGTTTCAACATAGACCAATCTATCAGTGACCCCAACTGTCATACAAAGTCGGTCTTAGGGTCAACGCACATTTATTCGGCGCCATTCGCGTTTCGCCGAATGATTTTGGTTACACTTATTCGGCTCGGCTTCTATCAGCCGCGTCGGCGTCGTAAGAATGCGAACGACTGCTTACGGCGTCGTAAGAATGCGAATGGCTGCGTACGGTGCTGAATACGCTGCGAAGTCCGTCCGAAGACGTTAGTAGGTATAATCTATACGGGAACTATGAAGGTCGCAACCTGTCGACAAGGCCAAGGAGTCAAAAATCTTCCATGTACCTACCTACAGCGCGGCGCTGTTCCGCCGCGTTCGACGTCGTACGCGGCGTACGCAGTCGAAAGATAAAACACATTTGTCGTCGTTTTCTACTTGTTTACCGCGAAAGCGGAATCGGCGCCGAAAAGCCGAAAGGATGCGTACGCGTCTCCATACAAAATCGTTGTTTACTATGGACAAAAGCCGAATGGAGCCGAATAAATGTGTTTTGACCCTTAGTTGATCTTGCAGACGAGATAACTGAAAAAATCATCAGGTCTTCGAAATCAGGCAAAACTAAATTTTATGCTTAAAATTTTACTTTTTCAAAAACTGCTTTTGACTTAGCACTTGAGAATATTTGTCAGTTCAAATATTACTAACACTTGAGAATAAAAATAATAAAAAATAAAGTTTCGTAACGTCAAAGCCGAGGGCTATCGGATCGCGGAAGTATGTTAGGAAGCAAAGCGCCCACTCACGAAGAGAGAAAAGCCATCGGCCATCGGGTAGCAGCGGGGCGTGAGGTCGCGGCGTCGCGCGGTCGCGCTGTCGCTCGCGACCGACAGCAGCGATCGCTGGGAACCGGTGACGCGCGCGCGACATGGCGCGGCTGGCGGGCGTCGCGTGAGCGCTCCCGCGCGCGCGCCCCACGGCCCCCCCGCGACCCCCGCGACCCCCCCGCACGCGCCCGAACCCGCGCCCGTCCACTGCCTACTCACTGGCACTGCTGACCCGCCCGCGCCGCATTTTGCACTGTCGCTCGATCTGTTGAATACACATTTCGTTCATTATTACATGACTCTAGGAAAATATGAACTTAGTTCTTATTTGTATGATAACTTAATCTGAACATTGCAGTTAATCAAGGCTGTCTCCAAACGCAATGCTACTCCTGATCTGAACACCATACCTATCATATCTATCAGGGTCTTCCTTATCCTAATAAATAAATAATCTAAATAAATATTGAATTAACTCTACGGCAAATAAGTAGGTATCATATTTTGTCTTGTTTAATCCTAATATTTTATTAACATCTACTGAGTATATTAATGAGTATATAATAGTATATGTATAGAGTAATACTGAATATGTACTGAGTATATTAATAAATGGCTCTAAGTAAACAGGTAGGTAACCAATATCACGTAAAAACAATTTTGTTTCTATGTATTTGTGTTGAGTAATTAAGGTCGATTACCAAGGTATTGAAAGAAGATATTATAACAAATTAAGGTTCATTACTTTTATAAGAAGCAGTGCAAAATTCCTGTAACCTAATATTAAATGGATCAAAATATGCAATTAAAAACAAAAGGGAATTGTTGTTTCCAGGGCCGGATTAACCATTTCGGGGCCCCTTTTACTGTATTTTTCTACCAAAAACTAAATTTTGTACTTAAGGGTTAAGTAATCTGTTTTTCATTTAATTTCGTAGATATAGTTATGCCGTACATAAAAACAAAATATTATAAAAAAAACTACTGGTGTGAGTAAACGATAATTAATTTTTGTGCTGAGAGTCACTGGGTCTAAGGTACCTTACTTTTAAGGTCCGGTGGCCAAAGTGGCCAAGAGATATCACTGAAATGACATACGTTTTTCAGAGAAAAAAAAAATCGAAAATTGCTATGGTCTCTATAGCAGCTAAAGGCCTTTTACAGTCTTGTTAGAATCACCGAATAGAACTAGAGGAAGGATATCTCAATAAGAGCAGATATTACATAATCGTTCAGCTGAAGTCCATAAAACACCGATTTACTGACTATTAAATTAAAGAGGCTGTTTTATTGTATTGTTTAACAATGTCCATCAAAAAGTCAAATTCCGAATGAAAGGTGGCTTCTTTGTACAACGTGGGTTCTATACTTTAGGCTACCAATAAAGGAAAATTTACTAATTTACACATTTATTTAAATTAAATTAGTGCTCGTCCAAAATATAGTGTTTACATACAAAATCACTAAAATCGTTGCCATACCTAGAGCTTTTTCGAAGTTTATTATTATTAGATACATGTGAAGAATTAATTATTATACTTAAAATCCGGCTCCCAGTTGCTTACTCATTTCGGGTCAGTCAACCTACTGAGGCAAGACTGTTTTTCTCGAAACGTCCGGGCCCTTAATGCTCGGCCCCTAGGCGCCTGCTTACTCTGCCTTATGGTTAATTCGGCACTGGTTGTAACTAAGAAACAATGAGTTATTCTAACCTCTCCGAAGAGTACGCGTAATCTTGATCAGCACCTAGGCCGGAGTCGGTGTGTTCGTGGGAAACCCTTGCGCTGCCCGATATCAGTTCCCCACTCGAACTGTTACTGTTGCTGTTCGTCACAGGACTGTACGGGTTGTTATTATTGGATACGGGGGTCACGCTACTTTTGTAACCATTATTTGACAAAAAATCCTCCTCAGATATCCCCGTCGTCTCCTCGTAGCTCGGATAAACTCGCCTGGAAACATCCCCGATTGAAATTATGATGATTCTTAAGAAGCATATTTAAACGTTGAAGGTAAAATGTGAAAATGTCATGCAAATTAAAAATTGTAACGTTCTATTTCGAGTGCCACTTAATCTTATGAAAAGAACATAAGCCTCGGTATTTATTTAAGTCGACGCTGAGGGGAGGACCTTTTAAGTAAAACATCCGCATAAATGTATCAAATAATATTTTAGATTCAGAGTAAAAAGGTACATCCAGACCTTCCGTGTTTCTCGGAACTGGTCCTGTGCGTGCTGAGAGTACTCGAGGTGGATCTGAGAGACCCTTGATTATGGCTATCGTGGCCACTTTTGCCGTGAGACGAAGAACTCTTGTCTCGACTTCTTGCTAATGACCCGTGCTCCGCTCTGTAACAAACAAATTAAATATAACAAAGGCATTTAGGTATTTCGAGAAAGAGGACTTTTAATACACATTAGCAAATGACACTTTAACAAATGACTTAAAACTAAATATTAGTAAAAATAACTCACTGTTTGTGCTTGGATGATGTTCGAAGCTTAGTTTGTCGAGCGTGACTGGTTTGTACGACGGTGTAAGGAATTTCTTTGAGCTGCTCCTCCGTCATTCCCGCGGTGTCCACTAGAGAGAATTCTAGATGTTGTTTCAGTTCAGTGGGTAACCATTTCTTCTCATTTGGCGATCCCGACCGTGACCTGATAAATACGTTGACAGGAATAAAATATGTTTTATATCATGACTTAATTATAACTACAGTGCTTGGATGGGGTCTAATATGTGAGGGATATACCGCTATTCTAGTACCTTCATATTTTTCATATCGTAATGGAGAAACTATGGATTGGAAGTTTCCTCATGCATTTGTCTACACTAAAAGGAGACTAAATAGTAATACTTATATGCAAATCATGTTTTTTTCTCTAGGTACCTACGTGAAATATTGAACTAGAACTCACAATATAAGACTATAAGTTTCAGTTAATAAGCTATCACTGCTGTCTTTGGACCTTACGCTTGAGGTTGATAAACAGCTGTAAATAGACACATTACCACGTATTAGCTATACATTATGTCAATTCTAAATTCGCAACGGATCGAAATTCTTTTAAAATAAACTATCACTATCCATTAATGTACTAATGTAATGTAGTAATGGCTAAATGGCTAATGTATAGCCTGAAAACATTAACTTCGCTTGCAGTTTATTCTCTGTTAAAGTTTTCAGAAAGTCATTTTGAAGTAATAAGTTTTATAGTTGGAAAAAAAACATTTGGTACATTTAAATATTATAATAAAATATTTAATAATAAAATAATAATTATATTCAGTTATGGTACAGGTAAATACCTGCACAGAAGTAGTAATAAATAAAGTAAATAAGAACAGCTTCAAACAACGTAAACAGTTTAACAAGTATAGCCAAATATGATGACAGCTAATAGTTTCGTTGTAATATCCACCAAAAGCGTACCCTACACGCCAAGTGTATCAACAACAAACAATAAACTCCCATTGTTCGGCGAGCGTGCACATTTAAGCGGAATTCCATAAACATTGTTGGAACATGTAAAGCAAGTTAGAGCAAATACAAAATGTGTTTACCGATGTTTCCTGTGCCGGCGGGGCCGGTGGGATGATCGATGCGTGCCTGTCTCCGGTTCCATTTGCGAGCGGCGGACACTTGCTACCTATGTGTATTGTGTTCAATTGTTAATGACATTATGATATCCAATATTCATAGTATTGCGTCGGAAAAATGTGAATACATGTAAAATTTTAATAAACACAAAAAATCGGCTAGGGCAGCACTTATCCAAGGGGGGTAGTTGGAGAAAAATATAACAGAGAGATACTACTGCAAATGTAATATAACATAATTATGTCACTTTATCAGAGTGTTGTCCTATCTGATTTTTAGAGTTTACTAAAATTCATCATCGCATCATTCGCAATCATCGCAGGTTGCATGGACAATTGAAAATATTAGTACACACTTAAGTTTTCACAAATATTCTGCGGATAACAAACATAGATCTGTTACATTAACATTTGCCTCGACTCTGGTTAAGAGATCAAATCGGGACCCATCTCTCTACGAGCAGGACAATTTAGCTTAGCTAGGTACACGATGAACATATATATGTACCTAAATAATCTAAATTTTACTAACAAAAAATAACCGACTTCAAAGTCTCAAAAACTACATAGTTGTCAGATCTCGTTCAAATTTATGTGAGACCACATGACAAGCGCCTGCTTTCGATTAAAAAAAAGAATCATCGAAATCGGTTGGCGTGATATTGAGTTATTCGTCAATTTATTGCGCACATCTTAACACAAATTTACGACTTATGTAGTTTTCTCATGGAAGCCATTGTCAGATCTCAATAAAACTTATGTGGGACCACATGACAGCCACCAGCTTTCGATTAAAAAAAGAATCATCAAAATCGGTTCGCCCAGTCCAAAGTTCTGAGGTAACAAACATAAAAAAAATACAGTCGAATTGAGAACCTCCTCCTTTTTTGAAGTCGGTTAAAAAGATATTCGTTTTAAAATATATTTAACTTGCAACGCTCAAAATTGCAATGAATATTGGTAAAATATTGGCCAGAGGCTGCGAGGATGCAATAGCTTGTTAACGTTGACAAGAATTTTAAATTTATTGGTAATGCTGGCTGGCATAATAAATTAAATCTGTTAAATATTATTTAACGAAGTTAATTAAAAATTACAACACAAATAAAATTATGGGTATAAATTGTCAATTTCAAACTAAGGTTTAGTTCATCCGAATCGGATTTGACTATGGGTCCCTTTCCGGGTAATCTATGCTTTCCGAGCTGATATGTGTGCAATGACCTATGACCCTATAGCAGTCACCATAGCGTACTATACCATAACCGTGCCAAGAACTTGTCAGGAGGATACGTATAACTTATACCTACAGAGGTTTATAGAAAGGGTTTTAATGATGATTTAAAATTCAAAGGAGTAAAAGATTAATTTTATTTTGGGGCAGCTTCATTATCTGAATTCATTTATATATGGAAGGGAACATTGCCTTACGTTCTTTAGCGTTCACAAAATTTCTAAATTTCCATTAAAAAAACAAGTGAAAGACGGATAGAGAGATAAATGTTCAATTTGGAACAGAACGGAAGTTATAAAATAATGGGGCATCCAGATACATAATTATTATGCTTATAAACTTAGAACATTAAGCACGTCATATCAATCAGAGAACCCAGTGTAACTTACTTGAACGCCACTCCCGACCGTCGTCTGTCTTAAAACTTCTTTCCATTGCGATTCTGAATCAACAAGCTCGTACTCTCTGGAAGAAATTGGCCCATTTATTACTGCTGTTTGCAAAGAACATTACGTCGTGGTTTTGTTGACTTCGTAGCTAACGGACTAGCATATAAATTAATGAACTAGGTACTTCTAAGTGTTGCCATTACAGTGATTCTGTGAAGTATGGTTTGAATGAGTAGCTAGTTGACGTTACAAGTAGGACAAAATATCGACACTAAATTAAAGCTTTAATCGTCTTTTGTCTTGATTTCTTGAACACTTAAAATATTAATAAAAAAATCAAGTCTACAAGCAGGCATAAATATAAGCTGCTGCCAAGTGCCAACGTATTCAATGAGTGTTAGGGTGGTGTTAGGTAAACTAACTTGGTGTCAGGCTGTGAATCGTCGCGCTCCGAGCCGGACTCGTGCTTGTGTCGCGAGCGGTGTCGCCGGTGTCGGCGGCCCGAGCGGCCCGAGCCACGAGACCAGTGACGGATTAAGACTACTTGATGCCCTAAGCAATCCACGCCTGTGGGCCCCCCTATCCGTATGTCAACTAGAATTGGTCTTGTTCGTTCAAAAGTTCAAAAGTCTCGTTCTAAACCTTTACCGCCTAATAATCTAAATTTTACTAACAAAAAATAGCAGACTTCAAAGTTTCAAAAACTCCTTGTCAGATCTCGTTCAAATTTATGTGGGACCACATGACAAGCACCTGCTTTCGATTAAAAAAAGAATCATGGAAATCGGTTGGCGTGATATTGAGTTATTCGTCAATTTGTCGCGCACATCTTAACACAAATTTACGACTTATGTGGTTTTCTCATGGATGCCATTGTCAGATCTCAATATAATTTTTATGGGACCACATGACAGCTACCAGCTTTCGATTAAAAAAATAATCATCAAAATCGGTTCGCCCAGTCCAAAGTTCTGAGGTAACAAACATTAAAAAAAAATACAGTCGAATTGAGAACCTTCTCCTTTTTTTGAAGTCGGTTAAAAACATTAGATTTTTGTAAAATTAGATGATGAGATGTAACGTACCTTAGAAGTGGAATAGGTGCAACAACAATAAAAACCAAAGCATAATTTATTTATTTAATGTAAATAAAACTTTACGTACCTACCTAAGCCACGGACCTAAAAAAAATACGGACATAACCTTGTGTAACCGAGAGTGAAGCATAGAAATGGCCGACCGCTTACTACGTGTGCGTAATTTTGGGGTTACCAGTTATCACAATATGAATGTACATTTATCTATCTTTCAGCTACACTTATGAACTCTCAAAACGTCTATGAAATTAGAATTTTATATATAAAAAAGTCAAATCTACATTCAATAAATGCATATTATTATATTTGATAAGATTAATGAATTTTATTAATTGACGACAGATTAAATACACTGGTTTACCCACTTCACTTATAGGGGAGGTACCTAAAATTTCTCCAATTTTGTTCTACCATTATCTTAACGTAATTAATATACATACTTACATTGATCGATACCAAATTTCAGCTTTCTAATATTGTTAGTTTGTAAGCAATGCCGCGGACAGACGGACAGACATGGCAAACATATAGGTAAGGGTTCCTTGTTATTTAGTACGTAACCCCAAAAATATATACTTTTAAACTAAAGTAAGAAACTCGAACATTATACATACTATAATTTTCCCACACATTCTGGTTATTTGCTTAAGCAATATTGTTGGCAACATTGGCTGATTTTGTGGTTACAAATTTTTCTGGTTTGTTTTGTTAATAACTTTAGGAAAAAAGTGATTAAATTACAAGCTTACTTGTGAACGGTGATCCCTTTATGTTTTTTAACTGAATTACAATTGTTCTTGCAACTTTTAATAGCACACAAAGGCATTTTTATTATTCTTTATCAACTCCCGTTGTCCGTATGACTCGAGTGCGGTCCGGCGCCGGAATGAAACCGATTGTGTCAATGTGTGGGTGTTTACTTGTACGAATAGAGAGTTGGAATTCCGATGGGTGCTTCACTGAATTTGTTCTTGAGACTATGTCTGTATTTTTTTTAGGTCCGTGACCTAAGCGAACACAATATTATGAACAGAACTTGAATAATTAATTGTCGACAAACACAGTCACAGTAATTTGTGTTGTGTGACTCACACAGCACCGTAGATTTTTAGTTTACTGAAACTATTGCCTTACTTATTAATTATCAAACTAATTGTATTGCGTATGCATAGAAGCCGGCCGGCACAATTACTCATTAAACAAAATATTTGGCGCCAGACCAGTGTTGCCAATGAAAATTTTTGGAAGGCCGTGTACATTAGATAAAAAAGCCGTTTTTATATGGGAAAAGATCAAGTGTGGGCCGTAGCAATGCAATTACGCCATTATATACCATCGGTTCAGCGCTCGAACTAAAAAAAAAAGGTCATCGCCAGTGAATTTCATGTCCACAAAACAAGGAATCACTTTTCATTAGCTTAAATTAACATCAACATTTGCCTAGTGGCGCCGTCTTATGGGTTTTAACATTCGTAAAATGTTTCAAAACAAGTAAATAAAAAAAGACCGGAGAATTTGCGAAAAGCCGTAGAATTTGCTACGGTAATAGGGTTCCAGTCGTAGACCGTAGATTTTGTGATTTTTTGGCCCGAAAGCCGTAGAACACGGTAATTGCCGTAGCATCGGCAACACTGCGCCAGACGGGCGACCGCGAGGAAGGGGTGGTTCGTGATTGGCTGATTGCCGAATGCGCTAGCGGGCAGCGAGTGGACAAGCGGGAGCGAGGTCATAACTCTAGGTCAAACTTTATGTCAACGTAAAACGCGCGAATTTTCAAATTAGTCCTAGAAACTTTTTTTTTGGTGTGGTTTTTGGTGACGTGAGTGAGACGTGATGCCCAAAAGACGGATTTTTTTGTGCTTCTTCTGGTGCCCCCCCAGACGTGATGCCCTAAGCAATTGCTTAATTTGCTTAAGGGTTAATCCGTCACTGCACGAGACAGCTCGCTCTCGGCGTCCGACTGCTGCCTTCGAGAGCGGTGTCTGTGCCTAGAAAAATGTATGAGTAGTTAGTATAAACAAAATAATTATTTTATTATTAAAAATAATAACGTTAAGAAATTACATAGTATCGCTGTAGTTCTTCCTGTACGTGGTCGCTCTGTACTTCTTTGTTTCTTTTATTAATTGGCAAAATTATTTACTCCCTGGCTATCTACGTGAAATGTTTTTTACGTATAAAAGCGAATTGAGTAAGTTCCGCTTTGCGCTTCATTCTCGGTCGGCAACGCATCGTAATAAACATGGAGGGGGGCTGTCATAAAAAATAACTTTCATATTTCCTGATAAGAATAATATACTATAAATCAAAATATGTATAAGCACTTCACCTAATTACTAGCACAAACAACAAAGCACACTTCCCACTAACGTAAATTAACACTAACTTGCGATTCGACCGTGAGTCGTTGGAGCTTTGCGAGTCGACGGAGGCAGAGCGGTGTCGTGGTACTGGTGGAGGCCTGGTGGCGGTAGGGGAGGCGGAGTACAGGCCACGGCGCGTCGGGGCCGAGCGGGTGGAGCGAGGGGACCCGCCGGGGCCCGTCGGCTCGCAACCAGGCACTTCGCCGCTAATTCTTAACCTATGTTGGTAACAAAGTGTAATTTGAGCAAACCTTTGTTGGGGACAAAGAATAGCGTAAAGCATTAACAAACCTACTTTACACCAACCTCCTTTACTCTTCTTCTTTTTAGTAAAGAAGGAGGTTGATGTACTTAGGCTTTACTAAAAAGAACAAGAGTAAAGGAGGTTTATTAAGGTTATCCAGTAGTCATAGCCAGCCTCCCGTGCTCATGCACCCTGCTGACCAATAAAACAGCAACGTTCCCTGCTTTTGGAGGTCGCTGTACTCTGTACTAATTTAATACGTTAGTGCTTGGAGCAAATACATGTATTGTATATTTTGAATTGATTTATAGCTGACCATAAGCAGCGACGTCCATTTAATACTTAACTAAAACTAATACCCAGAAATGGCTAGGATGCTGTAACCCTAACTTATACTTACTATTAAAATTAACCTTTGCTGATAATATAAACAAATGAAGTCTATTGAGCGCTTATGTTAATGATTCTACATGGAATTAAATGTATCGGTTTATTCGAACTTTCAAAACTCCCATTTTTCCATTACTTGATTCTAGCGGTTCAAATAAATTCTGTTTTTATGCTGTGCCCATTACGCATGTAGCCGCAAACTGCCCTGTTATTTTTTAACCAATCCTCATTAAATTTCAATGTGAATGTTTCTCTTTGACTTCAAAAATGGGAGCGTATAATTTTTCAAGAGCACGTGTTAAGTTGCGGCTTATGATTGATTTGTAATTTCCTTTTCGAATTAAAATAGAAGTCAATATAAATAAAGGCTTATTTTGTTTACAGTAAGGTCAGGTATAAATCTAATCTAGAGAAGTACTTAGGTACTAACTCACTGATTTATCAATACCCAGCACAAACCTTTGGAGCTAGAAATTAGAATTATGGAATGGTTGGAATGTAGTGTTTAGTAGAGAAGTGTTTTTCAAGAGTCCCACGAAATAAGGAACAGAGATTATATTCTATCAGTATTATTCGTATACTATATTTTTGAAAATCCCCGGCACAGATCAGAACCGAACAAGTGCGTGTTAGGGTACGCGCAATGTAGGGTTCCGAAGTAGTAAATTTATCGACTATTACTCATTAACTACTTATGGTAACATAGCCGTGATAGTTTTCCTTGTAAATTTATCATATATCATATTTTTGAGAATTTTTACTTGTCCAACTCCAACCGTTTAGCTGGCAGGGGAGAGGGGGAAGACACTTGACTGTAACCAAAACTAGCACTTTAAAGCCAAATATTTCGCAAACGGACGGTCTTAAAAACCCATAATATTCTTGAAAGACCTTTTCAACGATTCCCCACTATAGGGTACGCGACGAATAAAAAATTCATCCCCACGTTACCTGTAGGTACCTACCCTGTAAAAATATGTTGTTCAATATTTTATTCTCCGATTCTGGAGTTTTATTAAATGTGTTTATTCATGCCAAATAACAGTTTTCTAGCACTAAGTTTGCTTTGCTTCGGACTGACGGACAGACGGACGGACAGACGGACGGACGGACGTGACGAACCTATTTTACTTCGGAACCCTAAAAAGGATGTATAGTTTTTTCAGGTTGCTTTATTTCCGTAACAAATTGCGGCAATTTCCAAATCCAGATGCAGAGAGAGAAAATCCAGAGAGAGCGCAGCCGCAAGCAGTTGCTAGTTGGAAATAAATCGGAGAGATCTATTTCATTTTATCGGCTGTAAAATAAATGTCCGAAACGACGGATAACTTTGAAAACACTTCACAGAGAAAATAATGGCAGGTACTTACGAGTGAGGCCTGTGCACTGAGGTAGGTTGTTTCATTTCCGGAGGGCAGTCTTTTATTCTCAAGTCTTCTAACTTTGGCACTGAAAAACATCACTTTGTTACCAATTTGCATTTGTCAAGTGTTTTGTTCAAAAAGTCAACTGGAATATTAGTAGAAAAATCTACGATCAGAGGAAAATGCGAAGAAAATAATAGAACATCTTAAGAAAGTAGTATTAAAAGGTCTGGTACTTTTATAATTTAATAACTTCTCTATCCTATTAATAACAAAGAACTTAACTTTGAGTATTAAATTACTTCCAACGAATAAACCAATCAATGAAAATAAACTTGAAGAACCTTAAGTCCTCCACGCGACAATAGTCATCTATGAACTACTAAAGATAAGCAATAGATTTATAAAATCGGAAAATAAGCTGTCACTTACAGTCGTGTAACGAAGAATAGGACATATGTGGGCGAGAGATGCGACGAGACGGTGTCCTTGTGAAGGTAGGGGGCGGCCGCGGTCTTGTCCCTTTTCCACTAATAAGAAAATTTTATACGATTATAAGTTGATTATTTTTTCTTAACGCTAGTTATACATTGGCTTGTCGTTGATACTACTAGTACTACATACACTATTACAAGTTAGAGCTTTTGCACTCGGCGCTTTTTGAAGCGCATCCGACGAAAACGCGCGGATTCTACCCGTTTTCCGCGCTGCAAATAACGAGGCGGACGAGGCGTTTCCTCGTACAATCGCGTTTTCGGCGCCGAAAACGCGCGGAATACGCCGTGTGCAGAGGCTCTACATAAATAGCTTTATTTAACTTAGGCATGTTATGTTAAATTGAGCGTTTTAACGTTGGACGAAGTCCAGCGTGGTGTGAGTAGTAGTAAAGAAGGTCATGAGACCTTCTACATTTCGAAAGTAATGATTTTATTATTCTAATCGGTATCGTTTTGGAGGTTTATTTGACTAAAGTAAACGTGTCTAAGTACCCAGTGATTGAAATATACCTAATTAAATTGCCCTCATACACCATAGTATTATTATACAGCTAAGTTCTGACGAGTTAAAATCAAGATTAAGGTTATGTACAATAAATTTTTTTCCAAGTATTTTTTGAGTTAATTTTATTTGAACCACTGTGAAGTGGTCATAACTTTGTGGTCGATTACCTCAAGAAAATCAAATTTATGTCCTACCTATTTCTTAACCTAGTTCCCAACGAAAACATGTCAGCTGATGCTGGAGCCGTCTGCTGCAGGCGGAAGAATGTGTGATGATCTGAACAGCATCTCCAAAGGTGTCGACACGCTGCTCGCGTAGGAGACTCGAATCCATAAGTAGATGTTTCATTCTGTACACAAACAGAAAACACACTTAGAAGATGATAAAACAAACATTACTCGTAGCAAATTCATAAATTCCTGCGAAAATTACTAAAGTAATAGGAAGTAAACTCGAGGCTTTTACAAATATACAACAGCAGACAGCTAAGGTGCTTATATACTTAAAAGTTACGTCTCAGATGACAAAAGGAAACGTTAATACCGTTTTGTCTTTCTACAAATGAAAATGAAATTTATTTGAGAGTAGGGTCAATTATAAATCTTTGTACTCGTATATTTGTTGATATTGTACCAACAAGCTTGGAAGTCTTGGAACTAATGAAATTGACATCTCTGCAACTGGTAAATGGATGGTAACCGTTTTGGTAAATGGATTGATGATAAATTATAATATTAATGCTAATCTTTTGAACTTAATCGTTAATTATATCTAATTATAATTATACGGCACTATTCAAAGCATGAAAAATATAGCTACTGAAAGCTTCGACATTGAAAATATTTGACAAATATTATCCACCTTACAAAACAAGCAATGGTAACGAAAAAGAAAAATCGGACTCAACACTTGACCCTATTCTCGGGTTGGTTTGTTCCATCTGATAGCGGACTCTGAATAGCAGTGCAAGATAGAGTCCACCTTATGCTGCTTCCTTCAAAGACATTCGTAGGCAGGCAATTATAGATAAGTCGCTAGGACTGAGCGCAGTATTTACAGCGCTCTGGGCGCGCCTGATAACGTTTCGACGACGCGCCCGCCACAGCGCCGCGGCTCCGCCTTGCCGTACCGTCTCGCTCCATGTTTTTTAAAATTTTATTAAATTCTGAAAATCCTCTTTATGTAACTTTAAGCTTTGAAGATAACTCAATCGCTACTTAGTCTCTGGGTAAAAGATTAGTTAGCTTAAAGGAAAAACCTAACATCATCCTTGTTTATACTCGTAGAAGTCAGTCTGTCAATCCTAGAAACCTGTGTTGAGAAATTAATTTAAATCCCACCGTGCCGTGTAGAGTGTATACCTAGTCTGGCCATAAATACTGTTACATAAAAACTTTTCTTTTTTTCAGCTTTTTAATTATTTTGAATTTGGAACACGTACCTATATTATTTTAAAAACTTCTTTCGATTTCGCGCCATTTCACATACTTTTTCGTGTTCATTATCAAATTACAATATGGAATGGGGTGTTAAAGAAAATAGGATTGCAGTGATCGCCTTGCACAAAGTGGGTATGGAGCCGTCGGTCATATTCCAGACACTTCAAAAGCTTGGTATCAGCCGTATGTTCGTATATCGTACAATCAATAGATACAACAACACTTCGTCTGTCGAAGACCAGAAAAAATCGGGGCGGCCGCGTGCTGTTATAACTACAAAGGCTGTTAATGCTGTTAAAGCCAGAATTCGTCGAAACTCCATTAGGAAGCAAAAAATCTTATCGCGAGAAATGAAGATTCCCGCTAGGACTCTGTCGCGTATTATAAAACAAGACCTGAAGCTCGGTGCTTATCGTCGATATACAGGACATGCCCTAAATCAATCTTTACAATTAAAGAGAGTGGATCGATCAAAACGCCTTCTGTCGCGATACGCAGGTGAAAGGCACAGAAATATCCTCTTTACCGATGAAAAAATTTTCACGATTGAAGAACACTACAATAAGCAAAATGATAAAGTGTACGCTCACAGTTCTAAAGAAGCTGCTCAAGTGGTCGGGAAGGTACAACGTGGTCATCATCCTGCGTCAGTGATGATTTGGTGGGGCGTGTCTTATCAAGGAGTCACAAAACTGCATTTTTGTGAAAAAGGAGTGAAAACTTCAGCCAAAGTGTATCAAGATACAGTCTTAGATCATGTTATGAAACCTCTCAGCAATACTCTTTTTAAAAATATACCGTGGACTTTCAAACAGGACTCTGCACCTGGTCACAAGGCACGAACTACCCAAGCCTGGCTTGAAACCAATGTTCCGGACTTTATAAGAGCTGAAGACTGGCCCTCATCTAGCCCAAACCTCAACCCTTTAGACTTCAAATTATGGTCAGTTTTAGAGGACATGGCCTGCTCTAAACGACACGGCGACATTGAGTCTCTTAAAAAATCTTTGGTGCAAGCAGTGGCGAAATTTCCCTTGGAAACAGTGCGTAAATCCATAGATTCGTGGCCAAACAGATTAAAGGCCTGTATAATGGCCAAAGGTGGCCATTTCGAATATAATATTTTTTTTATTTTTTGCTGAGACTTTAATAAATATGTAGGTATAAATTTTATTAATATTACATTACTTCATTTAAAAAAAAAAGCATTTTCATTTGTAACAGAACTTATGGCTGGATTATGGACAGTCTGTATCTATCTAGTGTAATCCACCCAAGTTGACCCAAGAATTCTGACTTTAATATGCTGTAATTTAACTGCCCAAAAATGTATTTCGATGGCACCTAAATCTATATTCATCTGCTTATCGGATAAAACATTGTTTTTTTAATGAAATATCATATGTAAAGAAAATTATCGCGAATGAGTTGCCTAAAAAACTATGTTCAAGACTATCATTAATATACATTACAGGGTGGTCTATATAAATTTTCAACTAACTCATATATTTCTTGCTCTTCCTTTAATTTAAGATACTATGTTGCTTAGAAGAAATTGTCCTATGTTGCTTACGTATAAAAGAGATCCTTGTGAATGATCCGTTCGATTGGTATCATAAAATACAGGATGTTTTTTTCACAATTTGTGAAAATAAAGGAATGTTTCCTTTCAATAAAATTGGCCATCATTAATATTCAGGGTACTTTTCCTCCAACCAATTTTTTTTTCCATCCTGTATATAGATTAATGACCTTGAAAATATTTTTAGGCAACCCATTCGCGATACTTTTCTTTACATTTATGTTATTTCATTAAAAAAAAAAAACAATTTTTAACCGGTAAGCAGTTGGGTGCAGAAACGCCTCTTTCGGAATATCAGATCCTGCAATACTCGTATAATCGAATATATGACAAGCGAATAAGTGATCAAGCGTTTAATAATGGATCACGCGAACGTCTTATGTGGAATTCAGGTATTTTAATTTTTATGTCGTATGAAATTACGCTTAATAACTTAACATTTTATGATCGAGTTGCGAGTTTTAGTTGAGCTTAATTTGATATGATGAACCCTGTCTGTTCAGCGATTACATCCTGCAACCTATTCATGTATGAATTTTTCACTATGAGAACGAGCTTGTCAATTACCACGTGATCTATGTTTTATTTACATCACTGAACCCTCGCTTTGCATTGGATATCGTACAGGTCGCAAATTAATAACATATAACAACCCATGTTACTCAGATAAAATAGAGCATTTTACACAAATAAAAATATAAGTAAAAAAACGAATCCTTCTTCTGTTACATTAGAATAGATGATTCAATGTTATTTTTCTGTATAACTTACGTTCTTATCCGCGACACGAAGCATGAAGTATCGTCCTTTATAGTAAAGTTTGGAGACCCGTGGCCAGTAGTAGTTGGCCACGGTGTGTTTCCCACGGAGAAGCAACAGGCCGCTTGGCGCCAGGCCCAAGAAATACTCCACGCTGTCTTCGCCCTGATCAAACCACAGAAGATATAATAGTTCATAAATCAAACCAAACAGATACAAACAATTGGATGTCTGTGTGATTTTAAGTGGTAAAAAATCATAATCAAAATAATCTAAATTTTACTAACAAAAAATAACCGACTTCAAAGTCTCAAAAACTACATAGTTGTCAGATCTCGTTCAAATTTATGTGAGACCACATGAAAAGCGCCTGCTTTCGATTAAAAAAAGAATCATCGAAATCGGTTGGCGACATATTGAGTTATTCGTCAATTTGTCGCGCAAATCTTAACACAAATTTACGACTTATGTAGTTTTCTCATGGATGCCGTTGTCAGATCTCAATAAAATTTATGTGGGACCACATGACAGCCACCAGCTTTCGATTTAAAAAAGAATCATCGAAATCGGTTCGCCCAGTCCAAAGTTCTGAGGTAACAAACATAAAAAAAAAAAATAGAGTCGAATTGAGAACCTCCTCCTTTTTTGAAGTCGGTTAATGAATTAAAATGCTTGGTTGTAACTCATTGGTACTACTACCCATTAGCCGTAAGTAAATCTAAACTGTAAGTGAATGTTGTATTCATATTGACAGTGAGTTTCAGCTACTGTTCGTATACATACATGTATTATTGTATATTTGAGCTCAAAACCTGAACATAAGGATATTATAATACATTCATAATACTCTTTAGAATCTATTTACCAATACAGGATGAAGGTCGACACCGTACATGTCAAGCCATTTGACTTTGTCTAAATAACTCAACTCTGCCTGCGCTGGTGATATGCCCCTGAAACAAAATTTTAATTTAGCAACGCACTTATGGATAAAAAATACATCATTACAATATTTCAATGCGTTATTGCAAATAATCGTATTGCCATATAAACCAATACTAAAACAGCCTATAGACGAAGAAAATCAAAGATTGTGGATAGGTACCCTAATAAACTACACACATGCATTACACAACACTAGTAAGAAATATTAGGTACTCCGTACACAGCCCTCTTACCCTAATTATAATCCTATATTATACCAGGATTGTAGCCGCTGGCCCAAATTCCGTCTTGGAACCGTAAATTAACGACAATATTGATTACGATGAGTTTAACTCCTCTGTTAATGCGGTAATAACAATATACAGTATACGTTATACGGTAACCTATAAGCATAAGCTACATGGTTTATATACTACGTCAAAGTAATAGATATAGGTAGCAAGCATATGAAAACCGTATTGGTGATTTAATTACAAGTAACTACGTAATATTATAATCAGCAGCTGCACTCTGCAGTCCAGTGGCTTGTACCAACTTTTACCTGAGTGTACGGCCGAGTAAAGTAGTTGGGAACGCGGTCGGTAGGTTGATGAGTGACCGCTAGTGATTATTGAGCGTTTCCGTGCTTCAGAAGGCACGTAATGCCGTCACTCGTGGCTATCATTATACGGTGAGTTCTTTGATATTTAAACTTCGGCATTTAAACTTCCACCATTATTATTGGGCTAAGGGCTATACAGACACCTTCTGAATAATTATAAAATTCTTCTTAATACTTTCACAAATAATTTAATCAATACAAATTTCAAACAATCAAATTAGGTATATAGAATTATATTCTACAGACTTATGTACACTTTTAAAAAGAGTTACCTACGTCGACGTTGAATACTTAGTTAAGTTTTGTAATGGGACCTTAAAAATGTGTATGCAACGACGGAGATTAAATCTTTTGCGTAATTAATGGGAGTTTATCACAAAAGGCTAGCGTTAACTCCATCTGGAGACCAGCGCCGGTTCACCTGCTCTCGAGTGGAACCGGGTAGAGGGTAGAGGGTACACATAATTTGCATGTAATTGCGGCTTTGTCGCGCCAACGACGCAGACTGCATCTTTGCATAGTTATGAATTTCTCAGTCAATTAGACTATTTTTTCAAAGTTTCATTTGGCATATAAATGCTTGGTATTAGTTTAGAATAGGTACTTGTTAGTGTAGGACGTTTCAAAAGGAGCATTTAAAGCTTTAAAACAGGCTGGACAGATTGATAAACCTATAATGGATAATAGGTAGTAGAGTCTTATTTAAAATAAGATATCCGTACATATTATTTTCTACCTGGTTGATTGACTGGATGCCATCAACGACAACGAAATGTTTAGTATTTTAGAGCGACCCGCACAATGCACCTAAGACTCCGTAGTTCATCGACTATAATATTACTCTATTATCTATTTAACCTAACCTAGTTGGGATAGTTCTTTTGAATTTATCATAATTATATACTACTGCCGTGAATTTTGCCTTGGACGGATGGACATGAAAAAACTATAAGGTTTCCGTTTAGACTACGGAACCCAAAAAAAGTAAAATGAAAATACATTACTTTTTTTAAAATCTTGAACTTAGATAACTGTGCAGAGCGGTGCCTTAAAGTCTCGAAAAGTTCGCGATGGTGGTCTTTGTTAATTTAGCTCGGAGGAAGGTGGCGAATTTTAATTTCCGGATCCCGCCATCGGTGTGAGTGCCGGACTCTTAATGCTAAAACTTGTGCATTGCGATCGATATACGAACTGCAAGACCGTGTGACCACCGAACATGAAATTTAATTTTAGTAATGAGGTGGTTGACTCTACGAGATATTGACAAATTACCCTCCTTTGCGTCGCGCAGTCGGGTAAAAAAGAAGTAGAAAAAACTTATTTTCCAACATGTGAAGCAACCACGTTAAAACGTGTTACTTTCTGGCTTCTGCTTATAACTCACGTTAAAGTACGGTGGATTTCTGCAGCTCGCATCTCCAGTTCTGGTGTCTGGTGAGTCAGTAGCCTAAACTCTGAGACGTAGCCCGGCGCGTGCCTCCGAGGGTCGTAGTCTCCCAGCTCCGCTGTACAAAAAATTATAATTAATGGTTTTATTTTTCATCATCGTCATCTAGCCATAACTGTACGGGTGAGGGATACAAAAACATGCTACCGTGTGTGAGGTATACGGGATACAAAGTCCAACATGTAGGTAGGTATACTTGCTATAAGCTGACTGGCCGAGTGCACATAATCTTTGAGAACATAGATAACTAAGGTGCGTCGTTTGCTTCACGCTATTTTCCTTTATCGAAGCAATAGCAAATAACTATATCATTATGTAATTTTGTCCATAAGGGTTGCTTGCAGGATTTGTACACAGACAATGGGCGAACTAACACAAAGTAAAGAGTTAGGCTTGATAGACACACTTATTACGCCTTACTTTTGACATAAATAAAATATCTCTCCGGAAAACGAAACCTCAAAAGGGAATTATGAAAATAAATAATTTTCGATCCAGTGATCCACACTGCGTTGTTATTCATCGATGTTTGTACCTACTTTGTTTACGTATTATCCTTTTGTAAGCGAAAGTACTTAAAAAGTATTATTATGATGCCACAACCATTAAAGCTCACTCCGCTTGCCTCCTTTCTTTTTTAAGAGGGTTCAAGGAGCCTGACCCACTATGATGTTCTACTGCTGTGAGTTAGCATAAAATATTCTTTATTTCTTGCCCTAGGTGCAAGTATTTCCATACATTATTTTACAAAATCTTTTCAAATAGAAGACATTTTTCACGTTCCCGTTCTCAACTTTTCCAATTATATTATTATGGAAGGAAATAACATATTGAATTTCGTAACACTGCTTTCGAGAAAAACATCTTTATCGAAATCCTAAGCTATCACAAACAAACAAATAAAAGACCATACGGTTTTACTTCCAACGATAGACGAATAATACAAGTAGAACAGGAATTTATTTTTAAAAAAACTGAGTTTAAAAAGAATACTGATTCGGTGTTCATATTTTCAATAGCTCGTTTTGTGTGTCGCTTTTTTAAAGCCAGCCACAAACGAAGTCCTCCGGGAACTGAGTTGAAATTGAAACCTGTCGATATGCTTTTCGATTTAGGATTCAGGAAAAATATTTGATAGTTACGTGTACAAATGTTATTTCTTTTAGTTTTTGGTATATTCAATAAACTATTGATTAGAGTACTGAATATAATTAAAAAAAGATTATAGCAAAACTAAATTTCAAATCAAGTAAGTATGTATTTTAAATCGTTTATTACTTGAACCTACTAGGTACACGTTACATAAACAAGAAGTTGAGAAGGCCTTGATCTTGTTTGTAAGCTGTCCTCACTCCTCATTGTAATGACAACACCCCGTGTTTAACAAATCCCAATTAATTTAGTAAAGGCGGGTAAACCCTTGTCCTAACCAAATAAAGAGATGACACGGCAAACACTTGTAACAAATGTATCTTACTCGGTATACCGTACGAAATTGTGCGTATATCGCGTTATTATAAATTACAGTTAATTATATAGCTTACATTGTGGTGATACATGTTGTGATAAGTAGTACTTATAGGTTCAATGTTAGAACAACTGAGACAAAGTGACTTAGAAAATGAACGTGTATATAAGCCAAAAACTTTATAACTGTACTGTGTTTAATATGGGATAGTTTCATATGTTTTGAAGGAATTATTCAAACACTACATGTACCTAATATAATAAGGGTTTTTGACTAAGGAACCCTAAAAAGCGAATCTCTGATTTCTCACACAAACTAAGTACCAACAAACCATTTTATTTTCATGTTTAACGTACGTATCACAAAATTAAATAGTTTATAAGCTAAACCATGTAGGTTAATAAATTCCCACGTAAGGCTAGAGAAAAAACTATGACTAGTGAGAGATGTTGTCAGTCGTTTCCCGTCGTAATATCTTCTTGTCTTCGAAATTCGCAACATCTGCTACATATGCGCATTACTGGTGAACATATGTAGATCATTTGTCGTTAGGTCATGATTTATAGTAATGAAAATCTTGAATAACACTGCTATAATGTTGTCCTAAATAATCTTAAGACAAACTATTCAAGAGACTTAAAATGTGCGCGGTATGATAATAATTATGTATGAAAAAGAATGTTCACTGTAACCTTATAACAATGATACTATATCTAACATGTTACTGACATGACAAAGGCATAGTAGGACAGGCACAATATCATTAAAACTCGTCTTATTTAATTTGGTAGTTAGTAAACAAAAAATGAAGATAATGGACGGAGATATCCGCTTGTCGTGTTGATATTACAGTCATTATTTTGTCATAGACCCCTTGTTATTTTCCGGGGACTAGAATAGACTTGCAGCTTGGGTATACCTACTTAAAACTAATTTTGTTCTTAAAAAAACACTGAGCATAAAACTAATAAAAATACAATCGACTTATTATTCCTCTACAAAGACAGCCCTATTTAAATCTAGGACAAGAGAGGTTACTACAGCTATAAAAATCTAATAGACCTACTTTTTATGTAGGGTGCTGTTTTATGTAGGGTTGATCCAGTTACCTATATGTAGAAGTGAAAGGGTAAAGCATTGTTAAATTACAACTAAGTATCTGTGGGAAGACAAGGGGCTATGTGATTTATCCGACCTATTACTGACCTGCCTTTATGTCTCCCCAGACTCTTCAGTACTAACATAATATATATATACATATATATACTATAGGTACAGGTAACTTTCACTTTACTGTCAGTAATGACTATACGTATAATTCAATTAATTTTTTTCAATAATTCTAATTTAATAGTGAGAGTGATTTTTTTTAATGTTGGATTTTAGTACATTTTGCCATCCGGAATAACAAACGTACCTTTTTGAAATATTTTCTATATTTCAATTAGCCGTTTTTCTAGAGATCACTTCCCACGTAGTTGTGCTCACTGAATTCGCCTTCACTATTTATTCACAATATAAAGTATAAATGAGCGAAACAATTCGCGATTTGATGTATTACTATATGTTATGTATGACGTATTAACTCAAAATAAATATCCTAGTAAATATGTACTCTTGCTACAACAGTCTTATAATTTCACTAACTGTGTAACAGCCCCTGTGGAGTGTGGCCTAATGGATAACCTCCTAAGCCGGGAATTGTGGGTTCGAGTCCCACCAGGGGTACTTGAACGGATCCATGTAATTAATAACTTTGCTTTTTAAACGTCTCCAAAATTTTTCGCTTCTTTATTTGTTTGTTTGTAATGAATAAACCCAAAAACTATAGGACCTATTTCAAAAATTCTTTCACCAATAGAATAATATACTCGTCCTATTTGAGAGCATCTTTATGTGTTACATAACATGGGCTATATTTAAAAAAAATATATATATCAGGGATCTACGATATACGAAAACTGAAGCAAAACGAGGGCGGTTACTGGTAGGTTATAACTTACCGGACGGATTGTAGAATTATATTAATTTGATTTCACTCAAAAAAAGTATCTCATGTAGGTATAGCCAAGACCCAACTCTACATGTAAGGCTAGACCATAATGTCTTCGGAAAAAGGTATAACTGGGCCGTTTCGCAGCCATTGCATAAACACTCGTGAGAAATTAGATCGTAGTTACAATACGTTACTTTTAATAGTCCAACAAAACGGCCGAACCGTATTTTTTGTCCAAAATATAAGGTAATATAAATTTAAATAAAAGTCAATTTAGGGGTTTGAATCTTCATGAGATCCGAATTTATTTTAATAGAAATATAATTTTAACGGACCTCATGAGTCTTGGAAACCTATTTCACTTGGAATATTTTGATGGGTTATAATAATATAATCAAAATCATAAAATAAAATCATCATAAAATTATAATTATTATGTTGTCTTCGCTTTAAAATTAAACACATTAATTATTAAGGTGTTTGTAAATCTTGCATTCAACATTATTTTATTAAAGGGATTTTAAGCGTATTAGTTAATCCAAGCTTAAATATTAATAAATATTAATAAGATTAAATAGTATTTTGTAGTTTCAAGCGCATATAATCGTGGCTTTGCCTACTTCACTACTAAAAAAGAATCGTATTATACGAAATGAACTCGCGTATTAACTCTTCATTTCTGCAACATTTTTAATCTCAGTAAAAGTATTCTGATGCATATTAAACATTTACTTCTCTTAGTAGGTCACTCAGATTCAGAATGCCTTGTGTAAATCATACCTCATTCGTTATATTACGTTTTTTTGCTAATATATTTGCAATATAATCAAAGAGGTTATCTTGTAATACAAATAGTATCCATATTAGTTATATCGAATGCGGTATACCATTAACATAAACACATAAAATTATCGGAAATTGATTTCAACATGACGTCATAGCGCCAGATCGCCCAACGGTTTCTATCAAACATTGCGTCAAGTTACGTTAACGTTTCATGTTTATGTTTAGAACGTGAAAATATTAGGTCATGTACACACGTGCTACTGTTATGTTAAATGTGTGATTTTATTCAGTCCTCGTTACCATGTTCGTAATCGATGAAGTTATGTAACCGACTTTATATTTTGGAACGAAGTTCCTTATCGCGCGTTGCGAAAGGGGGCTAGGTGGAAAATTTGGTAACGACACTTTTTGCCGGTAACGACACTTTTTGCCGTCGTAGTTTTTTTACATAGAAAGCAAGCCAGAGTACTAGGATAGCAAAAACAAATCTAAGGTATTAAACGTGAGAAATTTTGATTGCTCTGGCTCTGTAAAACCTATATATATAGATTATTTAAAACGGTACTCATATAAGAATAGGGCATGTTATGTGGCTGGTTGAGCTGCTATTCGGTTATTTTAAATTACGTCTGCCCCAGCCGGAAATCGATTCCGAGATCCTTATAAAAATATGTTTTTAATAATTATCTAATTACGTCTACAATTAAGGTATACCTATATCATTCAATGTTCTAAACTAACCGCATAAAATTTACATTGGCTATTTAGTTGCTTTAATATTATTGCTCAGATCAAAGCCCTAACGGTCCTATATTGGCCACAAGCGATATTTGTAATAACCGCCCGCTTCTAGAGCTTTGATTTGCACAGTCAACCGCGCTATGCTGCTCTGAGCCATTCCGCAAACATACTCCTGCCAACGGTTTGTTAAGTGTATTCACGGCCTATGGAATACGTTTGAAAGGGCTGGACGCAGATGTTTTATCGATACTTTTCACATAAAATGAACACAAATGGGACAAGGGCAACCCGTGCTATAAAACTTTTAGAGGTAAACCATGTTTTCTTTTGTTATTTTATCGGAAAAAACTCTTGGTGCTTTCATGTAGAACCCAAAGTGAAAAGTTATCTATACATAAAAATTTATATTATTTATATATATAAATAATATAAATATAAATAAATGGAAGGAGGAGGAATGGAATATAAAAAAAATGGAAGATACAATTATATCTTTACAATTATATCAACCTAGAATTGTATCTTAAGATCATTAAATTATCGGCTCACTGAAACCGTACGACATGACATCCCTTAAAATGAAGTTTAGTAAAGGAGGAATCTTTGTTGCTTTATTTTAAAAATATTTTAAAAATATTCTATACAAAGTTTCATGTTGTTTCCGGA
Organism: Thymelicus sylvestris; assembly: GCA_911387775.1. Taxonomy (NCBI): domain Eukaryota; kingdom Metazoa; phylum Arthropoda; class Insecta; order Lepidoptera; family Hesperiidae; genus Thymelicus; species Thymelicus sylvestris. The sequence continues at coordinate 9,880,114 of OU426886.1, forward strand.
GAAAACTTAAATTTTTTCGTGACGATAAGTTTTCTAAAATATGACCCAAAGTATAAGGAACAACTTAACTAAAGGATACGAAATTAAAGAAATTATTGAAAATGCATCATTTTTCCCTGCCACTACCTAAAGTAGAGTGACGTATGGTGACGGCTCTGTCATCTTTTAATTAAAGCGAAACCCATAAATGATTGAAATAAAGTATAGATGGATGGAAACTAATGTAATTTTATATTAATAGACTTATTCATATCAATACTGAAAAAGTATTATTAAAAATACATAATCAGTAGAGTATTGTGCGTATAATGATCTGCGTAATATATTGTAGGAATCCTTTTAATCCACTCTCAATCGAAACTGTAATTTCACGTAAATCCCGGTCGGCGGTCGCATGGTTTCATATCGCTCACTATCCAAGCGATTGCCCATCCAGTTGATTAATGTGAAGTGTTTGTCGAGGCAGCTAACTTGTTGCGAAGGACGAGCCATTGTCTACATTCACCGAACTCCCAAACAGAAAACGACTTCGCCAACAGGCATCTAAAATAGATGGCGGCCAACAGTGACAAATAGAGTTTCGTCGTTCGTTCACTCAATGAAACATCTTTTTTCGGTGGTATACGGTTACAAGGGGCAGGGAAACCTAACGAGCTGGAATATTTGTTGTATAGGGAATATTCGTCATTATAGCTGTAGATTTGCTACAGAGTATATTGTAACTTAACGGACTAGTGTTGCTTATCTATCGATTTTCTATCGGGAGTCACTATGATTGTTGATAAACCTATCGATAGTATTGTAATTTTACGACAGTATTGATAAAAGTTATATTCATATTAAAAGTTATATGCAAAAGTTATATGCATATTAAAAGTTAATAAAATTGTCACTTGCTTTAGTGAAGGACATTACAGATAAAATTAGATTTGTACTAGTTGCCCGGACAGACTTCGTTCTGTCAAAAGTTTTTTTTTTGAGATGTAAGCTATCCTATCTTTCAATTTGAATCAAACTGCACACGGTGTGCAAATTTGATTAAAATCGGTTAAGTAGTTTAGGAGTCCATCGCGGACAAACAACGTGACACGTAATTTATATATATTAAGATAAATAAAAAATAGTGTGTATGAGCAATGTACATAAATATGCACTCACAAGTCACAACTACTTGGATCGCATAGGTACATCATTTGTGGCCAGATACATTTGAGCATCTTAACACAAAGACCTAATTGTAAAATTCTTCCGTTGAATTCGGTCCATTTGGCGTCCGAGTTATGTAAATAGTAAAGAAGTGTTCTAAATATTAATAGATAAAAATATATACAAAAGTAATTTAAGTTTATGAGTTCATTGATATTCATTAAAGTGACCTTAAATGTTACGTACATGAATAATGTATTCAGAAATTACATAATAAAGAAAATAAGGGGCTGCATCATTTCTGATTCACAGGGGCGCGGCGAGAAAACCGGAATATTTTATGTAGTCCCTGTGGTGTAAAATACACAGACAAGCGGTTACAACGTCAATGCGGAAAGTTAATTAGAGTTTTGTTATTTCATCAATGAGTTTAGATATCTTTATGACAGCGTTACGTTAAATATTCCTGTTGATTACATAATACTGGAGACTTATTTTTGGTTGCAAATGTAATACCAAAACTAATTTCCGTTGTTTGTAATTAATTAGGTAGTCTATAGGATTGTCACGGAGTACATTCGAAGCGATGGCTCAGTGTAATTTCGTAGCTCCAACACGCCGGTATACGCCGCCCCTGGGACTTCGCAAGGGTCGCTGATGTAGGTGAGATTAGATGCAAACGATGCCCCACCGCTGATGGCTCATTTACCTCTTGAATAACGCATTGATATTATGCTGCCAGCGCTCCACTTTACTTTTGATACGACTTAATAAAACGTCTTTGAAAGCATATACAAAACTTTTTCGTTTTTGCTTGGTGTTCCAATTTGCTGCGATACTTACAACTTTAAATGTGTTATTTGTTTTGTTTTGTTCTTCGCCTTTTACGCAATTTTGGCAGTAATATTCGCAAATAAAAATGCGGAGGTAGTATCTGTTCAGTTAAATACAAACAAGTCCTCATGTTTACATTACCTACCGAATAATTTATCAGGATAAGAATAATTATAAGCCGTTTAATTTAAATCCAAATTGAAGCCAATTATTAATTATCTAATTTTGCTTCTTTTTGCTGACAAACAAGCTAACGGATCACCTGATGGTAAATGGTAATTACAGAATAGATGTTTTCGACCAAGAAAGAAGCTGTGGACGTGGACCCGTTACCTGCCTTTCCTACCTTGCAACTGAACGTTAAAAGTTAAAACATTCCACGTTTTATTTCAGAAAGGTAGTAGCAATTGTAAGCCAGGTAAGTACCTACTACCTATTGACACTTTCAACCAACCGCGAGTATCAACGATAAATAAAATGAAGAATGGTACAACCACCTCCAATACACGTACGCTGCCTTGTCTGTTCTTTAACATAGTACGCGACTGTCAGGGGAGGTTAATCAGGAAGGATAAATGCTGCTATTTAATTCTTAATTTATTAATTTAATTTATGATAAATTGGAAGGATCCACCCGATGGTTTAAGTGGCTACCGTCGCCCATGAATATCAGCAACACCAAAGGCATCACTAATGGGTTGCCGGCCAAGAAAGAGAGAAGAAAAAGAAAGAAAGAACTGGCTCTCAAGCCCCCAGTCGGAACACGAAGAGCCGTTTGGCGCCTGACTCATGCTCAAGGGTGGTAGCTATCCAGGCGAACCCCATTAATATTAAGTATTAATTTTATTAACAATTAAAATCAATATTACCGATATAATCCCTCCGAGGGCCCTACCACCAGCGGGCCGGATTTAGTTGCCTCTTGCGATACCCATCCGGTGTGGGATAGTAGTCTAAGCCGCACCAATAGGTACGGCTAAATTTTTAATCATACATATTTATATTTTATTTGAATCATGATTCGATGTAATCGTGGCAATTAAAACTTTTCTACCTGGTTGTTGACACAACGTTGTAAGTATTCAATTAAAAACTTTAAAGGCTAGTTGAGTTGAGTACGAGTATTTAACATGGCTCCAAGTTAAATAGATTTCCTTCTTATCTCACTGTACAAGTGTACATAGCTGGAGCTATGGAAAATAGCTTTAACAATGCTTTCGCTGCCGGCGGAATTGAGCTAGACTCAATAGTATTCTGTGGACAATGCAACCAATTGAGTAAATTGGCGAAAAAGCAAAAGAATTTATTCTAACGGACAGAAGACTTGCGCTCGTTCACTGTTCACTCGTGAACTTTAATTATTTGCTTGCAATATAATATACAGGGGGGTCCTCTATACGATTGTATAAAAGAACATCATGCGTGTTCTTTTATACATATTGTATTTATTTTATATATATATAATACAGTTTGAGATACATAAATAACAATCTTAAAATAATGTGTGTTAATAGATACTCCGTGAAATATTTTTGTAGAATTTTGTATTGAAGATCTAAGCTTGGCCTTAGTAGATAAATACTAAACTTAATTTTACTGAAGTATTTATACGTACATACACACATATAGATTAAACTAATAAAGCGTGTAACATGGAAAAAGGATAAAGGAATGATGTTTTTTATGTTATGCCCTCAAGATATTTTCGATTCGTATCGTAACATAATCATTGTAACTTAAATCTTTATAAACGTTTATTTAGATCTCAATTCTTTTGACGTGATAACGTCTATTAAAACGATGATCGCCGCACCGGGCGCATTTTTGAAAAAATGTAGCCTTCCGCGAGCGATACAGCGGCAAAAGCGAGAAAGAGAGGCACTATCAGCTACGGTCAGCGTATCGTAGCGTAGCGAGCGGCGTAGCGAACTATGGCTCGCCTACGGCATCGGCGAGCCGTAGGCGTTCGTAGTTGAGTGGAGCGGTCGTGACATTGTCACGTTAAACTACCGTCCGTAAACCGACTTTACAGACAACCATTTTTTTTAATTTGGCTCTCATTTCACATTTATATTTTTGATGAGATAGTTAACAGACGATACAATTTTTATTTTGTTTTTAGTCGGCTATGCCTTTGGTGTTACTGATGTCCGCGTTGCTGACTAATTCACCTAATGGCAGATGTATTTTTGTAAAAGGTTTTTAATCTATGCATGTGTTGTGTTGTGTTGTACTATTCCATTTTGTACCTGTGCGCCTCCACTGCCTCCAGCAATGAGTCAACGTCCTCGTCAACACATCAGCCGCGAGCGTTCAATTTCATTTATTATTCCATTGCGTGTACTTTACAATTATGTCACGGAATGTTGAACAGATTGTTACAGTTAATATCATGGCCGGCGTTTACTAAAGCGTTTTAGATATTAAAAACTTTTGTGGTAATTTGGTTTGCTGAAGCATTCATGGCTATTAAATTATATTTAATTACGGTGGGAGTTTCTATTATTGTACAAGGTCTACCTGTTCACGCTGTATTTTTCACGGTTTAACTTTATTGCTGTAGGAAATATTGTAAGAGCTTCATTAAGGATATTATGTTATATTGGCAAGTCCGCCTGAAGTTGTTCGTCAAATAATTTACATATGAACGACTGTGATACATAAATTTAGAATTCGTTAATATGTATTACATGCTTCATGTCAAATCCATGCAAATGTTTAAGAAATATGTATATAATATTGAATAAATCCTTAGATTGCCCAGTTCTGCTTCGTCAAATTACACCATGTGAGTCCTAGCATAGTCATGAAACTTAATTTCTTCTAAACAAATGTATTGTTCGAAAATGATTTCTAATACTAAATAATGGGTGAATGAGTATCTTGAACTGGTATGATGTAATTCAAAATTAAATAGAGATTAAATAGGGAAGCCACGCACATAAGCACAGACACACCAACAATTGTAATTGTAATTGGGTCAATTTCAACAAACACGGATTTTGCCTAATTACAGTGGCGAATTTAAATTTGCTGTTTTTGATAAATTTTTTTGGCTTAAATAATAGGTAAATATTAGTACTACTTAATCATATACTAGAAATCGAAAAAAAATTATTAGTTCATGAGATATTTCGATTTGAAATCATCAAATGCCACCGAAATTATTAAAGGACCACCGGAATAAAAATCTGAGCCACCGAAATTGATTAAATTTAAACCTGCTGTTTCTAATACATTTTATTTGGCATAAATAATATGTAAATAGTATTAATAATTAGTCACATAGTAGAGATCGAAAAAAAAATTATTAGTTCCGGAGATATTTTCAAATTACATTATCAAATGCCACCAAAATTAGGACCACTGGAATTAGAATCTAATCCACCGAAATTGATTATGCCAATGAGGAATAATAAAGGCAAGATCATCTAATACTTTAAAAATACATTTTGAAGAGTAGGAGTCTAGATGAACGGACTTTTTTTAGCGGTGATTAGACACGCTTGTGTTTCTGTGGCCTATTAGACCAGTGCCGATAGCTTCAAAAACGGTAAAAAGTGAAAAAATATATATAGTAGGATGAAACCCATTGCAAAAAGAAGAGGATATAACAAAAATTAAAGGAAAAATAATTTACGGGCGATCTAAGGTCGGGAGGGGGGATGGGGGGTTTAAGGGTAAAAAACGGCTTATCTCGATTTCCAGCAAAACTACAAGTCAAAATTTATGTGAAAAATTCAAATAACCAAGTTTTTGGTTTTTTATTTTTATCTTGTACAAAAAAAAAATTTCACGAAGTTTAGTGAAAACTTACCGTTGTATGTCCTTAACATACTGTAATATTTTTGATTTAAAATATTTCTTTTTTCACCTTATTTTGAGTTAACATCGAAAAAGCAACCTAATTTTCAATCGAAAATTCTCACGGGTGAGATTTTTGTTCCTTGGAATCTCTACTTTCTAATGGTATATGTTATATGTTTCGGTTCTTGAGGCCGTGGGTTCCAAAATTAAATGCACCTCTTTGAAGAAACTCACTTAATTTATTTTTAATTAGCAAAGTTATACGGAGCACGTTTAGTAGGCGATACATAGCAAGCGGAAGAGAGAGAGGTGAGGTGGGGGGACCACAGATAATCAATTACACAGATTATTAATACATACAACACTCTCCCCCACCTTACAAAGCAAGACAAAAAAAAATTATTTAATTTTTAAATCAATAACATTTTTTTTTCTTAAGTATATGACTTTTAATATATCTAAGTATTATCATGTATATATTATACATATTTATACTAATACATATTTAAACTTATAACATATATATTTATACATATTTTTCTAAGTTTAGGTTTTAGTTACATTTTTATATTATTTATACTACACATCTTAATAGTACATCTTATTAATGAACAGATGAACAGAACACTGAACAGATTACCTGTACTAAAATACTCTAGATTCTAATTATTATTTTAACAGAAAATTACATACAGAACAATGAACAATAGTACATCACTCCTGTGAACATGAATTTATTTGATCTACATGTCTTTTCCAGCACTGACCATCTACATTAATTAAATAAGTTACACCAGGTATAGACTCTTTAATTATTGTCCCTACGGTCCAAGGTTTGTTACCTTTTCTGAAATCACGAGTCATAACTTTCTGACCAACTTTAAAATCTACTTTTCTATGACCTTTATAAGTATCTATAACCCTATTCTGTTTAGATGTAATATCTTGATATATTGGAGTAGGCCTCAATAGTGAAAAACGGTTCCTAATTTCCCTGCCTAACATCAGTCTTGCAGGTGATGCTCCTGTAGACTTGTGGGGGGTGGCGCGATAATCACACAAGAATATGCCAATAGCATATTCCAGGGATTTGCCACTGTCCACTATTTTAGTTACATTAGCTTTGAATGTCTCTACGAACCTTTCCGCCGCACCATTAGTTGCCGGATGATGGGGAGGGGTAAATGAATGATTCATTCCAACAACTTTACAAAAATTTTGAAACTCTTGACTAGTAAAAGATGTACCGTTATCGGTTACTAAATGTATAGGAAAACCATATCTAATAAATAATTCTTTAATTTTTTTTATTGTAAGGCTACTCCCTATATTTGCCATTTGGAAAATTTCTGGCCATTTGCTATAACTATCGACAACAACTAAAAACATTTTCCCATACAAAGGTCCTAGGTAATCGGCATGAATTCGATACCAGGCTGATGGAGGCACAGGCCATGGTTTTAATGGAATTTTAGATGGTGTATTTCTATAAGATAAACAAATATTACAATTTTTGGTTATGTTAATGATATCCTCATTTATTTTAGGCCACCAAAAGTATGACTTCGCCATATCAATCATCCTATTAGAGCCAAAGTGGCTTTTATGCAGTTCATTTAATACATTATCTCTTAAAATTTTAGGTACAATTATTCGATGTCCCCAAAATAAACAATTTCTATCTATACTTATTTCATTTCTTTTAATAAAATATGGTTTCAAATTTTCAGGAATTAATTTACTTTCTGGCCAACCATCATAACTGTAAATAATTATTTTTGACAAAACTTTATCTTTCTTACTTTCTTTTTGAATAATTTTCCAGTTTATATTTTCAAAATCAGAGCATTCTATGTAATTTGTACAAATTTCAAAACTTTTATTTAAATGTTCATAATCATCTTTGCAAGGTATTCTCGACAAATAGTCTGCTGGGTTTTTATTTGTAGGTATGTATTTAATTGTGTATGTAAATGCAGATAAAAATATTGCATAATGCTGTAAACGCTTTGCAGCCATTTTTGGAATGCCTTTATTCGGGCCAAAAATTCTAACCAAAGCAGAATTGTCAGTTTCCAGTTCAAACGGTCTACCATAGAGGAAATTATAGAATTTAGTAACTCCAAAAATAATACCTAAAGCCTCTTTATCTAAAGCACAATATTTTAACTCTCTGTCATTAAGTTTTTTACTGGCAAATGCTATTGGTTTTACAATACCATTTGGTTCTCTGTTGGATAAAATTGCACTTACTCCACTGATAGAGGCGTCACATGTCAAAATTAAAGGTAAAGTTGGGTCATAATGTTTTAAATTTTCAGCTGAAATTAATTTTTGTTTTATTAAATTGAAAGCAGATTGACATTCCAAAGTCCATTTAAATTTTCCATTTTTAGTACAATTATAAAGTGGTGTTAAGATGGTTGCCATGTCCTTTAAAAATCTAGAATAGTAAGTTATTTTACCAAGAAATGATCTAAGCATAGTTACATTCTCCGGAGGAGGTAAGTTAATTATAGGTTTTATATTTTCTTGTATTATACTTATTCCATAATTATTTATTCTATAACCAAAGACTTCAATTTCCTTTCTAAAGAATTTACATTTTTCTGGCTTAAGTTTAAATTCGGATTGCTTCAAGATAGTAAGTACATTTTCTAAAGTTTTAAACATATCATTATAATTATTTCCACATAAGTATATATTATCAATGAAAACTATAGTGTTTGCTACATCTTTTAATTTATTACACATTAGTCTTTGAAATGAACCCGGTCCCGTACTGACCCCATATGGTAAATACAGGTACTTGAAAGTCCCTAATTCAGTATTAATTACAGTTAATTCCTGGGAAGAAGCGTCCAATGGAGCTTGTAAATAAGCCTCTTTTAGGTCTAATTCACAATAAAATTCTGCACCTTTTAATGTCTGAAATATAGTGTCTATATGTGGCAATGGATAATGATCTGTTTCTAAGTAAGGATTCAATGTGAGTTTATAGTCGCCACACAAGCGAACTGACTTATCTGGTTTTAAGATAGGTACAACAGGTGTTCCCCACTTACTGAATTTTACTGGTTCAATTCTTTTGTTTTGCAAAAGTCTTTCAATTTCTAATTTGACTTTATCTTTTAAAGCAAAAGGTACTTGCCGAACAGGGAGAAATTTTGGTTGTGCATTGTCTTTTAATTTTAAGCTTATACATTCACCTTTAAAATTTCCCCAGCCCGGGCTAAATACATCTGCAAACTTGTCCTTAATTAAATTAATAAGATCACAAGTGTTATAGACTTTAGAATCATATATGTTATTTGTTAAATTTAAGGGCCAAAGACAAAAGGTATTGAGCCAGTTTCTACCTACAATTCTGGGTCTGTCATTACTAACAATAAACACGTCCACAAATTTCGTCATATTATTGCATGAAACATCTAAATTTTTTACGACACCCAATGGTTTTGAAACAGACTGATCAAAATTTTTGAAATAAACATTGCATGATTCTATTTTTTTATGCGGGAATAAACGTTTTTGATCATCTAAAGTTAGGGTACTCACCTCGGATCCGGTGTCTAACTCAAATTTTACGCTATATCCTTCAACGGTAATATCTAAAATTTGTGGAGGTATCTTTTCCAAGTTACTATAATTTGAGTACATGCTGTATTGGTTACCAGACTCCTCTGAAACAAATAAATCTTTAATACTACATTCAACATCATCCGTTACAATTTCCATATTTTTAGTATGACGCACGCGGCACATTTTGAAGATATGTCCTTGCCTACCACATTCAGAACAAAACTTATTTTTAAGGGAACAGTAGGCTTTGACATGATTATTTTTACCACAAACATAACACAATACTATTAAGTTAGTATTAGTCTACTTTGCAACAATCCGCGTTTAACATGTATGATGGTATATACTTTAAAACATGCGTGGCACCTCCCTCCCTCCCACAACGGAAACATGCACTACAATAATTAAACGTATATACCAACATACATACCAGCACCAACACGTGTTTCGCCCCGAAACGGAGCATCATCAGGGTAAGTTGACTCTACGATGGTTAGTCGGAAAGTGAGCATCGTTCACTGAGCGTGGCGTATTTATACCCAACTCGCCCACTGATTATCTAATGATGTTGTAATAATTAGTAATTAGTAATTAATTAATTATTCAATCAATTAATCAATCGATTAATTAATCAATCAATCAATTAGTGATTCACGCCGGCAGGAACCGGGTCTGACGTAATCTGGTGATGTGTACTGTTGAAAATCCTCAGTAAAGGCGAGTTGGATACATTTATTTGTTCATTCAGCAGTGTAAAACTTGGATTATTATTATGTTTTATTATTTCTAACTGCTCTAGTATACTTAATTTAAAACCCTTATCAGATTTATGTAATATATTATATGTATGGTTACTAGTTAAACTGTGACCTGATTCTATTAGATGTTTAGCGAAATTAGACTTATCCGCGTGACCATTCCTGTACGCGGCCATATGTTCCCGGTAACGTGTGTCAAAATTTCTACCAGTTTAACCCACGTACACGCCATTACAATCAGAACAAACAACAAACGTACGTGGGTCAAACTGGTAGAAATTTTGACACACGTTACCGGGAACATATGGCCGCGTACAGGAATGGTCACGCGGATAAGTCTAATTTCGCTAAACATCTAATAGAATCAGGTCACAGTTTAACTAGTAACCATACATATAATATATTACATAAATCTGATAAGGGTTTTAAATTAAGTATACTAGAGCAGTTAGAAATAATAAAACATAATAATAATCCAAGTTTTACACTGCTGAATGAACAAATAAATGTATCCAACTCGCCTTTACTGAGGATTTTCAACAGTACACATCACCAGATTACGTCAGACCCGGTTCCTGCCGGCGTGAATCACTAATTGATTGATTGATTAATTAATCGATTGATTAATTGATTGAATAATTAATTAATTACTAATTACTAATTATTACAACATCATTAGATAATCAGTGGGCGAGTTGGGTATAAATACGCCACGCTCAGTGAACGATGCTCACTTTCCGACTAACCATCGTAGAGTCAACTTACCCTGATGATGCTCCGTTTCGGGGCGAAACACGTGTTGGTGCTGGTATGTATGTTGGTATATACGTTTAATTATTGTATTGCATGTTTCCGTTGTGGGAGGGAGGGAGGTGCCACGCATGTTTTAAAGTATATACCATCATACATGTTAAACGCGGATTGTTGCAAAGTAGACTAATACTAACTTAATAACAATGGATTTCCGCAAAGTAACGCCTGATACTATTAACTATAACACAATACACTAGTCTTCTTTTGGAATTCCTTTTGAAATTTAGAATTTTTTGTTACTTGTTTAATTTTTGGCTGGTTTTTAGGTGCTGAACGATATTTGACCTGAAACATTTCTTTGGAACTGGATGGAAAATTTGACACGGTGATTTCTGGATCTAATTTTGATTGTTGCATAGCATTCTCAACTGTCCTGGCTAAAAGCACTAATTTGTCTAATGATAGTTCTCCATTTTTCAACAGTTCAAATTTTATCACTGGTTTTGAGACACCATCAATGAATTTCTCTTTTACTTGATCTTCAAAATCCTTAAAATCACATCTTTTCGCTAATTTTTTTAATTGTATTATGTAGTCTTCCACTTTTTCATCTGGTTTTTGATTTCTTGATCTAAATAATGTTCTGTCCAAAGCAGTTGATGATGATTTGGTATATCTCTGCCTTAATAATTTAATTAAATCTGAGTATTTTTTCTTAGTAGGTTTGTCCGGTGAACATAAATGATTTAATGTTTCTAATACTCTGGGTGTGAGGCTAGTTAGCAACAACGGCACTTGTTTTTCTTCTGGTATGTCATTTAGTGTTACAAAACACTCCAACTGTTGTTCAAATAGTTCGAAATTGTCGCTGCCTTCAAATAATTCCACTTTTCCGTAGCTCATTTTGAATGTCTTCTTCTCTAAGTTTGTAGGTTCTTCTTGTTCTGATTTTACGATCGATGATAACTTTCCACTCGAGACTAAATTTCGAAGATATTTTCGTAAATTTTCTATTGTACTGTCACTTGGAAGTTCCAATTTTAATTCCTGTATAATCTTTGTTAATTCTTCTTTATTTAAGGTCTGTATCCAACCTGTTTTATTTTCCAAAATATCTGCAGAATACTTGTCAACAATTTCCATTCGTACGTAATAATAGGAAGTAAACAACGGAGATGACTGAAATGAACGTTGCGTCAATCAAGTTTGTCAATCTATGGCTCATCCGTGGCTATGTTCGCGCCGGTCGTCGTCGCCAATTTTGTTATATGTTTCGGTTCTTGAGGCCGTGGGTTCCAAAATTAAATGCACCTTTTTGAAGAAACTCACTTAATTTATTTTTAATTAGCAAAGTTATACGGAGCACGTTTAGTAGGCGATACATAGCAAGCGGAAGAGAGAGAGGTGAGGTGGGGGGACCACAGATAATCAATTACACAGATTATTAATACATACAACAGTATACAAAAAAACTATAAACTACTAACGACTACTACTACTACTAACTACTAACTATAAATTACTATGGTAAATGTTCTCCGAAAATGCAATGAAACGACAACTATTTTCGCATGTTTTTTGCAATCTTTATGTTTTTGTAATTGTTTTGTCTAACAAAGTAACATGAAATCTTACGTTTTTCGATTAATTAAAGTGTAAATTCTGATAAATAGCTTAAAATTGTACACAATGAATGACAAAAAAAAACTTAAAACTCGAATCCGAAATTTTTTGCGAAAATAGTTGTCGTTTCATTTTCACCAAATTTCGTGAAATTTTTTTTTTGTAAAAGATAAAAATAAAAAACCAAAACCTTGGTTATTTGAATTTTTCACATAAATTTTGAGGTTACGTAAAAAAGTGTAAATAAAAAAGTTGTAGTTCTTTTTATTACTTACAACATTGCTATTTAGCTTTTTTCTACAGGACTTTTAGTTTTGCCGGAAATTGAGATAAACTATTTTTTACCCTTAAACCCCGCCCTCCCCCATTTCCCGAGCTCAGATCGCCCGTAAATTATTTTTCCGTTAATTTTCGTTATATTCTCTTCCTTTTGCAATGGGTTTCATCCTACGATTTTTTTTTTCGTTTCAAGAATTATCGGCACTGGTCTATACACGTCCCTATGCGCTTTGATTTGCCACCGGAACCAACGAGATTAGGCCACCGGACTTAGAATTAGAGTCAAAACTTGAATTTTAAAGAACACCGTTATTCTCAGGTTAACTTTTATTACACAATTATGGCTGAAAACCTTTAATGGAAGCCTCCATAAAATTTCTTGATAATCTGCTTTGTAGTTTTACTAATAGGTATGCATGACATCGGAATTGCATGATTTTGTATTCCTGCGCCACCGCAATGAGTACTTACGTGTTTGGCAGGAAAATTACGCAGCCAGTCGGTCATCCTAATACGCAATTTGCAAGAGCACAACTGAACTGTGCGGGGAGAGCCAGTAAGGTGTCTTCCAAATAGTTTCGTAACAAGATATGAAGTGTACAAAATGCGCCACCGGTATTGCTTTTTTTGGTAGGACATTTTTAAAAGATGTTTTAAGAGCTGTTGCACTATCTTAAATTACTCCGTAAATATATATTAGTTGTGTTATTTAATGTATTTCTAAAAAATATTCCTTTTTAATAAAATTTATTTACCAAAAAAAATTAAATTTATAAAATATGTAAATACATGGAGGTCGGACAGTACACCGGAATTAGATTTTAGGTCTTAGATATTTTTTTATTATGAATCTATGTATTAAATACATCTGAATACTTGGCTATCATGTAGATCACTATTTAAACTACCTATATAAAATTATACATAATTGTAGTTTACCTCCACACATTAATTTTCAACCTCGCCGTCTCAAAAATGCACTTGGGAAATTCACCCAATTACCTAATTATCATTTACTAGATGCAACAAAATAACTGCATCTAAGATAAAAGTACTAAACCACAATGATTTCTATTCCTCGCCGTAATACTGGACAGCTAAAAAAATCCCTCTGCAAAAATACTGCAAGTAAGCAACAATCAAGTCCACAGCACTTTGCACGGGTATCAACGTTTTAAAATATCAAAGCACACATGTAGCAAAAATTTTCTTGGAATTTGGAGTAAGCAGAAAAAATACTTACACTGCAATACGTAGGCGGCGAGTTCGGCAGCCAAGTCGAAGCTGACGGGCAGTCGGCCGCGAACCACGTCTTGTTTCAGCTGTAGGAACAGTTGGTACCTGTGCAGAACAAAATTGCAACTATAACAACTCTTTATTAGTGTTTCAAGATTTAATAAATATATTTTTATAAAACGTAGCTATATTTCCATTAATTATGTAAATCGGGTTAAGTATGATCAGTTATCCTCAGCTAATACTAAAGTCAACTTTTATTTTATTGTAGATATATCAAAATTCATCCAATTTCGTTCAACCGTTTTTGCATTAATTGAGTAACAAATATTAAAACATACAAACTCTCACATTTTTAATATTAATAGAACTACATGTAATATCAAACACCCACCAAAGAAAAAATAAGTACCATTAAAGGTATTTGAAAGTTAACTTTGAGTGAAGTACTTGTAATTAGTAATTTCTGACAGAATACCTAAGTTATACGATGTTTTCACTTAATTTTTCCTTAAAGATAAGCTGAGTAAAGTCGTTGCGAATAATATAGCTCTCAAAAAGAAATTAAATATTAAAAGACCATCACAGCGAAGACTTTATAAGTATCAAACTGGCTCTTTGCCTAGGGGGCAGAGTTGTCCCTCGGCATAGCTTTCGTATATTCAATATCACGAACGGGAGACTGTCTGTATATTACAATAATGAAATTTTTATAAAATAAATACCGTTTCTTTCTTGGAATTCTATAAGTCAGACAATAAAATAACACAAATTCTGTTTGAATTCTTCATGAACTCTGGAGTACCTTTGTTCTTAGCACGAACAAAATACCTATGCTTATGCTTCTTTTAAAGGCACTCTTTTATTTTTATCGTAATTCATCCCCGCTCTTTCTTGTCTGCAGCTTCTCGGATAATATTCTATGAATCTGTATTAAAATAATATGACTAAAATAAAGGAACCACTGAAAGCGGTCTATAAACCTGACTGAAAAGTAATAAAATCAAGTAAAGACCTTTTCCGTCCTTAAGATGTACGGAGAATTAAATGACTATTTTGTTGGCCAACTTTGGCTTCAAATTGTCATTTGGCGAGTAGTGAGCAAACCAAAAATTATTATTTATCAATTAGATGTTAATTAAATGAAGCATTTAAGTATGTCAAAGTCCAACAGTTTGTGTCAATAAAATTGTAAGTTATATTATGGGCAAAGTGACTTCTATTTATGTTTTCGTGCTTTGCAGGACACGTTGAGCCATTTGACCCGATCGTTAGATAAAACAAGTCACTTTGAACCTTGCACCTTTCAGCGGTATAAATAAAACATCTTCCGTGCATAAGGTCACGGTAATGATATCTAGTGGTAAGGCTAAGTTCAAAAGTTTAAGATATTAGAGCAGCGTGTTCGAGGAAGTTCCATGTCTCTTCACAATAAGTGGAGTTTATTGCATTTACCCTAAAAACAGGTAGGAATAATAGTATCAACTTTCTGAATAATAAAAAACTTAAGGTTTTGGGCAACCGAGGACAAATTTAAGTAGAGAACTGTTTCCGGAGAGATGCATCCAATTAAAAATGTTTCATGAAAGGTAGTACTAGTATTTTCTTCCATGCACTGCCGAGCCAAGTGTTCTAATGCCGTACCTTGGTCTATTCATTAATTTTATCACAGCCATATCTGTTTACGAGCCCGCCGGTTTTACTGCGAATGCACTAAGCCTTTATTTTACCCTCTGCCTCACTTCACGTTGACATAAAATTTTAACACTTGAGTATAAAAAGAGAGTTAATTTTAAAGATAATCAACACCTCTTCTTTTTCCTTGCATAACTCATTGTATTTTGTTAATGATTAATTAAATATATTTATTAATTAAATATATATATTTAATTATTTTTAAAGAATATTTAACGCTCGTACCTCACACCCACGCACTATGATTATATCTATGTCATGGATGTATGCCATACATACAAGATGCCAAATAAATACTTAGACATAAACATCCAAGATTCGAGAACAAACATTTTTTCTGTCACCTAAATCGACCTGCAGGATTCGAATGCCGGACTCTTTATTTTGCAGGCGTCACTATCAATGAATCTGTCTAACCATAATTTATCTAACAAACCATACTTGCATTAGTATGTAAGTTATGTAAATTAAGTAGTTTAGCTACACAAATATTTATATTGAAAGTTTTACCTTAAATAATTACCTGTAACTTTAAAAATTAGCTTCGTCTTGTTAAGTAGAAAATCCTTTGTGATAGAGAATAGGATAGTAGCCAAGTTTCACTACGCTCAAGGCTAAGTCCGGAACTAGATATTTTACTAAACAACCCACTGCTTACATAATAGAATTTACATTCTACATTATTATTACAAGACATTATACATCAATCTGTAATGTGATTTAATATTTATAGGTACCTTAAGATTTTATTTATAACGTACAAGTAGCCACCCCTAGCAATAAGCTCCCGAGAGAGATTTCCAATAACTCAATTAAAATTAATTAAGTCGGTAAGTGAGCAATACCTATCTGTGTTGGCTTTTTATTATCGGATGACAGTATTAAATGAACAAGAACCCCAGTCGTAGAGGAAACATTATCCTCTAGCTAGTGCGGTGCTGAGTCGGCACTTGACGCCCATAGCCTCGCATGTAGGTAGTAGGTACCTAACAACAGATGTGTTTTATTGCCACTCTCCGACTTCCGACCCTTCTACTCACATTATTCGTATTATTTAGCCACCATTTGCCGTCTTCTTTCCGTTATCAGACCGAAGGTAGATTCAACAATGTACAGGTATGTTCCATAAACATAAATAATTGTTTTCTTTATTTGTTTGTATGAAACATACTTAGTAATAAACATAACAGCGGTAGATAGAGAAACAAAAACATAACCAAATAACAGTCTTTCTCTTAATTTTCTACAGTCACGGGCACAATTTTCTACAGTTATGGGCAGCGATGCCCACTTGGCATGAAGGTTTGTTTGTTTTCATTTCTTTTTTTGTATTGTTATTGTTAGTATATTATTTTATTGTCATACCTATAAAGAATAGTTTATAACAACCATTATTTCTTATGAAATTAAATTTTAATTTAAATAATAAATCTCAAATATAATTTATTAGCAAAGTTAACGTAATATTCATAAATAGGTATAAGGCATAAAATTACGAACATCAAAGCGAATTTTGTAAATCGCTGTAGCGACGATGCGTAAAATTTTCCCGCTGAATAAATAATTTGGACTCTGTAAATCCATTGACTGTTTTGATAGAAACCACATCACTAAATACAGCTGCTGGTAATTTCATATGGAGTAATTAAATTTAATTTTAAATACACAGTGGTTTGGTTTGAACTCATTACAATAACACTTAATGAGTAAAATAAGTGGATTGCTGTGATAAACGAGCTCATTTCTAAAGCAGAGAAATAATTTTGTAACTGTACATAGGTGTAATTTATTTATTATTTACATATCATTATTTTATAATCTTTAAATTCGATACTAATAGGAAAAGCATTTTTGGCTTTTTAACTTAAAACAGCCAAAAATTGTATTTGTGTCATCCATGTCAGATACAGCAAGATATGTGAGCTGATATTGTTGTAGCTTTTGAGTAAGATTATAAAAAGAACGAAACTGTAGTTTTTCATGTGCTCTCCAATGAATTAAATCTGAACGAAACCTGTCCGAGGTACAACATTTATAACGAGACAAAAATAAAAAAGCTTAATTTGAATTTTCTGTGAAGTAACTTTAAACTTTATTTAATATTCCGTGTACAATACAATACGAGCGAAACTTTTCTGAATTTTAAATACATATTTTAAGAAAATACGCCCTCAGTGATTCGACACGCACCTAACACCGGACCGAGTTAACCCGGTTTTTTAAATGGTACACCGCAAATTATCTTTAGGGAACTCTTGTAATTAAAATCTTGGTTCTCACTTCGGTCGCATTTTAACTTGAACAAGTTTTAGTGTCGGTTTCACAGGATTAACGGTGAATAAAAATTCACGCAGGTACCGGAGTTAACTTCAGCGGTGTTAAAATAATCTCGCTGCTTAAGTATTCATTATAATTCTACCAGCATTACTACGTCGACTTTATGGAAAAACTCAACTCAGTGAATAAATCACTTCGTTTTTTTATAAATATTTTCTTGCTCCTACTAAATATTCTTCATTCATCTTAATAAACTTATGTAATATCTTACTTATTGTGTTTTATTAAAGCTTTCGAAACAACTCAACATTTTGACTGTAAGATAAATATCTTAAATGTTTTTGTGTTCTTAAAACTTTCATAAAATTTTTAAAGTTGTATATTTAATAGAAATAATAAGAATTTAATTTCCATTTGTGTTTATATTGCTTAACTTCCGTCGAAGTTGGTAGGTACTACTTTTATCAAGTTAAAATCACACAAGGTTTATCAGTTGTTTTGTTATGAAGTTATTATTTAAATTAGAAGGTCTAAAATTATGTTAAAATCATTGTTAATATGTAATAAATATTGTCCTCAAAATGAATTTTTGTATGTATAGCCATATTGTGTGTAGCCATAACATAATTGCTTAAAAATAATTTACATGATTTTTTCTTCTATTGTATATTTTTTCGCATTTGGTCCCACTTAAATATGGTGAGGATCTATGATGATGGATTGGATATAAATAGTGGAACTCTATTTTTTTTTAATAGCCGACGAACTAGTAGACAAGCCACTCGATGTTGAGTGGTCAGCGAAGAGCCGAAACGTTGCTTCCCAAAAAGGAAGCGCTTGATCTGCATTATTTCGTATCCATTAACATTGTGAAACCAGCTCATCATTAATCATAAAGGCCTTAAATATGTTTTGGAAACAAACCTTTTTTACAAAATTAAATTGATTTGAAGAAAATACTGCAAAACGGCATTAAAAAGTCAAAAATTACTGGATGAAAAACTAAACCTGTTATATTTACTCATTATGTGCGTGAACTACCTACTGATATAATTTAAATATCCGTTGAGAAGATAATTTTTTGTCTCCAAGTCATTAGACCCGAAAAAAGTCAATGATGAACTGGTTATGAAGTTTTACTGTTAAAAACAACAAATATCAAGTAGCCAGACTTGTGTGTAATATTTTATTATAAAATGTAATTTCTCCAATGAACCCAATTTAAAACGGGTAATGTAAAAAAATATATAATAAAAATGTACTTATAACAAACTTCTTGAAGCATGAAACCTCTTGAAACATTATGTAAGAAACATATTGTAAGAAAGTATTTTTGAATATATTGTAAGAAAGTATTTTATATTGAATATATTATAAGAAAGTATTTTATAATTACCTCGTAATTTCTTCTAAAAGCTTGCAAGGATCCGCTGCGTAGAATTTAACGCCGAAGTAAAACGTGTGAGAGTCAGAACCTCGGAGTTGACGCCGCAGTCTCTTTCCAGCGTCTAGCCAATGCTGTTGGAATAATTAAACGTTTTATAGATAACTTAACCGTAGATTTAAATGTATTACACATTTTGAAACAGTCAAGAATTTTGAAGTCAAATTAGGGATGTTCGATCCAGGTTACAAGACACCTGTCGAATATCGATACAAAAAAGGAAGCTGGAACGCTATTCAGTTTTGTAACTTGACAGCGGAGGTTCAAAATTGACGTTCGAGTTCTAGGATCACTTCACTTCGCAAGTGCGTACTAGATGATTAGATAATGACATGTCAATACGATGCAAGTTCGCTTTTGTTTTGTAACTTGACAGCGGAATACACGATGAGTTTCTAAATTGAAGTAAGAGTTCGAGACTCCCTTCACCTCGCAAGTGCGTACCAGATGATTAGAGAATCACATATTAAGATCTCGGACTCGAACTTCAATTTTGAAAGTCATCGCGGATTCCGCTGTCAAGTTACAAAAGTGAATAGCCTTGCTGATCGTATCCCATTGTATCGATCCACACAAGTATTGGATCGGATCGAACATCCCTAGATCAAACTTTGCAATACCAATACCAAAGGTAGAGTTTTTTAATTGTTTAATTTAACTTACGGTTTGATTGTCTTGATCTACGTATCGCAACCCGAAGTACGCTGTTTCTAACAAGTCGAGATGTCTGAACACCACGTCGAGCAACGCTTGTCCGGTGCTGTTGTCCTGGTAAAATAAATAAATAGCTTTAAACATACTGAAGATAAAAATACTCTGCAAAGTCATGTCCAAAACCATGAAAAACCCAAAATATCGAATTAATTGCGGTCACTTATACGTATAACGAATGCAAACATTAACTCAGGCATATTTTTAATTTACGGTGAGCGTATTCGATTAGAAGGTAGAATAATTTTAAGTAATGACATGTACCTATTTGTAATATGCGACGTGGTCTCTGGTGGCAACACACGATCAAGTATACTTGTCAAGTTTGCAGCAGACGTGACGCGTCATCCAGTATACTTTACGGTGTATGGTCACGTTACGGCTATCTGGTCATATAGCTATCTCATGCAAACTAGATACCGCATCAAGTTAAACTGCAAACTTGAGAAGTACACTTGATCGAGTATGGCCAGCTGGCTACTGACATTTTAATAAAGAGTGAAACAAAAATAAGTCACAGGAATAAAAATTTTGGAGATATCTAATAGATTGTGCGCCTTGAATAGGTTTAGTGGACGGGAGTAGGGGACCAGCAGCGTGCCAATACTGCTGAATAAAAAGAAAAAAATCCAATCAAAGCAGCGATGCTGTGATTGTAGTACATGAAGGGACGGTCGGGGCCCAAATCGGTGATATGTAGGAAAAACGGATAGCGTGCAGGTGATTTAGCTAGGCCCCGTATTTTCAGTCAATAGTACGCTCCGGCCGGAAGATTGGACGCGTATAGGTACGCATCTAGATGAGATAAATATTTGATTATTTAGAACAAACTGATGTTTTTGAATAAAACTAAAAAGACAGAGACATTGAGCAGTACTTCCAAAATGCTATTGCGTCAGAAGAAATATTCTCATTCACATTCGTTCAATATTTGTTTTTACATTAAATAATTCGTACATACAGATTTTTTCGAAATCCTATCATTATTATAGGATAACGTTCCCCAAAATGCAAAGATAGCAGACAGCCAAGAATGTAAATCAGTCTCCCACGATATCCTCAATTGTCCAATTAGCATTCTCAAGCTCGGCTTTCCACAATTAGGCTAATTCGCACGCAATGATCAGACCAGTAAGACCAGTAGTCGTTGATATGGTATTGGCAGGGTAATGACAGTGTTCGGTGTACCACGGACTAACTGCACGAGCATCCGATCGCTTTCTGGACTGTGATTGCGACTTGCGTGTGTGAATGTCCGGTCCAGCGCGGTTCTGATCTCACAAATTAAAATTAATTCCGCTATGGCACCATTATGGAACATTAGGGTTATTGAAGCATACTCATAAGATAAATAAATAGTAATTTTCATGGTTTAATTAAATGTTTATTTTTAAATATATAGGTAGGTACGTACTCAATAGGAAATCAGCAGATGATCTTTGATTAATTTAATACATTTATATGCTAACAAATGGTGCCCACTATACACTCTCTGGAATAGACCTGTTATGTTTTTAATCCCTATTTAATTTTATTGTATTATTATAACACCGTTATCATCTAAGTGACATATCTTATATTATATAAACAATGCGGAAGTTATATTGATCTCCAATTAATTTATCATTCGAGTGATAGAATAATGAAAGAAGCCCGTTTAAATTGGAACAGGAATTTCATTAAAAATCCACCCAAATCAAATAAAATCTTCAAAGAAAAATGCAATAGAATTTTAATTACTAAATTCTACAGCGTAAATTGATGCTGCAAGCATAAGGAAAATAATTAAATATTTTTTGTAGTCCGTTAGTCAACTTAGTTAAAGAATTTAAAAAAAAATGATTTGTCAGACATTTATTATTTAGAGCTCAGCGTTATCATGGCATGTAGTACAAAAAACAACAAGAATGCGAAATGCGATTTTTGCAAGCGGCAGAAGAAGAATATTCAAGTACATTTGTATCTTCAGGTACACGCATAATTTTACAATGTTGTTGTTACGCTTGCTCGAAGCCTCCAAGTTTGTGGGAAAATTGTGAAACAGTTCATCGGGCTGAATAATAAATGATTTAATAACAGTGCACGTTGGCTCGCAGCAGAGAGCGCTCAACTCGAAAAATAACAAACGATTTCGAAACCTGACAGCAATCGATGTGTACGTAGCTTATACACACGCGATTTGTGGTACCTACCGATACCTGCATGTAGCGATGGCGAGAATAAAACATGCGAAAGTTGGTGGTTCAATTGATACATCGGATTTATGCTAGTCTCATATATTATACGAAATCGCCCTCGCTTTGCTTCAGTTTTTAGAGTTTATTCATTACAAACAAACTATCAAACAAAAATCAAAACTTTCCTCTTTATAATATTTGTTTAGAGACTAGCTAAAGAAAATTAAAAACGAATCCTGAAGGGATAATATTAATCAAAAATACTTACAAATAAGGTTAATAATTAAACGTCATAACACGAAATTAGGTAATTTTGCAAGTAGAATCACTTAAACAAGTATTTTTTAGGTATACCACCGAATAGTCGCCGCCGCGCCGCCCGTGGTCATCGGTAACATTCGAAGCATCACTGACCCCCACTAAGAAGAAAGCGGATATAAACTACGAGATACAGCGCATAGCGACTTCCAACAGAAAGACCTGGCATCATTGGCTTAATAATTAAGTATTATTTATGGTTGGTACAAAATTTAAATACGAAAAGCGAAACACATTTTACCTCTCGATTTCAAAGCTCAGTACAGTTTGTATGATAGAGCTATCGATTTCACAGAACTGTTTTCAAACTCCAACTTTTGTTCATAGTAGACCTCTAGAGAGTAGAGAGAGTAGAGAGAGTAGAGAGAGTAGAGAGAGTAGAGTCTTTCAGCGATATTTCCTGTACGAGTATACATACCTACTGTGAAAGCAATTGAAAATACAGTAGATTGGCTTCAACCGATATTACATCCATTGAAGCTCACAGGTAATTTTTAATATTTTCGTAACTACGGCCGCGGCGGCCTAAACGCCACGGTATTCCAGTACATACGATTTGATGGAGGATATTGGTCGGTAACTAACCAATTTATCGAATGTTTGTATGTTGTTTTGAATTTGATATGAAATAACGTCTACTATAATAAATAATTGGTAACAACTAGAACCGATTAGTTTAGCGTGCCCACGGAACTTCACGGAAGTGTTCAAGTATGTTACTTACATAAGCTCACGAATTTTAAATTATAATTGCATCAGTTCATACAATATTTTAATCCCCAATGAAAGAGAAAGAGGGTTATTACAAGTTTGACGTGTCTGTGGATCTATGTATCTGTATGTCTGTGGCATCGTAGCTCCCAAAAACGGATGAACCGATTTTAATGTAGTATTTTGTTTGAAAGATGAATTTCTTAGCTATGTTTAGCGTAAAGAAAACTGTCTCAGGTTTTTTAAAATTTAATTTAAGATTATTAAGACTGTTTACTATTCTTCTCTTGTTTAAAATACTTTTTATGAAGCATATTTAAAAGAAGCCGCTGTTGTTTTGTTTAGCGTCTACGCGTTATTTCTGGGTTATTTAAATTCTCGAAAGTAAATACACGAAACAAGCGACAACATTTTGAAATTAATTCTACAAAAACTAGAAAAGGACATTTACATATTGCACATGTTTTACTACTGGCGTGTAACGTATAGCGGCGGTTAGGTGTAAAATACAAATATCAGAATAGCATGATGGTATCTAATCATGAGCTAAGGCAAATTTATTGATACTAATTGGGTGTAGAACTCATATACCTATCGCTTCTTCTCCTTTATGAAATATAATTTTTCTAAAACGGTAATAAAATCCAGAAAATACTTGAATATTAAATAAAATACTAGTATGAATAAGAAATAACGTGAAATTGAATCAGATACGTTGTTTTAATTATTTTTATCGCATGTCGTTTACCTGTCAGTGGTGTTGAATGTTGTCTTTCAAACGTTTGCATTCTGCAAAATATAACAAGATTAAGTGACAAGTGGTGGTGGTGCATGCTAAAAAGGGACCTCGCGTTTGCAAAAACCTGTTTACTCGGATTTACCGTCGAAATAAAATAAAAATATCAAGTTGTACCTTACTAACTTAATCTAGATTTTATCCTTGTTCTGAACATACCATAGTCTAGTGAAATTACTCATTATAGCAAATGTCCATTCGGACAAAAAAATTAAATCATGTTTTTGGAATTTGGTTTTTTGGAATTATAACTACTTCATTTGGCGCGTTATGAAAATCAGAAGATAGCAGGAGTAAAATGCATGATGGGGTAACATGATAGATAAAGTTATTCTCCAATGAGAATTATTTTTAATTAAATTAAGTAAATAGGCGACAAACGTACAACAATAGTTGCAACAATTTGCTGTAAATCCCTAACATAACATTTTAATATAGATATATCTGAACTAACGACTGAACTAAGTAAAGGATTTGTGTATTATGAAGGAAAGTCACGTGTGCGTGCGGATAAAGTTATTTATAGGCTTTGATTTATTGTTAGCGTTACTGTTCAACACCCTACTGTCCCGATCTAATGTTTTATGTATACGAAGTTCTCGGTAGTAAAGCTAAACCAGATAATACGGATAAAATCTACTACAAATTAAAATAATTTACAACATAATAACATATATATAACATATGTATATACTCGTATAATTGTATTTACCGTTACCGTTAAATGTATGACTCAAAGTGACTAACGTCGCATGTCTTTTACTTTTAAGGCTCAGTTGGATAGTATACGTATACCTCGTAAGGTTGTGTTTTTTGCTTTCTAGTAATTTGGCAAATATACCTAATATTATACATTTTAAAGTTTGTGATGAGTCAAAATATCAACCATAGGAACCTCATTATTACATGAGTGAAAATTTTCAGTTCGGTTTCAAAACTCGTAGGAAACCCAATACCTTCTTAATTTTTATGAATAACCATAAGAAAAGAAACGAAAATAAAGAATTTTTAATTGGAAGCTAAAATAGATAGACAACCCTAATCGAACTAATCTACTAATCGTAGTATTCTCTGCGATTTTGTACATTCTACCCATGACTCTACCTATACTAAAATCGAACATCATAAATCCAAAGCTCGATTCTCGAAACAATTTTGCAAATCCTATTTGCAAGCTCTTCGTTATCTATATTCCCCTTGTCTGTCTATAGTCTGTCGAGGGTCGAAATAATCTATAACGTCTGGTGACACAAAGCGTCGTCGCTGCGCGCTCAAGCAACAGGCAATGAAGACGCCATCAATAAAGCACGGCGAGAGGTGCATCTACGCAGCAGACCGTGAAATAATGTCGACTCAATTTGCTGCTGTGACAATACACTACAGTATACAAGCACACAATGAATTTACGCCTGGTCTGCACCCGACACTAGGCTTGCCGTAAATTGCTCTGCAATTTCTTCTCCATTCTTTCCATTATTTGAGAAGAAATAAAACTAAAGGACCAGACGAAACAATGTAACTTCTTGTTACCAGCCAAGTGTTAATAATGTTTTACGCTTATACATAAAAGCGGCGATTTTGAAATAAAGTAATAATAACCAGCGTCTACAAAAGTTCTACGCTTAGTGGCCATTTACACGTGCCACAAACCAAACAACGTCGTAGCGACAAAATGCGGTGTCGCTAATGGTTTTGTGGTAATATACCTCCAATAAGGCCTGTCTACTTTTTTGTATTGTATTACGTTGATAGTACAATGTGATCTTTGTGAAACTACGTTTTCATAAGATAGGCATGTGTTCAATTTATATTAGTATTTACGTATTGCATAGTACCACAAAAAGTCTAAAAATCCCATAGCCTAT
The DNA here is from genome assembly GCA_911387775.1 of Thymelicus sylvestris. Taxonomy (NCBI): domain Eukaryota; kingdom Metazoa; phylum Arthropoda; class Insecta; order Lepidoptera; family Hesperiidae; genus Thymelicus; species Thymelicus sylvestris. Next base: position 9,906,126 of record OU426886.1, read on the forward strand.
TCGCAGTGATAAATCGCGATGATTTTGGTCATTATCATTGATATTGGTAGCGAACCTGCCTGCGAAGCGAGGGGTTCCGGGTTCGATTCTCGGCCGGGGCAGATATTTATTTGTTATCGTCCATATGTAAACGCAGATTGTATGGAGTACATCTTAAAGTTACTAAGCTAAATAAAGAATTGCAGTCCATTTGTGTGTGACTGAGCTGAAGATACATTTTATTCACTATGGAAAAACAATGGCAATTGTGAATTAATCACACACTTTGTTTTATTATCCACTATTGATCAACGCCGTTATGAAACGGAGAAGCAGTAGTTGACACCAATAAATCTTGATGTATTAGTCATGTGGAAAGAGAAAAGTTGTCGCTGGATCCGTTTGAGACAAATGCCCCGTCGTAGATAGGGAAACTGTGAGCGAAGGACGGCGATTTATCTAAAATAACCATACAATTTAGCGAAAACGTCGAACTCTCGTCGTCCCACTTTACCCAAATTGGACGATTCTAGCCCAATATATCTTGAGAATTTGTTTGAGGAACAAGTTATCCATCGGATTATAGGCCAAACAAAAGCATTTTTGTCAGAGATTCTACCCTTGTTTACGGTTATGGCGGACTTACGTAAGTATATAACTACGAATTCGTTTAAAGGAACCCACTTTTATGTCTTAAATTTGTGCAAGTTTTAAGATAACGGCTACTATATGGATATTGGCACGCGACTGCCATCTTAGTAATGGTATCTATCGTGACTCAGCGATAGTATTATTTACGGCCGGTCTCAATAATGTACTAACAGATGGAAGACTGTGGATAGGGCTGTCATCTGTCATATTTGTCAATTTTTCAGAGGCAAAAATTGACAAATATGACAGATAACATACTAATGGTAGCCCTATTCACAGCCTTCCATCTGTTAGTACATTATTGAGACCGGCCGTTAATGTTTAGTCACGGTTTCATACACGATTGGCACGAATTTATCTCAGCTGCAAAGCTCCCTAAGGCTACTTAGTTAACTGAATTAGTCGTAATAAATCCGATAACATTGTTTTTCCAATAACAATGAGCTTAGTAAATACATTATAAATTGTTTTTTTTTCTTACTGCGCTGATTTTATTTAATTTTAAATTCGACTTCAGGATTTTTTGCTATGGAGGTATAAATGAAAACGTATGACTTTCTATCGGATGTTAGGAAAACTGGCCTTACTGGGCAGCTCTTAAGATTAAATTGGAACATTAGCAGAGATACTCGGATATCATTACGGTGGTATTCCTTCATTAGAGGAAAGTTCTTGATCCGCGTGATTTCTCGAATGATGATTAGAATAATTAGTGAAAACGTTGTCTCATGATCGGCAGTGAAAGTTTCGAATGCTTAAAAAAGAGAAAGAATTTAAAGCGATATCGTTTGGAGATATGCCAAAATACGTAAGACTTTCCTGATAAATTAATTAAAAGTCAAATCTACCAGATTAGTAATCTATATTAATTTGCTGATATATAAACTAATAATTCGTCCTCATTTTTAACCGACTTCAAAAGAGGAGGAGGTATTCAATTCTACTGTATTTTTTATGTTTGTTACCTCAGAACTTTCGACTGGGTGAACCGATTTTGATGATTCTTTTTTGATCGAAAGCTGGTGCTTGTCATGTGGTCCCACTTAAATTTGAGCTAGTTCTGACTAGCAGTTTTTGAGTTATTTTAAAGTCGGTTATTTTTTCTTTGTTAATTTTAGATTATTTACTTAAGCCACTTAAGTAGGCTTTTAGAAGTCAATTCAATTTTCTCATAAAAATAAGGTTAGTATTACCATATGTATTACCTACTTTTATTTATGTTGATAGGCGACAAAGGATCAACGAGTCATTTGATGGTAGATCTGTCTGACCTTTTTATTACGGTAGCCAATTGATATAAATATTGTAGAGTACCTACGAAAGATTACATAATTTTTCTTAAGTATCATAATAAAATAGATTCGAGGAAGTAGTTATTGTAAGGGCCGCTTATATCACGCATGCAGCGATGTAGTTGGGTGTAGCATGTAGCCGTATAGGACACGTGTGAAGGACAGGCGGCGCGGCGCGGCGCGGCGGTGGCGTCGCCCGCGAACCACTCTTACATTCACCACGCGGCGACAATGCCAGCCAAATAGAATTTAATATTCATAGAGTCGACGTACGATTCAGTGAATTCATCGCCCGCACCTTGGGCCCGAGTCCCGCATATAAAAGACCTTTCTTGAGCCCCTGGGTGTACTTCAAATAATTCGTCTCGGAATGACTGCACTTCAAAAGTGAGGGATTGAAACGGAGAAAATCCATGCGTTGTTTCATTACATGGTGAAATTGAAAAATATTGCGATCGTCCGAAGGGACGCGCGGACCGACAAGGTCGATTCCGGAACAGTATTTCCAAACTATTATCTCTTATTTTAGACATCCGTTCTATCGAAAGTTCTAGAAAAGCTATTAAAGGAAGGTTTTGGAGAAATACCTGTATTTCGTGTAACAATTCCCGTTCGTCTAGGAGCACCACACGACAAGCCAGGGTGCGTGGCGCGGGGCACAAACATTCCATCATCTTGCTGCTGTTTTCCACTTCCTGAAACAAAATGAAATTCAACATTTAGTTGTATTGTTAGTAAATTATGTCAAACTAAATCCTAAATCTTCATCTCCCCTTTTGTGAGGTAGAAGTGAGTTAAATTTATGGTGAAACTTTAGGAAGGTATTACAATTACTGAAGTAGTAAATTTTGTAAACTAATATAACATTATATTATACAAAACTATCCAGAACACTCCAACGTTATTATTTAAGTTGGTAATTTCAAAATCAATTAATGAGACATTGCTTGGCTTCGGCCTTCTCAGAATTTCGTACGTTTAAGTTACCCATAAGTATAACTTGTTTAGCAAATAATAGTTATTTCGTTATGTCTGGACTGTAATTTGATATTTTTATTGAAATGTAAATAAACATAGTAAACAAGCATGCATTTAACCTGGTTCATAATGAGACTGTAAATTACGGGCTCCTGGAGGGCTATTCTCTAAAATACAAACTCGAAATCGAAGCTCACTCAAGTGAGGCTCGAAAGCAAACTTGCGTCATCTTGATATGTCATTTTCTAATCATCTTGTACGCACTTGCGAAGTGAAGTGAGTCTCGAACTCCAACTTCAATTTTGAAACTCATTAACCGAAAATGAAACTTTGGTAAATCATTTAATGGAAGGTAATCCCTAACTCTATAATAATTTTTTTTATCAATTATCTGGATTGGAATGGATAGTTAACGATATTATATGGGTGAGCACGGGTTTCTTTATCTTGAGGAGGCCTAGAGTCTCGGTCGGTCATTCAGGATCGAGCACGCCAGGCTATTATGGTCCAAGAGCCCGTGAGTGCCAGACCTTCGGCATTTTATAAAAGCTGAAAATTTTTCTATGATTGTCCCTAGTACAGGTAAGAATGATCCCCACCCATGAAGCTGAGGCAGCGGTGGCTTTGGCAGGTAACAGGTAACAAAGGTGTATAAAATTCCATTTCAAATTTATCATAAAATAAAACTGAATTTTTTTATATTTGATTCATAATAATATCAAAAGTCGCGTTGCTCATTGCCAGACAGTTAGTGTGGTTGCAACCCTCTGCCGGACACCCTTAAACTATTATAATTTTTAACTATACTTACGTTATATTATAAAACCTAAATTTTATATATAATTTTTTGGGGGCCTATTAATCTATGTTTACATAATAGCCGGACAGTTTCGACGGTTCTATCATCTTGCCAGACGCATTCAAAGTGAGCAGTAGTTCGGAGAGCAAGGAGCACAATATAGGAATCTAACAGTATTCGCTCTTCATACAAACGGTCGAAACCCGCGTCATACCTACGCACACCGGAATAAGTGTAGTAAAGGGCAGAAACTGTGGCGAACGAGCGCGGGTTGAGCCACGGCCGGGGCCGGGCGCCCCACGGTACAAATAACAAATTATTTTAGTTTAGTTCTGTGGTGGCCGTGTGCGGCGTGTGACTTATAAAAGTATTTAATATGGCAAACAGGAATACAAAATATTGTGCTGTTTTTGGGTGTTATAATACGACATTAAGTCACCCAGGAATATCATTGTTTAAATTAGGTACCTGGAGACTCCCCAAGCATGGGCGTAGCCAGGGGGGGGGGGATTTTTGGGGGTTCAACCCCCCCCCCCCTGAAAAGTTAAGGACTGACATTTCCATACATGTCCGGGCAGCTAGTTACTGTATGTAAATTACGTGTCAGTGTCACGTTGTTTGTCCGCGATGGACTCCTAAACTGCTGAACCGATTTTAATCAAATTTGCACACCGTGTGCAGTTTGAGCCAACTTAAAAGATAGGATAGCTTACATCTCAAATTAAGAAAAAAAAACTTTTGACAGAACGAAGTCTGTCCAGGCAGCTAGCACTGGGTAAAATAATGTCTCTGTATTTTAGGTTATGTATTTTTCGTTATTTAAGAATAGTCTGGCATTTTTTTAAAGTTTCCTCAGAAAATATTATTATATGTTCATCACTTTTCTTACAAACAAAGCAAACTATTTTTTCGTCACTCATGATAGCACTTTATTACAACTGATCACATTTATTTTATAAACTGCACAGAAAAATAATACATTTATTATGAGCATAGCCGTTCACCAGATAGTTACAATAAACAACAGCTGATGCGCAATGAAGGGCCGCAATAGACCAAGCGCTCTGTCGCACTAGTTACTGTATACACGCTCATAACGCTCCTTGCTCTCCGAACTACTGCTCACTTTGAATGCGTCTGGCAAGATGATAGAACCGTCGAAACTGTCCGGCTATTATGTAAACATAGATTAATAGGCCCCCAAAAAATTATATATAAAATTTAGGTTTTATAATATAACGTAAGTATAATTATAAATTATAATAGTTTAAGGGTGTCCGGCAGAGGGTTGCAACCACACTAACTGTCTGGCAATGAGCAACACGAGTTTTGATATTATTATGAATCAAATATAAAAAAATTCAGTTTTATTTTATGATAAATTTGAAATGGAATTTTATACACCTTTGTTACCTGTTACCTGCCAAAGCCACCGCTGCCTCAGCTTCATGGGTGGGGATCATTCTTACCTGTACTAGGGACACACATAGAAAAATTTTCAGCTTTTATAAAATGCCGAAGGTCTGGCACTCACGGGCTCTTGCTCTATTAAGCTTGAGCGCTTCATACAAACGAACGCATACTAAACTTTAAAAAATTTGCTCATATAAAATATAAAACGAGAGCAAGTTTAATTGTTTGGTGTGAAGTTTAGTCAAGCGAGTGCCGCAACAAATCACATTTAAAATGCGTCAAAACATTTTGAAACGTTTTAATTTATTTGAAAGCTCTTTTAATATATTGTGTATTTTGCGCGGTGTATCGGTGTGTGTGAACGAAAATATCGCATTTTGAATTTGTGTGACATACAAATATCTAAAATATATTTTTAGCGCGGTATTTTGAAATCGTTGTGACATTAATATAACATACCTATTGTGAAATAAGAGGGGAGGTTAATGACTTTCCGAGCATTATTTTAAGTTTTCAACATTATAAAATCAGATTTTTTTATTTAAAGGAGAATGCCCATTTTGTATGGAGAAATGTACTGACATTAATATTTTTGTGTCCTGATAAAAATACCTTTATTTGAATAAGTTATCTTAATACATTACACAAACCAACTTTAGTCAATTTTCATCGTAGGAGTTATGAGATTTTCAACAAAATTATTTTGTATTTAGGTTATAGTAGACACAGTAATATGGACTCTATGCAGGCGCATTAAGTCGTATACGTTTAAGTTTAAAAATAGCCCCCAAACGCCATCTAACTTTTAATGTAATAATTATCAAATCCATTTGACAGTCCACTAACACCATCTAGTTTGTTGTATCATTAGTCCATTGAAATGTTACATTTTTTAGGCCTAACCTTGCGTTTTTTAGAGGACGCAATTTTATTTTTTTGATGTGTAGGGGGGGTCAGTGTAAAGCTAAAACCAAGTTTGTGGGGTCGCCACCCTTGTCCCACGGCCGCCATCTTGAAAATAGGGGTTGAAATGGTTTTTACAATATATCTCTTAAACTATTTATTTGATAAAAAAAAATTGTTAACATTTTTTGTTGCAAATTAAATTCTCTACATTTTTGGTCCAGTAACTTTTTGTCGTAAAACTATAAATAAAAAAGTTATAAGCGAAAATGTTCAGAAAAATAATGTATCTTTCTATGCATTATTTCAAGCTCTTGCCTGCTTTTGATGTCATTTAAATGTATAGAACTATTGTTGGATCTTACAGATTGTACACTTTGGTGAAAATAAATTTCAGTATTGCCATACAAAAAATAATAATTTTCATACAAATGTATCCTTCTATGCATAAATTCAAGCACTAGCCTGCTTTTGATGTCATTTAAATGTACATGACTATTGTTGGATCTTATAGATCGCACACTTTGGTGGAAATAAATTTCAGTATTGCCATACCAAAAATAATAATTTTCATACAAATGTATCCTTCTATGCATAATTTCAAGGTCTAGTCTGCTTTTGATGTCATTTAAATGTACAGGACTATTGTTGGATCTTACAGATCGCACACTTTGGTGGAAATAAATTTCAGTATTGCCATACAAAAAATAATATTTTTCATACAAATGTAACCTTCTATGCATAATTTCAAGGTCTAGTCTGCTTTTGATGTCATTTAAATGTACAGGACTATTGTTGGATCTTACAGATCGCACACTTTGGTGGAAATAAATTTCAGTATTGCCATACAAAAAATAATAATTTTCATACAAATGTATTCTTCTATGCATAATTTCAAGCTCTAGTCTGCTTTTGATGTCATTTAAATGTATAGGACTATTGTTGGATCTTACAGATCCCACACTTTGGTGGAAATAAATTTCAGTATTGCCATACAAAAAATAATAATTTTCATTTATAACTTTTCTGAACATTTTCGGTTATAACTTTTTTATTTATAGTTTTACGACAAAAAGTTACTGGACCAAAGTTGTAGATAATTTAATTTGCAACAAAAAATGTTAACAAATTTTTTTTATCAAATAAATAGTTTAAGAAATATATCGTAAAAACCATTTCAACCCCTATTTTCAAGATGGCGGCCGTGGGACAAGGGTGGCGACCCCACAAACTTGGTTTTAGCTTTACACTGACCCCCCCTATACATCAAAAAAATAAAATTGCGTCCTCTAAAAAACGCAACCCCAAATGTAACTTTTCAATGGACTACATAGTCATAATCGAATCAACGCAACCTATTGGCCCGAAGGATCTTAAAATATCCCTGATTGGCTCCAATTCCAATTTATATGGCCGAATGCTTTTGTGTTGTAAAACGGAAGTAAAGTTAATTATTAATTTAAGAAAATTAAGCCCAAAAAGATTTTTTTAGGAAATACGGTAAAATATTTAAAATATTTTAACTTAATTTTTAGTACAAAAGTCATTGTGACACAATTATTTTTTTTGAGAGTACTGGCTATGGGCATTCTCCTTTGTACGACTTTTAAGTGAATACATAAAAAAATTGTGAACATTTCTAGTGACTACATTTATATTCCAAGACAGAATAACATGCATAATTGGCAGTTTTGAAAATTCACCCTGTACATCCGCTGATTCTATTACCTTTAGAAATATAGATTTAAATGCAAAATTTCATGTTCACAATCATCTAAAAGGGTCGCGTGGAGAGTGGGAAGTGGGGAGCCGCAATAAGCAGCACTAGATTTTCAAATGTGAACCTGGCACATGTATTCAGTTCAGTCTCGTTAATTCTAAGGGCGCGGGTCAAAGCGACGCGGACACTTATACGAGTGCACGCTTATCACACGCGATCTGAGCTAGACAATCATTACAGACACGTAAAATGCGACGTGGTTTCTAAGTTCTAACGCTCGAATGTAACACTATGTGGATGCATGTTGCTATTTGTTGTGTAAAATATCAACAGATTATAAGTTAAATACACATTTATGTATGGATGGTTTTCATTTTAAATAATATAATAGGCCTGGCCTGGCTTGTGACAGAATGGTTCAAAAATAAAAATAAATTTATTATTTTCCCATCACAACACGTAACAGAAAATAGTTTGTTTTTGATCTTTACTTTTTAATTGTGTAGGTATATCAAACAGTACAGTAGTTTTTACAGCCAAAACACCAGACAAGACTGATCGTGTTTTGGTACACCGTACAGATACCGCCGCATCGTCTAGTGATATGGTCGACACAGTTTAAACCACTTTCGTTTTTAAAATTATCGTTCTGTGAACTGAAGACCAGCGTCAATATACCTACGATATATTACTGGCTGTACTCTTTTTTTAAAAAGAATCTGTGAAATCTTATCGCCACATCATCATTATGATGATGTATAGCCACTAAGTATTCGGTAACTCTAACGGTTCAAGTCAGAGTCACTAACGGTTACTTAAATCGCTCCTTAGTACAGAATTTGTATGGTGATTCTTTACTAAGGAGCGGATAAAGTAACCGTTAGTGACTCTGAGTTGGGGCGTAAGTAATAAAATCATGGGTAACTTAGTAACCTGTTCATCATAAGAACTGAAACTTAACACAAAATTGTTGTCCCTACTCTCTTGTGCATATATTAAACTCATTGAGATAAAAACCTGTAATCACCGGAATTAATTTGACGAGAATTTTTCAACAGAAATTCCGTAACCATAATCCGCTGCATGAATTTCTCTTTGTCGCTTTTCGTAGAATTGTGGATTCGGCCTCAATAACTTCAGGGCGATAATGAACATCGGCTGAATCTCAGTACCCACCGGTACGTGTATTTTAAAGTTCCATACAATCTTTCGAGCACTGTTTTGGGGTGTAAGGAGTTCAACTCCACCTTAGAGCCCAAATCAGCCTCACCTGCAAGCGGTACACCCTGCTGATTGACGGACGAGGCCCTGACTCTCCTATCTCCTTCTAGGAGGTTCCTAGGTCCCTGATACTATCTAGTTTAATCCTACAGGTATCCTTCCACATGTGGTGGTAAGGCCTCATGGTCTGACTGACTTGCTACCACCCTTCAGTGTAAATCAGTGGTGAAATGACTATGTCGTGTTTCGCCTGCCACCTGAAGCTGCCAGTTCTCTCCCTCCCTCTACGATCCTTTGTGGTGATGTTGTCATGCTGTTCAGATCCTGCCGGCTTATCGGTGTCGTAATCATTTGAGGCGTGGAGCGTTGGCTCGGTTGCCAGGGAGAGCCAATGAAACGGTTAGCCACGCCGCCTGCCGGTCAGTTGGGGACCCGAACCCGGACAACACTTTTAACCTTCGCAGCATCGGTCCGGGAGGCTGTCCCGCCGGCGAAAAATCCCAATGCATGTCTATCGTGCCGGAGTAAGAGACCGGAGTGGAACCCGATAGCCATGCTCGAGGAGGATCGGTGGCCCTTCCGTCCTCCAAACCAGCAAGCCACACTACCTCGGGGAGAGCGTCACTTAACGGCTTGCGTCTTGTCCTGATGACCAAGATTGTCATGATTGGAAGATATCAGGTAATTAAAAATATCACATACATACAAGATACGCGCCAAAAAATTTATTTAAAAAATTAAATAAAGGGGTGGCAAATTTTCGGTTGGCCCGGGCGGCGAAAGCCCATGCTACTATGTCACTGTTCTTGATTATGCCTTTTTTCTGACACAACAGATTTAATAATAATAAAATAAATACAGGGACAATCAAATCGTTTCCGTATTGGGGTGGCTTGAGAGCCAGTTCTTTCTTTATTTTTTCTTCTCTCTTTCTTGGCCGGCAACGCATCAGTGATGCCTTTGGAGTTGCTGATGTCCATGGGGGACGATAGCCAGTTACCATCTGGTGGATCGTCAACTCGTTTATTTCCATAAAAAATAAAAATCCACAGATCTCTGATCTCGATTTAGTTTACGTATGATATTAGACCTTTAGCTCATCGTGCTTAGGGAATCAAAAATAGATGTAGCATCAGTGTTCTCTCCAAAGGCAAAACTTGTTTGAAGGCAATTACGGAGTTATTTGCAGTCAGACTCAATAGTAAAATCACCAAAGGGTTGGTCGAAACCAAATATATCCTCGTTAAAAGTTAGTACGGAGCACAGAGCGAGCCGAGCTGTGTTTTAACAATTTTATTTTAATTAGTAACAGCGCCCTCCTTAATAGGCGGAATTGATTCGACACTTTTTATGCTGACGTATACAATTTCATTTACGAATATGGGCGGACGTGCATTGTACGCAAAAGCAATGCAAAACTCTTTCCAGCGGAAATATGAAACGTTTTGACATTAGGCAGGCGCGGTCGACGTAAATTGACAAATTGTAACGGCTTTCGTGTTCCGCATATTTAATTTTATTTTTCCACTAATGCAAATCAAACACTAAAAAGAGACGTAAAAGCTTGATAAATTTACTGAAATTTTGTTTTTAGCGAACACATAAAAACGGAATTCTAGCAATAAAATAATACAATACTGTTACGAGTCTGGGTAAAGGTGAATCTAATTACTGAGAGGTACTAGAATTTAAACAAGATTGCATTCTAATTGTACTCTGGAAACAAAGTAGTTGGAATTAGAGCTTTATGTTCACAGTGCATCACTAAACTTGTAACAACTAAGCAAACTAAGAACTTGGGAGCAAACAACAAAGACGGCAATACGAGCCATTAATCCGAACGATCCCGACAGAGATTAGTGCTCCCGCTATTGACCCCACACTCCACGCCGCCGCCCCCACACGTAGAAAACATTTTCCCGCCATTGTCTGAACGGGAAACAAAAAAGAATCGCGATTGACATCACGGCTCTGGGGACTGATTCTCGCACTACACATTATATCTAATTCGACTTATGTCGATTTAGATTGAACGGTATAATTGCATTAAATGGTACAATGAAAAGATTTAAAACATTCGACCAACAACAACAAATTAAAGACATAAATTGTATTAGAAATTCTCATTTCATTTAGTACAAGAATCGCACCCCTGCGACGTGATAACGGCACGATAAGGGCTAGTTCATAATTATTTGCAATAAAAACGCATGTTAAATAATTTAACTGAGTAAATATTTATTAATAGGAGCGTAAGTTAGTGAGTGTGTAACGTACATTGAAATCATATTCACAGTAAATAACATAGCTCATTCGTTTTGATAAGATAACCTATAATTATGTTACCTATGCTAGGATTCGAACATGTTAGTTACTGTTTGCCTTATTTACTCGTATGATCTTTTTATGGTCTAAAAATTTCTGATAGTGGAAAAAATCAGCTACTTACGTTAACAACTTTTAAACAAATTTTCTATTTAAGCGTCTTCTGAAAAATATCATTTTTGTACCAACTCCTATACCTACATATACATATTTCCCTCTATATTTGAAAAAGGACATGTTTATCTTTTTAATGGAAACACAGCTTTATAAAGGTTAGATCACATTAATTTAGGAGGGACCGCAATCGCATTGTATACAGAAACTTCCGGAGTTGATATACACAGTTTAACAACCATCGTACATTTTATTCAAAACGTTTTCATCCCTTGTGAAACTGTTTTCCTGTAGTATATTGCAAAGAAAGTTAAGATAATACTACCCTATACCCACTACTCATTCTTCTTTACGGTTTGTGGTATCAAGTTGATAAACAGAAAAATTAAAATCGAAACAAATAAAATTTAATTTAATTTTCATTTATTTATTTATATCAGGCAACGAGGCCCATAATTATGTCTTTATTCGCATGTATCTACTACACTACTCATTCTTCTTTACGGTTTGTGGTATCAAGTTGATAAACAGAAAAATTAAAATCGAAACAAATAAAATTTAATTTAATTTTCATTTATTTATTTATATCAGGCAACGAGGCCCATAATTATGTCTTTATTCGCATGTATCAGCTGATGATTAAACCGGTTAAATATAAAACTTCATGTTTTGGCAGATTACACGTCTGCAGATATTATGGACATGTTATGTACGTCTGCAGATATTATGGACATGCTATGAACCATTTGCTTATTCAATTCAAAAGTTTTTATGTAAAAGCTCGATGATAGTTTGTTAGGGCTTTTCTAAGTATACGCGCCATTTTATTTTTGATAATAATTACAATATCTATTCCAAATAATATTTGCCTGAAACAAGCCAGCTTGAAATCTTAAATTTTTGCTATACTAAAAAAGATGGTCGTTTTGTACAATTAAATTACAAATAAGCAGTAATAATAAAATATTACTACTAGTTTTATAGATTGCGTCTTTCTAAAATACTATTACTTATTATAATGTATTTTCTAGTAGGTACAATACCATTTGAGTGTCGTTACCAAAAGTTAAAAAAAACACGAATAAAGTGTCTCATATTAAGATACAAGATTTAAAATAAAAATACTCTTTTATGAGGGTTATCTTTTTGTCGCACTTGCCCGCATGTGGATTTTGCACAGAAAATGTCACCCGCATTACAAAATAAAAGACTTCCGCTCGACACAAAAGAGATCTCCGCAAAGATTTTTAAATAACAAATTTATTGTGTAGAACAATACACATACAAGTATATGCTTTCAGATCATTAATTTTTATTGCTTATCTCAAGATACTGCGCGGATGCGAAACAGTCTCTGAATATTGCTATTGTTATGATGTACACAGGAAGGCGACGTAGTTGTAGAAAATTTATATCACACGGTTCTTATTCGATAATATCGTCGGAGTTCATCTGACAATTAAAGAGTGCTTCCTGTTTCCCACGCTTTTGCTGTATGAAGACAATAATTACTGTCATAAATACTTATGTTTAATTTTCAATTAAACAAAGTTATGTATTTCTAAAATCCGGCAAATTCTAGTTCCAGTAAATATAAGTATTTAAACTACATCTGTATAAGTGTAGGTGGATGTGTGTTCCATGAATCAATATACGAGTACCTTTACTTGTTTCTACTAACTGCCCCGGCTTCTAAAGATCTCTAGAACTCCTGAATTATCAGACCTATAATACTTAGAATTAAATTTAACAGAAAAACTATAAATTTTTCTTGTCTATCTATAATTATTTATGATCTACATTTAGATGTCATGCATATCGATATCATGTCTATTGACGTACACAGCTGTTTTAAATATAACGTACCTAAATCGATTTCAAAGTTCCCATCACGTATAAGTAGATATTATAATATGGATATTTCGTACTATTGATTATAATATAACATGGTATTTGTTCCTAGTGTTGTACACACAGAGGCGAGCGGTCAGCGGACGCTAGTGCATGCCGTCACGCGCTCGCCACGCATACTGATCGGGAACGCGAAGCCTCCGACTGGCGTAGAAGGCGACAAGAGTGATAGTTCATTCAATAGCCACTACCTGGGAATTTACTCTGACCTTAATACTATCAAAATAGTCTTATCAGCTGAACATTGTCGTCATCTTGACTGTTAATTCGGATTATTTCCCTTCGCTCCGATGTAATTGCCTCGTCAATGGGGCTTATGGGAAAAATTTTACTTGATATACCTACACAGTCGGTCGTTTCGTTAAGCGATAACGCTAAGCTACAGATACAGATGCAATTATTTTTCCCATCTGCTTCGTTGACCGGGCTATAGCAAAGGGGAGGATGGGACCAGCCCTTTATATATTATGGATCCCATTTACCTGCACAGGAAAACTGTGCACGTTGTTTTTCCGCACCTAGTGTAATTGCCATACATTTAAAGGCACCGGAAACGTGAATGCCAACAGAAAGGAAAACTGAACGCTTTAATTTTGGTTATTATTATTATTTGGTTATTAGAGGCCCCGGTCTATTGCGGAAGTAGATATGTGTAGCATGTATGATTTTGGGCTATCAATCGTGCCGAGTTCCTTACAAATAATATATCTCATTTAGAAATGTGCGCCTGACTCAAAAACTGAATGGACTGTTTAACTCTAGCAACACGACATGAAATCTTTTATGGTTCTATAAAAGAAAACCTTATGAGGGTTGGCCAAAGTTATTTTTACACGTTAAGGAAAATGGCCGAATCCTTATTATTTATCCGTATGTTATACATATGTACATAGCGCTTTTGATAAATCTTTATAAAAAGAGTGGAAAAATACATGAAGTGGAGATGTGAGTAGAATAATAAATAATAAAAAATACAAGGTAGATTTTTAAACTGCCTATAACTTTGGGCTACGTAGCCAAATTGAGACTTGGAAATATAAAATTGAATTTCAATGTCCTTACGTTTGAATCGTACGTTCAAGTTTAGATGTTAAAAAGATATTACGTATGTTCAGCCCCGGATCTACGATATTTTCGAACCGGGGCAAAACCTTGATTGTGGCGCCCCCTCCAGTATTTGCGAAAACTGTTAAAAATGCCAATGAGTAGCATTTTTGTGACCATTTGTTAAAATAATAACCCTTTAATAAATTTAAACTTTTTATTATCTAATAACTAATAACTTTCATTTGTAACATAAAACAAAAACAGAAAAAATATATAACCAGGAAAGACTACAACTTTACACGGCGTGCTTTCTTTTCTTTTGTTCGGCTCGGGCCGGCTTGGCTCATATAGATGTGATGGGGATTCCCCTGGCAGAAAGATCACGGACACTACGCACGCGTTCAAAAAACTTGATGCGTTCATAAATCACTTAGTAACTATGTGTTCAAAAACTAACTGGGCGTATGGAAATAGAAAAGTTTGTTTTTCTAACATATTATTATACAGGACAGGGTGTCCCGTAAGTAGTGGATCAACCGAAGGTGGCAGATAGCTTGAAGGTTGACCTATCATATGTCAAAAAATTACCTCAATAAAAGTGTCACCGTTTTCGAGATATTGATCATTTTATAAAATTTTGATATTTCGGCTCCTTTACCCTACTTTTTCCTGTTGAGTCCACAAATGAGCAGATATTTTGATAATTTTTTTCCTAGAGCTCTCAGATAGTTGCTTTATAATTATCAGTATGTAATGTTGTTGAAATTATTAGGGAACGCTGAGAAAATAGCGTCTACTTTGGATATTTTTGTTTTTGATTTTCTTCGATACAACTTTGATGCGAGGTGGTTGAAAAAAAAATGTACTGGGCAAGTATGCCCCGGTATTTTAGAAACTTGTCTGTTTAATGCAGATTTTAAAAAGGTACAATACAGGCTACTTCGATGTAAAAGCCATTTCGGTGTCAAAGGGGTGAATTTAAATCAAAAGTTATTTTATTATTTACTGTTATGAGATGAAGTTTTTCAATGGTTTTTGCTTAATATGACGTTACGTTAAATTTTTCCACCACCTCGCATCAAAGTTGTGTTAAAGAAAATCAAAAACAAAAATATCCCAAGTAGACGCTATTTTCGCAGTGTTCCCTAATAATTTCAACAATATTACATACTGATAATTATAAAGCAACTATCTGAGAGCTCTAGAAAAAAAATTATTAAAATATCTGCTCATTTGTGGACTCAACAGGAAAAAGAAGGGT
This sequence comes from Thymelicus sylvestris, assembly GCA_911387775.1. Classification (NCBI taxonomy): domain Eukaryota; kingdom Metazoa; phylum Arthropoda; class Insecta; order Lepidoptera; family Hesperiidae; genus Thymelicus; species Thymelicus sylvestris. Next base: position 9,921,740 of record OU426886.1, read on the forward strand.
AAAGGAGCTGAATTTTCTAAATTTAAAAAAAAAATTCAATATCTTGAAAACGGTGACACTTTTACTAAGGTAATTTTTTGACATAAGATAGGTCAACCTTCAAGCTATCTGCCACTTTCGGTTGATCCACTACTTATGGGACACCCTGTATATGAAGATTCGATTACTTGATAAAAGCCTATGAGATTGTAGGAAAAGAGGTTTTATTTGTTCGATATTTCGAATTCTTGTCTCAAGGATTTGGCGCCCCCATGAAACTGCCGCCCGGGGCAAGTGCCCCCATTTGCCCCCCCTTAGATCCGGGGCTGCGTATGTTACGTACGATAGTACGTTACTAAATAAGCGTCCTGAACGACCTGTAATTTTGTATGTACCTATTAGGAATTTGATGTATGGGTATCTCTTGATAACTAAAAAGACCTTAAGCGTACTCCATCACGCTATTTCAAACTGCCAACCCGAGTGTCGGAAGTTTTTATGCACTCGCAATTACGATCTCGTGTACAGCTAAACGTCGGTTATTAGACGATAATAACCAAGACCTACGTCTTTATGTGCCCTCCGTGGGACGGAAGCGCTTAATTATGCTTTGAGCACTTTCTATCTTAATCTACAATACTTGTTAGTAACTTCAATGTTCAATTATATGATGTAAGGGTTTCAAAGCCCATTACCATTTCAGCCGGCTTACTTTAGGAGGTATGTTGTAACTTGTAACCTTTGTTCATCTAAGGATTTCATCGTTGTGAATCCTGTCCCGTTGCGAAATACCAGACATAGCTCTTTCCATAGCGCACTGAATAGCTTCAGGTTTTGAATAAAGCCAACAATAAAGGGTCATGTCTCGGTTCTAAATGTTATAATAATAATAAACGCTCAGATACTCGTGCACTAAGATTCAGGGAACGTTGGCTAGTGCTAATAACAGAAAAAAACGAATTATTACAAAAACAAAAAAAAAGATGTTTTAGCCATGCCATACTGTTACCTATAGCCAAGTGCAAAATAAACATTGCTTTTTCTTGTCATAAAACAGATTGTTTGGTATATTTTGATAAAAAAATGTTCTCATGCTCAACAATACCCTATCCTCCAATTGTGATATACATTTGTATATGTATACCTACATAAAAGCTAACCGCATCAAATTACCTCGCAGTGTGCTGGTTACACAACTAACATTATATCCGGAAGCAAAGGCTTACTCAATGACAATTAGGCTACGTGTCGATGGAGATGAATGTATCCGACACGAACATGTAACATTATAATTATTGTATTATTTCGTGAATCTGTCCCATACAGTGGTGGTAAATTTATATGCCTTTCTGGAGCAAACAGTATATAATTACGGTTTGAAATTTAGAGGCTGTTCTGATACACTTGTCTCTCCTAATCAAAGATCTTGTGGTTGCTTGTACTGTAGTACCATATTTAGAGCGCGAAGTATGATGATTGATGGATTTAGAGAGAGAAAATTGTTACTAAACAAGGCCTCGGACAAATATTAACAATAACTATCTTACAGTAAAAACTTTGACCAAGTTAAGGTCCTCTTGGAACCACTCAAGAAATATTGTCGTTAGCGGTTCCATCCTACTACAGATAACAAAATGTAAAGAGGTTAAGTTGTCTGCCAGTTTTTTATGGTACAGTAATTATTTTTGTAGTTACTCGAACAAGACGTAAAGTTACGGACGGCGTAAATTGGCAACGACTTATGATGTAGTAGAATAGTTAGATCAAAATATAAATGCGTTATAAAAGCCAGACTTGGCTCTACATATCAAAAAACTTTTATCGTCGTTATTCTTAAAACTTGGCTCGATTTTTATAACAATATGAACGTTTTAATAGGATAAAAATTTTCAATGGATACTACAGTTTCTACTACTTTAAGATCGACCGATGAAATTATAAAACGATTAGGATTTAATAATACGAACTGGAAAAGGATCAAGGTGATCATTAAATTAAAGTAAGGTACTTACCTACTAATTTATAATGTGACTAACATATTGAGTTTCATTTATCTAACCCGATATCTTTTTAAGTTATTTCTAAGTCTACGGCTGTATCAAAGACCTTCGGGTTTGAATAAAGTTAGGATTGTTACAGGAATTTATGTTATTACTAAGTAACTAGAAACAGTTGCACCTGAGAGCGTCTGGATATATGGGTACCGCAACCACAGTTTATTCTGCGCCGGCCCTCTCATGTACTCGCACACCGCATCTACATACGTAATCAGATACATTTCTTAGTTAGGCTTAGTTAACTAGATGAGTTGTTCTAGGTCATCGGCTTTCTATCATGTTGTTCAGATTTTCACAAACAAATACGGAAACTAACCATACATGTTTATACAACTTTTGTACGAATAAAAAGTTGCATATCGATACAATCATACTGTATCGCCGTTTTTCCTAGTGCATTAGACTGAAAAGTAATGTCACCCACACTTAATGTATTATCCGTAGTTTAAATAACAAGTCATAATTTGTACCTGTTTCTAAATTTAGTTATTATAAATATTAAAGTACCTACAAAAATTACCACCTTCAGACCATTCAGTCCAGTGAGCCACCGAGCACGAACGACCATGTAGTTATTAATAATTTAGCCAAAGTGGATTTCCATTCAGCAAAACTGGATAATTATTTATACAAATTGGAAGATTAAATTTCTGTTTCAATTTTGAAATCTCTGCAGACTGAATTAGTATTGAATGAAAATGAGGGTTTTCGTATAACCTTCGCCAGGTAATATGTGCATTTATAATAGCGATTCTGGTGCTGATACAATATTTAGGTATGCCTTATCCTTATGGCTTAACGTAACAAAAACCCGTAGATCTATACTAAGTTTATATAAGTGGAAATTCAAATTCAGGCATGACGTTTGGGAAAAAATAATAATTTTGGCAATGGCCCAGTAATTACTTTGCTTAGAAGACAATAACGCCCGTATAAAAAAGACATTTATTTTGCCCGTGTCGTGAATAAAAACTCTTAAAACCTCTTCGATACGTTTCAATTAGAAGTACCGACAAATGGTCCACGTAAAGTTTTAAATGTTTAAACGACTTTAATAATTTGCACGCAGCACGATTCTCTGCATTTTCATTACGATCGTAAAGTATTAGGGTATAAATTGTTACGAGAGGCCATATTATTATCTCAGCGGAAGGTCGACAAAGTTTGGTCCAGCACACTGCATTTCTTGTGCTTCAACACTTTACAGCCAGCTACCCTACAACTGCCTACATCGGATGAAAGCTCTAAACAAAATTATAACATTATCGATAATTTCCTTCAAGCAGCGACTGACCGCAAAGGCAAAGTATAAATCTTGTGGTTTTACGTTTTTGTTTTTCTTCCTGTTTGTGTTTTTTGTCTGAGAACATCATCTTTTGTTTGCACGTAAGTACGAGTAGCTTCCCAGGAACCGAATAAACAACAAATAAAAGTAAACTAGGTATTTGTGTTTATTTATTCTGTTATCATAATTTCATGTATCGAGCAGTTTGTATTTTATCCTTGAAGTCAACTTAACATATGACTTGTATCCGAGTGGTTGCTTGGAAGAAAGCCAAAAGGAGACTTGCGAGTTGTTTGCGAATGGCATAACGTTGGCGACATCGGTGTACACGGCGAAACTGCGAAAAGTGCCGCTGAATTAAAAACGAAAGCAAAGTGAAGCCTTTGAAAAATGAAAACCGGACGCTCACTTGACACGAAACCAGTTTAAAATTTTGTTCGGTTGTGTCATTGGACTATTAAAAATAATACAGATTTCAAGGAAAAAATGTAATGAAACACATCGGTTCAAATAGTGGGGCTGTAGGGTGTTCAACGAACGAGTCGAAAGTTTTTTTCTTCTTAAATTATTGGTTAGGCACCTACCTACGTTCATTATTATGAGTAATTTCTTGACTCTCAAATTATGGCAGGTAGCCCCCGGCGATCCCGCTCCGGGTATAACAATATGTAGAACAGAGATCTTACGCGGTTCATGTGAAGGCTCACCTTCCTACACCGCGCCCCGCCCACAGTTTAACATTTTTCAACTGGCCTGGGAATTAAAAGTTTGTATTGCTCACGATACACGAGGCAAGTAATCATTAATAGAACTTTGAGCGCCGATAGTTTTATAAACTTAACAACACCGCTAACTCGATACCAACTACAGTGTAGTTCGTAGCACCTGAAAATTTTGTTCTAAATCAAAGTGTTAGTGAACTGTTCTCCTAGTTGCGTAATCTATCATAATAATTACAAGAATAGCATACAATGCAAACTGAAATCCTTATCTATAATCTAGTTACTTTCAGATTAAAAACCATACACTAGAAATGCGGTTTAAATAGACTGAATATATCAAGCTTTAATTAAAAAGGCGCAATTATTAAATAAGGATTCTCGTCTTTATCCGGCAGAAGAGCGAGGTGCCAACAAATGGAATTTTAATAATGCTAGTTTTGCCGAGAGCGCATTATGATAAAAGATGAGGGGCCGAATCATATTTACCTCATTTTTGTAATTCCTACTTAACGTGGATTTATGATTTAGGGAAGTTATAATGTTACAGTGAACTACAGTTTATTCATGAAGATAATGTGTTAACGCAATTTAGCTAAAACTTATTCGTCGTGACTACTTGTTAGTTATTCAGTACACTAATTAAACCTATTAGCGAGTGTTTTAATATATTTGATTGAAACACACGTATACCACATACCACCGCTGTACATCTAATATATTAACATAGTCGGACCTATGATTGATTATACTACATAGAACATAATTATATGTATAGACATACCTATCACTATGCTTTAAGTTGGTCAAGATACGTAAATGGGGCCCTAAAAGTACTTTCGTTAAGTTCACAATGGAACAACATAATTGTTATCGTCGACTCCACAATGATTCCGGCTGTTTCTCCTACAGTGAATGAATTCTTAACGAAGAATTCTCTAACACTACTGTGAATTTGTATAACATTCGCTTTGAGTTATAAAACTTCATTCCTTTCTCACTAAAATGCCATTTTATGAAATACGATCATCACAAACTCGTCTAAACATTCGCATTTATAGAGCAGCAAACGTAGCGTTGTTTCGTCTTAATTTTCAAATGTTATGTTTTCAGCAGTCTTCTTAATTAGCAAACTGGGAATTAAAACTTATCCGCGTATATAACGTAGAATATTATACAATTCACGAGTTGAAGTGAACTGCAAAGCGGGTAAAGCGATATTAGTACGATTACTCTTGGAACTTCTGACCACAAACTATTTGTGACAGGCTCTCAAGTGAAGTAGGACTTGCTCACCGTTCCGCTTAGTTTGTCAGCAATACATACAACTATAAATGAGTTTATGCTTCAACAGTCACAAAGAAGTTATTTATAGTACCTCCCTTTAGTTTAATATAGAGTAGAGAAAATTAAGCACATCACCCCATTTCGTCTTTGCTATAATTATAAACTTAATAGGTATAGTCGCCTCCACCAATCCATTCTGGAGCGCTGTGGTCTCCACCACTTTAAGCTATGCTCTAGGCCTCATCAGTTTCGAGGATCTCATGCCCTCAGGCACCCCTTATGAATTTAAGTCATAATATTAATCTATTAAGTAATTTGTGTACAACCTTAATCGGTCAACACATAAATTACACCACAGAATTGGTAAGAGCCACCTAATTTTTAGGTCTCCAGCTGCAAAACTGTTTTCAAATATTTCCTATCCCTACGTGTGCTATAAGACAATGCTTGTTGCCAAATTTCATGATTCTAGGTCAACGGGAAGTATCCTATTAGATTCCCGTATGAATGCCAAACTCAAAGAATACGGCATAAACTGTACCGTACCTTTTAATTGCGTTGACTTGAAAGCTTGATTTTTCAGTGGCAAATAATTACAGAATTTATTGGATATTCATGTTAACCTGATACTTCCACGCATTCCTGAGATAAAGGGGGTTGGTAGAGAGGCAGACGGCGACAAAGTGATCCTACAGGGGTTCCGTTTTTTCCTTTTCAGGCACGGAATTCTAATAAGCTTACTTAGATATTTAACCTGTAGCACAGAATAGATAATAGTACAGAGTACGATCTATTTAATATAAAACACAAAAAATGTTTGCAAAAATCTCCTTTATAGACTTTGAAACCATCCAACCGATATGCCCCAGAACAGTTTAATTAGAAAGGCAATAATGCGAAGATGGTTTGAGACCACTAAAACAATGCATTTGGCACATTTTCGATTTAATTTTTTTTTTTGCGTAGTAGCACACGCTGGGTATCCAAAGCAAAAAAGCATAGCAACAACCCATAATTGTTCCACTGCTGGGCTCGAGGTCTCCTCTCATAATGTGAAGGGTACAGGCCATAGTCTACCACGCTGGCCAAGTAGGTACGGATTGGTAGACTTCACACACCTTTAAGAACTTTATGGAGAACTCTCCGGTATGCAGGTTACCTCACGATGTTTTCCTTCACCGAAGCAAGTGATAATTAACTTGTAATACGCACTTAATATTTGAAAATTAGAGGTGCGTGCCAGGATTTGAACTCGGGCCCCTGCTTTTGGGAGACCGACGTTCTAACCGCTAAGCTATCACTGCTTTTTTTGGGTATCCAATTGTTTTCAATTAAATTTATAATATATAATCCTTTACCTATTTTATTATGCATACGAGTAAGTAAAAATTTATTTAATCTTTTTTCTTTTAACCACATTTTTAGAAAGATGGCGGTGTAAAAACACCCACCGACAACATTGTTCCTCAACTAGTTTGTGAAGTTGTTAAGTTGTAACTTACGTCCCGGTTCTACGGATTTATCGCCAAGCTTTACTAATTTATCGTTAGAAAAGTGGAGAAATTTTGTATTGTTGCAAAGATTTCAGCTGAGGCGAACGAATAAGTTTTAAGCAATTTATATCACGTAGTTGTGTTAGTTGGGAGAACGCTGTCGTTGACAATGGCGTCGCTGGAGTAACAAAAATGTTCGGTTCTGTTCCAACGATTATTGGGAGGGACGCTTTGACGGACACGATTCAATCTGGTAATCGGAAATGGGCATTGTGCTACAAAGGTCCATTGTCGCAGCCCGGACGCCGCCGCCGCCAGCCCGCGATCGTTGCTCGCTCCCCGTCAACATTCATCGTCTACATTCTACACTGCATTCATCACATCATTGCAAACTACCACCTAACTGATAATGAATCGACGGGAGCTAATCTGATCAATTTCACTAAGCGCTGCACTACCTATTTATATTGTACGATGTGTAATGGACTATTACAAAATCGATTAGAGTATCAGGCGAAGCGCATCTCTGTTTGTCAAATCTAACCGACACGTCCATTAGTTAATATCAGAGCATGAGTGCAAGAGATATCCGCAAACCATGCACACAATGGATATTACCTACATGTCATAATATTAACTTCTAGCCAGATATTATTGCAACTATCGTAAGATTAATATTTTAGGACCTATAATTAACCGACTTAAAAAAGAAAAGAAAATGTTATGTATTTCCGGTTGTATTTTTTAAATGTTTGTTACCTCATAACTCGGTCGTTTGTCAACGATATAGGAACTTCCAGATTAGTTCCATTAAACATACTTAATAAACGTCAAATCGAATGTTATGGAATCCAAGAAAAATAGAGGGAGCTTCTCAAATACCATAGGTATAAAAATAGCGATATTGACCTGTATGTTAAGCAATAAGCTTAGAAGACTTATTTGAAGATTATTTCATTGAAGTGGGTTAGTTTTTAATAAAATTTAGATCATTGATTATGTACCTACTTCAAATACTTTCAAATATTTCTAGATATAATTATTCCTCACTGGTTTCAGCAAAGAATATTCCGAGAACTGTATAATAAGACGAAAATACTTATAACGACAAATAACAAATACAAAAACTTGTAAAGAATACTAGACAGGATCTAAAGCATTCCACAAGAAAAAATATAAGTTAATTTATTTTGGGAAATATCTCAGCACTGAATTTTCTAGAGACGTCTCAGAAAAATACTAAGGTATTATTTCAAGAAAAGGTAATAAATGAGATCGTCCTCGTTATCGCTGACAGTACCAGATCGAATGAAAAAGATGGCATTTTCCTTAGAGATTTATATAAGTCGAAGAGATTTTCATATACGTATTAACGTAACTAACCATAACCTCGTATTGTGATATCTGTAACTAATACCTGTGTATATAGGTGCATATTATACATAATATGATGTGCTAATGTGAGCTGTCTCTTTGGACCAAAACAGAGTCGAGAGAAAATTAAACATCTAAAGGATACGCTAAATTTAAAGCTGTGTCCACTGTCCAACTCCATTTTTATTGAAATACAAATACAATCATAAAACATTGTTGCTTTCCGGTACTACAATAGTGAGGAACTATTACTGACCCCAAAATTAAACCTTAAATACAAAGACAAAATAATGTAATATTTATCGTGTTTTAATAAAGTCAAATCCCATGCAGAGTATTTAAATTAGTGCTTCAATATTTGCGTAGAATAGTCATTAGGTACAACAAACTTCATGAAAAAAGAGAAGTCTGGTTATACAACCCTCGAAGGTTGCTGTGAGTTGCTGATACAATAAATGAATAAACACTCTGTGCACAAACATTTTGTAGTCTTTTCCTATTCATCTGTGTCTTCTATTGTCATCTATTGAACGCCTTCTTCTTCAAGCGTTTTTGGAAAAGACAGTTCTAAAAAAGAGATACAACCAGCAATATATTTACATCTATAATGAATTCACTATATGTATGTATGTGAGTATTTTCCTTAACTTAAGGCCACTAATGATACTCATAATGCTGTATGTGATGAACTCATCTCGGTTCATGAAAAATATTGGACGAGGATATATAATTATATCGCACTAACCCGGACGTTCCCCGTTGAAAAGGCTTCTCACGCTTTTATGTCATCTGTTACCAGCTCAAACGCACGAACTAAAATATTCGTCTGCTTGGTTAAGCCGCTCGGTTCATTCGCGCAGCGAAATTATACGTAAACAGTAGTTTATGTCGCGCGGATGCATTATACCTAATTCATAGCAAACATTTTCTCAAGTCAACAGCAGCTGCACTTTTTCAGCAGATGAAAATTTAAAACTTAGGGCAGTTTTATTTTTGCATAGAGTCCGAAAAGACCTCGTTCATAACTTTTAAGCGTAGGTAAGTAGGTAGGTACCTATACTATAAGTATACTACTACTATAAGTATAGTTACTTAGGTTTTACAAAAGCATCTTTGTGCAGTTTGTGCTGTTCTCAGAGCTGTCTCAAAAGCTCTACAGTTTTCCCGGCATTATTGATAAGAACGGGCGTTCAAAAAAGTAAAAACTAATAACAATAATTCCCTTGCGGTTTCCGTTAGAAAATCGGCTTGAAGAGAAAAATGATTTCCTTTTTAGGGTTCCGAAGTAAAATTGACGACCCGTGTGGTGCAATGGTTACCATGCCGGATCGCCGCACCAAGGGTCCTGGGTTCGATTCCCAGCGAGGCGGAAATTTGAATGATGAGTTTGAATTTCTGTTCTCGGTCTGGGTGTGAATGTCCTTGTCTATGCTGTGTGTTGTCCATGGCACCCACGACACAGGGAATCCTAGTGTGGGGCTATGAGTGTGAAGCGTTATTTATTTATTTATTTATTTTAAATAGGAACCCTTACTGTTTCGTCATGTCCGTCTGCCCGTCCGTCTGTCAGTCCGTCTAAGTCAAATAAGTCTGTCCGAAGCAAAGCGCCAAGACCCTTAGTGCTAGAAAGCTGTAATTTTCATACTAAATTATTATAATTATACTAGCTGCCCGGACAGACTTCGTTCTGTCAAAAGGTTTTTTTTGAGATGTCAGCTATCCTATCTTTCAAGTTGGATCAAACTGCACACGGTGTGCAAATTTGATTAAAATCGGTTCAGTAGTTTAGGAGTACATCGCGGACAAACAACGTGACACGTAATTTATATATATTAAGATTATGCATATTTATTAAAAAACCAAAATCGTAAAATAAGATATTGGAAAACATTTTTTTTTCAGGGTAGGTACCTCCTCTACAGGTAACGTGAGGATGATTTTTTCGTACGTATCTTTTAGTGTGGGGTATCGTTGAAAAGGTCTTTCAAAAATATCATGGGTCTTCTAAGACTATTTTTGGATTTAGGGGTCCGTTTGGTTGGAGTAGAAATATCCAAATACCACAATTTAAAAAAACTATAATTCTCCTATTTCAGGCTGGTTCTTGTTCATGTTGTTGCTTTACTATACAGTTACACCTAGATTCCTATAAATCTCTTTATTGTAAGTAAAATTGATTCATGCTGTCGTTTATACTCATCACCATGTCATCATTAGGGTTATAAAACTATACGGATTTGGCTTAAACCCAACTTCAGGAACGATTGTTAGATAGGAGTATTGGAGGAGTGGTAAATACATACATCAGGACATCATACTGAACAAAATAATCTTCACATCAAACATACTTTGTATATTGCGTTATTTACTAGTCATGATGAAATGATTAAAGATATGCTAGTATAAAATCAATTCCTTACAATACTTACATACATACATACATTACATAAATTACCTACAATGAATTATGCCAAAAAAATTAAATAACTTTAATTTCTTTTAATTGAGCAGGTGCTTATTCCTGGAATCTGGAAAACTATCGAGTTTCATTCCATCTAGCAACACCTAGCTGGGATTACAAAGGAATTCAACAGCGCGAGGAGATACACAGTGTGTGACGGTGATAATTAAAACAACCGTTTATCAAGTGGTAAAAATGTTCATTTTGCAGATCACTAAATCACTGGTGGAGTCATCCATAATCATTCTTTATCGCTTGCAATCATCATTAATGAGATTCGAGACGCCCAACATCCAATAGACGAGGTAACAAAAACCCTATTCCATTTGATAATCCTTGAGCGTTATAAATTCAACAGTAATGTCGAAGGCTACCTACTTATTTATTCAACGTGTGTTTCAATACCAGCTAGCTACACAAGTAATGTTCAACGTAGATTTCCAGAGAAACCGTGTCGTAGAAAGTGTCGTTTAGAAATTAACAAAGCATTAATATATGATCGGGGCCATGATTGGCTTTTTGTTAATCATTATGTATTTGATTGTGGAGACCAAGTTAAATTAGATGATTGTCAAGGTGAGGTAATAGTGGCTGGGATCGGAGGAACGGCAACGTCGGTCACGGTAGCGGGCATTCAACTCAATCGTGGCCTCGCGATATCCGTACTTAATGTTCCCCATAACACAACACTGCAATACCCATGCCACTCGTATTCGTTCTTTACAGTCAACGAGTCAGTATCATTACCCGACTATTGTTCTCAAATTCACACAACAACGATGAAGAACTTCAACTTTCGACAACTTCGTAAAAGTGAATGAAATTGCTTAAATCGAAACTCTCTCACTTACAATTCAATTCGAAGTCCAAAAATATTCTTCGATCACCCAGCATTCACACCGCTAATATCCATTTAAGAATCCCAAACATAGTTTTGTTGAATTTTGTATTCAAATCGTACTTGTGGACATGACTAGTAAAGCCGGTATTTCTTCGAACACTTCACGACACTTTAAGAGTTCACATTTTAAATCAAGGCATAACATGTGCCAAATTGTACCGTCGTCAAGTATTCTCTCAACGGACGGCACAACAAGTGTTATAAACAAAAGAGTTGGATTCGCGAGTTCGAGTAACTTGCGCGGGGGTGCGTGGCACCTGTCACCACGACGAACAAGTATGTACTGCCGGCCGGCGGCTGCTAAGTGCTAATCCCTCCCTGTGGGCTCCCGCGTTCGCGACTCCAGCTCCGGACTCGGCAACTCACTTCAAACCTCTCAAACTACAACCATCATCGAATCATCTACAATGCACTTGTCTGTATGAATTTCATCCAACATCGTTAGTCATCCAGCATTAAAAATCTAAACTATAATACAAATAAAAATAAACTCGTGTTGAAATCAGCATGCAATGCGTGGTTTGATTTTGAAGCTTATCAAAAGCTCTGAACATAAAAAAGATTGTGTCAGTGCTGCCATCTGTGTTAATCATATGAGCATTACAGCGCCACCTACGTAGTCACTATGAGAATATGAGGTTAACAGTGCTGACATCATACCGATGTAGTTACTACGGTGTTCATTAGATGGCATTTCAGTGTTTTGTTCATGGAAAAGTAAACTGAAACGAAAATAAAATATATAGGCTATTTGTTTACATACTTTGTGAGTTCTTCATACTATACTTATAAAAGCATCTGGATAAAAACCTATTACCAATTTACCTATTACCAATTTAGCATTGAACTGATATTTGTCAGATTCTGTTGGGTGACTATTACATCATTTGATCCATTCAAAGCCGTTTGGAGGATGACTCCTTCCTTCAACAGGAAGCGTCCTATGGCCTAATTTTCAGCACTCGCCTCATATCAGACACGCAGAAAAATTACTTGAAGTTTCTGCACTTGACCTGGGGAAACAGGCTAGAACACTGCCCCGGTTAATACCAGGGCCACCATGCGTCTTCAATGACAAGGGGTGACCATGGGTCAAAGGTAATAGGAATTTGTTGTACATTACAAGATTTCAAATTTAAGAGATGGCGTTTTGTACTCCGAAGTAATTTCATGAAATTCTATCACTAAACGTCATCTATTCAATTATCGTATACGTTTCAAGATTCAATTTATAGCCATAATATTATTGCATTAGTCACCAGTCGCTTGATTTAAATTCAATGGTGGTTTTATGTATGATGACTAGTGTCTCGATGACGCATATAAGTTTATTTGCAAACGTGATAAAATTTTGTGTAGAATTTACTAACAAATTATGATAACAGATAGTTGAACTATTTTATAATTTAGCTAGAGTTGGAAAAATAATGCCTACCTCTCTTTATCGATATCAAGATAGAGTACTTTACATGACAATATAAAATATGATATTCAAACTAAATTAAAATATTGGGCATATAAAGTATAGACTAATAATGCCGTAGGCAAACATGTAAAGACATTTCACAATTGACTGTAGAAAGAGATAAGAGAAAGAAATAGCTAAGGTGGCTGTTAAATAAAGGAGTGACGTGGCACATTGTCATCCGTTCAGCTGAGTGCACCATGATCAAGACAGGATGGCTTGGACTCAAAGATAAATGAAGCCTCTTCGAACCCCTCACTGATACACAAAACAATAATTATTGCACATAATATGTTTGTGCTATAAAAATCTCTAGAGATATTCACCACTTGTGTGCAAAATCGAATTTAGAAAACGAGTCAGACCAACACCACAAAGACATTAAACCGCAGTGTCACAATGATTCATTAACGTATTTATTTACGTAAGAACATTTTGCAATACGGTGTTAGAAAACAATGGGCTAGGCAATAACGTCCTTTCTGGTCCAGAAACTGCGTCCGCCCTAGATACTCTTCATCAAGTAAAACAACGAAAGTCAAGTCATTGTGCTGTACATTACTGTGTGATATCTATACATCTAAGATAGTGACAGTATTTCTAATAATAGAATTGAAGTGTCAGTTAAATATCACAGTTACTAAAATATTTCTGATGGCACTGCAGCACAAAGACAAAACAAAGTGTTGTGCCATTGCTAAAAATTTTAAATCATTGTATAAAATTTTAAAATCAGGAGTTTATAAATTTATTATTTAGTCATTTATTAATATAATTGCTCATTTAATTATCTTTCCATGAAGGCTGCCTGGCTAGCTACCACCACAACAGTCAAACAACTCGTCGTGATGTAGGTAGAGGCTAGAGAGTCGGCATTTTGGTTCTTTCTTCTTTTTTGGCTAACATTACCTCGGTAAGGTCTTTATTATTGTTTAAAACTTCAAATTAAGTTAAAGATTATTGTTATGTAGTTAATTGAATATAAACATTTTACTAGAATTTCTTGTGCTGCGTGTGGTATAGTGATACATGATACCTGACACCTACGCGTTACGACCCGAGAAAAACATTTCTGTCTTATGTCTGCTGCACGGAACCTTACTTCTCTGTTCTGTAGTTTCTCAGTGTAGTTTGCTACCTCACAAAAGTGTTTGAAATTATGCCACTTCGCTCGCCAAGCAACGCCATTAGATTAAATGAACCGTTGCAGTAATCAATATAACCAGCATATTAAGCATTCAAATCAGATAATAATGATCCCACCAAAAACATTTCCATGTAAAACGTTTGTGGAGATAGGACTTGTATAGTTAGGGCGTATAGAGTTTAAAGCTTGGCTCTACATAAGATCTAATAACTTTTTGATGTAGAGCCATATGGTCTCGTCTGGGCAGCGTTGCCAACTCTACAGTTCTAACTGTAGATTTACAGTTTTTTCGATATCTTCACAGTTTTTAGTTTAGATCTCCAAATCTATAGCTTTTTCTTTATAATACTAGCGCCATCAATTTTATTCGCTGCGTAACCCAAACTTAGAAATAAACAGTCTACCACCATCATAAAAGGTACTTTACATACAAAGTCAGAAATAAAAAAATATATGAGTTCAATGCTACTGATGACTATTTAAAGAAATTTCATAAAAATATGTACGATTTGAAAATAAAGATGAAACTGAAAATCAAGAGGATGTGCAAATTGAAAATGTTTAAAGTTGATTTACGAATACAAGTATAATTTTCTTACTATATTTATGTTGTTTTATTGATTAAGTTGCTATTGCATAACACGAAATAAGAAAAGCTGTAGATTTACAGTTTTAAATCTACAGCAGCTTTCTTAGGCTTTTATAAGGTAGAATTTTGCAGTTTTCTACAATTTTTTGAAAGTTTCTTTGCAGTTTTAATCTAAATTAGGGTTGGCAACACGGCCGCGGCGTCTGGGTAACATATTACATAAAAATGTTTTTGGTGGGATTTCACTTCTTTTTGTAAGTTGCTCATGATAATATACGAAAACCCCATACTTCTTCACCATCCGTACAACTCCCATCTCCTAATTTAAAGGGGAGAGGATGATTTACTAAAAATCCTGAAAATATCAATTTTCAGACCTCTAGCCTGCATACCAAATTCTAACTTTCTAGGTCTTCAGGAAGTACGAATTAATTTTGATGATCATCAGTGAGTGACGAAATCGGTTTTTTTAGACATCAATAAAATCTAAAGTACATAAAAGAGCTGTGCTATTGAAACTTTATAATATTTAATAAATCTACTATTGACGTCATATACCGTGAATTTTGTTTATCTGGTATAATCCAAAACCAAGTTATGAGGTTTCAAAAAAACGACGAAACGTTTCTAAAAAATGTAGGTATTGTCCTCATCTAGGCGGTGGCACGACCTAGTCACCAGATAATTCTATGTATTATATTTATAGTATTTCATTCATAATTTAGTTGAATAGACATCAACAATATTGTTTAGCTCAACGTAATTCATACTAATCAGCATCATTTTCTGCGAACTAATTGTATTTTGATAAGTGCCGTAAAATTATCTCTGCATTGACGCATTAGTGTAATTTTTCCTTATTGTTTTATACGTATGTGACGTAAGTTAGCGCCATTGACCATTCATATATGTACGTGTCATTTGTCATAACTTTACGGAAACGTAACACAAGAATCTAATTATCATTTGAAGTGATATGTAATTCTAATTGTTTCAAAAATGTATTTGGTTAACACATTACATTCCAGTTCATACAGTTAGGGATGTGTTAGTACAAAGGTTAGCAAGGGTGTCATATAAATTATGAAATATCTGGATGACCGAGCTTCGCTCGGTATTTTTTCTGGTAAATCGTGTGTTGCTTAACAACGCTATCTACTGAAGTAACTTTAGTGATGCTATTCGCCGATAGATGTTAGAAAGAGTCTATTGTAGCAGTTTTTCATTGCCTGAAAACACGAATAAAATGAAATTTTCAAAAAAATTATCCTAGCCAGATCGACTTATCGCCCCCGAAGCCCCCTGCATACTAGATTTCATGAAAATCGTTGGAGCCGCTCCTAAGACTCAGATTATATTAGGTATATAGGTACAAATATATGTACGAAAATTGCTCGTTTAAAGGTATTAGATACAGAAATATTTGAGCTTGTTTGTTTTAGGCGTGATTTCCCATCACCTAAATTTATGGCCCAACATGCATTTATAATATGTGCAGTCAGTCAACGTAACGGTGACATGACACTTGTGGATAAGCTATCATGTTCATTCAGCCGAATCGGTTCCCATGCTGAAACAGTATAATACACATGTACTGATACCATTTCCGCGTCTGTTGAACTACGAATGACCTTCATTCAATAAATAGGTAGGTACCAAGTTCCAAGTTGTTCATTATAACGTTGCAAAACTAAATAACAAATGGTTGTTTCTTTTCATGCTTAAATTATTAATGTGACTAATTTAATATGACCAATTATTAATACCTACTTCTTAGGAATATTAAATTATTTATACAAAAGTCGGGTATCTACTATCCACGTTGTAAGTATATATTTTATTATATTTTTTACAGGTTTTCGAACTGATCATAAGCGCAAGACACCATGATTTAACTACATAGCTATTAACACAATGGGACACGTGGGTAGTTCCTATAAATATCGTCTCTTCTCAATCAATTTAAGAATATATTCTAAATATGTTCCACGTTTGTAAAGGGGATTCCTGGTGTACCAAAATACAGGCTTCGGCTTAGCTTGGACACCAGATCTCCCACAAAACAAATTATTACCTAAATATACTTCTTAGATTAATAAGAACATCTTGATTGTAAATTTTTTTGTGTGGAGATAAATAAACAGTTATTATTATTATTATTATTATTATTATTCTAGGAACTGCACCTGAAAATGTAATTCTACAATTTTATTTCACATAGAATCCAGGTTCATTTTATCGTTTATTTTCATTTTATGAATTACAAATGACCGTTTGCTTACAAATCCCATTTACCAATGAACTAATAATTGTACTCGTACCTTCGTCTACTTATTTAAACTGCGATGTTATAATATTTTTAAATTTTTTCAGTACAATAAGTAGTGTTAAAATCGTGTTTTCAGTTAGTTAATTAAAATGGAGCAGAGAATATTATATAATATACAGTACCTACACATAGAATAAATAACGTACATAAAGCGCAAACGAGTTAGAAAGTAGGTGTTCCTTTGTAAAAGAATAGAGCTGTCGTCTTTGTTTTATATTTTAATTTATTCGCCGTTCACATGAACAGCAACTATCTATCAGTAATGGAAAACTCTTGTGAACGCATTTGTTATTTGAAGTCTTTGCAACGCTCTACTAAAGGAAGCCTTTAAAGGTTCCTATGTACTTTGTACGCTTTGAAGCACATCGGGTATGAGGTTAAGAAATTGTTCCAACATTAGTCACCGGTTCTGTTTTGCATATTTTGCTATGGCTACCAAACAAGCAGTTTTCTGTCGCTCGCTCCTTTGCCTGTTCTCAACCCAAATCGTGAGATCCGGCTTCAAAGTCAACCATATCCGATATTCAATTGTAAAACCAGTTAACACTATTTTAGAGGGGGTTAATTGTTTTCAGCGATCTACACTTCTTTTGAATAGCTTACACACACAAACATTGCTTGTTGGCTAATAAAATGTGTTCTATCTACGATGATGGCTATGTTTTGTAATAACAAACGTCTGGACTAATGTGTTACAAAACAATTATTAAGGAAAATAGATCATTCCAAAATGTCAATTTAAAGTAAGTATATTACGTAAAAGGACTTTGGTTTTCCGTGACAAGACAGGTGTTCAAAGAAACTATGGGATTTTGTTTTTAATTTTTTTTCAGTTATTTTCTATCTTTCAACCTGTATTTCAATGTTATGGCAAACGAAAAAAGATGCAGTGTTAAAAAGGAACGTACGTACGTAAAAGGAATGTTATTAAAATATTATTTTTAAGGAAAATTACCTACTGTGTAATAGAAATATGAGAATAGTTATGTACTCTATATATAAAACTTTTAATAGGACGCTTAAGTATTTTAAGCATTTACTTGTTTAAAACAAGTTTTTATATTTTGTATACTTAGTTAATAAAATCAAAATATAATGTTATACTAGCTGGCCGGATAGACTTCGTTCTGTCAAAAGTTTTTTATTTTGATATCTAAGCTATCCTATCTTTCAAGTTGGATCAAACAGTACACGGTGTGCAAATTTGATTAAAATCGGTTAAGTAGTTTAGGAGTACATCGCGGACAAACAAAGTGACACGTAATTTATATATATTAAGATTGATCTCAGACGATGATTTGCAATAATTAGAAAATAGAATAAGTGCATAATTTGTTATTTAGTTATTTATTATATGTTATTGTGAATCAAACATTATTAACCTATGTCGGCGAATGATGGCCGCAGTACTGAAACTATGAATTTAGCAATAGTGGTCCTAATGGCCAAAATCGTTAACAAAGGTTCAAGGTGATCCGGATTAATAGGTAGCTATGATATCATCGTAATCTAGTCTACAGATAGTAATTTAGACTCATACGGCATATAACTCGTATTATAATTACATTTTCCTGCTACCATCTTTAATTACGTTGTTATGTAATATCTATAATAATATTATACCTACTATCTATGATATTATAAAGTGAAGGAAAAAACCTTTCATACCCCTTTTAGGTGATTAAGATTTGGTATGCGTAGTTAAAGTTTCCACGGAGAAGTGCAGAAAGCAAAATCTACATATAGGTGGTATATGTTTATAAGCGAAAGGATAATTATGTATAATGGACACCGCTGACTAAAAACGAGATCTCAAAACCTACTTAATCTATGTACGATGCAATTTAGCACTGAGATACCTAGTTCATGATAAGTGGACGTCAAATTCATTCCCTAAAGGGTAAATAAGGGGATGTTTACAGGGTGGGTGAGAAAATCATTATCATTCCGAAATGAAGGATTTTATGTTAGAAGAGTGTACGAAGTTGCCGGTAGAAGTTTTAGGTACACAGCTGTTTTCGTTGCACGTTTATCAACCTTGCCAATCACTAGTGATTATTGTCGTATCGATGCAGCGATGTGAGCAACCTCTTTAGAACTCTCATAGATCTTTCTTGATTATGCTTAATATCCGCCACGTTCATGAGATGACACACTTCACACACACCACTGAGAATATTTCGTAAAACTCTCTACACAAGTCACCTTGCGGTGTATATGTATACTACAGAAGCCATTGATCTAATTACAGATTCGTTAAGAACCTGATTTCAAAGTAATACTTATAGAATTGATTATTAATTTTATTGAGTCTTATTAAGTAATTGAGTAAATCATGAGTTATGTGAAACTTACAAAAATATTATTGAAATTAGTTTTATCAGTTCCAATTCGCATTTAAAGTATGAAAATGAGTTTTAAAAGGTCATGCAACAATGGTTAGCCTTGAATTTCTGTGCGCCTCTTCACGTTAGAGTGGTAATTGTGTTCAACAATAACAAATCACTGTACAACACTGACTTTAACCACACGAATGTGTGAAATGCTTTATGCTATCGCTACATCGCTAATTCGGTCACTAATCGCTAGTTAAGCATAAAATAGGTTTCTATCGACATATTTAAATTAAATACTAAAAAATGGAAAAAAATAAACACCTTATTTTACCGCGCTTTTGTTATGGTTGACGTGGTTGGATTAGGACATGTTGTGTTAAAAAAACTCGCAGTTATTTAGAGTTTTACCAGATAAGGAGTATAATAAATAGTAGGTACCTAATATACAAACTTCGGAACTCTACACTACACGTAGGTCGGGCACTCACTTGGCCATAAATTAATAGACCGTAGTTCCACAATATAAAAGTTTGGATTATTGAAGTGTTTAGAAAATTTAAAAGAATAACTAGTTATATTACAAAACGAATAGTTGTTTAACAACTTATAAACTAGTATAAACTTAAAAATAAAACCCACCTGCTATCAAAAAAGCTATCATGATATACCTTTTTGAAAACCTTATGATGAGCTCTTTAATTTAATACCCTGCCACTTAATTTTCAGGATGGATCTTAGACACCGAAGATGATATGTGTCAAGTTTTTTTACGTCAGTTTTGTATAAGCACCAGGTCTCCGCGCCGTATAGAAGGATCGGACATACAATTTGTCGCACTCGAATCGGTTAGGGTCGCCGTCATCGAAATCGATGAGGAGGACTATATATATATAATTTAATACCCATATTGCATTATTAGATTTATTTTTTAATACTTCAAAAAATGGGATCTCACACCATATTTTTTTTAACGTCACCTATCTAAGGACACTTGGGATACCAAGACGAATCTAAATACATAATTATATTAATTGGTCCAGCGATTTCGAATATATGAGGTAATAAATAATATTACATGCATACATACATACAAACAAGATACGTGCGAAAAACATAACCCTTGGCAGTCGGGCAAAAAAGCTAAATACTAAAAATTAATTTAAGTATTCAGTTAGCTACACTAATATTTTTTATTAAACTCTGCAAACGGTATTTTCTGTTCTTACTTATATTTTTAAAGCATCGAGCTCGAGTATTATGATTTGAAATGGCTTCCGCGTGCGCACCCAGGCGTAGTCATAACATCAACTTCAAACGAACTTTGAGGTTGGCTGCCTTATGGCTTAAACATAATATTAATTGAATAGGTTTCATAAAATCGTCAACATAAATAAATCAAAATTCCTTAGTAATAGTAATATGAAACTATCGATTTTCTGAACTACTGATATTCGTAGGACTACAGAAATTATCACTTAGCACTACTAGTTACTCAGGAGCGGAAAAATGCTGAGTGCAAAGAGTTTGCGGCGCAGCAAAACTATGTATGTGTAAGTAATTTTTATGTAGTCACTGACTAATATAGTAATGTAGTCAATGTGTGAAGTAAATATTATTTATGTTGTAAAGTTATATTTAAGCAGAAAGATAATTATATTCTAGTGTATAATATGCTACTCTCCCTACATTATAATATTTATCTTTTGACTTCTTTTTTACCTATAAGTTCGAATACCCATAAATCGAGTTTTGTGCGCTGGATCAGCTGGGTGTTTTAATAATATTTACACAATTAATACAATTACATTTATTACAATTTCATGTGGTACGTGTCACTGTCAGGTACGCAGAGATAGTTCAAATTAAGATTTTGAAAACTTTTCAAGTGCCCTACCTTACTTATATTGTGCATATTTCATTTTTATTTCATTTTATTTTGCATTATTCCTTATTTCTATAGTTTATTTAATCATAAGTATCATATAACCTACATAATATGAGGTACAAAAAACAAAAGCATCGTACATACATATAACTCCGACTTTAATTTAATTAAAATTTGTATTCCTGCAAATTGAATTCCTACAGCTGGCGTATTTGGAAGTTGTACCTATTATATTACAATCAAGAATAAGCTATAACTTATGTACCTACATATAGGTTGTTTAAGGCATAACTTACAGCCGTTGCGAGGGTTTAAACAAAACAAACCACGCGTCCACACCTAATCGTGCTCGGAAACCACAACACCACATTATACAGGATGCTTTAAATTTTAATTGATATGAGTAACTTTTTATAACATACCTTATAGGTACAGGGTACTAGAGTGTAGACGAATAAAGATAACTCGTAAATAATAACTGTAGCGGGTCCAGTTCCATGTAGGTTAGAAGTTTACAAGCGCTGAGGAGTTGCGTTCACCGTTTCTTGTCCTCAAAAAAAAATACTCATACTTATGAGCTACTGAACCGGAAAAATACCCACGTGAATATGATTTTTGAATTTATATCCATTCATCATTTAACACGTTTTACAATAATTTAGCTGCGGTTAGAATAGTACACAAAATGCACTTTCTCATCAAAGGTTTTAATGTCAATTATAGTTCTATTTTCTATTCATTTTTTCATTGCACTTTAGGCGGTTTATATTTCTTTATTGCTTAGGTGTTGGCTGCCTCTAACTAACTATATCACTTCAGCAGCACAGATGTGCTCAAGAAATTTTGCCAGCAGTGTCCTATCTTCATTTCGACCATGTCCAATGTTGTCAGATTAACATTATACAGACATGTCATAAGCTTTATTGACGGGTTTTGAGCGTTTCATGCTTATTGAAAGATTAAAAGCGCTATAATAACGCTTTTCGGTTTTCTTTAATTTTCGTTTTCATTCAGAGAACTTGTAGATATTTTTTTGTAGAATCATAAAACTTCTTCCATCTTAAGTAACCAACAATGTACATATAGTCCACAATAAACAATAACCAATGATTAATGAAGGGATTATTATTTAAGGATAGAAAAAAAGTTAGGATTTGTTTAAGTTATGGCTACAATGTAATTTTTACTATAGTTACTCTATCCTTGAATTTAAATTTAAAATAACGGAATAGATGTATGTTTATAATGTCTATTATTTCTGCTGAATGATGGGCACTCCTGTAAGTGAGTGACAAGTTCACACTGCACTATACTATAGGTACGTATTAAGTGCTAATCCCGTATGAAAAGAAATTGTGAAATATAACTGGAGAGCCTTTATAAATAAATATATAATATAGTTCGATCTCCACCATGTATAAGGAGCGTGGCGCGATATGCCCAGCTCTACAACTGTAGAATCGTGCGCGTGCCCCTTCCAGACACGCAGGAAACACGCGCCGCTAGCCGACGACCAACGAACATTACATACCTTCGCATTATGGACTTGTCAAACGCCTTATAAAGTTTTGTAGGACATGTCAATCTAAAGGATAAACATATTTATATGTAGGTCAAAAAGGCTAGGCTTTTGTGACACGTAAAGGCCGTTAACAAAGTTAACTCTCGCCACTCTCGGACGATAACACAAAAATCCGACCATTATTTTTTCTTTGATGTTCTATGTAATATTCAATGTCATACAGGATTGCTACAAGTGCTACAATTGCAGGATATTTGTAGGAATAATAATTTGTCTATTAAAATGCGAGATTATTTTACTAACGTTTAGAAATGCCTAATAAAGAATTATAAAAAAATTACAACCCCTATTCATCCAATACGAGTACTCAGGTCTCATCTTAGAATAAAAGATATGAAAATGAAAACTTTATTTAATAACCAAGAAGTGCGGTAACTTAAGAGTTCAAATGATTTTGAAAAAATTTTGGAGAGCTTTAATGGGTAAGCAGATTTCTTTACGATGCACTGCTTCAACTCTTATACATATACATGCATGACTAGTATTTGATACTCTAACAACCTATTCCTACCTGTCGTGGGTCGAATCATACACTAGTAAATATCATGCACTCTATTGGCTAAATATTTTCTTTGTAGCGCTTGGAATTAAGTATAATCGGAATTAATCCGACATTGATTTTTATCGGCTCCGACAGGTCCCGATAGAATGACACTGTCACCGAAATTATGTACGTAACACGATATCGTTAAAATGGTTATATTCAAACAAGGAATACAAAATAGCAGATTTATCTAATGCAATTACAATAATAATTAATTTTAAGAATATTACCGCAGCTCGTTAGGCTATCTGTTACGATCTATATTTCTAATAGTCACTTTCACAATTTGCAACTGTAGTGTGATGTATCAGATAACAACATCGTCTTATTAAACCACTTGATAAATAGTAGTGATTCATGAATCGTAAAACTTGTAATTTATCTTACGAGGAGGCTGAGATACGCCATCTAGAGCCAGACCGTTTTATGCCATGTCTATATTCACAAACTATACAGTACTGTACCCACGTCTCAAGAGCTTTGTTGTCTGAAATGACGACTAAATCAATACGAGACAACTCACTTTGCCCTTGAATTTGTTTTTAAATTATTAAAAACTTAGCTATCACAATGAAAAGATAATAGAATAGCCGATACTGCAACAATATATGCATACGGAAATATTAATATGTTTCCGTATACAATTAATATCCATAGTTACAAGTAGTACTTTAGGCGAAATTTAAAAGCTCAAACAGACCATATCCCTACTTACATTCGGTCATGGAAGGCTTTTTATTTTGGAATACAAAGAACATTTCTTAAACTCGAATTGCAAAATGGTTTGACTCTACATATTTCATAACAGAATTATCAGCCCATCTCAAACGAGCAGGGGTTAGATTTCACCGCCACGCCTCAACTCTACACTGACTGTACTGCTGCTACAGTCGGGTAACTATTATAAAAAGAAAGAAGATATTATAAGATAGCCTGATGAGGTAAGGGGGCAATGGCGTCCATGACTCTATATAACGAAGTACAGATTGATAGACTCTACATAACTTTCAGAACATTAAGGTAAGCTCTTAGGTATGCAGGTTTCCTCCAATAATACCTCTTTTTTACATTATAATATCTTTGGTTTTCTCTCGATGTTATTCTTAACAGATATGACCAATATAGAAGGTCATTGGATATGACTACATAACTTTGAAACCAGTGGATATAAATGAATTATGTTAACAGATTGTACTAAATTATACGTAACCAATTAATACAAGGATCCAAGGATCTTAGCAAACAACTCGAACTTAGGTGAAATAGAAATCACCTGACTTCTTCCCTTTTGTTGTTAAGCTCAAGTGGAGGAATTTCTAAGCAAGTTTTTGTAAGCGGCTGTTTAAAATCATTCATTCTCCACGGGTGAATAGCTTTCTAAGTATTAGTTAAAAGACTTAAAAGAACCCCGGGGATACGTCGAGCAGGTACACAAAACTTGGTCTCAAGTTTTTTTGTTGACTTAAGAGATAGTAAACAGTGCTAGTGGACATGCATTCTTTTTTAGATCCCGTACTGACTTTAACCGCTTTTTTTACCTACGAAAATAAGAGATACCTATAGAGTGTACTGCAGATATAGGTACCTATTTGTACATATTTTATGTAATTTTATAGTAACTTGTCTTTATTCTGACAGGTTTGAAGATAAATAATGTTGGAGCAATTACATTTCTAGCAGATTACTATAATTAATATATACTTATGTAGCTATATTTACATGAATCTTTTTTTTCAGTATCGACAGCGAAGTGTCGAATAATTAAACCGTATAATTAAAGATTTACTTTAAGATAAATTACTTATTAACTTGCGACGTAATTAGTAGCTTTTAGAGTTGGATTTATTAGAGTAGCTATTCATCAAAAGCTTGGTGAATAACCTAAATTTTACCGAGAAAAAATAACTGACTTCAAAATAACTGAAAAACTACCACCACTACTTGCACCAGCTTTCGATTAAAAAAAGAATCATCAAAATCAGTTCACTTAGTCGAAAGTTCTGAGGTAACAAACATAAAAAATAGAGTCGAATTGAATACCTCCTCCTTTTTTAAAGTCAGTTAAAAATATGTACCTAATATTTTATCTACTAACAATACGAATAGTACAGTCCAATCCAATAATTTTCATAGTCCATTCATGTGAACGAGGTGTCGGGTCGTTTGTACAAGTTATTCACACATCACGAAATTTCAACGGTTTTCGTTGTTTTAATTGTTGTTATCGTGGGCATGGTAAGAAACTGTTAACGAAATTGTACCACATAAAACCATCATAATAAATGATCTCATAAATAGGATAGTGCGTGTAGGCATAGCGTAGGTCACAACCATGAACGTTTATCAAACGTTTTTGTCTTCGTCTTTTACTATGTAGGTTGGTTCATTTGTCCTTTTCCTCACAATTGAACCCTATTTATGGGTGTACAGACGGCATAAACAATTTCTTAACAGCGCGCGCTTAGCTGCGTAATTTTGAGGTTATGTCAGTATTAATCCATCGGCCGTTATAGACGTACGCCTCGCTCCGTTTTTTTTCTACAGTGTAGTGCGCACTTTTGTATTAAATATGAATGATACAAAATAATTGTATATACAATAAGTGAGTTACGTACTTTTGTGGATGATGGCATTGAACTTTAGGGAATAAATGGAAGTTATAAAGTTCTGCCAAATTTGAATTTTGGATATCGTCCGTTGAGGTAAGTTAACGACTTTTGTAATTTGTTTGTCTTTTACAACCTCATTAATATTTTAATGTTTAGGAAAAAAAAAATTATATTAACAAATGAGGGAAATAAAATTAATTACGGTATAACTTACCAATTTTCCTACGGGTTATTTAATTTTCTTACATAAAGCTGAAATCGGTTAAACATATTTTGATTTGATGTATAGTATGTGTACTTACATATATGTGTCCGTCTGTGTTTAGTATGGGGTGTATTAAAATTCTACTGATTTGTATGTTAAACATTTTTTTTGTAAATTTAAAATTAAATGATATTGGCATTATGGTACTTGATTTTTTACATGACATTCATGCCACTATTAGTGACCAGTCGCAATGCTTCGTTATGTTACGTCGTAAATAATTAGTTAACGTTTTATAAACTATTACTTACTGATTGAAAACGTTCTTCAAGAGAATAAAAAGGGAAACAATGACTTCTGTTTTCAGAATCGATGATTTATTTATATTTTTAAAAAAGATCCGTTGAAATATGTACCTACGCTTTTATGAGCTTCCTCATACGGTTTCAAATTAATATTTTAAGTAATAGTAAAGCTGATAAATAAATGCTTTAAAATAACATTGTTTGCAACAGTGCATGGAGCGAGGGTTTTACGTCCCCTTGCAACTCGGCCCCTCAGTCGCCACACTTCGGTAGACAAATGTACCAAAATATTAAGCTCCGTCTGTCGACCCTTACTGCTTACATCTTAGAGATAAATTTGCTTTGCGATTTGGCATCAGAGTAACTCATAGCTCGCCGTCATAGTGCATTCATCCCACACCCTCCCCGTTATTGCCTATACCGTATGTATGTTGCGGTACCCATTGTAACTCACATCAATCCATTAGACGATTAGTCCGACGTATTGTTATAGTAATCATTGCTGTGCAAATGATAGTAAGTTACGTAATCATACTCGTAAGGAAAAATACAAGCAAATAAAAAGACCAATTGCTTATTTATTTTGCACGTTTAGGTTTTCGATTCAGACAGGTGATGTAAATTTAAACAACTAGGTATATGGAATCCCCTAACTTAAGTTATTTTTAATTGATATTTTATGATTAATATCGTTTCGTTTGTAACACTAATACTACTCTAAACAGTGCCTATTAAAATCTGTAATATTTAAAAATCTAATACCAAAGTGCAATCTCCTTATTTATTTCTAAGCTCGAGTCTCGGAATATGTGTTAATTTAATGCTGTGTCTGTAACCTCTGTCATGTAGTCATGCTGTTTAACTAATTTGATACACCTGTACAAATATTAAAGACAACTTAACAGGTGACTGATTTCCAATCTCGCAACGTTTGTCCTCCTCCGAAGCAAGTGATAAAACTTATTTTATCGAACGTCGACATATCATTGCTAAAAGTTAAACAAGTGTGCCTCATTGCACCTAAAATGGTAGCTTGACTTGGGCCATTATCGCGACCAAACAAGCTCCGCCAAGTATGGAAAATGAGTGTGGGTTAGATTAGATCGTAAATGCAGTCACCTTAAACAGTCTGAGTATTAATTTTGTAAAGTAAGACGTTATAGTTTTTGCTAGCCTCAATTTATATGTGATCCTAAGTTGTATCTGCACTGTGCTTTTTATTTCTATATATTATATTAGCTATATTCCTAACAATAGGTTTGAAACCACAACAATAATAGTCAAAATTCTTTTTTCCAAGATGTTTGCGTGTAAAGGAACTAGAAGCCGATTTGTTTTTGTTCCAGTTTCAACAAAACTATCGGTTTGTTTTGACCCAATTTCTGGTGTCAAAGATTTGGATCACATACAAAAATAAATGATTATGTTTAATGATAATGAGTCAATGATATTGTGAGAAGCACTTAATTTTATTTTGAAATATTTATTTTATGTAATAGCCGGCAAACGACCTGACAAGTGACGATCCACCTGATGGTAAGTGGCTATCGTCGCCCATGGACATCAGCAACACCAAAGGCATTACTAAAAACTAATGCGTTGTCGGTAAATAAAAGAAGAAGAAGAAAAAGAAATAAAGTGGGAATTATATAAAAAAATACTGCAACTTTCACACGGACACATAATACAGCAATAGAAAACAAAAGATATGTAGTACATACAATAAGGGCCGGGCGTTAGTCGCTTGAAATAGTAATTGTAAACTTTATTGTCTTCAGTCACGCGCTTCCTATTACGATGAAGTGGTGATCCTTTTTGTGAGCAACGCAACATTGCTTCCAAGTTTTAAGTGATACTTTTTGCTGTTATTCAGTATTTAGTCAAGTTTCTCTCTTTCATTCGTTCTCTATTTTACCTTAACGTAACTAGTATTTTTCGTCAGTACCTATTTAATTGTTAAAATTAATAGTTTTAACCCAAGGTAAAAATTAAAAGGGAACGTAGCTTACAATACTAACTATTTAGTATTTTTGAGTTAAATCGTTATACCTAATTAAATACAAATCTTGTATCCATAATCAGATCAGGTAACTGAAAATTTTAAAGGGGCTTAACACGACAAAATCTATATCTAGATCATTTATCAATTGCTCCAGTTTGTGTTACATATTCATGTACATTCCTGTGTAGTTAATTCCGTCTTTACAAGTTGGTTGATCTACACAATACAACGGGCGAGACGGCATTTGACATGCTGTAACCTTTCACGTTGTTATTAACCAGTCACGCGAGCTGAATGTAGTTGTTACAATACATCTCACACATCTACAGTAAAAGGCTAACAGGCTTGGATTAAATAACTTGAATGATATGAAATTTATTTATAAACCTACATATCGTAATTTTCAATTTACTTAGGAATTCAATTCAGTCAACTGAATTAAGGACTACGCAAAAACAAACCCTAAGCAATGAGAAAATTTATTTTCTTTCTCAAGAGTCTCATCTTTTCTCTTTTCTAGAGACAGATCTTATCTTTTACTGTCACTAACTAATAAGTGTAGACTTATTGGCGAATCAGAACTGGTATTACTTTTAGTAATGCATTACAGTTGTGCAGACTTTTATATCTTTTTAACTCATCATATTTCGCTACCTTCCATTCACTTTCACTGATTATAATTATTGTCTTTCACCTGTAATGGTACGTGGAGGTTCGTGTGATGTTTGGTTTGATTGTTTTGGTCCTGTAAAACTTACAGCTTAAACCAAAGTAAACTGTGATGTTGTCAATTAATGCATTTGTCTAGTTTCAAATTATTCATGCAATTTATTTTTGTGTACGAGTATGTTCTTCTAATCAAGACACTTTCGACAGCTTTGCTCAACTCTATTTTATTTTAGTATATACTTAGCTAATATTGAAGTTGTAGCTGTACCTTGTAACACAGCAACTAAGTACTTATTTAATTTAAAAAATGTGTGTACTTAACGCACGTAAGAAGTTATACTTCTTTGGCGTAACAGAACAAGCTAAATAATATAGCTAAATATTTCATCCCGTGTGCCACAACTCTTTGTAAAAGCTATCATTAATCATCAAGTATATCAGCTAACTTCACCATGTCGCTTTTTGGCTGTCGGTGTGCGCGCGCATCGTAAAAATTTTGCATAATCATAATTTTTTTTTCAAACGCACCAAAAGAAGTATAACTTCAAATATGATATGTACAATTAAATTTAACATTTAAGGAGGAATCTACTATCTGATCATCCTGAAAATTCATTCTACTTCTAGGGCGTCATAATCGTTTTTATTGGTTTTTTTCTTCCGTGCCTAATTTACGTATACCAACTTATTGCTATTATTTATATTATGAAGGTGAAAGAAGTCGAAGACGTAGTAACCTTCTATCTTGACGGTTTAACATATTGCATATTTATGAATCACGGAAAACATGACTCTGAAGGCGTAGGTACACAAATGGCATCACTGTAGGCTGAAGGAAATGTGACTAAATAAATATACAAAATGAGCATTGTTTATTTTTATTTTAATACATTGGCTTCACCTAATTAGTGAAGAAAATCGCAAAAATCCTAAATACCTTTAGGTTAAATGGGTAGCAGTGTCCAAAAATTTTCTTAAATAGGTGTATGTGTTACGAACTCAAATGGTATCAGTCCATATTGGCATTTACCTCAGGCAAATTAAACGCTTGGAAAATTTGTAAAACAGTAATAGTAGAAATAGCGAATTTTCTATAGTGTGTATAGAAATAATTTTCCAAAATAAACACTTTGAACTCGTTGCAATACAATCGTTTGGGTAGCAGTGACACAAAATACGATGCTTCTTTTGGAAAGAATAATCTCGTGTCGAATTACTTATTGAGTTAGAAACTTTATAAGTTGAGATCTCACGGTAAATGAAACTAGCATACAATGGCATCTTTATATAACGGTCGGATATAGTGTGATGTGAGGGCAGGGTATGTACTTGAACGTACTGAACAGATGAGAAATTCCTGAGCGATGCTCTACAATGCGACTCTTTGTGCCGACACAGCCGATGTCTCTCTTTGAAGTGTGCTACTTGTAATTCCTGCGGCTTACTATAGATATGAAATAAACGACGTAAAATGTATAAACTATATCAACTCCATGAACACAACTTTTTTTCATGTTGGCAGCCGACAATTTAAGTATTGGCAGACAAGCCAAGAAGGAAGCAGGAAATCCGCTTGCTAATTAGTAATAGACTGAATTTATGATAGTGTGGATAGAAAACCAGCTGAGTCATGGATCCCACACCAATGCGTGAGTGTTTTCAGGAGTGGCCTGGGTACGTTACCTGGATACCCTTAATACCGCAAAGAGCACATGTGACCAATATATATTATGTATATACCTTGTGTACTGTTCAAAACTTAAATATTATTTGTAATGTATTAATGAACCTAAATTACAATATCAAGTCCTTATACGTATTGTTATTTTAATGGATACCTACGAAATGACTAGCGACACAACGATTACACTCTGTATTCATCCTAGTACATTTTGAGAGCAGCAAGAAACTCTGATACACATTCGAGTACGTAATGTAGATGCGTTTCTACGGTGCAAAAAAGGTGCATGTATGTTTTCCTGTTATGAAACTCCGAACATTGTCCTACATCCAGTATCGTAGTGAAGCCTTTACGCTTCTAAGTGTCATCTACGTCACTCGACCCGCTACAGCAAGGCTATTCTGTTTTGTAACTCGACAGCGGAATCCGCGATGAGTGTCAAAATTCCTTGCCAAAATTGACACTCATCGCAGATTCCGCTGTCGAGTTACAAAACAGAATAGCCTTGCAGCTTTGATCAACATAATATGTACTAGTGTTCACAAAGCAATACAACAATAATGTAAAACGAATTGTGATTGTCTTCAACCTTTTACGATTACAGTTAATTGTTAATGTTTTTGTTTTTATGATTGAGATTTTTGGTAAAGTAATGACCTAAAAATCGTTATCCAAATATTCCAATCCGTAGTGCAGCAGTATGGTGCAATATTCCATATCTCCTCAGTCATAAGGAGAGACTCATGCTTTTTATTGGGGTGAAAAAAGTTTATTCCGGGAAACTCTATGGAGAAAAAATATCTAACAAAGTAAGCAGCTAGTAGCTTAAAAACATTCTTATTAAGTAGTAGCTTAAAAACATTCCTATTTAGAATCTATTTGAGTATAACTTTCAAGAATACCCACCAAACTTTGAATAAAGCTATGAAAAAACCAAGTTCTCATACTTTGTTATTATCCTTTATTAACATATTTTATTGTATTTACTAAATCGTCTTTTGTTTTTAAAATAATTTACCTACTTTTACCTACTTTGTGCTTTTACCCTCGATAGTCAGTGTAACTGTAAGATAATGATAAAATGTTTAATTTACAGTGTTCATAAAATACAAACAAAACAACTCTTTGCTAAATGTACTCGACTTAAGCTTTTCATTAAAGTACGAATAACGTGTTGCACTAACGTAGGTCGTAGAATAATAAATAAGACGAAGAGAGACACCGGTTAACAAGTCGAGAGGCTTCCGTCGCCGTTATAATTGAAGTGAGAAATGATCCAATAAATCTACCAGGCCTTGTTTTGCGCACAATATTGTAGGAAAGATAGCAAATTCACACGTACTGCCACCACGCTCTCCATTGTATGGCAGTGCCACCTAGATTTTCTTTCTCTGTAGTTTAAACATACAAATAAACTGTAGAAATTGATTTTAAATCTTTATTTACGAACGTTTAATTATGTGAAAAGAAACAAAATTTGAACTTGAAAATTAGTTTACGTTTACTAAGTGGAATTCAGTGGCTAAATATTGCTTTTACGTAATACGCTTCATGTTATCTGTAACTAATTTGTGTGACAATCTTAAGTATGTGTTCTTATTTTTAGCCGACTTCTAAAAAGGAGGAGGAATTCAATTCGACTATATTTTTTTATGTTTGTTACCTCAGAACTTTCGACTGGGTGAACAGATTTTGATGATTCTTTTTTTTAATCGAAAGGTGGTGCTTGTCATGTGGTCCCACTTAAATTTGAGCTAGATCTGACGAGTAGTTTTTGAGTTATTTTGAAGTCGGTTATTTTTTTCTTGGTAAAATTCTGATTATTTCTTATAAAGATTTCATGAGATTATATTTTCTTATAATGATATAATAATATACGAGGTGTGTTCAAAAAATAAAGGGAATTTTCGTTTTTTGAAAAAAGTATTCGTAAGTGTTGTCGCCTTCAAACTAGTCCCCATTAGATAGTAGGTATGCATTAGTGCCAGCGCTTCTTCTAATCCCCGAAATACTTTTCAAACTCGATTTTTAGGGTTCCGTAGCCAAATGGAAAAAAACGGAACCCTTATAGATTCGTCATGTCTGTCTGTCTGTCTGTCTGTCTGTCCGTCCGTCCGTATGTCACAGCCACTTTTTTCCGAAACTATAAGAACTATACTGTTGAAACTTGGTAAGTAGATGTACCTATTCTGTGCACCGCATTAAGATTTTCACACAAAAATAGAAAAAAAACAATAAATTTTGGGGGTTCCCCATACTTAGAACTGAAACTCAAAAATTTTTTTTTTTTCATGAAACCCATGCGTGGGGTATCTATGAATAGGTCTTCAAAAATGATATTGAGGTTTTTTATATCATTTTTTTCTAAACTGAATAGTTTGCGCGAGAGACACTTCCAAAGTGGAAAAATGTGTGTCCCCCCCCCCCGTAACTTCTAAAATAAGAGAATGATAAAACTAAAAAAAATATATGATGTACATTACCATGCAAACTTCCAACGAAAATTGGTTTGAACGAGATCTAGTAAGTAGTTTTTTTTTAATACGTCATAAATCGTAAACCGCAATTTACCTCGATCAAAGTTACAACGAACTTCAAGAACTTTTATATTATGTTATTTGCTGCTACGGAACCCTTCATGGGCGAGTCCGACTCGCACTTGGCCGCTTTTTTGATATAGCCTTTAGCTCTATCAGCGATGCGTTTTTAATATAATCTATGCTGGAAAACGATGGCCTTTAAGGTTCTCTTTATTTATGGAAATAGAAAAAGTCACACGGATCCATGTTTGGTGAGCTATGGAGGCTGGGGCATCGTTCCGATTCTATTTTTAGCTAAAATTCACGAACAAGCAATCAAGTGTGAGCAGGTGCATTATTGTGATGCAAAAGCCATGAATCAAAAATCGCCGAGCTCATAAAAACACGTCTAACCTTAGCGGCTACTTTTCATAACGGCTGAAGACTTTACTTCAAGCTCTCTTATATTTAACCTATTGACATTGTAACAATATCTAAACTAGATCAATCGGATTTCTCTTGAGAAAAAATAAAAATAAGCAGAACCATAACGACGATACTATAAATTAATTTTCTCAGGTTCGTTAGAACTAGGGCAGCTATCGTGAGAAAGTCTAAATCATGCCAATAATAACATGATTAACGCCCCAACTCAGAGTCACTAACGGTTACTTTAATCACTCCTAACTAAGTACAGAATTTGTATGGTGATTCTTTACTAAGGAGCGATTAAAGTAACCGTTAATGACTCTGAGTTGGGGCGTAAGAGTCTGATGAGTCAGGTAATTTACTGCAACAAAGAGAAAATAATACAATACAAATTTTATTTACTATGCACAAAAGAGGATACAAAAAGAATATCAAACACTTATTTTAAAATTTAAGAGGAGTTTTTCTTGGATTTTTGAGACTACGACCATAGAGAGCAATACAAAATTAAGTGCATAGTAATAGTCTGCATTGGTAAAGAAATTCAACATAATGCACACAAAGTTACCCTTTAAGCATTTGTTTATTACAGGTACTTTGATCAGAGCAAATTGATGGACTGACTGAATGATTCATCAGTGAATACTATTAATAGTAATTCGACCTCGGATCGCTTCGGAAAAATCAATCATTAAGTTTACAGACGTTAGTTTTGAAGATAAAAGTTTAATTTGAAGAATAGAGGAACTGAGAGGAAAGGAAAGTTTTAAATTTTATAAAAACAAAGGAACATTTTCTTTGAAAAAGGAACATCAAAACTACCGCTGACTATATTATCTAAATTGCAATATGAGCTTTTCTGTTAGTCTCTTACTGATCCCATTATCAATCATTACATGCTCATAAAAAACATTGACAAAATTAAAACGTCACGTCAAGACCGTCACGTCACGTCACGACACGACACACGAGCTTTCAGTACCATAATAAACAGCTAATAATAAGCTATTCGTTCTCAAGAAAAGCTTTCTTCTAATGTCAACCTCGATTTCAAATCACATTGTTCGTGAAATCATTTGAATAAATATGAACAAACCTTGAATATCTCTAGGTGTCTGCAGTAACAATCGAGACATGGGTCACATTCCATAGGGCCAGTTTCATAGCACTATCGGTCTTGGTTATGTATAAATCTCAATTTCGTTAATAAGTGTGGGCTGTGGGCGCAGCATGAACACGAACCCGTTACACGGCTTTTTGTTTTGCCATAACAAACATACAATAGTCAAACAATTTAATAACATACTCTAGCATTAACCTATTTATATCTTTATCTGTCACTTTATAGCAAAAAATATTTTACGAAATTAGAAATGTAGCATTATATCGCGCGTTATATTATTAAAATCAATGTTGACCACACATGCCTGTGTAATATGCTTAGTATCTATGTATAAACATGACCGTTCACTTCATGAGCCATCTGTTAGTTAGCAGTTCCTTGTTAAACTGAAATTAACATAAACTACTGGAAGTGTTTTCTAAAGTAGGGCTATAAGTTAGTACTTATTTCGGAACTTTCTATCATATTCGTAAGTGTTCATGATATAATTCAAAATAAAAAATCTTCTTTATACATATTATAAATTGATGAAAACATACTCAACAATTAATCACTAGCTTTAAGCGTATTGCAGGAAAGATTAATTTTGATGCAAAAAATATTATTGTAAGCAGACCAACTGCAAACACGATTCCATGATGTCAACATGTCTATTTATTTACTAGGAATTATTATGTTGCTTTAAGCCATTAGATTGTGTGTAGTCGTAACTTATTTTGAATTGCAATTTGCTAGTAGCTCTATCCTTGACAATAGTAGGTACATTTCAATTATAATTTAGTGATTTGACATTTAATGTCTGTAGTGGATACTTTGTTTATAACACAACTGCTTATTATTTAAAGATTAAACTTGAAACTCATTACACCTAAACTTGAATACAAAATGACACAGCATCTTTACATGACGGACGATGAGAGTACAGTAGAAAAACTATTTGCTAAAAATTATATTGATGTAGCGTAAGTATAAGAAGTAGGTACCTACAAAGAATACTTGTTAGATTTCATAAATACAGTAACTGTTTGTTCCTCGTTATGTCTTAAAAATTTGATAATGATTAGTTATATTTTATTAGTTTGTCGGATGCTATCAGATACATCACTACTAAAAATAAAAAAAATGTAAATAAATCTCAATGTTATTAGTAATGATTGCAAAATTTTCGCTTCCTTGTTGTTAAATTGCACCGTCGATACCGTGGCACCGGAAGAGCGGTGACCACAATTGTCCAAATTCGGCGCACAACGGGACTGCGCCGGCGCAAATTAACGATGTTTCCGACCTAACGGAGAGGTCTTCACCGACTACCGCACTGCCACACTCCATTGTACGACGGAAAATTAAAAATAATAAAAAGAGAATGTATCACACGCGCTGTTTCATATTTCATATTGTTTTAAACCATGTTATCGCTGCTGCAGATGTTAAATAATTTCTACCTTTGCAATAACGTAGATCCCTTTTTTCCCTTAAGAAGTTTTCACTTCACAAAACTAAAATCAGTTTTATGCATATTTTCTTTATAATATACATTATTTTACTCAATTTCCAGAAATTATGAAGCTGCACTGTCTCATAGCAGTCTTTGAAAATAATATATTATCACATTAAAAATATTTTGTTCCTTTGCAAGTATTACATAGGCACCAAATTAAAATTATTATAGGTGAAAGAACATCGAAAACAGAAATATTGCGTTACATATTACAGTGAAACTTGGTTAAGTGGGACCTGGATAAGTGAGAAACCTCCATAACTGGAACTCATGCTGAGGTCCCAACACTTTGGCACTGAATTACCTCTGTTAGTGGGACGAGGTAAGCCTCTATATCTGGGATTTGTTCTTTCGATTTATCATATTATTACCTCTATAACTGAGACAGCGAGTAAATTTTATATGCATAAACCTCTGTAACTGAGATAACATTGTTTGTTTACTCATTCTTATTCTACCCACAAGTACACATTCGCACCTGTATAACTGAAATAACCTGTATTCTCACCTCTATTAATGGAACCCTCTGTAAATGAGACAGATATTTATTTATACCTGTATATCTGAGACACTGGGTAAGTAGAATACCTCTATAAGTGAAACGACATTGCAGGTCCCTTGATGTCTCACTTAACCAGGTTTCCCTGTATATTATTATATCTAGTATTTAAATAGAATTTATTGTATCAAAGCAGATGTTCACAGATACGACTATTTTGATACAAATCGCAGACGCGATTCGAGACAGACTACAACTGCATTGTCCAGCTCCCTATTGTGTCCAAAAGCGGGGAGACTCGGGGGACTATCTGTTACAAAGATCAACCCAGATGACCCCCGATCTACCCCGAAGCGATGCGGTATTTAATTACACTACGCAACGCCACGAGGGAATCATTCTGGTATTGCGGTTGACAACCGTCTCCAATTAAAATTAATATTAATCACCTCCATTATTTTTCTTTGTTGTCTTTGTTACCGCAATGTTTATTCTAGAGTAATTTGAGGTTCAAATTACTGACTTTCAGCAGCGTTGCAATTGGTATTTTTACTATTTATAATCATTTAGTCAACCAACAAGAAAAAAACCTGCTTACTTAACTGATTTTCCTATTCATAAAAAAATCCGCTTAGTTTTTTGTATAATTTCTAACTCTTCATTACAAAGGTTCATCTTCTATGTTCACGCATATATTACCAAATGGATTACCAAAGGGAGCTATTTAAAATCAATATAGGTATTACTAATGTACAAATAAAAAACGCAAGTTTTGTAAGGAATGTTCGATTTGAATAAAATATACATTAAGTGATACGATCATTGTGCAGTCCCAACACGCGCCCCTAAACTGAGCGCTTTCAGACTACTAATTTTTACTTCAATACAAGTAAGATTCCTCGAATAGTGATCAGACGAGCCGTAGCGGATATCCGTGGAGCAAGAAATGCATATTACCTATCATTTTAACCTTTACTTACTTGTGACTTTATACTATAGAACTTGCATAATGGTATGGGAAGCCCACTCAATTGTTTATCCTAAATATAGAGCAAGTTTTATAAACCCAAGTATTAATTAGGTTGATTTTAGAGCTTAGATATTACATATTAAGGTCTTTAACATGGTTTAAATCGCAATGTGAATCGGTAAATATCTAAGTCAAGTATTTGTTTCAAACCAATTACTGTTCTGTAACTTGTATTTATTCAAATTCCTATTAACTTTGTTACCTTGGATGAAACAACAACATCCGTAGAGACTTGATTTGTACCTAATTTATCTAATGTACTTCTATAAATAAATCGTTTTACTAGTTACCAATTATTTCCCGAATCATGGTCTATAAAGGGACTAATAGCCTCGTCAATAAAGTAATTAACTGTAAGCATCTTGCAAAATGAAATGTGAAGCTATCATGTTTTAATAATGTTATCAATATAACCATTCTATTTCAAGGCAATTCTTACATCATCTTTAAGCTCATTCAAAAGGTATGAATCTTAATGCCTTAATTATTCAATCGTCTTTGATTTTATTAAGCACCTACATCTTAACATTTATACTTCTCTCCTTCGTTTTAATGAGAAGCCATTTAGAAATTATATAAGCTTACATTTCAGTCTTTTTTTCATACACAAGATCATTATCAAACTTCGTTCCTTTTTTGATTCGCTGATGCCCCACGCGACGCTTCGTGTTACAAAAAAGTGCGAGTAGCGGAGGGTTAAGTATCACTCATTGGTTTCCATTCATACGTTTGCGTAATAAAATTAGGGTTCCATTGTAGTCATATCCGCAATGGTATAGGTCAAGTTAACAATATGTGTAATATTTAAAAGGATACAAGTACAGCTTATAAGATGGATAAACTACGAAGTACGGACTCCTAATTGCCGGACGTTGGTTGTTTGCGCGACCTAAACCCACGCTGCGAGCCTGGTGGGTGGCACTGGTGGCAGCCATCACACCGTGACCAAGCCGTGATGTTTGAATTTAGTTAAGTAGTTTTTATAGAGCTTTATAGAGAGAGAAAATTTTATACATTCTTAATAGGTTGCCCGAAAAACACTGATTAGGCTACTCAAGAAATCATTTATTTTATATTTACAATGTTCGAGATGTAGTTAAAATGAAAACGAATATCGCTCTACCAAGGTATATTTTATTGTAATTTCATTCTTTCCAATAGAAGATTAACTTAGAACTTGCTTTATTTTTGGAAAATTTACTCAAATTAGGTAAATACATAGCAGTAACATGTTCCCTTGTGCATGTACTATTATGTCTTCTGTGCTTATATTGTATCAAGGATTTTTTTTTAAATTTTTTGTCATATTTCTATAACTTGTAAACATTTTTATGGTATCGCTTGTTTTAGCGGTGTTAATTTTTTATACCCATTGTAAGAATTTAATAACGCTAAGATGCATTAAACATTATTGGTATCAATGTTAGCAGCTTTTAACCTCTACATTAATAAATCTAACCATTTTAAATACATATAAGGTATTTAGTAGTTAAAATTAGACGTATCCGTTATACGATATCTGCTCAATGTGCACTTAGCTCAACGAAGGGCATCATACTCTCGTGAGGTTTAATGCAACGTTCAAACGGTCATGTCTAATTAAGCCGTAGCTTTTTATAACCACAAGTGGCTCTATTAAACAATGCATGACCGCGCTACTATAAAAGTACATAGCAACAGTCACAATATGACGCTGCCATCAAATGCGTAACTTCTAAATAATAAGGACATGATGATGGCAGTCATAATTAAAATTAATGCATTTGAAATTTCGACACATTATAAATAGTATCACGTTGTAAAGTGGGGATACACTTAACACTTTAATGAACTCGTTTTTACCGTCAACTTACGGTCGACTTCGTATGAGTGGGATATCTAAATTCCTTTTATTAATATTAAGGCTTTTAAGTGACGACGCATCAAGAGTTAGACCTCCACAACAACATTGTGCAAACCGCGTCTAATTTTGTCCAGTTCAAACATATAGACAGACATGCAAAATTTCAATCAAATAATGTTTTGGCTTCTAATTGGTCCTTTATAGACTCCACAAATTTATTGAGGAATAGGTCACTCAATTCCTTGTAATTTTTTTATACGTTTAGCGATAATTTTAGTGGTCATCAAACGCCATTTCCTTGAAGTCGGTTTTTGGTATACCTTTGCTCTTTTTTGGCTAATATTTCTGTTCCTCTTTCCAGCTGTGGTCAGTGAGCGATGGGTGCGCCGGCGTGGGGCTCCCGCGGCAACGACCGGCCGCGGCTGCTGCGCATGACGCCGCTGCGGCACAGCTTCGCCGCGCCCGCCACGCCGCCCGCGCAGCCGCCGTCCCGCACGCACGACTATGCTTCTGATGCTGATACTAATAAGAAAGGTACTTGTAGCAAAAAAAAAAGCAAAGCAACAACCCATAATTGTCCCACTGCTGGGCTCGGGGTCTCCTCTCACTTGTAGCTTACTTGTAGCAGTTGCAGCTAATACTGTCATATCGTACCTGCAGGCCAAAGCACCTATGTGAATCTATGTAACTAAAGTACAATGCCGTAGTAGCATCATCGAGAAGTTGCCTAAATGGTAACGCCGAAGTTACATTTAAACAAGCGATGTTACCTTATACTAAAAATACATACTATTATCTACCTAGTACCTAGTCTCTAGTACCTAGTAACTGCTTTGGTAATGTTTTTTGAATTTGTATTTGGATTATTACTAGATGCAGAAATTATTAAAAAAAAACAAGAGGTAAATTCCCATATAGGTCAATTTCACATGATTTCATAATGTAGAGTATGCATTCGTGCATACTATAGAAGGAAACAGCATTATCCCTGTAAATTAAAATCGATTGCGTTATACTTTTCAGAAGAAAGTTGGAACGCCAACCTGTCCCAAAGATGGCGAAAGTTAAGGCGCCGGTGCTCGCGGCTGCGGCCCGGTTCCGGCACCCGCGAGCCGAGCCCGGTGCGCTGCTCGCCGTCCCCCCCGCGTCCCCCGCCACACTGTTCCCCCGCCCCGCCATCCAAGCTCTCATTTAGACACCGCGGTAAAGTCTACACGACCGCCTCATTAAGAGTCACGAGTGGAACACCTGACATAATCAGGGCGCTCGGCAAGCTCGGAGGAGGACTGCGCCGGCGAGCTCTCTCAGCGCATGACGTCCTAACGCCACCTCAGCAGCAACCGGCCACATTCTACGTTCCCAGCCCAACTGCGACCCGGCAGCCACCCTCGCCTTCCCCTCCTCGCCAAAGCGCCACGCTACGAAGGCGATGTAGCTCTCCGAATGTCTATCGCTCCAAACCACCGGCGCCCCGCGACAGAACTCCTCTCATAGACCATGACGAGAGCAGAGATGTCGTTGACTACGCTTACAATAGTCGAAAAAGCAGTAAAGATATACGAAGTAGACCGTACAGTGAAAACGTGGAAATAAATGTGCCTGTTTACAAGAACGGCTATAATAGGTTGACAACGGACATGTCCGATAGGATATGGGAGGAACCGTATAGACTGCCTCGTGTGCAATCGAGACAGGAACGTCAGGAACCAATGCAGCAGTTGCGGAACTGCGTTGCGGAGTTGCGGGTTAGCTCTACTCCTAGATCGCCGCGACCGCCGCCTGCCCCGCCTGCGTCGGAGCTGAAAACAGGGAAACGACCTCCTGCGCCAGAGCCGCGAGATTCGCACACTTTTGAGGTATGCAATAATTTTCCTCCGTCCGTCGTGCAACTGGGTCCAAATAGTAATATAAATAGGTTCTCTATAATATAATATTAAAATCATATTTTATATATCCTACATGGAAAGACACACACGAGAAAACTTGTGAATGATTTTCAGAATACTGCTCTAAACAGTAAACTTCCTGCCATTTAAATTTGTCCAACCTGATTTCAGGTACGATTCACCAAGTCAGCCGGCGGCAAAGGACTGGGTTTCAGCATTGTAGGCGGGCGTGATTCTCCGCGAGGCGATATGGGCATCTTCGTGAAAACCATTTTCAACAATGGCCAAGCTGCGGAGTCTGGTTTACTACGAGAAGGTAATCGATTATATTGATATAATTAGTTACTTAATACCCACTGTTTTTATGGCCAGAAAGGCTGGAGACAAGGCAGACGGCCACCTGATGGTACGTGGTCATAGTCACTTATGGACTCATGCTACACCTCACCAATGCAACCCCCGGTCACATGCTTTTTTCCTTATTATCAAACCTACTATTTTATAAAACTTCAAGAAGATAAAAATGTTTTACATACGGTTAGAAAATGTACGTTACAATAATAATATATGTCCTAAAAAGTGGTAATTAAACATTGCTTAGGTACACTTAGGTACGCTTAGGTACACCATAGTCACCATAGAATGTTATAAAGGCGAGCATTCCTTGTGGCGACGGTTAGACGACAGCTGCAAGCTATAATCATCTATAGAAAAATAATGCCGACGCACCTGCCCGTGTTTCAGGATCGTTAATGCAACGATCCTCTTTCGTAATTGTATAAATGTAAACGATGCAATGTAAAATATATCAGATAAAAGATATAAAACTATCTACCTACCATTTTTGAGACATGAGAGATAACATCTTAGTAAAAACCTGAGTGTAGATACTTTTGTTATACAAAACAACAAAATGATACGATCATAATAATTATTAAGAACGCACAATTATATTGAAAATAATACAGTTTTCTGATAGTATATACCTAATATTATTTTGCTTCGAAATGGAGATTGAAATTATTTTGTTCTAAGAACATTAAACTAACAAAAGAATATTCGAACTAATGATTA
Source organism: Thymelicus sylvestris (assembly GCA_911387775.1). Taxonomy (NCBI): domain Eukaryota; kingdom Metazoa; phylum Arthropoda; class Insecta; order Lepidoptera; family Hesperiidae; genus Thymelicus; species Thymelicus sylvestris. The sequence goes on from OU426886.1 coordinate 9,964,545, forward strand.
ATGAATAGTAACTATTCTACTTACGGATTCGGATAGCCATATTGCATGTCAAAATTAATAAGTGACCTTATGTTTACAATGGCGTAATATAAATTTAAAGGTGAGCATAAACAAAGGTCAATATCAGTAAACTTCACTCAACAACATGATCATTCGGTAAATGCCAAAATTTTCTTCTCAGCTGTTAAGGATTCAAGGGCTTTACAGTAAAAAGGTATTATAAAGTGGATCCATACTGAAAAGATGTACGATATGAATTTGGTGTGCATGTATGTACGTCAAAGGCATCACCAGCCAACAAATAAGCAACTAACGCTCCCATTATTCGGTCTCCTCTCTCAATATTATTTTAATTAGCAAAGGCTTTAATAACTTTGTTCAAATATTCCAGGAGATGAGATCGTGTCAGTGAACGGGCGTGGAACAGCAGGCCTGACGCACGGGGAAGCTATCAGGCTATTCAAGGACGTTAGGGCTGGGCCTGTCCTGCTCCGAGTAGCCCGGCGCGCTCCGGCACGCTGACTGCCCTGCGCCTGTTGCGATCAGTCGCTTCAGGCGCCTTACACAAACTACTCTACCTTGTAAGATACAATAATTATAAAAATTTAATATATACCTATGATTCGCTAACGATAATTGGATTTATTGTGTACACTGGATGTATGTAGTGTACTCGCCTATTCTGGCTTGAAATGCGACGAGCAGTCAAAACTGGTGATTAAATTGAATTGTCGAATAAAATTTTCTGTAGAAGGAATCAGTCGAAACGTAATGAAGTATGTATATCATATCAGTAATCTATATTTTGTGTAAAGCCCTAATATCTATGTAGCTCTACTAGGTATAATAGATATAATGTGCTAATATTATTGAACACCAGCTATTACCCGCGGCTTCGCCCGCGTGTTGAAAGGGAAGTAACAATGAGTTGCTTAACATGCATGGCACATTCCTAGTGCAAGAAAATAATAATAAGGAAATAAGTAACAATTCCAAAGTTTAAAAGATATTAAGAGGAACTAACTGTAAAACCTATGACCCTCTTCAACCTTCCAAGTAACCTTCCAATAAGTGTAAAGTTATATCAATATTTCTATACTTATTATACTTACTAATATTTCTAACTATAAATTTATATCAATCCTTTACGAACTTATAGAAGGACCAAAAAATTGTTACTTTTAGTATGGAATGATTCAAATACGCAACGTAATGGATCTTCCCATGGGAATGAGATTTTAACCGTGTTAAAAAGTATCTATGTTTCTCTCATGCCTCCTAACTATCTCTACACAAAAAATCATACCATAACATCGCGCCGTAACGACGTGAAAAGGGGACAAAACAAACAAACAAACACACTTTCGCGTTTATAATATTAGTATGGATTCCTATTCAAGTTGCTTATAATCTGTTATGTTTCAATCATTATGATTTTACTTTATTGCATTGCATATAATTTATTAAACTTTTCGACTCAATATTTAATCATATTTTATTGTTGCTTCAGGACTTGTAATCTCAGTAGGTAGATCATTAAAACTCAAATATTAAGTATCTCCTATGATGTAGATTGTATTCCAGAACGTCTATAATTTTATAGAAATTTAAAATAAGATTTACTACATACGAGTATATTATGTTCGATATTGCCTTCTTATTGTAATGTTTAACTAGTCTGCTTATCATAATACATGAAGCACACAGCCGTTTACATTATGATGTCCCTTATTATAGTACATCATTAATAATATATTTTATAATTCATACCGACGACTTATTCTTCTGGTGCAAGCACTCAAGGTGGCCAATGCCAGGGAAAATACACTTTAAAAAGTTGATTTACGGCGAAGCTGTTCAACCAATTTTATGTTAAGTCTAATATTATTATAATGCTTACTATTTGAAGTTCATCATAATAATTATATTATATTTTAACGGTCGGACAGGAAAACACAAAAGAGTTTGTTTCGGTTATAATATATTATAGGAATTACTTTCCATGTTATTAATTTAATCCGCTGGTTAATTTTATATTTTAAGGCTTTAAGGTATTATTTTCAAATGCCGTCCCTTTCACTCTATCCATATATACCTAGTAATAAAATACCTACTGCAAAAGACAATAATTGATTGCATTTTCTATACTTTAGATATTATCGGATAAAATCAACAGACGAAGATGTGAACATTTTGTGTTAATTTGTCTGTGATATTGAATTATAACAAAGATGTAAGTCGAAGTAGAAAACGTAGACTATAGTATTTATTTTTATACATAATATCTTTTCCAAGTAAATTATAACCAAATTAAACTAGATTATAATATTATTTAAGATAATATTATGTAATTTATGTAGGACTTAGATTGTAATAAATAAACTAGCATTATTATAAAATATAATGTTTAGAAATGTAAGTTTACTTTTGTTAGAATAATTTAGATATTGTATTTCTTATTTATTTGCTAATAACCTAAATATAAATAATTTCCCAAAAGTAGTCTAGTTTTTATTTACTTTATAAATGTATAAAACATGACAAGGAATAATTTTATTGTTAATAACAATCGATAAATAATCATAGAGGATGTAACTTTAACACAACTTTAACAACACTTTTATTTAAATTAAAATTTAAATATAACTTTCTGCGTACGGCACGATCTGCAACAATATAATTTGCTTTTCTGCCATTCATAATATTAGGTATTAACTAAACTATTAGCTCCCATGGAAGTTCAGTTCTTCAGCAGATGATGACTCATCGGCGACGAGAAAAAGCTTGCGTACTTTTTTAATTACCGCAATTTGTTTTATGTAATTATATTATTACGAATGCTTTACCAAATATAAAACTGGTATACGTTAGGTAGGTATCTATTTAGATAATAAAAACAGTTTAACTGATACAAATATATTATATGTGTAATTTAATCATTACAAAAACTGGTTAAGAATTACATGAAGCTTTTTACAATAATTTCCTTAAATTATTTATTACATTAATGGTAAGATGCGGCTTAAAAGCAAAGAATGTTTGTTGGTGGCAAGTGTAAAAAAGGCTAAACAATATTCCCTTAGATATAGCTTAAACATTTCAGTTCTGATATTTAATGTAAAAAAAGTTTTCTTTACTGAGACAATATGGGCATGCCGGAAGCTATGAGAACAGTATACAATAACTTGAGCGGTCTTATAACCATGAATAGTATCATTTATGCAGTTTTTTAAGATAAAACTCCCAAGTTAGCTGCCTAAGTTTTCACTGTGACCATTATCCTATAGAAATAGGTATTAGGGAATTACAACATTTTATATTATACCGTGATATTCATGATTGAACCATATAAAACTGGGCAAGTGCGTGTCAGGCCACGCGCAAAAATGTATCAACTATTACTATGAGTATGCTATGTTAGCATAAATAGTTATATTTATGCTAACATAGCCGTGATAGTTTTCCTTGTAAATTCACCTTATAACCTATTTTTGAGAACTTTTACACTTCTCCAATTCCAACCGTTTAGCCGGCAGGTGTCCCCCACGTGACTCTAACCATAGTTAGCACTTTCAAGCCAAATATTTCGCAAACAGACCCCCAATTCTAAAACTGGTGTTGAAGAACCCATAATATTTTTGAAAGACCTTTTCAACGATATTCCACACTATACGGTACGCGACGAAAAAAAATTCACCTCACGTTACCTGTAGGGGAGGTACCCTGAAAAAAAAAGGTTATTTCAATACATATTTTATTCTACGATTCTGGAGTTTTAATAAAAATGTATATCCATGCCAAATTACAGCATTCTAGCACTAAGGATCTCGGCGCTTTCCTTAACATACATATGACATACCGAACATGACATAACATACATGACATAACGAAACTATAAGATTTCCAATTTTACTTCAGAACCGTAAAATGTGACGACAGTATGATTGATCTTATTATGTATGTAATAAAAAGTAAAGACAGTGAGATATAATAATCGTTAAATAATCTAAAGTTTAATGCACAAAAAATATTTTTACAGAGGTCTTATCAAACAAACACCGCTCAATGAAAAATCTGACTAGCCTTAATGTATATTCTGGGAAAATAGCCAATTTCTTTCTTAGTATTTTTATGATAATAGGTGACTTCTATTAACTTTCTAAAACACTTTGCTCCTCGCATAATGCCCGACTTCATTGATTTGCCATTCATAGAATTGTTATGTCTCCGAACACATAAATATTTACGCTTATCACATTAAAATATAAATATTTAATGATACAATCGTTATTTCTTGTTATAGTTATCAATACGTAAAAAAGTACTTAATATGGGAAACCAATATGCTTAAGCATTTTATAATATAATGAAATAACATGAGCTATGCAAGAAATATTTAGCGTCATTAGTCACATTTCGATACCAATCCACTTCAATCAATAACCACTTACGTGCACAGTATGCTCATTTTCTAGTTATCTGATAATGGCACTTACTAGATCATGGTACTTCTACAGTTATTGTACCTTGTTAAAACTACAATGCCTAGAATAAGGGACCTTGATCGAAATTATTCATTCCTGTCCAGACTAGTATAACGTTAATCAAATTAATAAATAGACAAGTATTACAACACAAAAAAGAAACAGTCTTGAATATATTTAAAATAAGAAATACAACGATGATTCGTTCTTATGTCTAGAGGTATAATATTTTAAATACTATTTACATTTCGCACTTACAAAAATACTGACTGTTGTAGGTGCATTCGATGTATAAAGTAACATTATGAAAAATCTTTAATAGGGCTGAAAAACAACGTTGTTAACGAAATTACGATCTGACACAAGTTGAAAATTCTTATTTCAAAAATATCAAATTGTTTGCTTTTTATATCTTTGAACTGAAAACCCTAAATGCTTGGTAATACAAATTGTTTGTCCTCTATGTCAATCCTTGAAAAATAATTCAAAAATTATACTTTAACAAATCGAATACAAATCGCTTACAATGACTGGCGTCGTTGACTTTAGTTTGACGTGTTTCATTCATTCGAATGGTTTCTTAGCACTAAGGAAACTTGACCGGCCGGCAATGCTTTAAGAGCAGCCCAAGCTTGCGTTCGTGTCAGGCCCTCCATTGACTGGCCACCGGCAGAGAGTAGCTCGGCTCCAACTAAAACTCGCCCACTTTGTGCGGCTGCTCCACCTGAAACACATTTCATTGAAAATATTATATCAGCATCATAATTATTAACTATTGCTTTTGATAAAATATGTTTAGAACTCGACCCGTATCAGCTGTAACTGATCGACTGACTAAGAACTGACTGATAAGTGGTAAATTATGGCAGAGTCAGTAGTGAACGTGGCAAACAAGAAATAATAAAATTACTGAGCTTTCTAGATTTTTTTGGTAAAAGATAGCCACAGATTACCCCTAGATAGCTGTCGTTTAAGCATTGGCCATCTGTCAAACTGCATTAGATAACCAAATCTGTTTCAAAAGAATGTTTATTAAATGAAATCTTTAAGTTAACCAACCTGCAAATAATTTCTTGATAGTAAGTGGACGATCTCCATTCGGTGAATCTCTACCGCCATCTAAGCCAAAACCTAAGCCTGCTCCGCCGCCGGCTTTTTCTAACAGCACCGTTACTATGGAGCTGGTTCCATTGTTGTCTTTATTATTATCTTTTACTTCTTCCACATGACAGTCCTTCGACTCCGCTGTAAGTAAAAATAATGATAATATTTAATTATAATATAAGTCTATTGAGTTGAGATTGAGTTGTGTTAACTTATGTTGTATTAGTGATATGTTAAAAATAATTTAATTGATAGGAGTATGTTAAGTGTGTAATAAATTTATTAAAAAAGCTTTTTAAGAATTATACGAATCTCCTCATCACTAAGAATAAAGTAATAAAATTTTACCAGTTTCAGAGCCGCATCGCGTTACATTAACAGAGTCCGGAGCTTCGTCTACAACTTCAATTACAACTTCTGACCGTTGTTCCTGTAACAATTTCGTAGAGGTTTAGAAGGTATTTAGGTTTTCAGGGTCTACCATTAAAAATTAAATTAATTCCAAATTAAATATTATAGTACCTTTAAAATAGTAACAGATTGTGCATGCGTCAGTCCCAACATAGAACTTCCATTGATGCTACGGATCTTTGCGCCACGTTTCAGCCCCGCTTTTGCTGCTATACTATCAGCCAAAACTCGATGTACCTAAGAAAAAAGTTTAGGTTAATATTGATAAATATATTCTTTCTTTATAATACATATATACAAGAGATTATATTTTTGCATTAATTACATAATTTAAATATATTATTACTCACTGTTACATCCTTCGCTTCACAATCAATTCCTCCAGCTAAAATAAGTCCCACACCGGTGCCTGCTCCTCTTTTAAGTTTAATAATTTGTGTCGCCACTTTTAAGTCTGCCACTGGATCTTTATGCTTTTTTTCGTTAACTGTTGCTGAATAATCTTTAGTGATTCCGTTGGACTTATGGTTGTCTAATTTATCTTTATGTTTGTTATTAGTGTTAGATAATAAATCTTTTTTATTTGTCGATATAATTTCTGTTATGTTATATTGTACATTACTTTTGTCAACCAAGGGCATTTTATTGTAATTTGTTTTGAATGTATCAAGCCCAGCTTTACTCATTTCTTTGATAATTTTATCTTTAATGAAATTTGGTGCATCTTCAACTTTTATAGGATCTGTTTCATTTTGTTTATTTTTGCTTGAGTTACTCGAATTCCTTTTCAATCGTGTATTTTTGTACTCAGTTTTTCGCTGTCGAATGTTTACGTCATTGTCAGAGTCAGAATCAGAATCCGCGATTACTTTATTACGTCGCCTGATATCGCCTTTATTTGCTATAGCACTCACCGAAGATGTGAGTGTAGAAAGGCGTTCAGGCGTTTTATGTGTTGGACTGGGCGTTCTGTCATAAGACTCATGTGAGAATTTAGTTTCAACAACAGGTGATTTTAGCTTCATATCTCTGCCACTTCTACATTTAGCAGAAGCTAAAATATTTCTCCTATTTATAGTATCAATATTGTAGGTTCTTGAAACTTTTCTCTTATCGGAGTCAGTAACAGAACTTTCTAAAGAGCTACAGCTTGCTTGTGAACCAGATGTAGCTGCAGAACCCGCCGAAGAGCTAAGAGATATATTTGTGTCTGAAGATACTGATCTGCATACATTGCGTTTGATATAATCTTCACCATTTTTTTCTGATGTCGATGTTTTATTAGCAATGTTGTTTTTAATCACAGAATAGGATGCATAGTGTGGTATTCTAGGGGACATGCGAGAATTGTCAGATTCTACATTATCAATGTTTTGCATAGGTGATGAAGCTGATGATCTATAACTGGATTGTGTTGAGCTCATTGCAGAGTCATTATCGCTGTCTACTACATCAGTTGCTGTACAAATTTTAATTTCCACATTTTTGTATTCATGTATGTCACTTAGCATTTTTTTGTTTAGTTGTTTCATAGTATTAGTGTTCGACAATAGTGATTTCGATGTGTCTAACGAATTCCTCAATGATGTCGATAATAGAGACTTATTGTTCATTTTGTTAAGTGTATCTATTTTATCTGTTAATTTCCGCTCGGGTGTAGATTCCTTAGAGAAAGATGGTGAATACACTTGTAATGATTTCCTTTTGAAAGCTGGTGAATATTTAGGTATATTATTAGTAACAAAAGTAGTTTTCCATTTTGTATCATGCAAAACTATTGGTTTAGCTATACTATTGGTCTTGCTTTCTTTTTTGGCAACATTATTGTGATTGAATTTTTGAAGGAAAGTTTTTGATATAGAATCTTGAACCTTAATTTCAGGTAAATCAACAATAGGCGCTTGTACTTCTGGAATCACTAATCCTCGTAACTTTGACATAGATTTTTTTCGTTGTTCTATCAAATATTCCAAATTGGATTTGTGTGTAGAAATATTCTTGTTGCCATTGTCATCACTAACACTACGAGCGTGGTATGTAGTTCGAGCGAAAGATGGATCAGTATACGAAGGTAAAGTTGTAGTACTGCCGTAAAATAAGGGTTTATTTGTTATATCCGGTTTTAAATATCGTTCCGTCTTGTTATCTGTTATTCTATGTTGTAACGCCCCAAGCACTTCTGGTCTTTCCAAATGTCTTTTAAAGGAACGAGGCGTTTCATCAAGATTATCTTGCGATTTTGTCAAGCGTCTGTCTAAAGATGACACATCTGGATAACTGTTAATGTACGGAGTAGTACTTTTCCTAAGAGTAGAATGGGTTCTAGTTGGTAGCGTTCCGCATTTATCCAAACGGTCTGAAGAAGATGTTACGTCAGTTGAAAACATAGCAATTTTATCCTTAACGCTTGCTTCGCTTCTTGCATCTTGAGTTCTTGATGTGTATGAGTATCGAGGACGAGAAGTATTAAGCCAACTGGAAGACAATCTTGGTGGCAAACGCGAAGGCAAGTCTGGAGTCTTCTCAATAGCATCTGAAGGAGTTTCCACGCCGTCTGGTGGTTGTCTAGGACACGTTGGTAGTGGGGTTTCATCGTTGGATAGGCTCTTATCCTCAACATCGCTCTTATTTACCCGATCTGAAAATAAACAAGAACTTTCATGAAGTTTTGTAAAATTTGTATAATTTTAACCCTTTCATGTATGACTATGACATGATCGAAAACACCTTATATGCAGTTGTTTTATCTTATTAACTGGCTGCTCACCAATATTCGTTACACTATAGGCGTCACCGACGCATTAGCGGATAGTAAGAAAGCGGTAAAACCACTTGTTAACAGGCTCTACAAATTTATCAATACTGGTATTAACCTGTTATTATCATTATAGTAACCTTACACGTTGAATGAAACGAAAAGAAAAGGAGAATTTTACACTAAACTTGTCTAATTAAACTATTTTATTAGTTGGTGGTTTTGTTTACGCAAACAATATAGACAGTTCGTGCTGAGACGACATGAATCACTACATATCCTATTACAGTTGACCAACGTATTAGCTAAGATGATGCGTCATATATTCTGTAACAATTTAATCGACATCAAATCACAATTTAGTTGAAGTGCACCTTATATCATATTTAAATAGTCAAGATGTTTTTAGATAATATGATGATTCAGAATATCTCAATATTTGAGTGTACCTACTATCGTTAGGCGATAATTTTCATATACGATGAACTGACTCCTTGCTCAATTTTTGTAAGTCTAAATGTTTATTGATATTTAAATACTTTAATCACACGAATCTAACATTTGAAAGAGCTTATGAGGTTTTAAATTACTTTCGACTATTTTTTGTAACTATTTGGATACCATATAAATTATGGACGAGACATAATAGGTCATTAAATAATAGTAAGAGATGTATGCTATTGAAAGATAATAGAAATATCCATCATGTCTACGAACGAGTAGTGACGACATAATAGAAAAATATTATTTCCTTGAATACCTTCTTTTTCTTCCTTTATGGGATGCAGACAACGAGAATGTCTTATTTTTACAATCCTAACTAATTTTGTATCTAACACCATCACATTATCCCTATACATCACTTTAAGCACTTAATTCATGAATTTAATTAATAAAATAATCAATAATAATATACTGTTAACACCATAACGATACGTACGCAAATACATAAGTTGTAGAATTATACGCGTGCATACTAGGCACACTTCGGCATATTTACACAAGTGTTAAAGGCCGCTGAAATTCAGTAACGTTGTTTTCTCTTTTGATTGTATTGTCACTTATTTGGAACAAAGGCATTGACTAAATTTACTCAGTTGCGAAAATTTTGTGAGGACACCTCACACGACATTCGACATAAGCGGCATATCACCCGATCTAGACTAGAGGACACTCATATCTTACAACAGTTACAACACTAACCGCAGTGACTAAGTGTATTTCCTAAGAAAATACTTCTGCGTCAAAATCATGTACGTATTCTAAATGAGCAAAATAATCACTAAAAGCGATTGTACACGTATTAAATTTAATAATGTTGATATGAATTTCAATTCCAAACGGAAATACAAACATTTTATGGAAATTCACCGGAGTGTGTGTATTATCGATAGATGATAATTTGCTAGTGGTACACGATGTACCTACTTCTTCTAGGTCCATGCCGTTTACAAAACCTTGGTGATTCAGCTTTTGATGTCTGTTTGGATAATTTTCAATGATAAGTTATTCTTCAAAGCCTAGATCCACTTCAACCCTTAATTCTGGAATAGGGCAGTTTTTGTTGGACTATACTATTTCTCGAGGTGGAAACTTTCATAGTCTGTTTAACAACTTCGGACGCGGTCAAGAGTTAGATAAGTGACCATTTGAGAGAAAATTTCATAAGCACTTCTATTCGTTGGTTTCTATGTCTCGTTTGTTACAACATTAGTAGTTAAGCCAAGTCGGAGGACTTCAACTTACAACCATTATCATTATTATCTACCACAATGTGTGGGTGAATATGAGTCTTCCTAGGCTTCTCCAATTATTAGAACCAATGATCCAGTAATGATTTGTTGGTTACCACTATTGAGTTGAAACATTTGGCCAAATTTCAGTTGGCCATAGTTACTAGCCTTGAAGAAAATTTGATTTTGGCAGGTAGGTACATCATAATTATCCTATAGGTCGTAGTGATTGCGTAATTGGTTATGCTAACTACGATAAACGTCATACGATTTCATATCTGACGTAATGTTAGTACTGCTCATCAGCTTATTTACAACAAAGTTCTGTTCGTTCCTCTATCAAAAGGCTGCCTGGTGATATGACTATAACTGGTGTAGGTATACGTACAAATAAAGTTTAAGAGTCAAAATTTTTAAATTTATGGTCCACTACCCTAAATTTAAAACTTGGCTGTAACAAAATTATTTGAAACTTGCTTAACGCTAGATCCTAAGGAAATCAATGAAAGCTGAGATCCTGCTGTAACTAAAGTACCGGTGCCTTAATCTAGGTACCTTCGACTAGTCCCACATTCCCTCACCGTTACCCACATAGGTAATTGTATTATGAATGGAACTTATTATGAACTTTGCCTAGGTAAGGTAGGAAGTTAGGAACCTATTAAGTTAATTTTCGTAACCTAACGTTATTCATGACAATAATATAATTATTATTGTTCAATCGGATCCAAAACGTATAGATAGATATGAAATTTGTGTAATTAAATCATTATATCCAAGACCATCGTTGTTCTGTAACCATTACCTAGTCCAGTACAAAGCATCCTGAAAACCGAACATGAATATTAGACTGAGGTCAGAGACCAAATTACAGATGACTGAGAGACGAAATCAGGGACAAAAATAACTTCCACATAGTCCTAATTATTCAGAATGTTTTCCTACTTATTTACATATTGATGTAACTAATATGGAAACCAACCAACGTCCAATGAATTTAATTTTAATTAGGTGTTTATTTTCTAATTTCGTGAAGCTTTTAAAACTTGTATTATGAGGCTAATAGCGATTACCACCGGCGGCATGGCATAACTACAATATGTGGTAGGTACCGAAAAAAGTCTAATAAGAATCCAATAAGTAACGTAAATCCATATTTTTGTAACACCTTTTCTAAATGATAATTTTATTGTAAATATTATTAACATAATTAAATAAAGTGTTACAATGATTTATTTTGTGTAAAGAGTAATACAGACCGTGGAGTGATATTGAGCGCCTTGGTAATCTCCTCATGTCCAACATTGTCAAAATTTACATAAACACTAGCCGAAAGTTATTTGAACCGATTCATAACATTACACTTTCGTTCACGAAACCCGTTTAAACTTGTCGTTCATTCATGAAAAATTTACTTTCATCGAGTTGGGAAAAACACACACAAAACAATGGTTTTACAAAGTGCGATTCACTTGACTCGTTCGTGACGTCACTGGATGAGACAATGAAAGATACAATTGTGTTTTAAATGCGGAAGTTCGTTGGATTCAAAATAACAATTATTTAGCATAGGGCGATGCGCGGTGCGCGGAGCGTTATGCGTGCGATCTGCGATGTTACGATGTGCGCCCACGGCGGCGCGGTGGCGGCGCGGCGGCGCGGCGTCAACATTCGGACTCGGAGCGGCGAACGCAGACCCGCCGCGGCGGAACGCGATGCACTGAGTGGCCGCGGACTTGCAGAAATTTGCAGCGTCGCCGCCCTTGACGGGGGCGTTGCTCCGGGCCAGGGACGGACGCTGCGCACGCGACTCCCCCGCAACCCTCTCGGTGCGAACTTCTTTTTCTTCGGATCTAGCTTTTCTACAAAATAATGGCCTTGATTTGCGTATACCGCACGGATCGGAATACTAGATGCCATCTGCTAAATCGATTGTGATATAAAATTTTAGTGACGTACTTTTTCCAGCACTCCGCGCATTTTATTTCCACAAACAAAATTTTCTATTACAAATGTAGGCATTTGACCTGGAACATCGTGCCTTCACCTCTGTAACCGAGATCAAGATATTTTTACACCGATCGCACTAGGCATCGATCTGTAGATAGGCTATTTTTAGTGCGAAGGCGCTGGAGGGCGGCGACCGTGAGCTCTAGCATGGCAGACGGCGCTCGCGCACCGCAGATGTCAGGGTCGTGGCGCCCCTTGCACGATGTTCTGTTGATAGTAGATTTTAATGGTCGGTTGACGGAGTGATATAGATTGAAAAATTGTGAAACTTTCCGTCCGTGCTTTCTTTTCGTTTGGTCGAGCGAAGAGCGAGCGGCGCGGAATGTACGAGATGACGTCGCGGCGGTCGCGGAGGCTGGAATGCTGCCGGGCCCTCCGCCGCCCCTCGCAATCCGGACGCGGCCTTTAAACCGCTCCGACGTGTTCGCAGAGTTGTTTGCACATTTTTTTACATTCTTGTCCCTTATTAAAACCTCTTTTAGCCGTCACAGTAGGGCTCTAGGCGTAGAATGGAAACTTCTTGCGAGAGTAATAATCGGTTAAATTTTTTCCTATAGGAACTTCTCTGTACATAGAACGTTGGCAGTAACTGATCAAAGTAACGTTGAAAAGGGTAATAACAAACCGTTTTAAATTGTTTCCTTACAATTTTCGCATGTGAATGAAGTAATATAAATTGATAGTTACTAACACAAAAGGTCTGGAGGTTAAGTAATCTCCGATTACGAAGAGACTCATAAAACTAAGAATGAAGAACGAAGCTATGAAATGGATAAGTAAAAGAAAGCGCAATCGATTTCACTTTCAAAACTAAATTAACTTTCTCCAGTGACATGTATTATGCAATATGAACAAGATAAAACATAACCGCAACATTCATATCTTACGATTTAAATCTAAAGGTCGTCGGGCTAAATCGATACACCTCAAACTATTATTAAGCTTATATATCTCTAACGATCAAGCCAAACAAATTTATCAGTAATCGTTACCAAGAAAATCAGAGTTCATTAAAAATGTAACAAGACGAGAGGATGAATGAAGGCAAGGACAATAAAGAATAAAAAAGTTTTGTACGAAACCACTTTTTCTTCGTCCGCTTCATACAGCTTGAATGATTTCAAGTGAAGTAAAAGGCATTATATCTGTAAGTATAAGTTGCATTCTCGTATATTCACATCAGAAAAAATGTATTAACGACGGTATGCCAGCTACTGAAATCGGTTACGTCCTGGAATTCATCAGTCCAGGTTCATACAAAACGTTATAAGGCGTATGTTAAGGCTGAGCTCCAAATTGTGACTCTATTCTCTTGGTAGTAGAACACAACCTTGCTGGAATTGTATTTTATTGAAGCGCTTTTTCTCATGTTCTTAAAAAGAATTCTGAGATTTCAAATTTAAATGGCAAGCGGATAAAAATCTAAATATTTTGTTTCTCGTTGGGTTCCGGCACGACTGGACTTTTAATTCCAGAGGACCTTTAATCATTCTTTCCATGAAATCATTAACTGGATTATAATAAAGGATTCTGGGGTACGAGCTACATGATGGTAAGCAGCCATCATCTATGTTAATTTTTCATCTCAATACAAAGGGTATCAGCGATTCGCTTCAAGTCAAGAAGAAAGCAGTAAACCAAGTTAGCTTTGCTGCAATGTAAATACGTAAAAAGATGTTTTGGTCCAGTTTTACAATCTATGTAGCTCATATGTCCGCCAAACCATACCATTGCCTAATTTGATTAAATAATGGAGATTGGTTTTAACGTAGGAAGGGACCTTACTTTCAAATCCTACAATCCTAAGGATCTAAAGTTCACTCACACTGAACACTAAAAATACATCAATCAATAAGAAGACAGCTTTTTGAAACCATATATTATGAAAGAAAGAAAGAAAGAAAGAAAGAAAGAAAGAACATTTATTCCATCATAAGGATAGCAACAACGTTAAATAATACAATTTGTAGTAAAGTTTATTTGTTTGAATTCGGAGTTGCAGCTACCTAAATGACAGAAACGGGTCGCACTCAGAAAATGGCGAAGTAAGTAGGTATACTCACTACGTCCTCTGATATTTCAGTGCGCCCGTTTATCGCGCGTAGATCAGCAGCGGCGCAACGGTACATATTCAGTTATTAATCCGACTGCAATTTCGAAGTCAATGCAATTATGATAAAATGCGACATAATATCACTTAATACATAACAAATAACAAACATAATACAAGTAAAGCGAGTTGACACTTAACTTTAACTACAATTCAATAGTTATCAAAATTGAAATAACATAACAAAGCTAAACAGATCGGTTTAAAAGATGAAAACAAGAAGAAAAAAGAAAAAAGACAACGTTTATTATCCAATACAGGCGAGAACGAAGCGAGAAGAAACTTGCAAAATATCTGTAAGTCGGCTATACCATACAAGTAAGTGCAATTTAAAACGTTTTAAATATTACTGAACAAGTAAATAACAACTACCCCGGTGTGTGTGTGCGTGTGTGTGTGTGTATTGTGTGAGTGTGTTGTGTTTGTGGGTGTGTGAGAGACAGAGAGAGAGTGAGTGTTTGTGTGAATGAGTAAGTGTGTGTGCGCGCGTGTGCATGCTTGTGTGTGTGTGTGTGTGTGTGTGTGTGTGTGCTAAAGCGATTTCTGCAGGTTTAATAGGTGTATTTTATACTTGACTTTAAAACTTGTAACCGTTTTCAGGCTGCGTAAAGGTGGGGGCAAGTTGTTCCAGCACTTGGTGGCGTTATACTTGAAACTACCACGGAATGCTGCAGTGCTGTATCTGGGGTATATTAATTTGAAGAAAGAGGATCTGGGCGCGTGTCGAACGTTGCAATTTTTGGACCATTTCAACTTATTATATAAGTATGGTGGACATTTATCCATGACAATACCAAATAATAATGAAGCAAAATGCAACTGTCGGCGTAAATTCATTTTTAAAATATTTGCGTCATTTATATAAGGGCTAACATGGGCTCTGGGTGGTATGTCAAAGGTGTATCTTGCACATGCGTTCTGTACTCGCTGGATTAAGTTTTGCGAACGCTGCCAATGAAAGCTGCCAAAGGTATGTCTGAAATAATGGTATGCCAGAGAGAGGTTGCATTGAAACAATTATTGTCAACTGTCACAAAGTGGAATTTAAATGCCGTTGGAGTAATGAATGCCCATGCCGCTGATGCAGCATTACCAGTGCAAAGAATCGTCAATCACTTTCAATCATAAAATTGAAGTGGTGACATGTAGCTGAACAATGAAAGCAGACGGGCAGGTCGCCGTCGTTACATTAATGGACATGCAGTGGAATTCCAACCGCCTTACTTTCCACGCGGCATATTTGTCAGTATCCTTTGTGATCGGAACGACTTCGAGATAAAGCACATTCATTTCGATACGTATGCAATTATTGAGGGCTTTGAATGCAGGAAATTATTTTAACGGCCGTTTTGGATATTCTATTCCATTCATAACCCTCAAGTCAGTTCCCCAGCAAATGTCAAAAATTCACATTATACTAATACTTTGCCTACTGAGTTATCCAGAGATGGATAAATATAATTGAAAACAAGCGTAAGTCAATGAAGAATCATCTTACGTCAATAACCCATAGTCACAGTTAGTAATCGCTGCTGCTTTGATATTGATACCACCAAAGTTACCCATGCCTTCCTGCAGATGCTACCTGTTGACCATCCTTAATAAAATACTGTTAAGTTGACTGTCAGACAACAGTCTAGACCAGAGGACCAGAAGCTTGAAATTTTGTGCAGAGATTATTTATTTTCGGAGTATTAAGAAAGGATTTTGTAAACTCATCTCCTTACAGGGCATAACGCTGCCTGGGGAGAGGGGGTCAAAACTTAAATTTGTCTTAACTAATATTATAATAATAAATAAGTTTTGATTTTTTGTGTGTTTGTTCGTATTGGATAAACTTAAAGAGTACTGGACCGATTTCAAAAATTCTTTCAAAAATCGGATGCTCTGTAGCTTTCGAGTAACATGGGCTATATAAGTACCTAATAGTAGTATCGTAAACCGAAACAAATCGAGGGCTATTACTATTAATCATTATTATTATTATTAATCAAAATCAAAATCTTTTATTCATATAGGTATCACTGATACACTTATGCACGTCATTTTTTAATCTACCAGCTTTTCGGAAAGGTGCTTTGTCAAGGAGGAGAAGAAAAGCCGAAAGAAACTCCTCAGCACATCTTTTAAAATCATGAAAGTTTACATAATATTAAGTTTCATATAAACCGATATCTAAATCCTTTAGCCAAACGCAACAGGAACTGCATTACGCCATGTGCAAGGAATGAACAGGTGCGCCAAACGGACGGCGCGCCGCAAGGTGCACTTTCACGGTTCCAACACGCAAAAGCTCACACATTACATAACAATATACATATAAACAGAATGCATTCAAATTAAAATTCTTTGCGTTATTGCGTTGACTGTTAAGTAAGTATAAAAACAGGATCTGTTATAGACATTACGAAATATAGGTACAACAGATAACCGCCTATTCAGTTTTTTACATTCCTATGTTTCTTAATATTAGGTATTTATGTCATTTCACGTTAAATAACTTCTTCAAGAGATGACCCTTCCACGTTATTCTAATTACACCATAGATGATATTGCATACTAACAAGTCGATATGGTACCTATTGTCCTCTCTGACCAGAAGGTAGTAATGGTACAAAAACTACTGCTCACTCAACCTTACCAAAAATTTCACTGATATGGTTTCCGTTTTCATGGAAATGTCTTGATATTTTTATAAGTTTGCATAAGGCTTCATTAATTTTATAATAACACGTGCAGATACCAGCTGTTGTTTACCAAATGAAGGTCATATTTAGCCGTAGGTAGAAGTATTATTTATCACAAACAAAATTAGTATTTGTATTCACATTTATACGGGAAAGACTAAATTATAAGTTTTATAAGAATTAATAAATAATTTACCAACTATTTACTGTAATATTTTTTACTTACCATCCCAAAAGTTACCCTCGAAGGATGATTTGCGCTGAATCTTTTCAGTTTCGATGGTCGATTTTCTGGAATTGGACAAAACAACTTATTAGACTCAAAAGTCAAAATGTATATTTCATTTATACTCGTTTTAGTTCAGGACGCAGAGAACTGAATTAATTTAATCTTTATTGAAAGTTCCATCCAAAATTTGTTTTTCGCACCATATCTATACTAGGTAGGTATATGAATGTTATAATTTAATGCTAAATCGGTAACAGTAGCATAAAAACTCGCGTATTTAATTATACCTACTTGTATACTCTGAGCTATTATTGCTATTATTTAATAATATCAAATTGTAAATTAACAACAAAAATAATAGTCCAGCACAGCAAACCTAAGTGCGCTCTACCCTTTGATATGAACTGTCCAAAGTCTAAAATATAGCTCTAAAAGGTCAGCGAGCTGAAGTCGCAATGGGCTGGTGACCTCTGTCGTAGGATCGACAAACGTTGCACCAAACAGGTTCCAGAGGGGGGCGCATTTAGGCAAACAACGCAGGACGCTTCTAAGCCAGCTAATGGCGTACGATTTGCACAAGGCAACGGGAATAACGAATAAAATAAAACAAAAAAATATGGAAGTGGACGCAGTCGAAGAAATATCTGTGAGTATTTAGTTTAGTTAATTAACATTATACATATAATTCCTGACTAAAAATAACCGACTTCAAAATTAGGGATAACTCAAAAACTGCTCCTCAAATCTCGCTCAAATTTGAGTGGGACCACATAACAAGCACCAGCTTTCGATTAAATAATCATAAAAATCGGTTCACCCAGTCGAAAGTTCTGAGATAACAAACATAAAAAAAAATACAGTCGAATTGAATACCTCCTCCTTTTTTGAAGTCCGTTAAAAAGTTGTTTAAAACATTATCCCCTCTCGTTTAGATCAATTTTGATACCTACATAATCGTCAAGTTATATGGGTTTTACGGGTCATTTAGTTACCAGCAGATTCCAAAAAAGTAAAGTTAACCAATCTGTACTGTGTCCGCATGGACGACCCACCTTGGCCTTAATCCATCCTACAGCGGCTATTGCAGAGTTCATCGTAATTTGGTAGAGAACGTTAAATGGATAAATAATGATAAAAAATCCGTAGCACATTTAAAGTAAACTTTCTCTCACCTACATACTCAAAGCCGTGCACTAAACAACAAATTGAGTATTGCCTTTGTGTAAGGGTGAAGCACGTGTCAAATATTTTCCAAACAGCACGTACTTCTTGAGAATTTTACTATTGTATCAAAGTTCATATCAAATCAAAATGAACATCTATTTAAAATTAAATTATTTACAGCTAAATGCGTACTAGGTACAGTCACCTGCAGAGAAAAGTAACCCATCTTTTACTGTGTGTTTATAAGCAGATGGGTTACTTTTCTTTGCAGGTAACTGTACCAGGTCACAGCTATGACCACAACTAGAACCTAGGTACATACTCGTAGTATGGCTTCTAAATCCTTTCTGAAGAGACAGCATAACTCAAATTTTTGTACAGTGAACAATTTATCAGCCAATCATGATGATAGATAGTATCAGTGTATGTGGCAGAATTCTGTAGAGTGTAGACTGTCTAATCGTTTAAATAACAGAATCTCTTTCAGAAAAAGGATTTCAGTAATTGATAGATGGAATTCGATTTAAACTGAATATCTAAAGTAAGAAAATAAACTATAGACAGTAGACACATTTATTAATCTTGTCTATGTTCAAAATTATACAGTCGCTATGAAATAAGATTAAAGGAATCACACGAACCACATAATTAACATCACAGGAAATGATTAAAACCTGAACATTAATATAACATCGGAATCAGTTACGAATGTAGAGCTACAGGTGTTCACTTCATTTAATTCTCGAACATGGGACGTCTCGTTTTATTAAGCAAAAACATATTAATGTCATCGTTATTCGAGTCTCGAATATATTTGTTATCGGTGATAAAAAGTCAAAGCACCTTGACTTTCCGAATTCGGCTTATAAAAACTTTTGGCCAGTTTAATAACGTATCCGATTAGTCGTATGTCGTTATACCATTCGATTAACGATGTAGACGAACTCTATAGATCTATAGTTAACAATGGAGTGTGCAATAAAAATATTGTTATTAATCTCGTCACAGTAGATGGTTAATTAGCTACGATTTATAAGTAGTTCATTTGTAATTTGTACATCATGATCTTTGTATCATGAGATTGAAAAAATACATTTTCAATTTAACTTATTGCAGCCTTTTATTATCAAATATTTGTATAATATGCCTTGAATAAATAATTATTGTTTTCATTGACTGATATAATTAATAATATTTAAGGACAACATTTGATAACACACAATTAAAAATATTAAAATATAACAACCAGTCTGATAGTTTAAATATTTATGTGATAATTTTGTTTATTGCAGAAAGTTAAAACTCCACTATTAGAATCACAGGCCATTAACTATCGTCATCGAAATGTCAAGGTCCGCAAGTAACTGCCGACGTGTAGATTCAGAATGTCAGCGGACTTCGAAGCCTGAATACCAAACCGCTATTGACTTACCACAATACGGGCTATATATTCCAATTTTATGCAGACTGAAAATTTAAAGTCTTTCTGCAAATGTATATTTGCGAGCGTATGCGTTACTGTTAAGACAAAGCTAATGGTCGTATTTGTAACGGTGTTCGTCTTTAGAATATCATACTTAGTCTAAACACTGTTCAAGTTGACAGCCCATCTTAAAATACTACTTACTACATATTTTTTAAATACAAGTTCCTATATGTTCCTCTACGTATAGTCAATATATGCAAAAAAAGAATTACTTCAGGTATAGCGATTTTATTATGAAATTTGACAGCTACCTTTGAGTGATTCGAGTCTAAAGATGTCATCAAAAAAACTGAACCTCGCAATATATTAACCACGGAACACAGACACCAAGTATGAACCAACCACCAATGCAATGCCTTTCACAGTGCATTTTCCAAGAATTATGTAATGTCACTAATTTCAGTAAATCCTATCGCTTCGAATATCTATTTAATTATTATTATTATTAGGTATTCTGTGTTGTAAACGCAATATAGGTATCTCATAGTGTCGCGGGTGGCATAAACGACACATAGTAACACATCACAATAACAACCATGACCCGCGTACAAATATTTATCTGTCACATAAAATATATCTGCCCCGCCTGGAAATCGAACCCAGGACCCCTCGCTTCGTAGGCAGGTTCGCTACCAACTATGTACCCTAGTTGGTCTTCAAAATTGGCTGTTTTTGGATCTGTTCGTTCGTTCGTCAGAATCAATCCAATCAAGAATATGTGTCCATTACCACAAAATCGCGCCAATTCTCATTAATGTAGGTAATATTGTTGTACATAGTGCATAAACAAGGTACATGATATGTCACGTATCTTCTTCCAAAGTACAATGTGCGTACCCAAGTAATAAATGATGTAGCCAAATAAAGCATGACTAATGAAGTGCTTAAACGACCTAAAATATAAACGACATGTCGCTCAGTAAGAGCTACAAAAACCACGCTTTCGTTTACAACGACAAGGATAATCTAATGCACATAGTAATAAGGATCAGACCGAGTTGCTAAAGCCAGAATGTTAGAACGTGGCCTTCTCTTATGTCAACCGCAATATAATTTCACGATACGTACCTACCTACTTTGTGTTTTTAAAACACGGACACGAGAAGCGAGTTGGTATCATTCTAAGTTTGATTTATGTTTGGTCAAAATTTTAAAAATATTAAAAATACAATTGTAGTAAAAAAAATCGCATTGAGATTTTTTATTCATATTGTTTAAACGTGGTTTTGATGCTATGCGGTAGTAAGCAGGTACAGGTTACCTGTATAAAAGTATGCTATATATAAAACAATGATTGTAAAATTGATGTTGTGATCACCTTTAAAACAAGTCGGCGCACATAATTATAGGTAAACAAAAAAAAATACATTAGATGTCTGAAACAAGGGAAAAGGACTAAATATTGCCGACCAAGAATGAAGCTATTCCTAAGTAAATGTCGTTTCCTTATTATTATAATTCGTCGTCGTCGACGTCACCTGGGTTAAACAATGATCTAATAAACACCACTGCATCACATTGGTTACCGCTGTCATAATTATTTTTGTCGCGTATAATAACAATATTACCACTAGAGATGATGTTTTGAGCACACGTGCTTCGGAGAGAGGATGCCATGAATTGATCCAAACTTCCAAAGTGAGCCTCGGATACCTAAGAGCCTGCGCAGACAGAAAAATTTCAACCGTTCTGAGTTCTTCGTTCTGCGTTCCGCGTTCTTCGTTCGGGTTCTAAATTTAATTCTGTTGATGACTTAGGGCATCATGAGAACTTTCTATAGGGGGAATGGCAACTAACAACCAATGACACTATGCAAAGCCGTCAAAATAAATCTGCAACTGCATGCCAGCAAATGGACATCGATCTAAAAAAACTTGTAGGTCTCTAGTCTACCTCTATGTGCTTGTTCACACTGAACGCGCCCGGTGGCAATACTCTACATCTACTAGATACATATATCTACAATATAGTAAGTAGGTACCCACTTTACAATAAGGATAAAAGCAAATCGAGTCGCGAAAGTCAGAATCAGAATGTCGGAACGTGGCCTAACCTAGGTTAACCGCGTCGTGATGCACCCCGCGCCCGCGCCCCTCCCCCCGCCCGCACCCGCCGGGGAACCTTCACGCTAATATTCAGTTACATCGATACTCTTGTAGATCACTGCGTAAGTTCAAGTGAAAGCAACCTGTTCATACACGTACTTGTATTACCTCCATCAAAATAAAATTGTGATATCCGCTACGCATAATTTGAAAAGCTGTTTAAGTAGAAAATGAAATGTGTTATGAGAAATTAAGAACTACTTACATTTATATTTACATTTATAAGGCTGAAAATAACATAACTAGGCTTTTATTATTTGGGATGGAGTAGGCTACTAAATAATTTGGGCGTACGACCGGGCGTAGGCCAAAGTCCTGCTAGTAAGCCAGCCAATTTTTCAGACCCTTGTTGTCCCGCTGCGTGGTTTCCTTTCAGTAAATAGACTTAACTTTGAAACATAAGCTCAAGTACTAACGAGAATGTACGAAATTAAGTACTAAGAACAACTAAATACTGGAGAAAAAAATTTCTAAAAGCGGAAAAACGAAGATCTTGTGATAGAAGGAAAGAAAAATAACGAATAAATTATAACTAATAGTAAACTACAGGTATAACAGGTAATAAGTATTTGGAAATTGGAATTTTGTTCCTAATTCAGCGCACAACATTGCAGAGGCAAGTTCTATAACAGGTAAAAAATTACAAAATGTGAATTTCCCTAACTAAAAGTACTAAATCCACTGATTCGATATTTTCTTAACATTGTGAATTAATTTATTTAAAACGAATTTTACGAAAACCAGTACAGTTTTATTTTTTTATTTTTTTTATTACTGCACAAAAGGCGGTGAGTGTATGTAATACAACAGTAAAACAACATTAACACATTAACAGGAAAACCGTTCCAGTCTTATCGCATAAATGCAATTGCATTTACCGAAATCGAATGTATAATAGGTACACTACCTACCAATTTATAAGTATCAAGTTAGATACATGTAAGTTATGTTATAGATTATGCTTATTTTTAATAAAATTATACTATCGTTCTACTTTTCTTATTATCGACACGACTAAATTGATTATGATTCAGGTTCCAGCATTGTGTAATAAATTAATAATTAGTATCGATTTAGTTAGTTTAGTATCGAAAAAGTAAATAATACCCAAGCAAAACTAATTTTGGTGGCCAGTCTTTTTATTAGTACTTTATTATTATACTTTATAATAACTGTTCAAGGTAGAGATCGATTTGTGATTTCCTGTTAGTTATAAATCAAGATAGGAGTACAATGGTCTGATGACAATCATAATTCATTGTAGCACTGGACATAGTGGATGTACCTACCTAGATAATCCCGTTAATTTTATACCTATTAGGTTAATATTTTCTATTAAGCAGTACGCAGGTATTAACTAAGTAATAGGTGTCTCACATAAGTCCATAAGAGTACCTTCCTATAAATAATATTAACGTTATTTTATAGTTTTATAGATGTGCTGTCAGAATTTCACCTTATTACTTTATATCTATTATCACAGTTCCACAGACATGAAAGAATTTCAAAGTGCGTACCTATGTTCTTTTGGTCTAAGTTTCCATATACTGACACATAAAAGGTCAAGGTAACATGACTTCTTTCTAGTCAAAAGTTGAAAAGCTTTAATTACATAATTATTAAAATGTTCACGTCAGTTTTAATACAAAATTTGGAACATTTTAATGATATTAACACAAATGTGAGGTATTTGCAAACTACTATCGAGCTTCAAGAACTACACGAATTCTTAGTTTCAAATGTCAATTTGTTTGCATTGCAATTTATTATTTATTTTTATCAATTTGTTTGCATTGCTATTTATTATTTATTTTTATGGAAATAGCCGGCAAACGAGCTGACGATCCACCTTCTGGTAAGTGGTTATCGTCGCCGATGAACATAAGCAACACCAAAGGCATCACTGATGCGTTGCCGGCCAAGAAAGAGAGAAGAAAAAGATAGAAAGAACTAGCTCTCAAGCTCCTAGCCGGAACACGACAAGTCGTTTAGCGGCTGACTCATGCTCAAGGGTGGTAGCTATCCAGGCGAACCCCATGGAGGAATAATAATAGTAATAATGGTATTGATTAACAATTGAAATCAATTTTGCCACTATAATCCCTTCGAGGGGCTCTACCACCAGCGGGCCGGATTTAGTCGCTTTTTACGACACCCATCCGGCGTGGCATTGGGGTTAGTATTCTAAGCTGCCCCAATACGGCAAAAAATCCATAATCAGTGATAACCTTTATAAATTAAGTCTACAAACATCTGGGTTACAAAATATACACCTATTGATTCAATTAATATAAAATTTAAATATAAAATTTTGCAGCCAGCCAAGAATTTCATTTTTTGATCACTTAAATAATCAAATCCTATAATATAAGGGACATAAGGTATACGATTTTTAGAAAGATAATTTAGGAAAAAAGAACGCTTTCTCCCAACGCTTTTCTTTGCTTGCTTCCACCATTTTGTACATTATATAAACTCTATAAAACGCTCTGCAAATGGCTTAATTATACAGGGATTTCTTATTTATTGTACCGTGAGTTAAAATATGTATATCATTATTAAAATTTGGGTTTAATGAACTCAAATATTTATTTTAATTCGAAACATGAGCCCGTTGCACTGGTTGCAAAGCAGATAATACCTGTATTAGATATGTTGGTATTAGTATTATACCTGTATTAGTTATCAGTAGTAGTAGTATACGTAATTCAGTAAGTATCAGAATATTTTTCAATTTGTTATTAACCCAGCAACGTCCACAACGTTAGTAAAACCTTGTGTAACTTTCGCACAAAAGACTTGCAAACCCGTTCAGCCCAGTCTTGGCTCCTAGATGGCATTGATAGGACAGCCTTCCATATTTAGAGCATTACAAAGTAATATTCGAGCGGTATAAGGATACGTAGGTACCAGAGATAATCATGCGTCCTTTTTATACATGATCTAATAAAAGATTCCCGGAATGTGACTTGCCAGTCTTGAGAAAAAGCAGATATAAACATCACATTGACGGCGGTGTTTGGATGATTCTACATAATATCCCTACGTTTAAGAAATAAGTGCTTGTGTTTCCAAGAAACCTTTTATAGGTCTGTATAAAAACAGTAGTGAATAGAAAACTAAACTTTTTGAAAAACGCTGTAAGAAAAATTGTTGCTTATTTTAGCGCTTAATTTCAAAACAGTGTGATTAGATACAATAAAAAAGCGGCCAAGTGCGAGTCGGACTCGCCCATGAAGGGTTCCGTAGCAGCAAGTAACATAATATAAAAGTTCTTGAAGTTCGTTGTAACTTTGATCGAGGTAAATTGCGGTTTACGATTTATGACGTATTAAAAAAAAACTACTTACTAGATCTCGTTCAAATCAATTTTCGTTGGAAGTTTGCATGGTAATATACATCATATATTTTTTTTAGTTTTATCATTCTCTTATTTTAGAAGTTAAGGGGGGGGGACACACATTTTTCCACTTTGGAAGTGTCTCTCGCGCAAACTATTCAGTTTAGAAAAAAATGATATTAGAAACCTCAATATCATTTTTGAAGACCTATTCATAGATACCCCACATGTACGGGTTTGATGAAAAAAAAATTTTTGAGTTTCAGTTCTAAGTATGGGGAACCCCCAAAATTTATTGTTTTTTTCTATTTTTGTGTGAAAATCTTAATGCGGTTCACAGAATACATCTACTTACCAAGTTTCAACAGTGTAGTATAGTATATATGTATGTGTATATGTATATGTATAGTATAGTTTCGGAGAAAAGTGGCTGTGACATACGGACGGACAGACAGACAGACAGACAGACAGACAGACAGACAGACAGATAGACATGACGAATCTATAAGGGTTCCGTTTTTTGCCATTTGGCTACGGAACCCTAAAAACGTGTCTTGTTAAAAAGATAATTTAATACAACTTTACAAATTTCGGCGAAAGCTGAACAACGTATTTTAGTTGAAAAAAATAGCCATAAAAAGTCATATCTCTAATAAATCAAAACTCTGACTTAGCCTTTAAGCTTTGAAATTGCCGTTGCATACGGTCGTAAATCGTCCAATTATAATTTATTTATTAAACTGCGAATGTGTTGTTAATGATACATACCTACAGCTTCCACCGAAGCATACGCAATTAAGTAATACTCGTACAGTGATCATAAATAAATGGTTAAACAAACTTGCGTGGGATCGCTATAAACAAGGTGGTAATAAAGTATAGCGGAGAGGACGGCCACTCTTGGTTCCGTTATCAATGCGACACTTCGTAGAACCGTCGCATCTTTGTTACTTAGCATCGCGAACGACAGGCTTGGGTCTGGACCGTGACCACCATTCACATTGAAACAATGTCAAAATAAAATCAATCAAGAATTAAGAATTTTAATCCTTATTTCGGTAAGATCTGAAACGAAATGTCAAAATAAGATACAAATAGGTACTTCAAATAGTCAAAAATAGACGTGGCTAAGAAATCTGAACAATTCGTCGTAATTTCTAAAAGCACTTCGCAGAAGATTGTCAACTTCTTAATGAGACACAGAATTGAAATTCTGAAAGATGTTTTCAATCAAAAATTGTTCCAAAAATTGTGTTACTTTTTTGCATCAATATCCGAAAACGAACAGGCGAGTCATCAGGTGGCCAACGTCGCCCTTGTACCTACATCAGTAACAACAAACGAGATGGTGGCCAGTTTTAAACCTCAGATAGAACCTCAGTAAAGAATTAATAAGTTCAATATTTAGATGGTGATTATTCTGAAATTATGCTCTAAAACAGGAAAAGGAAGAGTTATCAAAATAAAGCACTAAAGGTAGACTCAGAAGTCAAGAAGAGTATCTAAGTTGACTTTAATAAATAAATAATCGATTTGAGCAAATAAAACTAGCATAAATTTGTATAATAAGGCAATTTTATATGCAAATTATAAGCCACTGAAATAAGAAATAACTTGCAAATCATAATTTCTACCCACTGCAAAATTTATATGCAAATATAATCAACAATCCTTTGGGAAACAGTTTATCCTTGTGTCTGCATAAATATTATCCTAAAGAAGGTGAATGCACTTCTAGTAAACATAACGTTCTAAACATAATTCCATCATAAGGCAAAGGATGAAACGGGTCGTTGTCTGGAAATAGCAACTAACTGACGCGAAAGGATATGTCTAGCAACTTGGGACAATGCAGAAAAATATCTCTTAATTACTAGAAAAGGTTAGGACGATGGGCAATTTTGTGTGAGCGATAGCGCAATGGAGCTCCAATATTATTTGTTAGATGGAGGGTTTTGTTTCGAAAGGCTACTAGAACCAGGTGTAAACTATTGTAGCCAGACCCATTTATCTTCATACAAAGTCCCAAAGACCTTCCTTAGAGTGCTTAGAGGTCATTTGTAAGACGTTCTCGTGTGTTAAAAGAATTAAAATACTTTTTCTCTGATAAACATTATTGTACACTCCAGTAATGCTGGAGGTGAAAGTAAATTATTTTTGAAGTTTTTAAATTAGTAGTTGGAATTAATATTTTTGGCAATGAATATAGTTGATAAAGATGAAATCGTACTATACAGTAAAGTTTACCGCCGGTATACAAATATTTTATAATTATGACCCAAAAGCTTTTAATAATTCAGTAATATGTTAGTGCAATACGTTTTCATTAATTGAACGAAATTAAATTTATATTTATACAAACTCATTTTACCTCTTATGAAATAAAATTAATAAACACAGTGTAACTTCTGTACTTACACAGTTCCATATTTGGAATTATACTGGCAGTTCCATTCCGTTGTCTGTCAGACAGACGATTAATTATTTACTTTTAACATTCCAAGAGTCAACATCCTAATAAGGGCAATGTACCTATGAATAATTTGAAACATAATTGAAATAATTATTTATAGGCAATAAAATATTCATTTGCATTTTGGATAACAAGTAAAATAACTTTTTTTCACAAGTGAGGTTATATGTGTCATAAGAACACATATTAGGTAAATATATTCCTGTGATGTATCGACCCACATATCGTCTGGTACCTCCATTCTCTAGGTTTTGCGGATTCTATCATTCGATCTCAATGCACAAAGCTGTCCACCGCCGCCATTTTAGTTTGACGTGAAGTGAATGTGAACGACCAAGTTTTTGCACGACTTGCAATCGATCGAATTCCTGCTGCAAATAATTATGTCAGTCGAATTCCGCATTATTAGGTATGTAATTGAGCGAAGAAAGCATAATTCAATTCCAGTATTTCTCACAATAACAGACTATTGAAAGGTAGACTACCTAAACGAACTCTACACTACTTCCTGGTTATAGTAGTTCTAGTATCTTCGATTATATTTTATTTATTGTTCAGGACTTACGGTGTCTCACAAAGACATTTATATGTGAAAATCAAATATCAGACATACACTTGCTGCTAGAAACGAGTGGGCAAACATTTTAATCTTAAGCAAACAAACACAAGTTCTTAGAATTGAGTGCGAAATTGTTTGAACGAGATACATACCAACAAGACTAAGCTGGATCATTGACTCTGTATGAAACATAGTCATACATATCATTACCTAGTTAATTTGTATAATCATATCTTCGTGTGAAAATATGCCCCCACATAAACAGGGCGACCGATAAGTCAATAAGCCGAGAATGGGATGAGCGTGCGAATGGGGTCGAACGTGCTATTGTAACTAACCACAACTCGGAGTTACTTAGCGACGTACCTATATCTCCTATACTTTCGAGTATTCGCTACATACCGACATATAAAACACAAGATCAAGGCACTCTGCCGCATCCGCCACTATCGTGTGGAATTCCATGCAACGAAACACGTCCACGCTGGCCTGCCGGGCCGGAGCCGCATTCTGCCATTTCGCAAGCTTTCCACGTTCATAACGTATTTAATTTAATTACCTGTCTATATAAGAACTTTTACGGGTATTTTATAGCTCCTCAGCTACAAAATCATTAGCAATCCTATCTCTTTCAATGCTAACAAACATAAAAGCTACGAGATATGGTTTTAATATCTTGTGGGTGTTAAAATATGTTAAGCGGATAAAAGAGTTTATCGATGGTATCGTCGTGATCGATGCGTGTGATTATAATATACAAGAGAAAGTACACAGGAATGGATAGACGCACACATAAACTTAATAACAGTATTAGATTATATTGAATCGCAGAGACGACGGGTCCACGAGTTCCTGGGCCAATCGGTTGAGAACAAGTACCGTTACGGACTGGCCGCCGCAAGCCGCCGCAGCCGCCGACGACAGACGCCGCGACATACACTTACACTTCAGATAATTCTAATCATGTCAGATTATATTATTGATACTTCATGATAATTACTTGCCTATACATTTCAACCCAGTAACTCTACACATCTGGCTCTTAGCTAGAGCCAGAGCTATTCTAGTTAGAGCTAAGAGCCAGATATGTAGAATATTACTTAGAAGTAATACTGGTAACTTTTTGTCAACATCCAATAAATATTCAAACAATATACACTGTTAATTGGAAGTGCTTGCAAATCTTCAATGCGGATTGCTATCGTGCCAAATACGGATTTTGCATAGTCGCCGGTTTACTCTAGCTGAATAACAAATTCCATTAACTGACGACCGCTACAACGGAATTTACAATTGATCGCATCATGTGCGAGATCTACATAAAGCTTACATGTGAACCGTTCCTTTGCGAACGAATGCCTCTCACGTATGCTCAAAGCATATGCCAATACCGCTCAAAAGATGATCCGTTAGAGAAAACATGACCATTTGACCTCAAATATCATATTCATATTCGCTCTCTATGACTTGCAGGTCTATGCAGAACGAAAATTAACACTTTAATAATAATGTATGTGTATGCGGACATCGTTCATTGCGGAATTACTATGACAACATTGTGAACGTTATGACCAACAACATTGTAGCTATCAATTACTTAGTGATCGGTCAGTTAATATCATAATGCCCTGTGTTCATTGCTGGCATGTTTTCTCTTTCAAATTGGAGAATGTAGGCCGGCACGTGAACGTTATTGCGTTGATTATACCTATCGATCAAAAATGTAGAACCGGAACTGAATCGGTCAAACAAAATACTTATAGGACATACTTGTACATATCTACTGAGCACGCGAACGTAATTAACCTCGATATAATCAATACCCCAATAATATGAAGATGCATTATAAAAATAAACTATGTTTTCTGTCGGACATATATATATTTTATCATTTCTAATACAGTTATATCTCTCGATACCTTATCTTAGACATAATATTTTGCTAAGTTTCAAAGCATTCTTTGATCTAATTTGACATTACTAGAGGCTCCATTTATTGAGGAGAGAAGAAAAACGGACGAGGATATAGCAAACAGTTCATTCTGCTGTGGTTGTTAGGTCCTCATATCAGTGGCGGCTGGTGGATCCTAGAAGTGGTGGTGCACTGTATCAGCATATTTTTATTTTTAACGACTACCAAAGAACGATTATGATTGTCGCGCGTAGACCTTCTAAACGGCTGGATGGATTTGTATAGTTATATTCGTCCTAAAAGTGTCCTTAGATGACTGTTTGAAAAATAAATAGACGAGTGTTTGAAAAATAATCCTGCCGATTTTAATTCCAATTTTTGTTGAAAAGTTTTATTTTCTAAAATAAATTAGCTTCCAAAATGGTCGATGTTAAAGTTAATACTCATTTTCACAGCTATTTACTCACACACAATGTCCCACAATTCACAATCACACACATCACAATTCAGTAACTATAATATTATAATACTGAAAATCCTTGCAGAATGTAAACAAACACAACTCCTTTTAGCTACCACAGAGTACTTAATCACTATGTTATCTACTACGAGTAAAAGCGCGGCTCGCTGGTGCGGCGCACCAGAGTAGTCATAATTCGCCATACATTTTCTATTGAACTAGCTCTGTCTCACGCGCCAGGCGTTTTCGGTTGCATCTCATAGAAGTTGTATGAGCATTAGCCGTGCGCTTTGGCTAGCGCACCGTGAACCATTTTACAGCGATTTTCGCGATAATGAGTCTTAATACATTGTCAAAGAGCTTAAATTGGTTCATCATAATTTCGTTAATATTGAATAGATCGTTAATCAGACACTATTGAACATTTTTTGTTTTATTTTTCTGAACATAAAAAACTGGCAGTTCGGCGCACGAGTGCACTTAAAGTACAGCCGCCCCTGCCTCATATAATCCCAAAGGTACTGGTCATCCTATGTGGTAAAATCGACTATAAAATATTATTTTCGTATTTCGGTCTCAGTGTCGAAAAGCCAGAAATAATGCGGTTCTCCTCCTTCCTTTTGCGGCCGGCAAAAAATCGGCGATTCCTCTGGTGTTACTGATGTCTATCTACGATGGTAACCACTTTACATCATGTACCTATTAATATCTGTTTGTCGGCTATTTACGTAAAAAACATAACTCATTTGTATATTTGCCAACCCGAAAGAGACAAGCACCCAAACAATTACTAATTGAGCAAATCGCATACAATAACCAACAATTAATTTGATTTAATTTAGCAGTAATTAAAACATTCTATTTATATTTGTTTCATAAATTAGCCACTATATTTTAATTATCATTGGATGTTGTTAGGACGATTTACCTTCTACCTACCTACCTACTGTTTCATGCCAATGATTATTTAGCGTGTGACCACCGTACTGTATCCTACACGCACAGGTGTATGGCATATCGTCTATCAAATAGCAACACAAGACGTGTTGTAAAACATGCAGATTTAGCAATCAGACCTACTGCCCACCTCGTGTTCAACAGTCATTTAGACTCAGGAATTCCTGCGCTAGAAATAATAACCTATGAACACAGACATGGACTTACAGATGAACTTATCTTCTGGGTGGGTTACTATGTTGACTAAAATACAAACATCTGCCATATTTAAAATCGGCCAAGCTAGAGTGTACTTTTTGTCCAAGATATGGTATTGGGCTTTGTAGATATAAGCATTGTTACTTCCACTAGCCAGTCGGCGTCTGTCTCTTACAAGACCCTGGTTAACTGATTTGGGATCGGGGTCAGTATTCTAGGCCGCCTAGATGCCGCAATACGGCATAAACATACAAACAGACTCCTCAGCTCGGACTCGGGACTCCTACCGTAAGGAATGTTGACCAAAAACAAAAACGTTCAAAACAAAAACATCCAAAGATGATATTTAAACAGCACCTTTGCTAAATTAACGTAGATTTCAACGTCGTTTTACACTAGACATATGCGGGCTGAAAATTAAATCAAAAAAAGAAGTTAAATTTCGTTTTAGATTCTCTGCCATCGCCCTTAAGCACTTCGAACACGTTGAGTGTACTTGTAGAGGCGATTTTTGCGGTAGACCCTTCTCAAGTGTTAATGAATAAGCAGGTTGCCTTGGGAAATGCTGACTAACTGGAAATTCGTTGCGCATTTTACATTCCAGTGTTATTTAACCGGACTTCGAAACTTACTTATCGGACTTTAATCTACATTTGAATGTTTTCACATCATTATCTACAAGTGTTAAGACTCAATTTGTTACGTAGTTTTTTCATGCGATAAATAATTTTGAGAATCTCTCCTTACAATTCTCATTTTGAAAAAAAAAATTTTGACATTTTAGCATGTGTTTTATCTAGGAATTTGATTCATTATGGAACTGATTTATTGTACTTTCAAACTATTCTATTTTGATCTCGCGTAACCGTATCCGTACATGTATGTAAATCTTTAGCGATAAGGCCGCCTGTTGTACCTACCATTCTAGCTATACCTTTAAGTTATTACTGTATATTGGTGTACAATAAAGAGTATTGTTGTTGTTGTTGTTGTTGTTGTAAATGGGTGGAGGGAGGACCTCGAGAATAACGATAATAAAAGGTCGGTATCGCTGACATAAAAAGCGGTGAATAAGGCTGTGGAAAGTAGGCATGCGTAAAAAATAAACTTCGATAAACCTTTACTGCAGTATCAAGTACAGTTACGTTGTGGATGTAACACGGTGCACGGTGGCAATTAGAAACGCCGAGCGCCCGGGCGCCCGCTTGCTCGTTATACAGGTCTGCCTCGACGTCTGCAAAGCTTTTAATTGATGATAATACGTACCGCTTTTACGAGAAACGTACACACAAACTTCATGAAAATGTATATATTCTGATTCACTGTGAATAGGCCGGGCTAATTAACTTTTTAATTCAATTTACATTGCGAAACGATACATGTTCTCTTCATATGAAATGACAAGGGTTAGTCCTGTGAAAATACGTACAATTAATTCACTCTAACAAGGGCACTCGGTAATTGTATTTATCTTTTAATTATTAGAAATATTAATAACATACTATGTACAATACATTCACTAAGATGCATTTGCGCATAACCTAGTATTTAAGGATAGTGCAACCAAACTTATGCAATCGGTTTCATATCAAATTTTGCGGTACGTGCTATATGCGCATCAAGTTATGAACTCAAGAACAAATACTAACCTCCATTGTTACAAACAAGAATCATGTGTTAGTGTATCAGTATGCGATGTAGTCTGAGGTCACACGCATGCCCCGTTTAATATATAAATCGTGATTCTCAATAATACTTCATCATAGCCGCTATTTATTATTGTAACACTTGTTTGTTTCGTAATACGTCAAGTATGACTGAGACGGCACGGAACACTTTCCATTTCAACCTACAGATTGGTGACCATTTTTAAGGTGATGGACGTTTTTTACCGAAATAGAGTTTATTTGTTTAAGTAAAGTAGGTACCTATTCGCTTTTCTATACTTTGCTTTACCCAAAGTTACTTATGTTGAAGTGGGATAAAGACGTAAAATGTCTAGTAGGTACTTAAGCAAAATGTTTAAGTGTTTTATTACCTACTTTAAAAATAACGAGAAATGATTTTGTTAAAAAATAAATACAAAGCAACTTTTGACCTAGCTTCAAATATATTTTTAATCACTGACCAAAATAACCCATCAATAGGTTAAAACGGCTTTGCCTGAATTCCTAATTCAATTCCTAACATTTGTATTCCGGATACGAACTGTTTAAAGAACACTTTAACACTTCATATGAAATTCCTTTCAAAAACCAAACGAAAACCATTACAATGACTTCAGAACGCTTTGTTCCCTGTTGTAATAAATTGATCAAACCCATATAGCATTCACGTTCAAAGTTCGCAATATCGGGATGTTTTACATTCACGTAGCGAGAGGGAGCTGTATACGTACGGCGCGGCGCCCGCCGGTAGACGTAGCACACAATAGGCTGGTAGCATTTCAGGGCGAGGCAAGTTACTAGGGCGGGTGCAGATGGCCGGTACTACGTCCTCGCACCGCTATTGTTACCCGCTAGTTTGCATGAAAATACAGAAAGTTTCCATGTGTGTCACCGTTCCGAATAAAATATTCTTTTCTTTCTTTATAGTCGTTGTCCCTGTGTAAGTGGTAAAAGTATTGTTTGCTGAGAAAACAATGAAAGTGCTTTGTAGCTGTTTGAATGTCGGACGTCCTTGTCGGCCGAATTTTATTGCAGTCATGCGTTTGACATGCATACTTTATTCAATGAATGCGTTCATTTGATATTAAAGTTACGTACGGTTAGATTCCGATAATGCAAATGTAATCAGTTTTGACAACAATAGTCGATAAACTTACTATGTACTTCGGAATCCTACGTTGCGGTTTTTTATTATTATCTAACGAAAACGCTCTTTCAACTTAGAACTATTCAGTAGATTCTGGTTTCATACTGCACAATGAAACCTACATACTTACTATACATTTTCCACCTATTACTCGTATAAGTTAATGCTTTTATACTATCTAATTTAATTCGAGTATTACATATAAAGTTATGTACAAATTATTATTAATTGCTGTCTAAGAAAGTGATTCCTTTCTTTTTCCTATACTTCACTGACTACCTTCAATTCTTACCGTAAAGAAATTTAAGGTAGGGTATCTATTCATTCCGCCCCTAAATTGGACTAATAGGTACCTAGAGAGAAATTCATGTAGGTACTCGTCCTTGTCACATTCACCAACGGGGCAGTTAATTATTAATTTATTACCAATGGGACCATGCTCCCGTATCTAATTGAGTAGCGACT